>CM077827.1:29184596-29925582 GCA_039720395.1 Liquidambar formosana | reverse complement strand
ATTATGAGGATGACTAGGCTGTGTATACAGAGCTGTAGTGAAATGGTGATGCCTTTAGGCGGTGGTAAGGACACTATTTTCCCATTAGAACCTTTTAATCTGAGTATTTTCGTGGAGGGTTGCAAACGCTCGTATGGTGTCCCGCCTCGGCCCCATTGGGTCACAACTTATTACAGAGGCCATGTATGGGTTTTTATAATTCTCCTGGCCTTTTGTGCAAAATATTATATTAATTTTTTCATTTTGGTAGCTAATATTCTTTCACTCCTAAAATGAATATATTTGCTGTATTTTTTCATGGATGCCAAATTACAGGATATAAAATTAATTCTCCATAGGTTTGCTAGCAACATCATTTTTTCCAATGGGCTGAGAGGTCCTTAGGCCATGTTTGTTTGGTTGGAATGGAATGGAATGGAATGGATGAGAATGAAATCTGATTCCATAATAAAAATAGTCTGGAATGGAATGAGATTGAAAAAAATATTGTGGAATGAATAGAGTTTAGAAAAGTATGAAGGTTTAATTGGTACGATTAGGGATGGTTTTGTAACACTCGAACCATTTTACATGTGTGCTTTACTGTGCTGACAGCACGAACCTGTTTTACCATTTAATTCATAACTTTCGTTCTAATTATGATTTTGCAATGAAACAAATTGGAGTCTGTCACTGACTTGTTAGGCTAACATCCTACCAATTTTCGTGTCATTTGGTGACCATTTGGTATTTTTGGTTGAATTATTTCGTGGTACACCTGAAGCTGAGATTTCTGCTGGGCAGTAATAACTCCATATTGAAAAATATTTTTAAAAGGGTTTTGCTAGGTATTTCTCTACCAAACTTTGAGGGTACAAAGCAGCTTTTATATAATTTTAAGTAATATAAACCCCAAAGCCTATTTCTTTGTGGATTAAATTATAAAAATTCGTTTGTACGTGTCACTAGTTGTGTTCACTGAAATTTTAGATTTGGTCTTTTGAATTGGAATATATTTTCAAGTAATTGAAAGTTTGGATAATGGAAACATGATATTTTTCACAATTAGCCATTGGTTATATGTTTTGTATTTTGGGAAAGTACAATTGGTATGGAACTAAATTGTGAGATGATGAAAAATAGTGATTTAAACTTTGTCGATGTAAAAGCTTATGTTTTGGGTAAAATTGTGCAATTGTGGAATTCTCAGTTTGAGTTATTGATTTGGACTTTGTAAACAAAAATGTAAGGATAATAAATATGGTTATTTATTTCCTTGCAATTGTTAAAATTATTATGTGAGATTACTTTCTTAATGTTTTTCATGGAAAATATACGTAGACATGCCAAATGTCAGTAAAAACTTTTTATTGTAAATTATAGGGATATCGTGTTGATATGAAAATTATTTTGCTAGCTATGAGATTATTAACAAGATTGACATAATCACGTTGCATATGGCATTCATTGTTAGCATAACAATGCATTGAAAATTGATTTAATAAATATTTGGTAAAAGTATTAAAGGGTCATTAGAGTTGGACTACTGCAATCATGAGACGTCTTGTTGTGTTTTTCATTCCATTGGTCTTGAGGTACTGCGGTCTTAGTTAAAGACGTCGTGCAGTATTCCCAAATAGAGGCTACTACGGTCCCAAGTAGGGATGACGTGCTATGTTGTCCTCTTAGAAGTTAGGTTTAAAATCCTCTACTTCGGCTGGAAGACTCCTATGGGAGTGGTTTGGTAATTGAGAAATAATGTAATTAGACATGAACTTGCATATTGCATTATCATGATATGGTATTCATTTACACGAAGTTATGGGTATATAACTTATTGTATTTATTGGTTGTTTATTCAATTAGTTTTTGCATTTTCTTAAGATATTTCTATACGGTTTTATGGGAATACAATAATATGAAAATGAATATAAGTTTATACTTTGAATCTATGGGTTGTCTATGATATAGAACTGTACTTGGATATTTTCTATAGCGTGTATGGGTATTTTATGTATCTTGTGGTTTAAAATGGATTTTAAAACTTTGATAAAATTTGTAGAAATATGTTACCTATTGAGCATTAGCTTACCCCTACAGTTTTGCAGGTTTTCTAAAGAAAAAGAAATTGTTTGAGTTAAGGTATTTTGATGAGATACTTGCATATTGGTTAACGAGGCATTTTACAACATGGAGGATACGTTTTGAAATAGGCTGTGAATTGATAATATATTAAATTATGATTGAATGTAATTTAATTTATTGGTGATGTATATATTATTAATTTGGAATTGTAATAATTAATTTTTTGTTGGGAACCATGTGGAATCTAAGGCAAGCACTGTTACCCTTGTGGATGGATGCATTTGCAATTTTTTTTAAACAGGTTAATGATTTTACTTGGCTAGCCCGTATAGCAAACGGGTCATGCCGGATTTTTATTAAAATAATAGTTAAAATTATTTTATTCTCACTTGCTTATGAATATAAAACCTATTTTATTTGGAAAAGTCAAAGCTCAATGTGTCCAAAAATCAAATGTTTTATTAATTAAATTCCGTTTTATTACCCTTGATCATGACTCAATAATTTCGAGTCATGACAAATATAATACAAATATATATTTGAGAGGTCAAGGCCTCCCAAACACATCTTATATATACGTTTGCACACTCAACACCCAGCCACATTATCCCACTATCATTATACCAAGGACTTTCGGTTTAGTAGATTTGAGTTTTGATTGGTATAATATTATTTGTTATATCCCCTTAATTTTCTACTTATTAGGTAATTTAGAAGTACATTTTTTTTAATCTTCTAAACACATGAAAGAAACATACACATAACACACAATGACGAAGTGCACATAAACAACATGGATTGAAAAGAGCCCAATTAAGAAGCCATAAAGTTAACTCACACTCAACCTCCAAAATGACCTCATAGTCGTACTTATCATATTTAAAAAGAAATAAAAATTATACATAAGAGTGAGAGACCAAAAATCTCCCAACTGTATTTTAACAAATTTATAGATAGATCGTAATAATGGATTTTTAGAGTGAATAAAGAAAGAGCTGTGCTAGTATAACAAACTGTCATTCCTTTTAGCAATGACAGTCAAATCATGACCACGAATGGATTTTTATCCACTTAAAAAAAATGGATTTTTGGCCAAAACCCCCAAGTATAAGAATAGTTTAATAATAAGCCCTATAAAAGAAACTGATTAGTGAAAACCTCTTTTACCATGATATAGACAAAAATACCCTCATTCTTTTTTTTATTCTTTTTCTTTTTATCTCCAACTCCAAACTCCACATCTGCAATTTTTTTTGTGCGCGCGAGAAGGTAAATAATTTTTTGGAAGTTTTTGGTCATTTTTTACACATGTATTGACAAAAAAAATACCAATAGTAAAGTGTTAATGTTGTTTATGGATAATTCTGTTTTGTTATATAGTGAAGCACAACCCTTTGTTTATCTTAAAGCATTGAAACATAATCACTTTACTATTGCTAGTGAATTTGAATGGCAATAGTATCAAATTGTACCAATTTGTGTTTGTACAACAATATCATTTTATTATTGGTAAGTTAGTTTGTGCAATAGTATTACTTTACTATTGGTAGTTAGTTTGTGTAACAGTATCACTTTACTATTGATTTACTATTATATGCTTTGAAAAAAATTATACAGACAGCAGTAACAGTTTACTATTGTGTGTTTTAAAAAATTTACACTACACAGTAATAGAATACTTTTATCTTTGAAAAAATATATAAAAAAAAACACTACAATTGTAATAGTTTACTATTGTCTTTGAAAAATTATACAGCAACATAATAGTAACTTGTTGTTTTATGTTTTGACAAAACCAGACAAAACCACTACAATAGTAGCCTGCAAAAATCAACAGATCTAAAGTTGCAAACAAAAACATACACACACACACCAAAAAAAAAAAAAAAGGAAGAAGAAGAAGAAGAAAAAGAAAATGACAACCATAGCGGGGTGGTAGTTGGAGAAGGTCAGTCGCCGTTAGAAAAGAAAATCTCGCTTTTCAAATCTTTTTTTTTTTTTCCAGATCTAGTTTTTCTTCTTCTTCTTCATCTTCAAGATCTTCACAACCCTTCCCTCTCTCTCTCTCTCTTTCCCTCTGCCCCTCCCTCTCTCTCTCTTCCAGATCTAGTTTTTTTTCTTCTTCTTCTTCTTCTTCTTTCTCTTCCAGATCTTCACATCCCCTTCAATCTCTCTCTCTCTCTCTCTCTCTCTCTCTCTCTCTCTCTCTCTCTCTCCCTCTGCCCGCCCCTCCTTTCTTCTTCTTCTTCTACGAATCTGGTTTGAAACATACCCCAAAATATAAAAGGTTAAAATAGGTATTTTCAAAAAAACATTTCATTTTGCTTAAAGAATCTTTTTAAAAAGGGATTTTGGAGTTTAAAAAAATCTTATGGTGGGTTTTTTGTTAAAAGCAGTCCCCTAATAAGGGTTATTGCTAATTTCTCCTAAAAAAAAAGTAAGGTTTATTATTTTTTGTGACCATAATTTGACTGTCATTACTTTCATGCTATCATTTCCTATTTTTTCAAAAAATAAAAATAAAAAAAAAAAAGAAGAGAGAGAGTTAAGCAATGAATTTTCCTTCGTTTTGATGGAGCGTAGAGTGGTCATTGCTATACCTTTCTCGTACAGGCCCTAAAATTTACGCTTATTTTCTATTGCGCATGTGTTGAAGAATTGGATCAACTATTAGAACCAAATAAAGGGCCACCTATCCAATACCCAATATCGTTAGAGCATCTCCAAGAGATTAGCTATTTTAACTTTTTACTTAAAATAGAGAGTAGCACCGGCCATTTCCAAAAGGTTAGTTATCCAACTCTCTAAAATAACTAGACCCTTTAAAGCTCTCCAAATATAGCTAGCCATCTTGAATCTCTTAGTTAAACTAGACCCTTCGAAGCTCTCCAAATGTATGTTTTTCTCGTGAGGTCGCACGTTCCATTTCCTGTATGAGGAGATGAATGTTGGGAGATAGAGAAATTATGGAGATAACTCACCCTATGTGAGCGAGTGGAAGATGTTAATATATGAGTTATTGGGTCGTGACCCGAACCTATAGTCCGCCCACGTGTAGGTGCTAGACCTAAGTGGTTAAGTGTCCTATTTATATGAGGTTTCCTAATTATATATGGAAACAAAGTCCTACTAGAGTTTGGACTCAATAGGAGTACATATATATAGAGAGTCTCTCTTTGTGATGGAGACTACAACAATTCACACAGCAACTCCAGCAGTTTTCTCTCTCTAGTATTCTCTCTCTAGGATCACCATTGTTGCCTAGTAGACTTGGTAGCGTGGATTACAAGGGAGGACTCTCGTAGTGATCCCTACGGCTTTCACGACGTTGAGGAGCATATACGGAAGTCAGATTTGCAGCCGAGGAGCGACCATTCAAGCAGCAGCTACACGGGACTTGTAACAATAACCGACAAAGATTATCTAGTCTCTTCGGGTTAAGGTATGTCCTTAGACCCGTTATTAAATACTATATGCAGTAGATATAATGTATTTACATAAACGAAATAGGTCATGCAATTGAAAAAAGGGAGGTGTGGAGATAGCAAGTTGATAATCACAAAATATTCATTGAAATTACTCCCTAATTTATATTTTCTAGTTATTTTATTATATTTAATTTTGTGTGTTTAAAGTGTTCTTGATTTATTGCAGGGCTGTTGAGTTTATACCAGAAAAGATGACAATCAGGACTACTTAAGCTAATAAATGCAACTTGAAATGGGTTTCTCACCTACCTAAAATTTCATGGAGCTGCAACAAGAGTTGGGTCAACAATTTTGAAGATTTGAGCAGCTGAAATTCAAAGTTAGGCAAAGAAATTCATGATCCCAAAATCAGCAGCAAATCTGGACAGATTGACCAAGTTTTGGTAATCTGGCCATAACTTGTGATTCCCATATCCGATTTGGGTGAAATTTATGGCTCTGGAAAGAGGACTTAAAGAGCTACAATTGTTTAGTTTATGACATTTCCTGATTCAAACGTCTTCCAAGTCAAAAATGAGATGGAAGTGGACTTATTTGCAAAAATCTGAATTTGGCAGCATTTGTCAAAGTGAGAACATGGGCAGCCAAGAATTCAAAGAAATTAGGCATTGCTTTTGACTTGTGGGATCAGCTAAATCCTTCCCCCATCTCCTATAAATACCAAAGGAATTCACATAACAAGGGGAGAAAAGGAGAGAAAAAGAAAAGGAGGTACAAAGGTGGCAAAGGGGAGAGACTAGTTCTTGGTTATCTATATGGCCAACTAATCTTTGTCTTAGGGGGGAGATGAAGCCCTAATCAAGTATGGTGTATTTTATTGTATTGTGTTGTTGATTTGATTATTTGTGTATGAGGATTGCATAACTAGGAGGATTGTATTATTGATACAATTGGTTTTAGTGTTTTTATCTCAAATTGTGTTTAATTTCTGTGATTTTAAATACAATGGTTATGCAATGGTTTTCACTGTACATATATTTGGAGATTAAGATGATTCATGCTTAGACAAGATGAGTCGTGCTCACAAATTAGTTTAGAGTAGAGTAGGTGAGACGGTTCATGCTATATCTTTGATGAGTTATGCCTAATTTACAAATATATGAATCTTTCTTGATGATGTCATTGGGCTTGTAGCTACAATGAGTCTTGCTCATACCAAATAATAACTTCTTGAAACACGCTACAATAAGAGTATTTTTATACAAGATTAGTGGTGGATTCGAGACCCTAAGTATTTCTTTTCTTGAAGAAAATATAAATTTATTTTGCTTGCATTACATAGAGTTCAAAACGACAAAAATCATCTTTGTGAATTATTTTAGTATTCAGTTTTCAAAATTAAAATAATCCCAGTACAGTCCCTGTGGTACGACACCCGTACTACCACTATATACAAATTTTTGCATCCTACGGGTAATTGATTTTGACACGATCACAAGTAATAAACTCCCATCCTTTCAATCTTCTATCGATCACTAGTACCACTCTTAAAAAATATAGAAATAATAGTGATGAACTTAAAAATGAAAATAATGCTACTTGCACCAATTTTCTGTACCAACTCTTTGTACCAGCTTAGGTGGCAAATAAAATTGTGTCAAATGATTTGTTAGATTTATTTTTGGTTAAATATCCAAAATATCTCTCATAAAAATAATTATATCCAAAAACCCCAAAAAATAATTTTTTTTAATGAGTCAAAACCACATTATCAGTCATTTGAATTGATGTAGAGAGTTAATACATGTACATATAACACTCCTCCTTAAAATGTTGATCGTAAACTTCTCATGATAGCATGACAACTTATTGATGGGTTATGGCGTATGTGGCTAAAGATTATCGATTCCATCATCAAAACATTTTTTTGTTTTTTTTTGCTTTACTCCAAATTAAAATATCAACTTCAAAAAAAAAAAAAAAATTGTACCATTCACTGCTCTTAGCTAAATCTTTGCTTCATATCAAATTGTGAGGATGACTTGGCTGTGTTTACAGAGCTATAGTGAAATGGTGATACCTTTTAGGCGATGGTAAGGACACTATTTTCCCCATCGGAACCTTTTAATCTGAGCATTTTCGTGGAGGGTTGCAAACGCTCGTATGGTGTCCCGCCTCGGCCAATTGGGTCACAACTTATTACGGAGGCCATGTATGTGTTTTTATATTGAAGGCCTCTATTGGCACCCAAAGACTTGCTCTTCATCCCCCACTTATTTTACACTTTAAGATTTTGTAAAAAATTTATAAGGTTTTTATAAAAACTGATAGCATATTTTGCTAGAAAACATCATTTTGAACAAGTTTTTGAAAGAAAGTTTTTCCAAAATCTATCATTTAAGTGTACTTTTTTGCCATTTATAGTCTTCGCTTTATAAATGACTAAAATATCCACTTAAACGATAAATTTTGAAAAAACTTTCTTCCAAAAAGTTGTTCAAAATGATGTTTTCTAATAAACAGCGCGATCAGTTTTTTTGAAAACCTTATATATTTTTCATGAAATCTTAAAGTATAAAATAAGTGAGGGATGAAAAGCAAGTATTTGGGTGCCAATAAAGGCCTCTTTTTATATTTCTCTTGGCCTTTTGTGTAGAATATTATATTAATTTTTTCATTTTGGTAGCTTATATTCTTTCACTCCTAAAATGAATATATTTGCTGTATTTTTATTTTATGGATGCTAAACTACCGGATATAAAATTAATTATCCATAGGTTTGCTAGCAACATCATTTTCTCCAATGGGCTGAGAGATCCTTAGGCCATGTTTGTTTGTTTGGAATGGAATGGGTGGGAATGAAATCTTATTCCATATTCAAAATAATCTACAATGGAATGAGATTGAAATAAATATTGCGGAATGAATATCATTATAATTCACTACTACTGTTTGATTTCATTCCCATCTTACCTCATTCAAACGTGTTATTTGAAATGAATTGAAATGTTATTTGAAATGAATAGAAATGGAATTCCATTCCATTCCAACCAAACAAACATGGCCTTACAGTAGTGGCGGGTAAAACCACATTTTTTCTTCTTCTTTTTTTTCATGGGAATGTATATTTTAGTCTAGCAATTTTAACATTTTTCAAGTATTATTATTATTGTTATTATTATTATTATTATTATTATTATTTTTTGGGGGTATCTAATCATACGGTGTTGAAGAATATATCAGACACTGTTGTTGTTGGAAATTATGTATTACTTATATAATTCTGTTATAACAGTAAACATATAAAACACAAATAACACGAAATAAATTCTGAAAATTCACAAACATACAGAATACAGAAGATGATTAAAACAGAAATGGATTAATCAAAGTTAGTGTTTGCCGCTATGTATTTAAGGCAGATTTCGCCCCTCACTTGGTGTTTTGAGTCTCTCAAACGTTTGCCTCCCAAGATACAATGATCTGCCACACAGAAGAAGCACTGCAATCTGCGTGTCTGTTGAACCCATTGTGTCCTCACTCTCTCTCTCTCTCTTGTATGTAGAATGATGCAAAAATTAAACTCTTAATTAACCTCTAATTGACTATGAAAGAGCAGTTAAAATAAACAACCCAACAGTGACTCTCCAGAACAATCCAAAAGGACGATAAATATTTGAATTAGCAAAAATAAATTTTGCTTAAAAAATAACACACATGGGTCAGTCTTCTTGACCCCACCCCACCCAACCCGGTTCGGTGCGAGCGGGCGCATGTATGTTTTTGGGTTTACACCCAATGTTGGCTAGGTCCTCCCCCCTCACATAACTTGGGAGCCCTTTGGACCAAACCATAGGCCCAAAATATGTGTATATGAATTCAATAAGGAATTCATAGTTTTCCAATGTAAAACAAGTCTCATTACCATTCTTCAACCAACTATTCAAGGGTGACTTTAGAGAATAATTTCTCATTCAACCCACATTAATAAATGGCCTATATCTCTAACAGTTGTTGCCGTCTATATAGTTAACAATATATCCTCAACTTTATTACCTTTCACATAAACAAAACGAAACAGTCACACAGTGATGGAACCAAGAATTCGATTCAGAGAAGCCAAACTTCTAAGGAAAAGCCACGAAAGAAAAGAAAGTTAAGAACGAGTGTCTATGAAACCATAGTGATTGTGCCTAACTCTTTTTAACTCTTCACACTCTAAGAAAATAGGAAGCTCAAAGCTGTCATTGGATTGTAGGGCTCATTTTGTTAGGAAATTATGTGGTAGTTCATCAATAATTAATAGGAGCTTCATATATTTTGCTGCAGGATCTCATTGCTTAGATTTACATGGCGCAAACCAAAGTGATCCAGAATGGTTGGTCAAGCAACGAAAGATTGAGGTTGAGATCATCAAAGGATGGATTGCTAAGAACTATGTTGATCTCCTTGCTTTCAAATGACAGAATTGAGCATCTTAAGTTTTTCTTTTTTTTTTCTTTTTTTTTAATTATAGAAACCACGCCGATAAAGCTGTTTTCCTTGTTGTTGAGTCCTCGAGTGCTTTATATATGTTTTTTATTTTATTCTTTGTGTGTTGGATTGTGTCATTATAAGCTACTAAAATTAGTTAGTTTGGTTTTTTATTATTTATTTCCTTGTATGCTTTCTTATCTACTTTAGCTTTCTTTTTTTTTAATAAAATCTGAAGCAAAGGACAAATAATAGTGAGTGCTTAGGGTGCCAACTCAGTTAGGATTCTTTGCTACTCTTTGATGCCTTTAGTTTTCTTTTTGGATTAAAAAAAAAAAAATCATAAAAAATGATATTCTATGGACCTGTTGATCAAAAGGAGAATTACTTGATTGAATTATTGTTAAGCAATAATTAAAAAACAAAAGAGATTTTTAAAATCAAAATATATTTTATTTTTTGTTAAGCAAATAGAATACCTTTTAAGTTTTAAGAAAGACTATTAAAGGTGGACGTCTATGGGGGTGGAGTTAGGAGTTATCTCCAATGGGAGTATCGTGTTGTGATTCTGTGAAGTAGGAACTGAAAGTTCTAAAGTCTTTTTTTTTTCTCTGGAAAAATTATTTTTTGATAATTATTTCCCAAAAAAAAAAAAAGGGGATATTTTTTGTCAACTTATTACAAATGAATTGTATATATGCTCCAAAATGGCTATTATCTTTATGTTTTTGGCATTATATCTGGAAGTGGTTATCAAATGGTAATTTCACCCCCAAAAAAAAATAATTAAAGCTTCTTTTTTTTTTCCCCGTTTTTTTGGGAGGTCAAACAAGCTATGGGTATCTTAAGCCTAATCCAGTCAAGGTTTGGGTTTAGACCTATTCTCATAATGCATAATTTGTCCTAAAGCCCATACATTCTAGTGAAGGAGTGAAAATTTGAACTCAAAATCTTTGATTTTCGTACTGTGGTCCTTTGCCATAAGCCCAATTTGGGAAGGAAAGTTTTTTTCAATTTAGATGTAGCATGTGGAGCAGTCCCATGGCCTCCCATACTCGTAATTGGTTAATGAAATTGCACCCACATTGCATTAGGCTCATGTCGACATCCTAAGCCCCTTCACATTCGTGGCACATTTCCTTCCAGATATTTAACCTTCTATCAATTCTTGAGTATTCATTCGCTTGAGTTTAAATCGTAATTGGCTTCATTTTGATTTTGAATTTTGAATTTTGAAAGAGGAATTATAATTTTATCTATTCAACTTTCATTCAAAAATGCTTTTACACTTTATAATTTGTTTTCAAGTACTTCAACCCATTCATGTTTGGAAAATGAATATAACTCTAGCTTACTATATGTTGGGGAAAGGAAGAAATTATTGCTAATTCCAGGATATTTTTGCCCTGAAAATGTTACTCTTTTCGTTTCATATTTTATTGTTTTCATTTCCATTTTGGACCGTTTCAAAATTATTGTCCTAATAAGGAAGTCAAGAATTCATTTTAATTAATTTTCTAAAATACCCATAACAATGGTATTATTTACATGATATGGACAAAATTAAACGTAACTAATGATTGAAATACCTCAAGGGCAAAATTGAAAATTTCAAGGTATAAAGGTGCGTATGAAAGCATTTCAAAGAGATTCTTAAAAAATATGTTTTTCAAACAAGACAATCAATTGAAACAGAGGGAGTATGATTGGATTACATGCAACCGTTTCTTTTAATCAAAAAATAAACCTAATGACCAAATGGGATAAAATATTATTTGTCAAAACATGCACATGTTGATATAACTTATATCAACACTCGCATTAGGAGTTGTACCTTGTGTTTTAGTAGAATATGAGGTACATTGGATCAATGCAAAGGGTACAACTCCTAATGCATGATGTTGATGGCAACATAACCAACTAACTGTATATATATAAAGTCCCCTTTTTATGAGATGAACCTAGGTCATTCTCCAAAACTCTATATGAGTAAAATTTAAAATAGTGAAACTGTAATTCCCCTTTTTCTTCCTTTATTTCCCTTTTTCTTTTATCCTAACTGGAGGTTTGGTTAGGAAGTGAATATGACGTGATAATGTAAGCTTGATTACGCATCTGACCAAAAAAAAAAAAAAAAGGGAAAAATAATTATGCACACCTTCATTTTGCTAACCATCAAGCTCATAATAAATATCATCAACCCCATCATGTTTCTAGAAATCTCATCAACCGTTTATTTGGCTGACTTAGTAACATGACAATATTCGCTCTTTTGAGTTTCGCCATATATATGGAACTAGTTTATAACCCATGCAACAAGTTTGTAAAAATAAATATTGTGAAAAATATAAATCACATATATATATATATATATACACCCCTAATGGTAGCTCAGATGGCAAAGAACCGCAGTTCAAGAATCATATATCTTGAGTTCGTGTCTTTGCTCTTCATTATCGAATGCATGAACTTGATGATAGTTTGTGCATCATGGGGATTAGTTTGGGCCTAACAGTTTGAGATACCCCTCGCTTGATAAAAGTGTATTTGCACAATTTTTAAAGCATTTTTATATTTTTCTAAGCAATTTGATATGTTAATACATATTCTAGTGTGTCACGTTTTCTTTTTTAATTATCATTGCTTCCATTTGTCTCCCTTTCTAATTATAACTATTTATAATTTTATACGTTCAATTTTTGGGAAAGAAATGAATAGACATAAAGAAAACGAAGAAATATAGTATAGTCTACTAAGTTTGGGTTGAACATTGTACAGTGTAAATTTTCCAATTCTCCCATATAAAAACAAAGAAATATGCAGTGTACACCAAGCGTCAGGTACCTATACCGCGTGAAAAAAAGTAGTGAAAACCAAAAAAATAAAAATAAAAATGAAAAGTTAGAGAATTTACCTTTTGGTAATCACTTCTCAACTTAATACCAAACATGAAACATAGTAGTCCTTTTGACGCATGTATACAGTCAATTTGTAGCAAGTTGGCAGAGAATATTCTTTCTTTGGTATTAAGTTGTAAATTGATCACTAAAAAGTAATTTCTCCAAAAGTCATTACAAGTAACTTTCTTTTTGAGAAAATTACTTTTTAGTGATTCTTTCCTAACTTAATACGAAGAAAAGAAAACTGATATTTATTTTGATGTAAGTATATAGTTAATTTGTAGCAAGTTGACAGATATTACCCTTTTTTTGGGTATTAGATTGAAAAGTGGTCACTAAAAGGTAATTTTTACCTTTTTCTCTGTTGTCCACAGATTCAACGTGTGATTTGAAAAAAAAAAAAAAAAATCATAAATCACACGTGGCATCAACAAGGAGGCATATCGTCCGTTATATATAGATTACAAGTTTATAACCCGTGCAACGCACAGGTGAGGTTTGTAAAAATAAATATTGTGAACAATATAAATGATATATATATATATAATACACATCCGTGATGATAGCTCAGATGATAAAGAACCTGGACTCAGGAATTATAGACCTTGAATTCGAGCTAGTCTTCGCTCCTTTACTATGGACTTGAAGATGGTTTGTGCATTATAAGGATTAGTTTGGGCCTAACGGTTTGAGATATCCCTGGTTTGGTAAAAGTGTATTTACACGATTTTTTAAGCATTTTTATAGTTTTTTAAGTAATTTGATATGTTAATACATATTCTAGTGTGCCGCGTTTTTTTTTTTATAATTATTATTGCCTTTACTTGTCTTCCTTTCTGATTATAAATATTTAGGATTTTATACGTTTAATTTTTGGGAAAGGAAATGAAGAGACATAAAGAAAACGAAGAAATATGATATAGTTTACTAAGTTTGGGTTGAACATTGTACAATATAGATTTTCTGAATTTCCCACATAAAAACAAAAGGATATGCAGTATATACCAACGTCAACCTACTTATACCAAGCGTCAACCTACTTATACCGTGTGAAAAAGAGGAGTGAAAACCAAAAAATAGAAAAGTTAGACAATTTACCTTTTGGTGATCACTTCTCAACTTAATACCAAACATAAAACATTAGTAGTCCTTTTGAAGTATATATATAGTTAATTTGTAGCAAGTTGGCAAAGAATATTCTTTCTTTGGCATTAAGTTTGAAATTGATAACTAAAAAGTAATTTCTCCAAAAGCCATATCTTTTTGGGAAAATTACTTTTTAGTAATTATTTCCCAACTTAATACAAAAAAAAAAAGATGACTGATAGTTATTTTGATGTAAGTATACAGTTAATTTGTAGCAAGTTGATAGATATTATCTATTTTTGGTACTAGTTATTGCACACGTGCATTGCACGTGGATTTTTGGTCAACAATAAAATGATTTAAAGATCATCAATTATATTTCCTAAATAAACATATAAAAGAATAAACAATATAATTATATAATTATACAATATAATTATGTAAAAGAACAAACAATATAATTAGATGATTTATCACATAAGATAAAGGTTTTAGCATTCAAATACAAAAGCATTTTAACAAATTGCTTATGAAACTCTACCAATCAAATCAAAAGTAAGTGAAAATACTCACAGAAAAAATAGAAAATACAAAACCAAAAACTTGAAAAAAGAAAAAAAAAAACTCTAGGAAAGATATATAGAATTTAAATGAAATATGATTGCATAAAATTAATTTCTCAGAGGAACAAAATTAAATAAAACCTAATGTGAATATTAACATTCAAACCAAAACCCAACTAAACAAATTTCTAGTTGGTGCACATGTGGACCATTTGGAGCTTCTTTTATATGTATACACATAAATTTTTCTTATAATCATTAATACTGTAATCAAATAAATTTAATCAACAATCAAAATCTACAACAATACAATATAAGAGCAAAACATTTTAATAAAAAAAAACCCATTGAAACAGAATTATTGATTTAATGCGATGCACGTATCATTACTAATAAATAATAATATAGGAAACTCAGTTGTAGGAGAAAATGAATACCATATCATCAGTTGACACAATATTGTGCGATAAAATTTCAATGTCATTTATAAACATAGGTTAGATTATCCTAATTTGATAGTTAATGGAAAATTATAATTTTTTCTTATATATATTAAAGAGTGTCCACATATAGAAATATTTCTATTTCTCTGTGTTCTGGGTAATTAAACATGATGTAAAGGAAAACAAAAGAAACAAAAGCGAAATAGAATTTGGGGTGACAAGTAAAGATTTTTCAACTTTTAGGCAACATTATGTTGTGGTATATCGTATTCTAAAAGTGCCATCAATATAGAAGACATTTTCCCTTTTCTTTTTTTTCTTCTTCTTTTGTTCTAATTTCATCCTTGAGAGATAATAATTTAAATAATTTTATATAAGTAGAAATATGAATTTTGAGAAAAAAAAAAAAAATGAAAGACCATTGGAACCTAAGTACAAATTGGCAAGATATGAGAAGCAAGTTCTCATTAATACAAATAGAAGTCGTAACTCCTGTGATTTTTTTTTTTTCTTCAAACAGTAAAACAAGCAGTTAACACTTCTCAACATTTTCTTCTTCTTTGCCAAATAATGAGAACTAAAGCAGTAATAACGAACTGATTCATGTTTTGAAAGATTGAAGTCTTTTCAAAGTATTGGAATAGAAGCCTAAAATTTTGTTTAGTTTCTGAGGAAAAGTAGTAAAACAAAACCAAAAAAATAAAATAAAATTCTGTTTGGTTTCATCATTTTGGAATCCATGACACAGAAAACTTCACTCCGCTGAGCCTACTACAACAATTTGGCCTAGTTATAATCAAATAGCACATGATTACCAAAACAGACCATGAAAAGGTAGAAAAATAAAATACAACCAATTAAAATAATTTGATAGAGATTGAGCATATAAAAATGTAGAAAACACAAAGTAAAGCAAATTGAAAGAGCACCTTTTATGATGAGACTTTAAATATTGAAGAAGATGATGATGGAATAAAAGAGAAGTTGAGTGTGCAAATCCTTGGGTAGAGAAAGCAACTTAAAAAGAGAAGAAGATGAGGGAGACTGATGGAGATGGATGAGGGCAACATTTTAGGGTTTTAGGATTCTAATCATCTTTACTTCAGTTACTTTAATTGAAGCCTTAAAGGGGGTTTGGTTTTATTTAATTATTATACAAATTATAGTTTCCTTAGAATTATTATCAAGGTATGTGTTTTATATTGCTATATTTCTTATATATGCAAAAAAGTAGTTGTATAGTTTCCTTAGAATTCTTACTAAGGTATGTGTTTTATATTGTTGTATTTCCTATATATGCAGAAGGGTAATTGTGTATTTAAAAATTAAAATAAGGATATATTAGTCAATCAAAAGTTTTTCTCACATTCATCTTTTTATAGGTAGTATAGATTAGATTGAAAAGTGGCCACTAAATGGTAATTTTATCTTTTTTCCTAACTATTTACAAACTGACATGTGGCATCAAAAGGAGGCATTTCCTCCGTTATAGATATATTATATAGATATAGATTATATAGATTATATAGATATAGATAAGGGGAACTTTAAAAACAAGAATAGTCATTGATGAAAAATATAAAATAGAAAAAGAATGGTTATGCCTTTCCTTTTAAGGGTCCTACTCGGATTTACATCATTGAATCGTCCTCAAAACCAACACCTATGGGAATGTCATTGTGCACCTTCTTCTATAAGCTAGGTAAGGGACCACAACATGTAGACCTGCCTCCTTGATATTTCCACTGAAACCATTTTAATTGCTAGCTTGTCCTTCATCAAATCATATTCACATTTTGGGTATCGATGGATCCATCGATTTACCCATCATTTTGTGTACCCCATGTGGAAAATAGAACCATTTTCTTTACGCAACTGCCCCAAATTGTTTGTGGTCACAATCAATCACATTTTGTCACATAAGTGCAAATCAAAATCCATCAATTTCACTCAACCTCCATATTAAATTCAAGACCTACTACTTGATGGTCACCTTCAATGTATAAGTTTTATCAAATATATACTACGAACCAAGTGATTAGCCTGTGTGGGTCAAACTAAATGAACAAGTTAGGTACAGGGACCTTATGCTAGGGGAGAGACCAGTTTGTTAAGTTTTCAATCTTAAAAGTTATCTAAAAGGTTAAGTTTTTAGGTGGATAGTCTAAGCATATATATAAAGTCATATCAAATTTTATATTTAAATAATGTGGGGTGGTGTTTTATCAACTATGTCCATCAGGTGTAGGTCTAATAAGACAAAAATGGACTTGTAACGTGGACAACTAAAACAGACTTGTAAATGAAATAAGATCAAGATTAATAAGTTTTGATATTATGTTAAGTTTCTAACCTCTAAAAACTTAAATTATTATATGAAAGATCCAAAAAGATTTATGAAATCACATCAAATTTTATATTTAGGCAATGTAAGGTGTGATATTTTGTCCACACGGTTTGAAGGTATACCAAAAAAAGAGTCAATGCGCGTGGACCGAGTAGCTCTTATGCCATTTTTTTCCACGTTTCCCACCTTCAATTATGCTCATTCCTTGTTGACAGGGGCAGAACTACATGGGGACCAAGGGGGGCATGGCCCCTACAAAATTTTGAAAAAAAAAATTAACACTTAGTACTAAGTTTAGTGATGGTGATGGAACAAATGCCATGGCCAGTACTGGGGAAGGTATTGAGGAAGAGGTTGCCATGAGGGTTAGATAAAAGAGTGGAGGAGAATTAGCTTGATTTGAGCTCAGATGCGTAGGATAGGATCATCGATTTGAAAAAGCTCACGAGTGTGGATTGAGACTCGACTTCACAACGAGCGTCCATCTTGATTTGAGTTCAGATACAACCTTCGTAGTCGATGCACGGTTTCTAACGGCGACTATAATGGGTTTTGCTGTATGGCTCGGTTATCCATTTCTCACTCATTGTATCATTGTCTTGATGAAAGATACTAGAACCTTTCTCCAATATCTAGAGGAAATAGTTACAGATGGGCAAGTGTTTTCTATTTATCTTATCTTCATTTTTATGCTATTAGATACGTGATACCTTCACATGTCATTTAAGTTAAAGAAAAAACTATGAACCTGTGTTTAATTAAAAATCATCATAACAATTAAAAATTAAAGATTAAAAAAAAAATTAAAGATCATCATAATAATTTATAAAATGAAATCTACCAATTTTCTTACAGGTTATTTTACTTGGGAATTGGGATCCAAATTTCAAACAATAAAAAATGAAGTAAATTTATCAATTTTTAATTTATAATAAAACTTGCATTGTGAGGATAAAAATTATTGTTGTTTAAAATATTTTTTACTTGGCCCCTGCATTTGGAGATTCCTGGTTCCGCCCCTGCTTGTTGACTCGTGTTTCACGGGTTATTGGAGATGACTCAGCTTCGTCAAGCATTCAGACTGCTTCTCAGATCATTTTCATTTCTCACAGTCCTCCATGTTTATTTGTCATTTATGTTTTTTTCATTTTGAGCAAGGAATAGTAAATAAACAAGGGTGGCGATATTGCCAAGCAGTTTTCTTTATCAAATATATACTAATCTGTAATTCCTCCATATTTATTTCCTGATTTAATTTCCCCAGGGCACGCTCACATTTGTAATAATTCTTTGTTTCCATGATTTCCAAGAAATTTTAGAAATTTCAAGCAATTGAATAGACCATTTTATCCCTTAAAGGCAACAAAAGTCAAATTTGAGTAACGTAATACCAATAATATCCCTAGTCAGATCCACCCACCCAAGGGTGGCGTAATGTTTCTCTCCAGCTTCGTTTGGGTTTGTCAGTTTTTTCTCTACTGTGTTTGGCTGATCTTTTGAGCTTGTAGAATACAAATTCATGTGTGTGTGTATATATATATATATATGTGTGTGTGTATGTTTGTACAATAATTGTTGTATGTATGTATGTACAAGAATTGTTATATATAGAGAGAGAAAAAGAAGGGGAGAGTACCAGACTAGCAGACGAATCCAAAAAGTATCTAAATTCCATATTTTTGGTTTTTGTATTAATTCAAGGTATCGATATAATTTACGTCAACACGTGCTGTGCTGGCATGACGATTGTATAAATATAAATTGGTACAAAGAAACGAAACCTCTCACACGATCTGCTGAATATTTTGCCATGTACTCTTCCTTCTTTTCATTTCAATGGCTTCCATTGCTCCTTCTACTCTTCTCAACTTCTCTTACTACAGCACAAGTGAACATACCGAGGCTCAGTGTGCTCGGAGAAACATTAATCCTACAAGACCAGTCCAAAACCGAATTGGCATCCATTCCCAGTGACTTCAAAACATATTATTACACCCAAACACTTGATCACTTCAACTACAAGCCTGAAAGCTACTCCACTTTTCAACAGAGATATGTGATCAACGATAAGTACTGGGGCGGCGCAAATGCTAGCGCCCCAATCTTTGCTTATCTTGGCGCAGAATCGCCTATTGATGGCGATCTAACTGGGGTTGGGTTTCTCACAGATACCGCCCCTATGTTCAATGCTTTCCTAATATATATTGAGGCAAGGTACAGAAATTTTTTCAAAATTCTTATATCATTTTAATTTGTTTTATTCTGTCGTAGTAACTATGCAACAAACGTATTTTGTGTTTGTTAGTTTTGTCATGCAGCATCGGTACTATGGGGAATCAATCCCGTTTGGATCAAGGGAAGAAGCCCTGAGCAATGCTAGCACTTTCAACTCGGCTCAAGCTATGGCAGACAATGCGGCGGTGATCATTTATGTAAAGAAGAAGCTGTCGGCGGAGAATTCTCCAGTGATTGTTATTGGAGCATTTTATGGGGGAAGTAAGTGGCATGGCTCCAAATTTCTCTTCGGAAACTACTGAGTAATTTACTTAAAATGTTTTGATATATATTGGGTCTTTTCTTTTTTTTCTTTTTTCATTTTTTTTCTTCTCTTTCAGTGCTTGCTTCATGGTTTCGACTAAAATATCCCCATATCACCATTGGGGCTCTGGCCTCATCGGCTCCAATCCTTTACTTTGATGACATGACGCTGCAAGATGGATACTATCCCATTGTCGAGAAGGATTTTAGGGTACTAAACCAACGCGCACATACACCCACGTATGGATCAAGATCGAGGGTTACTATTTTTGTATATAACTTTTTACATAAGTTGATTTGTGTGAAGTTTTGTCACATCAACTTTTTAAAATTATTATTGGATCTTGTGAAACTAATAACTTAAGAATTGTGTAAATTTAAATACAAAAATCATCCTGATCTAATATATATGTTTTTTAATTTTTAAACTTTTTATTTTTCACTTCAAATTTCAAACCCTCCAAATGATTCTCAAGTATGATGGGGCACGTGCATGTTGTAGGAAGCTAGTGAGAGTTGCTATGAAACTATTCAAAAATCTTGGTCTGAAATTGATAGAGTTGCTTCCGAGGCCAATGGCCTCTCAGCCCTTAGCAAGAGATTCAAAACTTGCAAGTAAGTAGCATGATCATTGTCCCATGTTAATTTTTTAGGTCAACATGTGCTAATTTTTTTATATTAGTATCATACATTAAGGAGTTGTACCATCTAACCCAAACATGTATGTGATACAATCTCAATGCATGATGCTAATGTTAATAATATCAACACATGGCATGATGACCGAATAAGAACTCTAGACGTAAAATCTAACCTGTTTGTTATTTCTGTTCTTGCCTTCTTGTTTCAGTCATTTAAAGTATAGTGTTGAGCTCAAGGACTACTTAAGCCTAACGTACATTGGTGCAGCCCAATACAATCGACCACCAAATTATCCGGTCACCATGGTCGAATCTATGCCGAATCTATGCCGGCATAGTTTCTTATAGAGGAAATAGGTCATGCTATAACACAATCAGTTCTCCAACTGAAACAAGTGTGGGGTGGAAATGGCAGGTAAACTTCATACCTAGCATCAGTAGCGGCCAATTGCCCAATATAAATTATGGGCCTAAGCCAAAATTGTAAATGAGGCATAAATCAATGGGGCCTAAAGTGACCACCTCAAATACTACCCTATTGCGCCACCCTGTCCTGTTTTGTTTGTTTTGTTTGTTTGGTTATCGACTGAACCCTTTTCGAGTAATCTTAAGGACGCATTCCCCTACATCGGCCTAGTGCATTTAGGAGTAAATTCATGAAGTGTTAGCACAGCGGAAAATGGAACCCAAGATGTCTGGGTTTACAGCTCATCCTGAAACCATTTGAGCTAGGCCTCTTGGGTTAAGAGCCACCCTGTTTAACATTATGTCTATCTTTCTTAATTTCTACTACCAAAAATAATTGTACATTCTTAATCTATTAGTAATAATAAATTTCGGGATCTAACAACAACAATAATAATAATAATAAATATAATTAAAATATCATAAACCTCTCATGATACTCTGACAATTTATCTGAACATCCAAAATTAAAGTTGCTTCACACTTAAATCAATTTAAATATTGACTGAGAGAATAATTATGACGTCATTCTAGGCCACTAATCAAATTTGCTTTGGATTACCTTTCATTTATTTCACACTAAGTGAAGATGACTACGCTGTGTGTATAGACGTGTATCGATATGGTGATACCCATTGGCATTAGCGAAAATGTCACTATGTTCCAGAAGGAACCTTACAATCTGACCAGCGACATCGAGCATTGCAAGACCTTGTTTGGCGTCCCGCCTCGGCCTCACTGGGTCACAACCTATTTCGGAGGCCATGTATGTGTTTCATTTACTTTCATGATATATTTTTTTGAGCACTTCTGCTATTTCACAACCTATTTCCAAGTACGGTTTGGTTGTATTTTTTAAAAGATCTTTTTTATTTTTTTTAAAAAAAAACACCTTTTGGTTACAAAACTAATAAGCAACTTTTATAAAGTAAACAAGCTTTTCTTACTTTTTGCTTAAAAAGAAAAAAAGATTTATTTTATCTTATTTTATTTTTAATTTTTAAATGATCTTCTAAAAAGTATAACCAAATGGTTAAATAATTACATATTTAGTAGCTAATTTTACTTTCGCTCCGAATATGAATATATAAATGATTCATTTTTATGCCAAATTACAGGACATAAAATTAATTCTCCATAGGTTTGCTAGCAACATCATTTTCTCGAATGAGCTGAGAGATCTTTACAGTAGCGGTGGGTAAACATAAAATCACATCTTCATTTTTTTTTTCTTTCAATTTTTCTTGGGAATATGAATACTTGGTCTATTTGAATTGGTTTAATTATATCATTTTATGGTCTCATATTGTAGGGTGTTGAATAACATATCAGACAGTGTCGTTGCTGTCTCTACAGTTAATGGTATGCGCTCAACTCTATAATCTTCCACTAAAAATGAAATAAGAAAAAATTTCTCTTAGCTACTATTTAATTATAGAAAAACCCTATTCATATAATATTAATTTTTTTTCTTTTGGGTTATGTTAAATATTATATTAGGCTAGCTATATAGCCTATATCATCGATAATGCCTGCTCAATTTATATGTTACGTTGAAATGTCATGTCCTCTGTAATGAGTGACCTTTTCTTCTTAATAAAAGTTTTTGATCGTTTTTCTCAGTAATCCTTTATTTGGTTTGTGGATTTTACCATGGGGGAAAAAAAATAAAAAAAAATAAAAGGGAAAGGAAAAAAAATGCGGAGGAAATAAAATGAAAGGAAAAGATGATATCATATTAGGCCAAAATTATTTCAATTATTATTCTTTTGCCAATTTTCCCTTACAACCAAATAAGAAAAAGTACAATACCTCATATTTTATCAAGGAAAATAAAATAAAATATAAGGAATTCTACTTTTTTTATTTGGTTGCAATGGAAAATTGGAAGAAAAAAAAGAATTAGAATAATTTTGGCTTGATACGATTTTTTCTTTTCTTTTTATTTTCTTTCTTCCTCAATTTTGTTCCCTCCCTTTTTTTTTTTCCTTAGTAGAATCCATGAACCAAATAGAGGGTAAAAGAAAAAAAAAAGGAAAAAGAAAAAGAAATCTTAAAAACTTATGACTATATTATATCATTAAATTGAACGATTAGTTTTTTTATGAAATTATGCGATAATTCATCAATAAAATGAGCTTGATTTTGCAGGATCTCATTGCCTACATGTACTTGCAGCAGATCAAAGTAGCGATCCGCAATGGTTGGTCACGCAGCGAAAAATTGAGGTTGAAATCATGAAGGGATGGATTACTAAGTACTACGCCGACCTTGTTGCTTTCAAACAATAGAATCATGTTTGATCAATACTTCTTATTGAAACCACACAAATGTTATCCAATGAAATAATGGAGCTGCAGACTAATTAATGGCTAAAACTGCATATTCTCCAATAATTATTGTAAGGTTTGATTTCAGAATAATTGGACATCACTTGTGGACCATTAAGAGAAAAACATGAATTTTATATATTTGAAACTCCATTAATTAGTCTTGTGGTCCATCGAATGATAAAAAGACCCTCTATTAGTTTTGTGGGAAAAAAGAGTGAACAAAAGCATCTCCATCTTTTTCTAACAATGGTATGATCCATGTTGGAGCCTTGAGGTTAAATGAATTATCTATTCCACTACTTATTTTAGTGGGAATAAATTAGAATTAAATGACACAATCTCTCCATTTTAATAGTTCTGAATAATTTTTTGGGCCTCGCTAAATCCAAAAGTTTTGAACTCTGACGGTTGGGTTTGTGGGTGGACTCTCGATTCTTCTCGATCGAAGGCATTTGAAAGGGGTTATAACGTGGCAACATCTTGATCATCAAATCCAGCCTTGATGATGTGTCATTTTCCCAATCGCTAAATGGAGGAAGCTAGACAGTCAGAGGACTGGAGAGGATCCAGGCCCAATTTTCTTCGGTAGGGTTGTGTGAAAAATAGTTAAACATTAAAGGGTTCCTTAAAATTTATCCAAATATGAACAGTCAAAATGGATGCGAACACATGACATGAGGATGAAAGTACGTGATCAACATGAATCTTACTCTTTTCCATTCCCAATTGATTATCCCTTTGAAAAAACACATTTTTTTAGGAGACCCTATTAAATGATTTTACATCAACACATATGTTTCAACAATCCAATTGTACCCTCAAATGTACAAAACATTATAAGAAGAAAGAATACCCTTTCAAGGTTATTTTAAGAAATCGAATAAGAAAAATCATTGATTTTTTTAATGTGACAATAATTTTGAAACATCCTAAAAAGAAGAACAGGCTACATAAATATAAACGAATAGAGTATTAAATAAAATATCGAATGTTTTCTAAGTCTATCATTCTTAACTTTTGTAATAATTCTCATATTCTTATAGAAAAAAAAGGTTGATGAGGGGATCTTTCCATAGCTTCGTAAAGATTTAGTGGCCGGGGAGTGGTGTTATGGAGAATTGGAGAGCATCATTTTGTTTTGGGAATTTAGTGGTGTCTTTGAAATCATGGTCACTACTCTGATTTTTAATTTGACTTGAAACTGTCCATGGGCCGATTGGTCCATGAGTATCACATACTTTTCAATACCGAGCATGATATATCGGTCCCATCCATGGGGTCATGAGCTAATAACTGCGAGTTTGAATTTAGTGTTGAATTAATAAAACTCAGTATCGTATTGAATTCATCCACAACGTTGAATGAAAGGTTGGATGGTTCAAATTAAAAGTGTATAAAAAAAATAAATAAATAAAAAGCTATTAAAATAACCAAAAAACCCCAATTGGTAATTTTTTCAACTTTTAATTTGAACTATCCAACCCTTTATATCCTAACTTTCCCTCATTGATTTTTTTTTTTTTCTCTCTCTCTCCCAGACGGATAGAACTCGAAAGAAAATTTATTTCTAACCAAAATTTAATAAAATTGATCAAAATTGAATGCAAAAATCATCCAATTAAACTTTGTGATAGCAAAATTAATCTATTAAGCTATCATAGGTGTTTGTTTTCCAGAACCACCAATTAATTCTAATGAGATTTGCAGTTTTATTTCCTTTCCTTTATGCATTACCAACGGAAGACCTAGCTAGGATAAATTATTCGGCACGTGTGCCGAGTTTTGCGTGTTAGCACAAACGTAACTGGAATCTGTGTTAGCACCCCCAATATAAAAAAAAAACAAACAAACAAGAATATTGGATTTTCCATGCTTGAAATTTGTTTCTAACACAATAAACCCCCACTCACCCCACCCCCCCCAAAAAAAAAAAAAACCATAAAAAAGTACATGGTTTCCAACATTTTAGTGGATGCATGTATACACTATGTGGACCTAATCTATAGGAATGATCATGGTGGACCAAAAATAAACATTATGGATGAAAATGGATTTGTGAGTCACAATCTAGCCAGGTCATGTGTCCCCCCTCCCCCGCAAAAAAAAATATAAAAAAAAAAAAAAATATATATATATATATATATATATATATATATATATATATATATATTTTCACCTATGAGAAGTTTTAAAACCCACACCGCTTAGATATTAGGTCATATATGTTTGACTTTATACTTGTTTACACCCTCTTCTTAATTATTTTTATTTTTTTTTTTTTTTCCTCGTGCTCTTGCATAAGCTATGACTCCGGTCAAAAACGATATGTTTTGATATTATATTAAGTTTTCAATTTAAAAACCGACCTAAGTTGTTAGGTAAAAGCCGGGCCCATATATATATATATATATATATATATGAAATCAAATCATATTAAACTCAATATTTAATTGATGCAGGACTCTATCCACTTATTGTAGAGTCACAAATGGAATGCACGCAATTGTGTAACATCTAAGGAAATATATGGAGAAAGAGAAATGCTATAAACATAACTTAATTACAGCAACTAATTAGAGGACATGATGTGGCATGAATTAATTGACAAAAATACCCTCCAAGCTATTTTATATCACCACAAGAAATCCCTTACCACATCAGCTACTATATATCTATATGATATATGTTGTTTTATATATAGTGCTACGTATAGCATTACCCATAGAAAAAAAATAATTGGAGAGATACTTAGAGAACAAACCAGGTTTTCAAGAACCGTCCAGGGCTTCAGGATGTCTCTCGAACATGACACTACTTGTCGAATTTTCACATTATTAATTCATTACTTTCAATTTCTTTTTCTTTTTAATTTCCGTTTTTTTTTTTTCTTTTTGTCGAGATAATGACCTAAATTTTAATATTAAAAGAACCACTAGAAAACACAATTTTTAAAATATTATTCTGAATTTCCCTTTTTCTTTGATTGGAGTTTTTAATTTGTTTGGGGTACGATCCCCATCTAAATCAAATTCCGGCCGGCTAGTCGCCTTAAGTGACCAAATCCAAAATTCATGTTTGGACGTCCCTGGATTATGTCATTGCCATTTTATACGTCTAGAATGTGTTTACCAAACAACTATTCAATTTTTTTTTTTTTTTTTTTTTTTTTTTTTTTACCCATGTATTAGATCCACATATGCCTGTTTCATTATCTTATCCAACTTTATTTAATTGTGATTAAGACTATAAAATATGTCATATCAGTGAAACCAAGATAATTAACTATATAATGTCATTAAGTCAACATATACGGTTGTATCTTCCCTTTCTCTTTTTATAGACCATATAATTTTTTTTATTTTGGTGTATTTTATTTTATTTTTTATTATTGGTTGAAAGAATCTTTTATTTCCCACCTAGAAACAACCACAGAGAATCTTATTTGGTCTATAAAGACATACTTTTTCTTTTGATAGGCCTCCTCCAAAGTATGCACTTACTCGAGTCTTTGTAGGTCCAAAAATGAAACCTCAAATACGTTCTGCTCAATACATTGCCATGAAGTCTTTTTCATATCAATGGCTTCCATTATTGCTCTTTCTAACCTTCTCAACTCGTGTTGCTGCAAGACAATTTAGCATGCCAAGACTCAGTGCCCTTCGAGAAACAATCGTACGAGACCCCCAAACCAAGTTTCCATCCATTTCCGATGATTTCAAAACATATTATTACCCCCAAACACTCGATCATTTCAACTACAGGCCTGAAGGCTACACCACTTTTCAACAAAGATATGTGATCAATTATAAGCACTGGGGTGGCCCCAATTCTAGCGCGCCCATGTTTGCTTATCTTGGCGCAGAAGCGTCTTTGGACTGGGATTTAGGTGGCATAGGGTTTCTCAATGATAACGCCCCTCGCTTTAATGCTCTCCAAATATATATAGAGGTTAGACATGCATAGACATACTTCTTCGATACACGATAAGTTGCTGTGAACTGTTTTTGAAATGTTTTTTTGTATTGTTTCTCATGATGCAGCATCGATACTATGGGGAATCAATCCCGTTTGGCTCAAGGGAAGAAGCCCTGAAAAATTCAAGTACTCTAGGGTATTTCAACTCGGCTCAAGCTATAGCGGATTATGCGGCGGTGATCATACATGTAAAGAAAAAGTTGTTGGTGGAGAATTCTCCGGTGATTGTCATTGGAGCATCTTATGGGGGAAGTAAGTGGGCATGGCTGGCTCCAAAACCTTCTTCGGAAAGTACTACAAATAAGTGCATGGCATGGCTCCAAAATCTTCGGAAACCGTAAAGAGCCTGTTTGATTCTCTAAATATAAATTAGACAATTATAGTGCATTTTATAAAGCACTGAACACATACTTATTAGAATGTATTTACATAGCATTGAAGGCACACGTTGACTGCATGTCCATTAAATATTATAAAAAAATACATTATTATTGTTTAATTTTCATTCATACGACCAAACGAACCCTAAGTAAGTAACCAAATCCTTTCATGACGAGTCTAGCTTAATTTTATTTCTAATTTTTATCAGTGCTTGCTTCATGGTTTCGACTAAAATATCCTCACGTTGCCCTTGGAGCATTGGCCTCATCGGCTCCAATCCTTTACTTTGATGACATAACGCCACAAGAAGGATACTATTCCACTGTCGCTAAGGATTTTAGGGTAATTAACAAAGCAAACTTCGATTTTATTTATTTGTTTGTTTGCTTATCTTCTGATATTTGAAATTTGAACATTTCATAAAATTAATTTTGGAAGTATGATGGGCACTGTACGTTGCAGGAAGCTAGTGAGAGTTGCTCTGAAACTATACAAAAATCTTGGTCTGAAATTGATAAAGTCGCTTCTGAGCCCAATGGTCTTTCAGTCCTTAGCAAGAGATTCAAAACTTGTGGGTAAGTAGCATAGTCTTTGCCGGCCATCTTCTTTATTCAAATGATATATAGCTAGATTTTTAGAAATTAAAAATTAATTAACCACATTTTTTTTTTCTTGATTTATTGTCTCAGTCACTTAAACGAATCTTATGAGCTCACAGACTACTTGGAGTCAATATATACTTCAGCAGCACAATATAATCATCCACCAACATATCCAGTCACTGTTGTTTGCGGTGGCATTGATGGAGCAGCAGAAGGAACCGATATTCTTAGCCGGATATATGCAGGCGTCGTTGCTTATATGGGAAATAGCTCATGCTATGACACAGATGCATTCAATGATCCGAATGATGAAACAACTGTGGGGTGGAGATGGCAGGTACTTAAGCTACATATTTAACATTATCTTATGTGCCAAAAATCAACATTTTTGGCAGGTAGTTAAGCTACATACTCAATCAAATTTGATTGAATTTTTTTCATGACATCCCAACCATTCTCTAATTGGAAACCCACACCAAAAACACCATCAAATTTGCCTAGCTTATAAAACATTTTTGCTCTAAGTCATTCCCTCTTTTGAGTGCACTGCCTAGAATTGCCTTTCCTTTCAAATTATTTATATGAAAGATGCATGACTAGGGTGTGTATTATATAGACGTGCAGTGAGATGGTGATGCCTATTGGCATTAGTGAAAACGTTACTATGTTCCCGCCGGCACCTTTTGATCTAAACATCTTCAATGAGTGGTGCAAGAGCACGTATGGCATCCTGCCCCGCCCACATTGGGTCACAACTTATTACGGTGGCAATGTACGTGTGTTTTTTTTTTTTTTTTTTTGGTAAATAATTTTTAGCACCTCTAGTATTCCACTTAACAATTTAGATTTCAAATATACGTGTCGTAATTTCGGTCCTACTATTATGAGTATACAAGCTGAAATCTTAATTTTATGCCAAATTGCAGGATATTAAATTGATTCTCAATAGGTTTGCTAGCAACATCATTTTCTCCAATGGGTTGAGAGATCCTTACAGTAGTGGCGGGTAACTAGAAATCAAACCACAATTTTTTTCTTAGAATATATATATCAGGTTAGCACATGTTGATGTAAGTTATACCAGTACATGCTGTATTAAGAGTTGTATGTACTCTATGCATTGGCTCAATATATCTCGTAACCCAGTAATCCACTAATGTATGAGATACAATCTCCAATGCGGGCGTCGATATAAGTTATATCAACACATGCTTACCTGATTATCATTCTATATATATATACTCTATTTAACCTTTTTCAATTGTTTTTTTCCTATATATCTGGTTATAGGGTGCTGGAGAACATATCAGACAGTGTTGTTGCTGTCCATACAGTCAATGGTTGGTGTTGAACTTTATTATTTTTTTCCACATTAAAATGGATAGAATTTTAAAATAAAACGATCTTTTTAAAAATGTCTTTTTCTTTGGGTTTGGCTGCTATATCATTGGTAACGCCAACTCAGTGAATATCCGGCCATTACCAAAATTAAAAAAATTAAAAAAAAAAAACAAAAACAAAAACCAAACCAAAACAAACAGATGTGTTATTTAATTGGAGATGTCATCTAACTCGATGGTAGCAAGTGTTTGACACATCTACCCAAAATTAAATGAAATGATCGAATAACCAAGTAAATACGAATACATAATTTTCAAAAAAAAAAAATTTCTAAGAAGTTTATTGCATGTTATCACTCAAACGTATATATATTGACTAGAGTTATGAAGAAATTACGCAGTGATTGTCAAAAATATAACTAAGCTTCACTCTATATATTTGCAGGATCTCATTGCTTAGACGTGCTTCCGCCAAAGCAAAGTGATCCAAAATGGTTGGTCGATCAGCGAAAGGTTGAGGTTGAGATCATTGAAGGATGGATTGCTAAGTACTACGCTGATCTTCTTGCATCCCAACAATAGAAGCATGCATGTTCAAATCAATACTTTAGTCCAATGTTATCAGAAGAAATAATAGATCTTAATTAGAATAAAACTTTCATTACACATTTCTAATGTTCGAGCATGCATCTCTGCTATGGTGTAGCTCATCTGCGATGTATTCGTTATCTTTAATGAAATCTTATTTTATTTATCAAAATATAAAAATAAAAATACTACTGTCGGCATGGAGCATCTCCAAGAAGGGTTTCCATTTTTTTTTTATAATTTAATAATTAATACTTTGAAGAGAAAAAATACATTTTGTAAAATAGAGAGCTCCCACTCAATTGGAATAACTGAGGTTTCCCTCTCTAAAATAAATATATATTAAAAAAAAAAAAGGAAAAATTGAGCCTCTAATATAATCCAAAAATATTACTATAAGGTTTGAATTCAGAATTATGGGACGTCACTCTTAGACCAGTGAATGGCAAAGACCCTCTACCTTCTCTCCAATTATTGATTTTTGTGTGGGACAAAGAGAGAAAAGTGCTTCTTAACTTTTCCTTATTGTTATCATTCAATCCTGTAATCTATAATGGGATCGACCAAAGTTGATAGGAATCTAGCATGATGTTGGAGGTTATCTGGGTCTGCCACCTCACACTAAGGCCCGCATACCCAATATAATTGGCATGGAACCTTCTCTTAGCATGCACAAACCACTCGCAACCTATGCATTGAGGTCATTGGGCTTAGACTAATGCCTACGTCAAGCACAAATCATCATTTGCAAGTCTCTGCATTCGTCAATGAGGAGATAGAGATTCAACACTACAAAAATAATAGTTATTGCCGGCTAGTGTTCACCGGCTGTTTTTGTGAGGCCGGCACACAGTTGATTTCCCGGCTTGCTTTACAGCCGGCACACGTGTAACAGCTATCTTCATTTAGTTACCGAAAAATAAAATAAAAACAGAGGGAAAGTAAAATGAAAAAAGGCAAACAGCTCTCATCATTTCTCTCTAGAGTTTTCTATCAGCTCTCAACCCTTCTCTCCCTCAAGCGTCAAACCCTCGATCTGCTCTCACTCTCAAATCTGATTTCTCGCCCTCGATCTGATCTGATCTGATCTCTCTTCTCTCTCACTCTCGCGCGATCTCATCTCTTACTCTCAGAAATCGGTAATCAGAAATTTCTTCGTTTCTCACCAACGATGATGAAGCTCAAGGTCCTTTCTCTTTCTCTCTATATATAATATAATATCATATATATATATATATATATATATATATATATATATATCATTTTTCTTAAATTTGTGTTCTGATTTCAAGCCTTTTTGTTCTCATTCAATCTCAGAAATCCTAGAAGTTGGATTGCATATTTATATATCACAGTCGCTTGATTCTTTGGGTTGCATTTCAAACCCTAATTCGTAGTCGCTTGATTACAAAAACCCTCACAAATTTGCAGTCTAGATCGCAAAATCTGATTCCACTGTATGTATCTCAAACTCTGTTTGCTTTATCGAAGTGTTTTAGTTTTTGAAATTTGGTGATGGATCTGAGCTTTTGCACAAGGGAAGCTATTGATTGGAATTTTAGTGTTTGGATTTTGATTTTATTGTGATTTTTGTAGCAAAATCAACCTACATTAGATGAAAAACCCCTGTTTGGTTGCCGAGAAGGTTGTTAAAATTCCACACACTATTCTCTCTCCTTTGAGATTTATGAACTTTGATGTACTGATTATTGCATAAATTGGGGGAAAATGACTAAAAATGGAGCTCAAAGCTGCCACGGGTAGAATCTAATATTCTTCTACTGTTACAAGACAAGGTGTTTGATAATATTCTTCCACTGTTAAGGTTAGATCTCATTTTTTGATATTGATTTAGTGTTATTAGTGTTAGTTATGCTTATAGTGTTTTTCTTGGAGTGTGAACTGTGTAGCATAGTAGAATTTCTTGAAGATTGCTCTGCCTGCTTAGCTTCAGCATATGGCTACTTAGAATTCATGTCTGTATTCTTTCTCTTCAGTAGCAGATATCCAGGCCGATTAATACAAATTTGCTTTTTAGTCTTTCATGCCTAGACATAGTTGGCCTCTTATCTCAACCCTGGGATCAGTTGGATCACTTAAACCACCTACACTGCCCCAGGACAAGTATAGTAGTTCTCTAGATACTTGCTACAGCATGTAGCTTCTAGAAAACAAGTATTTTATACTCAATTAGCCTTGTAGAGATCGTTTAGCAAGATAGACAGGGCATTTGTCCCTCCATTAAGTGATTTTAATATTCATACAGTCCACATTTCCAAAAGGGGCACACCCCTCTACACCTTGTTTGGGCTTGCAATGAGGTTTTATTTTTTGGTTTTCCTATAGTTTCTTGGGAATTCAATGGAAGTTCTATCGTATTTTGATGATTGGCTTTGTTTTCTGATATGCATGTTTGTTGGATTCGTGATAGTTAGGAACATACCCTATGATGCCACTGAAAAACAGCTTATACATAACTTTATATAATGGTTCCTGCTGTAATATGAAAGCCCTTCTGTTATTGAAGTTTCAAGCTGCTGATATATAGTTAGAAGTCACAAATCTGTCTTCTAGTCCAAGTTGTTGAATCAGTGATCAATAATTTTTTCAAACATGACTTTTAGAAAATGGTCTTCACAAGATAGCTCTGATTTAAGAACTATAACAAGTGGTTCTCAGAAGCTTTCATATCGTGAATATATGCCTCCTGTCTGGCAGGCAATTCTATCATTAGTTCATTATCAACATGTGTTAAGAAATTATATCTTGAAGAGTTGATTGCATATCATTTTACTATTGCTTATTTTACTGGTTGCAAAATGCAATAATCTAATCTTGCATTCAAATGTTTAACATATTGACTCAAGCGAGAAATTTCTTAGTTTTCCAGTAATTTTTTCTTCTTGTTTCTCTTTTCTAGTTTTTTAATAAATGTTTTTGGTATATATTATTCTTTGTACCCTTAAGTAGCTCATCTGGGCATTGCTATTGTTAGACTATGTCCTGTAGTTAGTCCTTTAATGAGTCTTTTGAATTAAAAAAGTAAGCATCTGTGAAGTATCCATGATTGTACTTTTACCATTTCTTCTACTTGTACAAATTAGGCAATTATGATTTTTCTTCCCTCAAAGTTCTCTTTAAACGATTTAGTTTCTTTTTGTGTCAGTGTGAATTTTATTACTTAGATCATCTGCTTTTGATTACAATGAGCTTTAAATATTGTGGGATTTGTAAATTATGGCATCACAAATATCTATTGGGGTGCTCAAATATAGATTAGAGTTTTGAACTTGTGTCATTTCATAGAATGCTGCATTTGACTCTTTGCGGGACTCTCTTGTTTCAAGAGACCTAAAATTGCTCAAGTAGATATGCTTTCACTTGCACCATTTGTTTTGTACATTTTCTTTTTCTTGAAAAGGTTTGGACACTCTTCATCAAAAAAAAAAAAAAAAGAAAAAAGAAAAAAAAAAGGTTATCTTTTCCAAAACGATGACCTTCTAATTTTGGATTGTGATTGCTATGTCTCTATGCCCAATATATAGGTCCTTTATTTTAAAGTCACAAACTATGCTCTTCACTAAATGCAACCGAAATTCTAGTTCTATGTTTAAGTGTACAGTGGTTATCTTTCTTTTGCTTAAAATCTGCATTTTGAAAATCGTATGCATTTATCTTTTCACCTATAAATGAATTTTACCATGGAGATTCATCTCACTTTTGTTTTTGTCATCAATAGGTTGGGAATAAGGGAATCATAGCTGTTGGAGAGAATTGCAGATTTCTCACAGATCTTAAGTCTTTGATTTTGTGACAGGTAAAAAGTTGTTTTCAATGTCTTTTCTTATCTTTATTCTCAAAATCTACATTCTTCTTTTCCCCTTTTTTTAAGCAAGATATTTCTACTACCAGCTAAATTATCATTTTTCTTTATATTCTTCTAGCTTTCTCTTGTAGAATAATCATTTTGGTTGACTATCTCACATGTAAATTTTGCAATGCCATTAGAATGATGGCATAATTTAATTTCTTGAGATTAACTAAATTTTCGGTATAAATACTATCATGCTATCATTATAGTCCTTTTCCCATTTGATTATTTACCAATTAGGAAAATGCTATAAACTGTATATGGTGATGGTGTATAGTGCTATCAAAGGCTGGTTCTTGGCTTGTCAAGTATGTAATCCACTTCTTAATTTTAATAATATTCAATTCCTCGGCAGTTCTGATAATTTTTGCTTGCTGTGCTGAAACAACTATTACTGGTTTTGCCTTTATGAACTGAATTTTGTGTTACTAGGATTTTAAGACCTCAATATGTCGATGACTCTTTCGATGCAATAATTTTTTGACCTTTGGGTTGATTGTTGCACAAAACTCTGACCATTGCTTTGGATCCTGAAGTATTTTAAATATCACTACTTATTTGTTTTCACTCATTCTTTCAACATCACTTTCACTTTGCACCTTGGTTGTAATTTGCTATATCAATTACATTAATTTCTTCAAAGCTTCTGGGTTAGACATTTGCTCTTAATTTGCTATATCAAGCTAGTCTCCATTTTGTTCATGTAGTTTTTATAGAATGCAGAAGAAAGTATATTCAGACGGGTTGTAGGGGTATTATTTTTCTTTTCTTTTCTTTTCTTTTCTGTGCACTATGGAGGAAGGAAAGGAAAAGGGGTTGACAAGGAGAAAACCTTTTTTTTCTGGTCTTATAAGTAAATGTGGATCATTGTGTGGGGAGAATGTGTGTCACACCCCATTTTTGTCACCTTAGCTAGGACATATCATTTCATGTAGGATTTTGAGTCCTTTTTGAGTCTAGTCTTTTGCATTGAGTTTCTATAGCATTGAATATCATGTGTATGAATTTTGAAGTGATTTGGAGTTCATTTCGATGGTCAATAAGAACTTTTGCGACTTGAAGGGCATAATCGTCTTTTAAGCCGTATATTTTCCATTTGACTTTGGAATGGATCCCGAGTCATTCCTATGAGTTCATGTGGTTATATAGAGTCCATATATACGTTCAATTTCATGAATTAATGGTTTAAGATCAATTCGGCTCGTAATGGTTCGGGTTGGCTAAAAGACCCTTTCTTGGTTTGCTCAAATTGACTCATAAGACCCAACCAATTTTCTCTCAAATAACTTCAATTGGGCTTTATTTATGTCCTAAACATGTTTAGAAAGATCAATTTTCGATTGGGAAAGCATTCGGTTCGACCTTGTGTACAAACCCAGCTTAGCGACGGTGAAGCACCATGGTTAACCACCTTTGTAAAACCTAACCATGCACCCATGGTTGAGGATTTTTGTCCCAAAATACTTAAAAATGTGTTCCCCTTCGAAACACGGTCGTTTTGGCTTTTATTTCGTCAAAATCGGACTTAATTTGAAGATTTTAGGACTTCTACAGCAAGTGGGAGTCAAAAGCGGAGCAAATATAGGAGGGCCTCGGGTAACCGTCCGGGGCTGGACGGTCAGCCGTCTGGGCCCAGACGGCTAACCGTCCAGGCCTAGTTGGTCACCCGAGGAGTCCTTCTTTAAGTCGAACTCTGACTCCTCTATCCCTCTTTTGACGGTTTCCTCCGCCAAAACAACTTGTCTGAGCTTAGGAGTGTGTAGGTTTGAGTTGTTTGAGCACCAAGAGAGTCTCTAATAGCCCTAGGATCATTATTTAATGAATTAATCCTAGCCATTGGTTTAGGGGGTCAGTTCTCTATATAAAGGACATGATATTCAGCACATAGGGGAGGTTAATTGCACTTTATACTTAGAGAGAGAGGGAGCTACGAGTTTGGAGAGCTAGAAGGACTTCAAGAGGAGGCTCTTCAATCCCAAGCAAGCAAGGAAACAAGAGGTTTGAAGACAAGAAAGAGTCTACAAGAGGTAAGCCTATCCCTTTAGTGCTGAACATGAATTCTCTGCTTCTCTTGCTTCTCTTTCTCCTTCTTCTTCTATGATAGTTCTAGTGCATGATATAGCTCCACATGTTAAGTTAGTTCCATATTTTTAGGATAGTATATGAATGATTTTAGGATAGTTTATGGCTTTATATGCTTGATAATCCCTGGTTTACCAAGGATTTGATAGCCTGATTCGCTCTATCTTCTTAAATCATGCATAGTTCACATGTTTAGGTTGCTGTGATAATTATCATGTGTTGATGTTCCTGTTAGTTAATATATGCTATATGAATGATATTCATGATAATTTGAGCATGTCTTAGAGTTGTTTCATAGGTTTTAATGCATAGTTGTGAGATTAGGGTTTCGATAACCCTGAAATCGCATAGGTCTTATACAGCATACTTAGCTTAGTTTTGTGAGTTGTTGCTCATCATAATCATTCTATATATGCTGCATATAGTTGAATCATGCTAGGTTTGCATTCATATAGTATATTTTATAGGGTTTTTGGAGATATTATCCTTTTTTAAGGATAATTATCCTTTTCGTTGAGTGAGGTGTTGCATGAGAGTCTTCCGTGATGTGTTTAAACATGAAATCTTTTCTGTTGTGTTCTATGGTATATATTTTACGTAGGATATGCTGATTGTACCTTCCCATAATGACTTTCTTACGTGAAATTATCCTAGGATAGTTTCACTTAAGAAAGCTCACCGTAGGAAGGTCTATTTTCATATTTTACATAAAATGACATCTTTTTTGTTAGAATATGCTTTGTTATCATGTTTATTGATGTTATTGGAGTCTCTTATGCTTGTTAGTGTGTCCTTGGTAGGTTTTTATGCATGTTAGTTAGGTCATTGCATGTAGGATTGAGTTAGAGTCCTTAGTTATTCATTATTCTTGTTGTTTGCATGATTAATGGATGATTTTAGGCTTTGTCAAGGTTCTGTCCAGATTAGGATTTTGTTTTCTTTGCATGATTGTGTGCACTTGTAAGGGTGCAAACAGGTACAATGCTTGCCCTATTACAAATAGGGCTGCTATGGTCTGAAATGGCTAATGATTGGAGCTTGTGCGCTCAGGTAAGTAGGGTTTGAAGGTGCCCCAATTCACCTTTCTTTTCTTTCTTTTCTCTTCTCCCTCCTAGGGTTACTTCTTAATACAAGCTTATGGTAATTATCAAAGGTTTCCTTCAATATAAAATTCTGGTTTTTATCAAGGTTTTCCTCTTATGGAAGTTTTCTGTTTTGGATTAAATCAATATATTTTCAAATGAGGAAACCTAGGGTTATTACCATAGGTTTGTATTAGGTTGTAACCCTATTCTTTTCGAACTACGTGGACTTTGATCCATGTATTTCGCTGCATGGTACGTAGGCGCTCTTCGTGAGGCTCAAGTCCGTCCTAGGATCCAAGTATCCTAGGTTTTTTTCTTTTCTTTTCTTCTTTTTTTCTGTTTTGTTTTGTTTGTTTGATTATGCATGAGATGATTGGATGAAATATATGATATGCATGCTGCCTTGTGATGATATATGATGATATTTGAGTGGAAAGGATATTAAGTTAGCCCAATTAAATTAAGAGACCAACTCGGGCGATGTGGGTGCCTATGGGCTTTTGCCCAGAACCTTCCCACGTCGTAACTTAGCCCCCGGATCCAATTTTCTAGTTTCAAAGACTTTGCTTTTCCTTTAATGGAGTCATGTGATTTTGAAAATAAAACATTTTTGTGGTTTTCCTCTTTTCCCTAAAAAATGAGGTGGCGACTCCCTTTTTTTTTTTTGTTTGTTGTCTTTCACACTTATCATTTTTTGCCAAACCCTTGTGGGCGCCGCGCTTTTTCGTGGGTTCACAATGTGTTCCAATTAAAATCACATAAGCAAGGTAAAAAAGCTTGTCATTTCTTTTTGCATCTTGGAGCATTGCAGCATCTGTTTTGAAGGAAAAGCTTTCGTTCCTGGGTTCATCTGGAATTTTAGCTGACCATCAACTTGAAGCACAATTACAAGGCATCATTTGAAAGGGTGAGTTGGAAGAGTAATTTTTTTGCTGTGTACGTTTCTGTTTTTGGCTTTTCTTCTGTAACTCATGGCTCTTCTTTACTTATTTTGGTTTAGGACTCTAAAATTTAGTTTGTTTTTTGCTTTAATTTTTTAACAGGTTTTGAAGGGGTCATTTGTTAGAAAATTGGCAGCAAGCATGTTGAGCCGCATTTTTCTTTTGTTGTCATTTTAACTTTTTCAACTTGGTTGGAGTGGTTTTTCTTTTTTTTTTTTTTTTTTTTTTTGGTTTGGTAGCTAACTGATTTTTTTTTTTTTTTTGTGCTTGGAATAATAAAGGATAAATGATTTTTTAAAACATTTTCAGCCTGCTTGGATAATTTTTGGTTTTTAGATATATTGTGGTTTTTATGTTCTTGGGTTATGTTATAATAAGTTGGTTGAGAATGCACATTTTCAATTTTCGAAACTTGCAGGTTATGTTGAGAAGTGGATAGGCCATTTGTGGGTTTGGGTCAGGTTAAATAAATTGGGCCAGACCTTTAGCAGGTAACATGGGTTGACAGCATAGCCTATTAGAATTGTAGCTTTGCCAGCCTTTTTGTAGAAAGGTTCCCAGCTGTTTTTTATGCCAGCAATAATCACCTTTGCCGGCTGTAATTTTGTCTGCCAGCATAACCTTTGCCAACAGCAGCTTAGCCGGCTGATGTTGTGACAGCCGGTAAAAGTTTTGCCGGCCGAAATAAGTGCATTTGCTGGCTGTTTTATCAGCAGGCAAAAGCCAAAATTTTTGTAGTGCAAACTCAAAATCCCTATAATTTATGAGTCACATTCTTTTACCATCTACGTTATCTTTGCAGGTTTTCTTTTTTTTTTTTTCAGTACACACTGATTTATAATTTATAGTCAACAAATTATTGATTTATTCCATTTTTTATTCCACTAAGGACCGTTTAATCACACGGTCAAAGTTCGTAACACGGGCCCAATGTAAGTGCGTACATGGATTTTGTTTGGCAAGTAATCGGTCCAGGACTGCATGGGACCAATCGTGCTTCGTGACAAAAATATATAGTCTATACATATTTCCCAATCCTCTGCTTTGATGCTTCGTGACATAAACCAAACCAATCACTCTTATCTTTTTTATCTCTCCATATTGACCTTATCAATAGCTAATAAACTTTTATATTTTTCATTTACAAAATCACAAATTTTAAGATAAAATGATTAAGATTTGATCAAAATATAAATGTTTATTAGCAGTTGATAGAAGTAAAATAAGTTTTTCAAATCCATAAAAATCACAAAGTAGGAATAATATATAAATTCTGATGGCATGCCCTAAATTTTAGCTCAACTAATAATTTGAGTACTGAATTGACGCAATTTAAAATTTAGATTCTAAAATAAAACTTAACCCAAATTTTATACCCTAAAGTGTAATTTATTCAGAAAAAAAAAAAACAAAAAAGAGGGGGTAAGTTTTAAAAAGTTGCTCTAAAGTTTTTGTTCAGTTTCGCTTTAGTGCCATCGACCAACTTCAACATTAATTTAAATGAACCCTTTTACAATACGAGTGTCGCAATTTAATTAGCACCCCAAACTTTATAACAGCCAAAATGCGCCCTAAACATACGAATGTATCAATTTAATACCCTCCGTTAGTATGGATTCTTTTTGACAATTTCTTGAATAACGTCCTAATAGAGGATATTAAATTGGCATACGTGTATAATTTAGGATCTATTTTGACTTGTTTTGGATTTGAGGGTACTATAGAATTTCCTTTCAATCATCACATGCCTAGTTTATCAAGAATTGACACGGTATGTGATCAATATTATGTGCTTCATTTTGCAGGATCTCATGGTTTAGACACACTTCCGGCACTGCAAAGTGATCGATCAGCGAAAGCCTGAGGTTGAGATCATCGGAGGGTGGGTTTGCAGTGGGTACTATTCTGACCTTCTTGCGTTCAAACAATAGAAGCATGGGTTCAATACTTTAATTATTGAAACCACACCAATGTTATCAGAGGAAATGATGGACCCGTAGAATAAAACCCGATCGATCGACTTCCACATATCTAATGTTTTGTCCAGGAAAAAAAAAAAAAGAAAGAAGGAAAGGTGGTGGCTCACATGTTGCACGTGTGCATGTGTAACATCATAATTATCGATCTTTCTGGAGAAAATTGTGATATAGTAGATCAATAAAATTGAATTCAAATTAACATGATGATATTACTAGTAGCTTTCAAAGAATAATAAAGGTATTTTAGAATTTAAGAGGAAATGGAATACATATACATTGGTAGGAGACTAAAGCTTCTCTAGTAATAAAGTTAGTGGAACATCCGATGTGTGTGCACCCTTAACACCCTCGTTATCCCACTATCATTCTACCTTAGAATTTTAGAGGAAATATAATACAAATATATATATATATTTGAGAGGTCAAGGCCTACCATACACATCTTATATATACGTGTGCACACTCAACAACCGGCCTAATTATCCCACTATCATTATACCGAGGATTTTCGGTTTAGTATATTTGAGTTTTGATTGGTATGATATTATTTTTTATATCCCCTTAATTTTCTACTTATTAGGTAATTTAGAAGTACATTTTTTTTTTTTTCTCTTCTAAGCACACAAAAAAAACATACACATAACACACAACGGCGAAGCGCACATAAACGACATGGATCGAAAAGAGCCTAATTAAGAACCCATAAAGTTAACTCACACTCAACCTCCAAAATGACCTCATAGTAGTACTTATCATATTTAAAAAGAAATAAAAATTATACATAAGAGTGAGAGACCAAAAATCTCCCAACTGTATTTTAACAAATTTATAGATAGATCATAATAACGGATTTTTAGGGTGAATGAAGAAAGAGCTATGCTAGTATAATAGATTGTCATTCCTTTTAACAATAATAGTCAAATCATGACCATGAATGGATTTTTATCCACTTAAAAAAAAATTAAGGTTTATTATTTTTTGTAACCATAATTTGACTGTCATTACTTTTATGCTATCATTTTTCATTTTTTTTTTTAAAAGCAAAAAAAAAAAAAGAGTTGAGCAGAGAATTTTCCTCCATTTTAATGGAGCGTGGAGTGGTCATTGCCATACCTCTCTCGTACATGCCCTAAAATTTACACTTATTTTCTATTGCGCATGTGTTGAAGAATTGGATCAGTTATTAGACCCAAATAAAGAGCCACCTATCTAATACCTAATATGGTTAGAGCATCTCCAAAAAACTAGCTATTTTAACTTTTTAGTTAAAGTAGAGACTAGCACCGGCCATTTTCAAAAGGTTAGTTATCCAACTCTCTAAAATAACTAGACCCTTTGAAACTCTCTAAATATAGTTAGCCATCTTAACTCTCTTAGTTAAAGTAGAGTAAAAATAGCTAATTCACTAAGGAAAAAATAGCTAACCCTGTTGGAACCTTCATTTAAATAGGGGGTTTTCTATTTTAACTAGTCCTATTAGAAAACCCTCTAGACTTCCTTAGCTAAATAAGGAAGAGCAGTACTTATCAAGTTCTCCAAAATAGAGAAAAAATAACTAACCTTGTTGGAGATGCTCTTAGTGGAATCCTTATGCAACTACTAAAATAACTTCCACTTGTTTGTCTTTTCTTTTCAAATTCAAAGGTATCTCACAAAATTTTAAAAATTCAAAGGGCAACCTAAAAACTAGCTTTAAGTGGAATGACTTCCACAAGGATTATAAAAGATGACTTTCAAAATGGGACTATTTGACTATTTGATTTTATAGGAAACAAGAAGCAATTTTAAGAACATGTTAATTTCAATAGTTTTATGATTTTTTTTAAAAGAGAACAAAAACCACAAGAACTTTTTTTTTTCTTCTTGTTTTTCGAAAATGAACTGGTTTTAAGAATTAACAAAAAAAAAAACAAAAAAAGATTTTTAAGAATTCATTGTCTAACATGTTTCTTGCTTATTTTATATATTTCATATAGATAACTTTTCACACAACGAGGCTGCATCAAGGATGCGCTCTTTTAATTGCGACTACAAACTACAAAGGTAAGGGAGTGGATGTTGCCACCCTTCAACTTTTTTGGCACTCCTACTTATTTTAAACTTCTCAAGATTTTATAAAAAATATAAGAGGTTTTCATAAAAGTTAGTCATTTTATTCACTAGAAAATTGGCTACTTTGTTTCACTAGAAAGCATCATTTTAAACAATTTTTTATAAACGGAATTTTTTTCAAAAACTATCGTTGAAGATGATTTTTTTTTTTTTTTTAATATTTTAATATCATTTACAAATTTGGTGCTCTTCATAATTGAATTTGGTTCATATATCCATCATGACTTAAAAGAAACCAAACCGGAGTTCTATGCTTGTATTGGAGGAGGGGGAGCCCCTCCCCACACCCACTATTTTGCATTAAATTAAATATCATGCCCTTTGCGCGTTTCCGCGTTTATAGGCTCTCTTAATAAATTCCCACGCAATGCGGTCAAACCATTTTGCATTCGTTTTTCTAAAAGGTCTCCCAAGAAACGCCATGGAAAATGCATTTTGCTATTAAAGCCATTATGCATCATGCACCCATGGGAGCACTACTAGAGTAAGAGGCTCAAACGTGAGTATCTGATGACAAACTCCTTTTCATGGTCCGACGTCACGTTATTATGTCATTGTGGTAGGCTAAAAGTGAAACAATTAAATTAAGAAAAAAAATGGGAATTACGTATTGGTCCAGTTGATGCCAAATAATAACAAATCGCCATAAGTTAGTAATATTTTTTATTAAGTTAATAGTCACTTACTTTGAAGTTAGTAGTCATTTGTAGTTGGACTAATTTGTAATTCCCCAAAAAAAAAAAAAAAAAAAAAAAATGGAGGGTTTCCTACCAAGTGAGTGCGGTTTGATGTAATAGAGTTGGCAGACCAGATGTTGGCATGATTAGAAGATGGGAAATTTATTTGATCAAAATCTATTGGGATGTGCCAGCCGGTTAGGCTGCATATATCTTCATTCACAATACACTTATATGAAAGGAAGCTTTTCTTGTTAATGAGTTGACTGAAACCTTACAGTAAGGCCACTTTGATAAGTGGCCATGTTAGTGTGCATATTTATGGTCCCGTTTAATAGAAATTAAATAATTTTTGTGTATTTTGTACCAAAGACACAAATTTATCACATCAAATAAAAAAATTCAAATGAATTAATAATAATCATTATCACCAATGAAGGTAGAAATTCAAAATAGTGGTTTTTTATGAATTTTTAAATATTTATTATAAAAAAATCGACCCTCAAAACATCTGACTTTTTAAAATGGTCTCTCATTCTTTTTTTTCCTTTTTCTTTTTTTTTTTATAAGCAAATTATTATATTAAATTAAGAAAAAGAAGGGTTATTGCTTTCATCCCCTTCATCTCTATCCGCTAAAATAATAGCATCCAAAAAAAAGGTAATAGGAATGAACCGAAGCGATTACAAAGGGCTACGCACTGGACAAAGGAATGGGCTACTTTATTAGCCAGCCTAGGAACACATCTAACGACCCACAAAGGAGTATAATTAAGAAGAGCTTTGACATCACACAAAATAGATTGGATGGCCCAGTAAGGAGTCATATCCCAGTCAAGATCCATGACTAGAGAAGCATCACCCTCCGCCATAATCGACAAAAAGCCAAGTTTGAAGCACTCAGAAAGTCTACCACGTAAGGCTTTGGCTTCCGCAACCTTGGGTTCAAGAGGACCATGCCATCCTTTGTGGTCCAAACAAACACAAAAGATCCCAAAGAATATATAAAAGGTGATAAATTTGTCCTCTTCAAAATATGTAGAATATATTATAATTTCTATTGGACAACCAAATAGACCCTTAGTGTAGTTTTACTGTTTGTCTACATTGCTCTTTTAGTAGTTAGTCAAATTATCCCAAATGGTCCTCAAATTAGAATAGAACCATATATGTATATATTTGACATGAAATTGAAATTGAATATATTGAGATCCGAATGGAAAGAATATGGACTTCCTTTGGCTAAATTTCCAAAATATGTTTATTTAATTTCAAGAAATTAAACTCATAAGATATAGCGCGCTATTTTCTTCGTATGAACCCACTAAACAAATAATGATATATATTGTGTTTAGACTGATATGCAGATCAAGTGCACCTTATAATAAAATTTTATTAATTCTGCTTACGTAGTGCAATATTGTGGTAATACTAGCACATCCTCAAATTGTTTTTGTTAAGTCAATATCCTCTCACTATGCCTTCCCAAAGGAAAACCTACCAGGATCTTGTAAGTGATGTGTGTGTGCATAGCACAATCCTTTGAAGCTTTTAAATAGAAAGCTCCCAAACATTTTTTTTGCCTGAGGAGATAGCCATGGACCCTCACAAATTCTTGTTTCAATGGCTTTCACTGCTCTTTCTCATCCTCTCGTCCTGTGTCTCAGCAAAACAATTTTCCATGCCAAGGCTTGGTGCACTCAGAAGAACAATCCAACATGACCACCCAGCCGGAACTCTAGTGTCCCCATCTGTTTTGAAGGAATTCAAAACGTTTTACTTCACGCAAACATTAGATCACTTCAGTTTCAAGCCTGAAAGCTACACCACTTTCAAACAAAGATACTTGATCAATTTCAAGTACTGGGGTGGCCCAAATGCTAGCGCCCCTATCTTCGCTTATCTTGGTGCAGAAGCACCAATAGATGATGATTTAGCTGATGTTGGGTTTCTCACTGATAACGCCTTTCGTTTCAAAGCTCTCCTGATATATATAGAGGTAAAGAGTGAAATGTTAAACACACATGTACTGGATGAATTAGCCATTGTTCCCAGAGTTGTGTTATTACTTTTATTTAATTTTCTTCATGCAGCATCGATACTATGGGAAATCAATCCCATTTGGATCAAGGGAAGAAGCCTTGAAAAATTCGAGCACTCGTGGCTTTTTCAACTCGGCACAAGCTATAGCAGATTATGCAGCAGTGCTTTTATGTGTCAAGAAACAATTATTTGCGAAGAATTCTCCTGTGATCGTCATTGGAGGGTCTTATGGGGGAAGTAAGTGACTACAAATTAACCCTTTTTCAAGAACTAGTGGATTAAGTAACATTGTTGACCCATTAAAAAAAAAATTATTTATTAACTTTAATATTTTACGTACTGTCCTTATTTTTTATATTTTATTTTTAAAATTTTCAGTGCTTGCTTCATGGTTTCGGCTAAAATATCCCCACGTCGCCCTTGGGGCTCTAGCGTCGTCGGCCCCAATCCTTTACTTTGATGACATCACACCACAAAATGGATACTACTCTATTGTCACCAAGGATTATAGAGTAATATTTTTTAACCTTTTTGTTTTTTTAAGAAAAAAAAAATGAAATTGTGTTAGACTAAATTCGTAACTGTGAGGGGTATATGCATGTTGCAGGAAGTTAGTGAAAATTGCTACAAAACCATACAAAAATCGTGGGCTGAAATCGATAAAGTTGCTTCTAAGTCCAATGGTCTCACAACCCTTACCAAGAGATTCAAGACCTGCGAGTAAAAATCTTAATATCTGCTGTTTTCTTGTTTAATATCTACTTAAAGAACTCTAATATATATTTACCTGTGAAATTAACTTCTTTTTTTTTTTTTTTTTTTTTGGTCTCCTCATTTTAGTCATTTAAACAGTTCCTATGATCTCAAGGACTACTTAGACTATTTATATGCCGATGTAGCTCAATATAATCACCCACCAACGTATCCAGTCACTGTGGTCTGTAGTGGCATTGATGGAGCGACAGAAGGAACTGATATTCTTGGCCAAATATTTGCCGGTCTTGTTGCTTATAAAGGAAAGAGATCATGCTATGATACAAATGAATTCAATCATCCCACTGAAACAAATGAGGGTTGGAGATGGCAGGTAACTTAATTGACACATACCATTGTCTCATCTTTTTCAATACCACCTTAATTTTAGTCCTATAATTTCTTAGAATTGTCGTTGGTTTTAATTTATGTGAAGCTGAATAATTGATCTGCACATGAATAGACATGTAGTGAGATGGTGATGCCCATAGGCCGTGGTAGCAACGATACTATGTTCCCACCAGCACCATTCAATCTGAACAGCTTCATGAAGAACTGCAAGAGCTTGTATGGCATCATGCCTCGGCCTCACTGGATCACTACATTTTACGGAGGCCATGTATGTTTTCTTGTGTATCTAGCTAGCTCTATTTCAGGGGCCATTAATTGGCCAGTTGTTAATATTACCCTTCATTACTAATTTATACACTGAGTTCAAATTTTTCCAAATTTCAGGGTACAAAATTATTTCTTCAAAGGTTTGCAAGCAATATCATTTTCTCCAATGGGCTGAGAGATCCATACAGTAGCGGCGGGTAAAAATTAAAAAAAATAAAAAACATTTTTTTCCCCTTTCTTTTCTTTTTGGAATATGCACACTCAGTTCACTTGATCAGCCTAGCTTGATTGTTTTTTGTGTTTATGAACATAGGGTGGTGGAGAACATATCAGAAAGTGTTGTCGCCATCTTTACAGTTCGTGGTATATGCTCAATTCCATTTTCCTTCATCTCCCCCCCCCCCCCCCCCCCCCACCCCAAAAAAAAAAAAAATGAAAGAAATGAAAGTAGTTTATATATCTTTAAAAGACCAAGATCCCAAATGGCTTTACATGAATTGATCACTAATGCATGCATGCATCACTTTGCGCTCAGGATCTCATTGTTTGGATATACTTCCTGCAAAACAAAGTGACCCTCAATGGTTGGTCACACAAAGAGAGATGGAGATTGAGATCATTGAAGGGTGGATCACCAAGTACTATGCTGACCTTGGCCTAATATGATAGAACAGTGTATTATCATAAAACCCACTCCAAAGGTATCCAAAGAAATAATGGTAGTGGACATGGCGGATTAAAACCAGAATGATGTAGTTAATGTCCATTTGAAATCATTGAAAGGATCATCATAATATGTTACTGCAGATGAATATATATATAGCTGTTCAAGTATTTCAAATTTCTCAATCCATGTAAACTAGCTACAAATAAGTTTAGGCCTTGTTTGTTTGCCTAGAATAGAATGGGTGGGAGTGGAATCTAATTCCATACTTGAATTAATCTGAAATGGAATGAAATTTGAAATAAATATTAGGAAATGAATATCATTGCGACTCATTACTGCTGTTTGATTTCATTCCTATGTAATTACCTTCTCCTAATATGTTGTTGGGAATGAATTAGAATATTCCATTCCACCCTTTCCATTCCAACCAAACAAACATGCATCACCTTAGGGCAATGGAAATGACAAATCAAAAGAACAAAGGAGGAAAGTGAATCCTTCAACCCGAATTAAAACCCTAGCATCCATTAGCAAGGAAAATAAAAGAACCTCTAAATTTTGTACTAATTATTAATATAATCTTCAACTAGGCTACAAAGTGGGTACGTATAAATAATTAATACCAATTAACAGCCTAATGCTTAAATGCTTACACAGTAATAAATATAGAATAAGCAAAACTTATGAAAAATTATCAAAATGGCAAATCTGAGTCGATCTTACATGAAGTTGACTTTCTTAACCGTAAAATAACTTATTGTTAAAAGTCCCAACTCCTTAACAGATTGGACCCTAAAACATCAAAATAACATTAAAACAGTAATTACTAAAAATAAGGACCTTTATATATATATATATATAGGAATTCTAAAAAGTAGTGTTTGAGCCTTAAAACGGCCTTATTTAGCCTAAAAAATTATCCTTTGTTGGATACCGGCGAATTGCTTCAAACTATACTTTGGATACCACATATTTCTTCCAATTCCAATAATTGAGCAAAAAGTTATAACATTTTAGAGTTACACTACAGAATTAATTAGGACGCATATAAGGGTGCCCCTGCTTCATCATCAAATTGTGGCCATTAGGATATCATTTAATTGTCCTATGCGGTGCTCATCAATGCCTAATGGAATTTTTAAAACTCCTATGATTAGCTGTGTACATTGTTATACCATTTTCTGATACAGGCCCTAAAAGTTATAATAATGCCAAGGATATTTTTATTTTTATTTTTATTGGGCATTTGTTGGAGAATGGAGGGTATTCAACTCCCATTAAGGGCCACTAATCCAATACCCAATATCGTTGGTGGAGTCCTTAGTCGATCAACTAAAATAACTTCCACTCATTTATCCTTTTCCAACTTCAAAGGCTCTTAAAATTAGGGGAAAAAAATATCGAGTAATTACCAAAGAGAAAATAAAATAAAAGCTCAAGCAGAATGGTTTTTTAAAGACAAATAGACGATAAAAGATCGAATTTCAGAACCTAGCCTAGTGTCATATGAAGTATGCTGTCCCTCAATTGGAAACAATATATGCAGTAATCAGCTAATCAATTAACATTTTATTTTTTTAAACAATCGATAGAATTTTCCCATACCCTTAAGGCCGTAACCCCCAATATCAATAAATAGGTATCCATACTTCTTTATAAGTTTGAATCCAAGATCGCTCATTCAACAGAAAATGCCTCTGGACTAATTAATATGCCATTTGCAAATCAACTAATCACGTTGAGAGCATATTTTGTTTGTTGTTGGTCCATTTGGACTACAAAGGAAATTCAGTGTTTTCTTTAAAAGCACAACCTGATATATATACATTTGTAAATTATTTGAAAAATAATGTGGTAAATATAAATTGAGTAAAATCAAGTAAGCCTTTGATGAAAGAAGGTGGTCTATAAGGTTATGCCTTACCAGAACTTGTCTTGTTTTTGAGATATCCTTTTTAAATAAGATTAATGAACCCCTAGCTAGCTACCTGAGCTAATCTTCTTCCTAAGAAATTCATTTCGAATTCGATTAATGATGCATCCCAACTCCTCCCATGATAAAGAGTAGGGTGGGTGGAGTGATGGGACTGCCTGCAAAGATATGTTAATTTTTATTTCTTTAAGCCTTTTCATTTATCAAGTATTAATGTATTATGTCCTCTTTGGGAAATTCGGAAACTAGATCATATTTGGTTCACTCCCTTAATGCTATCTAGTTATATTAAGCTAGCTGACCCAATTTCAACCCCTTAGGTTGCTTGGTTCATGTGTAAGAAAATTGAACAAACTCATTTATATTCACATTGATTTATATTATACATTTTCATAGTTGCATATAATCACCCCCCCCCCCCCAAAAAAAGTAATAATAAAAACAAAAAAAGAACAACCCTACTAAATAGGACCAAAGTGGTAAGACCAACATGTTAGCCTACTGATGCAGCGGAAATTACGCAGTCAAAACTAGCTCACCAAATCAACAAGCTTCCACCAATCTGTTGATTGTCGCAAGAACAATGCCAGATAGTAGGCAACCACAATCAATATTCTCTCAAGAACACGAAAGTAAGAAAATAAAGGAGAACTCTCTCTCTCAATATCATTAATCTCATAAAATAATCAACTTAAAACTGTTTGTCATAAAGCTTACATCCTTTTATATAGAGAACTAATAAGAAAAACCTAGTTTTACTAGAACAAGAAAACCTAATTCTACTAGAACAAGAAAACTTAGTTCTACTAAAACAAGTAAGAATTAACTAGGAAACTAGTAAAGCAATAATTAAATAAAATAAAATAATTAAAACTAATAAAAATAACTAAAATAAAATAGAATCCCGATTCAGCAGTAGGGAAGAAGCCCATTGTGCGTACGCCAATGCAATCTGCATCACCTTCTCTCCAGTAATGAAAGAAATCTTCTGTTGTCTTATTGCACGTTAAACTAACATTATCCTACTTGACTGAACTGACCAAAATACCCTACCCCATAACTATTTCAAGCCCTTTGGTCAATAACGATTTTCAATGAAGATAGGTGTGGAATATTTTCAAAGTAAATTTAACTTGATTTTCAATGTAAATTTAACTTGATTTTCAAGTTATATTACACTTAATTTGATTTTTGATTTAACTTCAATTTTATTTTTTTTTATATATAAAATTTCCTAGTCAATATATAAAATTTGTTTTGAAGCTTTTGATGAGTACAATCCAAAAATATGATTTTTATCGAAATCGGACTCTTCAAAAAAAAGTTATTACATTTTTAAGGAAAAATGTTGATATCTCCATGATAACAGGAAACTATTTACATTAATTGTTATATTTACAAAAATACCATGGTCTTACTCATTGGGCTAACTGTAATGTCTTAAGAATCATTTTCCAAAAACGAAATGCTATAAACAGTTCTTAATTGTAACTCCTAATTACAACACCTAATATGACATAAGTTGATTGACAAAAATACCCTCTAAACTATTTCAAGAGATCCATTACTAGTTTGCCACATTAGATATTGTCTATATATATGGTATTACGTATAGTATTGCCCAAAAAGAAATAAGGATCATGGAAGCTTTGAGGGAGAGTACCGGAGGCCCTAAGCCTAGTAATATTTGGGTCGGGAAGTTCTTGCATAGGCTGAGCCTGGAATTTCAAGTAGGCCTAGCCCAACCTACTTAAATCTCTTTCCAGCATATCTCAGACTCTGGTAAGGCAAGCAGGCCCATATTAACAGCCCTGGAATAAAGTATAAACTCAATAGTCAATAGTCAATACTGATTACTGAAGTTAATACACTAGATCCAATGAGTTTAATTAGATTGCTTGTCATAAAGCGGAAAGAGAGAACCTGTTGGTTTGGGATGGACCCGGGTTGGAGTTGAATCACCCTATCAGTCTTCTTCATATATATATATATATATATATATTGTATGTGTGTGAGGGAGGGTGTGTGGGGTGTGGAACCGAATTATATATATATAGGATGATGATTAGGTAAACACGTGCTAATATAATTTATATCAACACTTGTATTGGAAATTGAATCTTATACATTAATATGTTACGGGGTACATTGAGCCAATGCATAAAGTATAACCCCCAATGCAATGCATGATGCTGATATAACTTATATTAACACGTACTAACCTGATTAAAACTGATATTTTGTTACATTATTTTTTTGACTCTACGAAGAAAGAAAAAAATATTGCATCTATTTAACCTAGGCTCACTAGGAGTAACGAGAGATTCAACGAAAAACTTCAATGGCACACTTCATTCATCACAACCACAATCTTTTTTCTTTTTCCTTTTTTTTTTTTTTTCTTTTTAGTTTTTTATTTTTGAGTGAATTTTAATTTGGTTTCTTTTCTAAAACATTTTCAAGTTAAATGATTTTTTAAAACATTTTCAAGTTAAATGATTTAATTTGGAGTGAAACTAAAAAATAAAATAAAGTTAAGAGTGAGGCTATTGTCATCACATAAAATACTCAAAGTCCCCTATTAGTTTATACATTTTGAAGTTTTATGAAAAATATAAAAAATTTTTACAAAAACCAATAGCATTATTCACTAAAAAATATCATTCTGAACAACTTTGTAGAAGAAATTTTTTTCAAAATCTACCATTTAAGCAAACTTTTTGGCCATTTACAATCTCTATTTCATTTTTCATGGAAAATTTCTAAAAAATCTACTTAAATGACAAATTTTGAAAAAATTTTCTTTTACAAAGTTGTCCAAAATGATATTTTCTAGTAGACTATATAATTAGTTTTCATAAATTTTTTTATATTTTTCATAAAATCTTAAAAACTATAAATTAAATAGAAGACTTATGGTATTTTATTGGTGTCAATAGCCTAACACTAAAATTAATAGTGTCGAGTTCTTCATTTTGAGTCTTAACAAAATAAATAAATAAATAAATCATTTTGAGGTTAGAGAGAGACAGGCACAGGCGCAGAGCTCCAAGGAAAACGTTCAAATCTTTTGCACTTTGTAGTAGGTTTTCGGAGAGAGAGAGAGAGGGGGATCGAAGATGTTGAGATTCAAGCGATTGATTCTCAGCCCTTCATCGACCACACCTGCGATTCTTAGTTCCCAGCTCCTTGCACACCATCACAACCCTACCGTTCTACCTCCTTACCATCTCGCTCAAAGAACCTCCGCTCGTTTCCTCGACATTTACCAGGTTCGCTTTCTCCATTAACCTCCGTTTGATCACTGAGAAAATGTACGAAAATGAAGGAAAATTGTTCAATCACCCCCCAAAACAACTAATTCCAACTAATTCCTCCACTGGGTTTTACATGATAAAGCTGCTTTAGCTTAGTTGGGTTGAGTTTTTTTCGAACTTCCACAAATTTTATTTTTCTTTTCTTATTTTCCTCTGTTTTCTCACTGACAAACCGAGGGTTGATCTTCTTTTTCATCAATTTTCGGTTACGGTTTCAATCCTATCTTCCTTTGATTATGTGAATTATTCATTTATTAGATTTTAAAACTCCTTTGATTGCAGATTGGAAACAAAGCGGCCATCGAGAAAGAGCGCGCTCGGCTGTATGTTTTGATATTTATTTATTATTACTATTTTTTTTTTGGTTGACATTCTTAGGGCCTGTTTGGTCGTCCAAATGAAAATTGAAGGTCATAGTGTACTTTACATGTTATTGAAGGCTCTCTCAATTTTTACGATGGATTTGTGCTCTCAATACTATGTAAAATGCACTTTAACTATTGAACATCTATTTGGGCGACCAAAAACTCCCTTTGGATATGAATTAGGTTTTAAATCAATATTGATTTTTCACGTGATTTTGGGCAGTTCAGATGAGATGAATAGAGGTTACTTCGCTGACATTTCAGAGCTTAAGCAACATGGTGGTAAGGTAAGATAGTGATTGAATTTAAATCTGGGATCGTGTTAGATATGAATTTCATGCTCATAATTCGATTTGTGAGGTTACATTTTGAGGGGGCCATGAAGTACGGACGGTTCAGCCTGCACATTTATTTAGCTTCTCATGCCATGCTAGCATGAAGAGAAAGGTTCAAGACCTTTCATTTGATGAGTCCCATTTTATGTATCATGTTCTAAGACTTAGCTAAGATTCGACGACCTTTAACTATCCAATTTGGGGCATTGTCTTTTCATTTCATTTGAAGGTTTTTCCATTGTCCATCAGAATGATAGAATTTGATTAAAAATATATGCTAAGATAACCAGATTGAGTTCATTTTTAGAATAATGAATCTGCTACGGGGGAGCCATCAAATGCTGTCTCCCATTCTTTTGAACCATAATGACTTGGCATGATTCTATTGCAACATAACTATGTGTACAGGACAAACTTTATGAAGTGTATAAGAATTGTCTATTTAGTTTATAGTTTGAATTTGTTACTGGTATTTGTGCAGATTGCAATGGCAAACAAGGTTATAATTCCAGCAATGGCTGCAATGAAGTTTCCTGCTTTAGAAGTGAACTATTCGGATGGTAGAAGTATTAAATTGCCCTTTAGTTTCAATAATAATGATGTTGATGCCCATGACTCAGCTATCCCAAAGGCCTCTTTACTCTGTCTTTCATTTCGAGCAAGCTCTCAGGTTTGGAAATTGTTGTGATAATTGGTTTGTACATTTTTGTTCAGAACATTATTTATGTTTATAGCACGTCTCAGTATTTTATTTGTTCATTACATAATGTGTATATCAACTTTAATATTCAGGGAAAAAAAAAAATCACATAAATAATCTCCAATAATATATGTTTAATTATTTTGTGATAAGAATGCATTGTCATAGAACTCAAAATTCAGTGTTTGAGTTGTATGATTTCTTGTAATGTATAGGCACCTAAACTTCATTTATATAAACAAGAGTCTAGTAGATCCATGAGTACAATACCTTGTATGCCATCAGACATAGGATAGCATGAAGCCAAAAACAATACCTAGATCCAAATACCAACTATATCATACATCAAACCAAGACTTTACATCCATCATATCCAAGCTACCAAAAAACAAAGACCGAGTCTCCAACAATACAATCCCACTAAAGAGCTTCACAAAAACTCCATAAGCTCCTCCCCAACCTATCCATTAAATCAGTGGCAATCCATATTTGCCATGAGCTTCACAAAAGAAGGGCTAGGGTTTTGCTATACAACTTTCAGACCAATGACTCTAGTCTCTATTACGAGATCAAGTATACATAGTTCAGCTACATGGATCAACAACATAAACAATATACGACCAATTTTCAAGAAAGCCATGTGGATCATCCAAGGAACTTTAGAAATCATCACCACCTGTGCTAAGAAAATTCAAAAGGAAGAAAAGTGACAGATTATATAACTCCACTTTCCACATTCTTTTTCTGAAGATTAACAAGCAAGAATTGGAAACGTAGATGTCCACCTCTCCCTCCCTAATAGATGTGTGATGTGCAAAGCAGAATTGGAAATGGTAGATCACTTACTTCTCCATTGTGTTGTAGCAGTAGAACTTTGGGCACATTGTTTTAGCCTTTTTGGGGTCCAATGGGTAATGCTACCTTGTTTTAGGGGGTGTTGGACTCTTGGAGGTGTAGAATTATAAACAAGAGCGCACTGCTGGTTTGGAAGATCACTCCCCATGCTATTTTTTGGATAATCTGGAAGGAAAGAAACAAAAGAACTTTTGACAACTCCGTGTCTAACTTAGAACAGTTAAAAATCAACTGTATAGGTCTTCTTTTTTGTTGGAGTCACTTAGAATTTTTAGAAGATAGGGCGACTTTCAAAGACTTCAAAGAGTCCATGCACTTATAGTTTTGTGTTTGGTGGTATACTTGTACATGGGTTTACCCTTTTTTTGCTAATATAATCTTAACTTTTCATAAATAAATAAAAAAGATTAACAAGCTAGAAAATTGTTGTGGTTTAGCCTCTTGATTCCTGTGTAAGAATCATTATGAACTTTACAACCACTCCAAGTCCAAATCCAAAACTCCATCGTAAACTCAACTCACAATCAATCCAAAGCACCAAACTGAACCCACAATCAATTCAAACCAACCCCAAACCCAAACCCAAACCAACATCCAATTCCAACTTAAAATTAAGAAGAACCCATTACTTCAAAGAGAGAAACATCATAATACCCATTCAATATGACTAAACATCATGTAGTTGTTCACCAAACCACCCACACTATGTATGTTGCATTGCATTTATGCTTGTTAATGTAAAGAAGGTGCATACTACAAACCATTAGTGATGATAGTTAGCTAGAGGGAGTATGGATTGGTAAGGTTGAATTCCAGTCATAAAAGTAGAACTTAGACTGCCATTCACTAATCTAAATCATTGTAGTTTTTCAAGATTAAACTATACATGAGCACTTCCCATTCTCATTTAAACTTATACACCTATTTTACAAATTGATAAACACACAAATATATAGATATTCATTAACCTTATATAGGGATGTAACTTTGCAAATACATATTCTAAACAGTTTTTCCATACTCCATCTAGCTATCATCAAGTATAGTTTAAGTTCAACAAGCTAGAATGATTTGTTCCATCACGAAATATAAATATATTTATGCATACACATCCACAAAAAAAACTTCCACCTCGTAATCAACCCAATCTCAGTAACCCAAACCTTTTCTTAACAAGACAGCCTGTTTCTTCTACAACATCAACAACACCCACAATAAAAGACGACAAAAACAACAATTTTGGCAATAACAGCAACAGCATATACCCACCAACTGATGTCAATCCTAATTTCAATCATGAATAGAATCCAATCCAAAAATCAGAGGCCCAGTTCATATATCCCCATAAAAATCCCAAATATGAAATACTGACCAACTTATCTTAATTTTCAAATCAAGAATTAGTAAACCAACACAATCAGAATTAAAAGCAACAACCCAGAAAGACAGAGAACTCAAAGCCAAGAAAATCTCATCTACACCACAAAGGAATGAAAATCAAAGATCAACCATCCAGTTAATAAATAAAGCAATCAAGAAGCATATATATATATATATATATATATATATAGTTCTTCTATTATCAGGTGCACCTAATGCAATTTTACATCAAGTGCACTCCAAAACCCTACCTAATAATTTGTATTTTGTGAATCCAATCGTTAGATTAGATAGCCTTGTCATGTAGGCATTCCATGCCAAAAAACAAGTGGATCTGAGATTGATTATTATTCGATCCAAAACGTGTATTTTTTAATCAATAACAATCGCTCATTTAAGGACATTTCGAATGAAACAGCTCTGAATCTTAGATCAACTTGATTTTTGGCATGTATGATTAACATATGAATCAAATTTAATCCAACAGTTGGTTTGGCCAAATACAAGTCGCATGTAAGAGTTTTGGAGTGCGCTTGATGTAAAATTGCATCAGGTGTACTTGATAATAGAAGGGTTATATATATATATATATATATATATATATATAGAGAGAGAGAGAGAGAGAGAGAGTGCTATGAAGCATGGATATTTCAAAACCTCCAACGAATCCGTATCGGATACGATACGCCTAGGATACTCCTCGATACGTATTGGATACTCTCTGAACGTATCGGAATAGTAACACACGTTATTACGTCATTGGATACACCTCTGATACTTCTCAGATACATCTCACATACATTTGGAATTCCTTTAGAGTTAGTTTGTAATTATTTATTTTTTAAACAAACGTGGGTAAATTAAAAAAAAGAAGGTAATACCCATACTTTGATTGAAACAATAAACCCTATTTAATTCTTTCATCTTAGTTCTCTTTCTACTATCTATCTTTTAGGGCAACAATTGTAAAGCAATAAGTTAAATGACTATTTTGTAATGTTAATGTCTTTCTAGTTTCTTTCTATGAATGATGAACATGGTTGATGCTTATGAATGTGTTCTTTGTACATCTATTCTTGCATATTAATTGATTTTGTAAATGTTTAAATTTTTTTTTAATGTTTATTGTATATGTTTTAGACCAAATATTAATATTAATATATTTATTAATTAATGTATTCTTGCCGTATCGTATCCTACTTTTTTTTAAATTGCTAAATCGGCGTATCCGTATCGCATCATATGCGTATCTCGTATCCATATCTGTGCTTCATAGATAGAGAGAGAGTGTGTGTGTCGGTGCCACCTTCAGCAGTAAGAATAGACCAGTGGATGAGATGAAACCTTGCCAAACAATGTTGATTTAGTTGACGCTCTTTGCCTACCCCATGGTAGATGAATATCTCGCCATTTAAGGGAAAATCATAGCCCCTTTTTTCTAAAATGATGAAGAGGAAGAGAGAGGATCGGGAGATGAGAGATAGAGGTTGTGGGCAAGAGGAAAAGACCAAAAAAAATTGAGGGTTTCAGCAAGAGTTTAGAGAGAGGTTACAACGGGCGAGAGAAAAAGAGACTTGGGAGAAATTGATCTGGTTGTGATATGCTTGGACATAGTTGGAATTATTTGTTTGTATATTGAAGTAATGAGATCATTGTCGAAATTTTGAAAATTTCTTTAAGTGGAAACTGATTCCCAGTCACTTATGCGAAGCTGATTATTGGAAAGCCTCCCCCCTGGGCACCCTGGGTGGGTAAAAAAAAAAGCTTTTGCGTAAAATCTCTTTTTTTTAAGCCAAAACCAATTTTTAGCTTGTACCCAATGCAACTCTCAATCCTATAGATTCTGAAGGCCAAAATCACTTTTTGTCTTTTCAAAAGCTAATCCAAACTGGGCCTACTTACATTTACTAATCATCATTGTGGATAGAGTTATCATATGATCAATAGTAAAGCTTGTCAATTGGAGTATGTTTGGAATAATTGACATAGTCATGTCAAATTCATGCTGAGGCAATTAGGCTATCTTCCAAGCCATGGCAATTAGGGAAGCAATTTTTTTCAGCTACAGTTTCAAGTGCTGTGTGGATTTGGTCTCCATAAACATTATAAACTGTTTATGCAATTGGATTGTTTAGAATACCAATGCATGTTATGAAATTCCCTCTTTGATTTTTTATGAAACTAAGTTCAACAAACATCTTAATTTGTTATTCTTTTCTTGGACAGGTGATGATTGACTCTTGGAGTGTACCTTTTCTTGATGCTTTTAGCGATTCAAAAAATATTCAGCTGTATGAGGTACTATAACTTTATAGTTTAATTGAAAGATTTGTTCAAAGTTTTGCATTTGGTTTGAGCTCACTATTGAAAATTTTTTGGACAAGTATACTCCATTATTGAGTTCTGGACATAGATTAACTGGATTAAACTAACACTTGTGTCTTTTAAAATCCTGAAAAAACTCTCAGAATAGCTTATACCACATGCTAAAATACTTGTATCGTAATCATATTTCAAATTTGATGCAGGCATGCAGCTTCATTAAGTCTGATAAAGGGTGTAAATTTAGTTGGGGTGTAAACAAGCTGAGCCAAACCAAGTATTAAGGTTTTTGAACTCGGCTTAGTCTATTAGGACCAGTGTTTAAGCACAAGCTCATCTGAAATTTTGCAAGTTCTGTTTAAACTTGGCTGCTTGGCTCAGCTTGTTTCCTTTATTTCCAAAATGTCTATGGTAAACTGCATAGTTATGGGTGGCTTGCTAATGAACATGCTTGTTTGGGAGGAAAAATTAACTAATATAATGACTGGGCCATAGTTTTGTTTAACTAATAATTTTGTCTAATTTTTTTTTTTTTTCTTCCGGGTGGGGTGGGCTTTGAAAATTTAATTTTTATAGTTGATACTTATTAGCAATGTTAAATTATCAGAATGGCACTCGGAGCATGCATCTTATTATTATCTTGTCGGATATTTCTATTAATTTTTCAATTTTTTATTAACACATTTTTACTTCTTAATTTTTAAACAAGTTATTCATTTTCAGGTTTCTTTTATAGACTCGTGGTTATTATCATTGAATCCCATAAAGCGACTTCTTCTTCGGATCATGAGGAAATCCAATCCTGATGGAAGGAAGGATGCTCTTCAGAGACAGATTGTTTATTCATTTGGTGACCATTATTACTTCAGAAAAGAGCTCAAGATACTGAACCTTCTTACTGGGTACAAAAAATTTTATTTTATTTTCTTCATTTCCATCATGGTTAGCCAGCTGAAGTTGTTGGTTCGAAGTAGGATTTATAACATCATCACTTTACAGGTACGTATTCCTGCTTGACAAATTTGGTAGAATAAGATGGCAAGGTTTTGGATTGGCAGCACAAGAGGAATTGCCGTCGCTTCTATCTTGCACATCACTCTTACTGGAAGAAAAATGAGGTGGCCTAAGCATATAGCATATTTCCTTAACCTACATCTCTAGGTGATCTTGAATGCCACATTTGAGCATACTTGTTTGGGAGGAAAAATTAAAGATTAACAGAGGAAGTTCCCTAATAATTGCAATCCATAGATTTCTTCCAAAGTTGCCTCTGTTTTAGGGGTATTATTTGTGTTCCTCGTTCTTCATTTTTGGTGCGGGGAGTGGTATCCTACTTTCATTTGTAGGACGATTGAATTATTGAGTTAATGTTCCAGTGTTTCTTGTAGTGACATGGGCTTGTGGAGTATTCGCCTACCACGCTTCTTTCTTCCTTGTTTGTGTTTTTTTTTTTTTTTTCGTGTTCGTGTTTGAGCATTAATGGGCTTGTAGTTACTTGTAAAACCCATTTTAATATCACTTGCTGGTCATGGAAATGAAGGAAAGAAAAGCATCCATTTCAGCTCAAAATGATGTATCTGATACCCAATTTTGAAATATCTAATGCATATAGCAGTTGGAAAAAGAGAAAATTCTCTGCTTTATTATGAGTTCTTTTAAATTTTCAGTAATATATGCATTATATGCCTTTGAATTCCTCATCACAGTTCCTTTTTTGATAAGTAAGTCAATAGTATTAATGTCAAGAAAATGCACTACTGCTTTCATTACCATCATCCCTATATGAGAGAAGAAGAACGAAGTCCGGTAAAGAGGTAATGAGAATGAAACTAAAGTGATTACAAAAGCCGCCCACAGTTCCCCACGGTTCTTGATTGGGCTTTGAGTTTCTCGGGAAGTAAAAAGGTGGACTTGGACCCCTTTTTGGCCTTTTTCTTTTTTGGGTTCACGTCCTCTTCCCATTTCATTATCATCCATTCTAGCTAGCGCTAGGAACTTTTAAGAGATAGTGAGCAACTGAACAAGTATGGGGTTGAGGACGTGAATTCAATTCTACCTACGAAAAAAATATTAGAATCTCCTCTTAGAATCAGTCTGCATGGTTTTAAAATTTTAATTGATCTTCATATGGGTTTTTTTTTTTTTTTTTTTTTTTTTTTTTTTGGGGGGGTGGGGGAATGGAAAGTTGCATTAAGATGCACTGTCGAAGTAATAAGGGATTGGGAAAGACTTGGTCAAACAAATTAGAACATTCTTCCAATGCCTATTTAAAGGATAAAGGAGAGAAGAACTTTACCCCAAATATACTTATTTTGAAAAAGAAACAGGAAAAAGATAAAGGAGGGAAGAAGGCAAGGACCACTAGTTAAGCACAAAAGCAAGAATGTGGAAGTTTCTTTAGAAATATTCTGTCACATCTATGAGTTCAACAGCATAAAGGGTTTTGCCCAGTTGGCATCTAGCAATGGTTAAAGATATTTGATCCACAATAAAATTCCATATAATGAGGCATAATGCTATGTACAATAAGAAACTAAAATTTTAAAATGGGGAATTATAGATTGGTCCTGCTATGAATAAATAATTACATTCTTAACCAAGTTAGCAGTCATTTGTGGTGATATGTAATTATTTGCCCGTAACTCCCCAATCTGTAATTCCCTCTTTTAAAATGAAGTATGTTTCTTTCTTTTCTTTTTATTTTAGGAAATCAAGTATGTTTTTAAATCTTAAAGGTATAGTCAAGATATGAAATTTTATTTTGTGCCAATAATATGAGACTATGAGTCAAATAACATTGCCTTATAGAAACTGGGTTAGATGGATAAGTTTCGTTGAATGCTTCATAAAGTTGTGCAGCAATCAGCAGTTTAGCTTACATATGGAAAAAAATAAATATATTAATTAATCAATAACATGACTTTTTTAGAACTCAACTGAAAGGTAATTTAGGTTGATTTTTTTATTTTCAAAAAGAAAAAATTTATAGACTCAACCTAGCCCACTTCTCAGAATTTTCCAAGCAAACTATGGGAACCCGGGCGCAATATGGATGGCTCAACCAGAACCTGATAAAAAACATTGACGTGCCAAAAAAATTTCTTTCCTCTTTCTCCCCAGCAACATGATAACAAATTAAAATAAATAACGTACCCCAAGAAAAAGTAAAGTAAAATTTTTAAATTTTTTCCATTTTTTTAATATTTGTGGTTGCATGTTTTGGTTAAAAGTAGATGGGAATAATTCAGTTGCCTTTTGTAGTTTCTTCTTATATATATGCAATGATCATCTAGTGGAGGAGTGTGCAGTGGAGGCTTGCACTTGAACCCTAAGCCGGGGTATAAGGAATTGAAGGTGCCAAGGTCTTGATAAAAAGGAGTTGATATATATATATATATATAGATACAGTCATGATCAAGTCAGCACGTGTTGATATAAGTTATATCAGTACCATGTATTAGGGGTTGTATCTCGTGCATTGATCTAATGTATACCGTAACCTATTAATGCACAAGGTACAAACCCCACTGTAGGTGTTGAAATAAGTCATATCAGCATGTGCTTACCTGATCATCATCCTATATATATATATATGAGAGAGAGAGAGAGAGAGAGAGAGATTGAGAGAGAAATAGTTCCCCATATAAATTATCTATGCTTCTTCCTGAAAATGAAGTAAACTATTCTAAATTGCTATTAAACAAACATTATTCTAAATTCACTATCCCCATGTTAAAACTAGGGATAATTTTTTTTAATACAATTTTGTAAATTTGAACCTGCGTAATCCACTCCATAATGGGCTTGCCTTAGGATTATTAGGTCAAGAAAAATGTAGTAAAATCAGGATTTATTAGATGAAAGTTTCAAGAGGACCCAATGTGAGGACCCAAGGCTTGATTTATGAGAATTTTGGGTTAGGATGTGCTAAGGTAGGTTTTCGTGAGCCTAGCACTTCTTTTTGTGTATGTTGAGCAATATAGTTGACTACAGTGACTTATAGTTGACTATATTGCTAGGCAGAATTTCTTTTTGTGCATACTGAGTAATTTAGTTGACTGAAATGACTTATAGTCGGCTATATTATCAGGCAGAATCTCTTATTGTGCATGTTAAATAATTTAGCTGACTATAATGATTTACAGTCGGCTATATTGTCAGGCAGAATGTTGTAATACCTTATTTGGGGAGTTTTAGTCGACTATAACTCATTATAGCCGACTATAACGCACGAATTTCAGTTTTTGGGCTAGATTTTAATGGGGTAAAAAGACCATCATACCCCTCACTTATACCCCATTTATAAACCCATCTTCTAGAGGGTTCTTACCCATCTTTCCAGTCAAGAGAGAAAGAGAGAGAAGAAGAGAAGGAGAAAGGGGGAGAGGTTCGACGGTGGCTCGTCGGAGCACGGTAGCCTTGATCCGACGCCGGCGAGCTCGGATCTAGCGTATTTTGGCCTGATCTACACACGTATGGTTGTGGATTTGGATTTCTCCACTCTATTTTTGAGTTTTTTCTTGCAGGTTATATTTTCAAAATAAAGCTTGACCTGGGGTTGGGAAGCACATCAACATACGTGCATTCATATAGAAGATCATTGTATTTTATTCTGGCTTTGAGCCTAGGCATGTATTAATTTTAATTCATGGCCTGTAATAAAAAGATAAGTAGTGGATGCAGATGTGGATGAGGCCCATGTGATTACGATACAGCTTGTAGTTTTATTTATTTTTGAAATAGTGTGTGGATGGTTGAAATGATTATAAATGGGTTTTCTACAGGTTTTATGATTAGTCGATAACTTGGTATGTCCTATTTACAAACGGGACCATGCCGGATTTTCTAAAAATGTTTTCAAAAGAATTATTTTTATTAAACATCCACTAAAATTGGCTTTAAAATTGATTTTCTTACTATATAACTAACGGTCCCCATTTTGGGTCGTTACACCCAAAAAATAAATAAATAAATAAAAATAAAAGGAATTGGTCAAAGCTTTTGTTTCTCTTTCCATTATTTTAACATAGGTATTATAATTATAATTATTAGTATTATTATTGGTTTTTAATGGGTAAAACACCAGGCAAACCAAAAATCAAACTCCCTGGTGACACAAATATTATTAGTTTAGTTGTTGGAGGATTTGGTGGCAGTTCTCTTGCAAGAAAAGTTCAGCATATGTGGGTACTGCATGAGACTAGGGAATTTTTGCTGGCCAAGTAATATACCCCTTCACTCAATGAACTTATCCCACAGAAGCTTCATGAATATTCATTATCTCATTGCTTAGCCAATTTAATCACACTCTTACCAGAGTTTTGATTTGACTGATTAATTTGATCAAGTCACTGCCCAGCTTAATTGGGCGTGGATGAAGAGTAAGTAAAGAAAAAGCTGAAAAATAAATAAATAAATAAAAATTATGTGGCTGACCTTTATCATCTAGTCAAATATTAAATCTTCATAAGTTGAAATTAGGAACCAGCCAAATGGTGGGTCGACATCTGTTCAAGTCGCTATAATTAAGTCAATGAGCTATAGGAAGCAATTTGGAGAAGCTAGAGGAAAATTACATATTTTGACAAATTTAATATTAGTCAACATTTTGGGCCTGAAATGACTAAAGATGTGCATGCTACAAGGCATGATATCATCAAGGGCTTGTCGACAAACGAAGCATATCTTTTTTTCTTTTTCTTTTTCGTTTTTTTTTTTTTTTTCTACCTTTTTTGCCGAGAAACAAAAAATTCGTATATACAACCCTACCCCAAAGTAAATCCTATTAGGATGGTACCCCAAATTCCAAGGTATTTCCACCTAGACCTCAAAACTCGAATCCTTAAACTCGATTGAATCCCAACAAAGTGGGGAGGGATGCCACTAAGTTATAGGGTCATTGACGAACGAATTAAACCAAACCACTAATGGACGATCTATGCTCCATACCTAAAGAAGCAATTATACATTAAATCTTGTTCACCAATTAAATGTGCTCTCTCAATTGCTTAATGAGCTAAATTTTCATTTTTTTTAATTAATAATAATAAAATTCCAAATAGTAGAAGCACCAAAAACCCAAAGAATTCAACCTTTGTTATATCAAGGTCAAGTTCCAGCCCTCATGTCTCTCTCGTAGAGGTGGCAATTTGTGCCCAAACCCATGAATCCGTCCAAACCCGCTTAATTTAAATGGGTGTACACAGATAATATTTTTAATTAGGTTGTAAATGGATACCCATAAAGAACCTAACTAATAATTGGCTCTAATTGGGTTTAGATAGAAGTTGTTGGGTGAGTTTGGGTTTGAAGTGGTGGCCGCAACAGGGGGTACCCACGATCCATCGAAGCCAGCGTGAGATGCCACCGCGTAGAGCCACTTCGGGTATGCGAGGCCTGAGCTTGCCTTCCATCGCCATTTTCTTTTCCCCTATTGGTTCCGATCGTTGGTTCGATGCAGATCTCATAACAGGCCAAGGAAGAGATACCACCGAGTCTCGGTGGTTTTAAAATGCTAAGCCTGTGCAAAATAATTAAGCATCTAACGCTACCCCTTGAGAAACACTTCCGGGAGAAAGAAACGAAATTAAAATTGACAATATAGGCATGACAATTAATTAATTAGGTTAGTTTGTTATTTGGAGTATGAGTGTAAAAATGACAATAAGAATTGAAGCTTCCTTCTCAATTCTCAGGTGGGGTAGTAGGGGATTTGGATTTGGTTCAGTTAGCTACTTTTACTGCATGGTGAAGGAAACATAGGATCGATGACATGGGCAAGGAGGAGAAATGCGTTGGGCGTCAAATGCATCTCTCAAATTTTAACACTTTATTTCTCCTCCTTGTCATGTGTCATCAATCCTACGTTTACTGCACCATGCAGTAACTGCACCACAATTGGAACAATATTCAACTTGACTTGTTTGCACCCACAATGATATTCATCAATTTGTTTGTAGTCTATACTAAGAAAGCACAGTAACATTTCTCAGAAAAATGATCATAAGAATTGAAGCTTCCTTCTCAATTTCCAGGTAGGGTAGAAGGTGCATGTATCCTTAATTTGTGACACTAATGTGGGAACCATGCATATGTCAAAAAAAAAAAAAAAAGGCTTCATGTTGCTGAACCGTGTAGGGAAATTAAAAGTCCTTCTAGAAGCTGACTGGGTCGTTCTTTGCAAAGATAGGAACTAGGAAGTCAATGGGAAATAAATAAATTATTTACTCAGCAAAAAATAAATTATTAATTAATTAATTATTCTATGTAGTACCTTGGGTGGTGCAATCAATTAATATATAAAAACACCCACAAAACAAAAATTAAATGGAGTCTTTAGCTGCAACGATTTCTTCAATGAAAAAACAGGCTGTTTTTTTTCCTAGGGAGAGACGTTAATTCCATCACTCCTTGTTCACCAACCTCCTAATTTTCCACGAAACCAATGTCACAATATGAATATGAATGAAACGAGGAAGGTTGACGTCCCAAGCTAGAAAGGGCGGCACGCCTGCAGGGTAACGTTGTTACATATGTCACCAAATTTCCCTAATAAAGAGTCTACGACCATGCCTTGTTTACCTACTACAATACACACAAATCACCAGATATGCGTCATTATCATTCATTAATTTTTTTATTAAATATGACGAGGAAACCCTCTAGACAAACCTTGAAACTCTCCTTAATTATTAGTCAGCTTTGTAGAATTTTTCTCAATTTTAAAGCAGGATTAGTAACAATCTGAACTATTAGATTGTCACATTTCAAATCTAATATCAAATTTTATGGTCTATTTTTGTCAAATTTAACACTTAAACTAATTATAAAACATTAATTTATACGTTAATTTAGTTTAATTGCACCACATGATGCTTGTATAGTCGATCATATGGTTTATTTCTATCAGATTTTCTAACCAAAAATAGACATAAAGATAAAGTGTCGCAATTTAATGATTCAAGAGTAATTTACTATGTTTTAAAGTTCAAGATATTTGAACCACTAGCCTAGCAGTACTGGAGGATAGATAAAAGGTCGGATTAAGATAAGTTATCGGTTTAAGTCCTTCAATTATACCAAAAAAATGTTCTTAAGAATTTTTTTTTTTTTTTTTTTAACACACAGATAACATACACAACACACAATGAATAAACCCACATATACAACAAAATAATCTTTTGAGATATAGGGTTTGGAGTAGGTTAGCAACTCCTTCCATGCTTAGTGGGAAAAAAAATTTAAAAAAAAAAAAATTCACCCCAAAAAAAAAAAAGAAGATATGGGGGGTGAACATATGCAGTGACGCATGGTGGTGGTGAGTGCTTATCACATGTAACCTAACTTGATGCCATGTGCCATGCTTTGAGCCGTTGACCATACAACCGTCAATTTCATTCATTTTTTGGAAACATTAATTCAGACAGAATATATTTGGATAATCAGTACATTATTACTATTATTATAAAAATTGTACTTTGTATTTAAACATGTGGGATTAGTGGGTGGGCTTCTAATTAAGTGGGAAATTAGTGGTCACTTTGGTCTTTTCCTTCCCATGTATGCATTATCCAAAGATGAGATTCCATTGGCACCCCTGGCGGAGCCCAGTCAAATATTGTGTCACTGAGCCCTTTTTTCAGTTTTTTCACTTGTGCCTTCTTTCTTTTTTTTTTTTTTAGTTTCCTAAGTGTCCCCAGGCTGTGTCCAGAGCTAATTCTTTGAGGTACGGTCGGATACCGAAACAAGGATCTCTCCCAAAAAAGTTTACTACATCTATAAAAATTTGAATCCAAAACCTCTTGCTTAAACGACCAGAATCCTTTTTACTCAAGCTAACCTTTGTTAGTCACTCGTGCCTTTTTAAATGTTAGGTTTCAATTTTCAAAATAATATCAAAAGAAGGGGCTATTACCACCACATAAAGTACTCTAAGCTCCTCATTAGTTTACACTTTTTAAGGTTTTATAAAAAATATAAAATGTTTTTACGAAAACTAATCACATTGTTCATTAGAAAACATCGTTCTAAATAACTTTGTAGAAGGAAGATTTTCAAAATCTATTATTTAAACAGACTTTTTAGCCATTTACAATAAAAGCATACGTAAATGACAAATTTTGAAAACAAATTCTTCTACAAAGTTGTCCGGAATGATGTTTTCTAGTAAACTATGTGATTAGTTTTCATAAATTTTTTTTATATTTTTCATAAAACTTAAAAGATATAAATTAAAAAGGGGCTTAGAATATTTTATGGGGTGGCAATAGCCTGGCCCATATCAAAATTGTTTATAAATTATAATGCCAAATAAATAATTGCTGTTATATGGAAAACATTAAATAGTGGTTATAACTTATAACTGATGTATTATCCTTCTTGGTATTTGTTAACAATTAATATTTAACAATATCATATATGTCAGTTTGAAATTGAATTTTCTTTTATTGGGATAATTAGAATGTTGTGTTCGTATAAACATCCCGCGTACAACCAATTCTAACAAAATAATAATAATAATAATTAGAATATTGTATTCATATATACATCCCCCGTCTGGCGGTCTACCATCAATTCTAATAAAATAATAACAATAAGGAATTTTCCCGGGTATTTCTCTAATAATATAATAAGGAGTTTTTTTTTAGATTTTTCAAACAAGAGATGAAATACCCCACAACAACTTTCTAATAGCGTACGTATACAAGAAAAGCTATTATGAAGAGACCTTATAAGTGTCTTTGACGAGTTCTTCCCATGTTTTGGAAGGGAGGTATTGAACAAATCTCAAATCATAAGTCATATCATTTAATAAAATAGGTTTCAAATGTTTTCACATTAAATTTCATTACAAAATACCATGTGATTTCGTTAATCAAAATTTGATAATTTTCTCGATATAATAACATTTGATTAAAAAATTTTCTTTAATTGGGACATACATGCTTGATTACGTTAACATATTTTTAATTGAATTTGTCATAATAAAATGGACTCCATGATTAATGCAATGATGTCATTGCAAGTGTCTTGAATTATATGCTCGAAAGAAATTTTTTTAAAAAAAAAATTGCAAAATGAGAGTTTAGGTAAAAGAAAACACGATGGCGCCCATGTGGAAAATAATAAAAACTATAAGGGAAAATTACATTAATCTTCCCTGAGATTTGATGAACCAACGCTGACCTCCCCTAACATTAAAAAAATTACATTGACCTCCTTGAGAATCTTGAGATTTAATAAATTTAACATTCACCTCCTCTCCATCCATTGACCGATAGTTTGACTAACGGAAATGGATAATGTCATGCATAAGACTCACAAATGCCAATATTACCCTTAATTAAGAAATAATGTATGAAATAACTAAATTAATTTTAAAATCTTATTTGAAGACAAAAATATCCCAATATAAGCATTAAAGTTCATTGTGCACCTATATACCAGCCATGTAAAGACATGGGTACCTTTATTTATTACTCCCTCTGTTTCATAATTAGTGTCCTAATTTCCTTTTGGGGAAATTTCAAAATAAGTGTCTCATTTCAAAAGTCAATAAACGTTTTTTTACTCATTTCCTAAAATACCCTTAAAAGGTTTTTTTATTTTTCTAATGTTTTACAAACTTGAGGGCAAAATTGGAATTTCAAAATATATCCATTGATGTGAAAGCATTTAAAAAGGTTTCATTAAAAAGCATGTTTTTTCAAAAGGAACACTTATTATGAAACGGAGGGAGTACTAGATATAGTACACGTGCATTGCACGTGAATATTTTTAAATAATATTAGTTATATAAAATAATAAATACATAAATATTTTATATTTTTTCATAAAAGATAAAGTTTAAAATTTGAAAGTACAACGAAAGATTAAAAACTCTTTAAATATATATTTAGAATTTGTTTTCTTCATAAAACGAAATATTTAAAGAGTTTATATTCATATATATTATCATGCAACTTGATAGTTGCTCTAAAAAAAGAATTTGAATAAAAATCTAACTTTAATTTGTTACCAAATTATAATAATGTTTATTATGTGTTTCAATTAAAGGAAGGGTAGATGTGTTTTTTTTTATTTAAATAAGGGTACATTGGTCGTTCAAAAGTTTTTCTGAGATTTAACCTTTTATAGGTAGTATAGATTTGCAAAGCAAAACTTACCAGAGAAGGGAGAAGTTGCCATTAATGAAAAAGGTAAAGAGAAGGTTGAAACTACTCTTAATAGAGAAAGTGGAATTTACAATCCAGCTGTTTATTTATTATATAGGAATTATAATTTCCGTTTCCTTTTAATTTCGATTTGTATTTTATATATTAAGGTATGTGTTTAGAATATATTAAGGTATGTGTTTCAGCTATTGTTTTAGAATTATAGTTTCCATATTCCTGTATATTTCTATTTATTATATAGGAATTATAGTTTCCGTTTCTTTTGAATTCCTATTTTTGTTTTATATATTAAGGTATGTGTTTTAAAATATATTAAGGTATATGTTTTAGAATTATAGTTTTCACATTGCTATAATTCCTATATATGCAAAAGGGTGGGTAGTTGTGTACTTAAAAATTAAAAAGGGTATATTAGTCAATCAAAAGTTTTTACTGCATTCATCTTTTTATAGGTAGTATAGATTTATTCAATTATTTGTTTTGCTCCATCAAAAAGGACGCCAAAGCCCAACAAAGAGGGAAAAAAAGAATTGAAAAAAAAAACAAAAAAACTTGTAAAAAAAGAATTATCTTACTTTGACTTAAATTAATGGCGTTTGAAAAACACCTTAAACTAAGATCAAATATGATAAATGAAAAAAAAAAAAAAAAGAAGGTAAATTGCACTTAAGGGTCCAAAGTTTCAATCAAGTTTCACTTTAGGGTTCAAAATTTAAATCGCATCAATTCAGTATCCGAACTATTAGTTGAGTTGCAATAGGAGTCTGCAGTCATAATTTTCAGTATTATCCCTATTTTGCCCTTTTTATGAGTTTGAAAATCCTATTTTACCCCTATCAACTTTTAATAAACCTTTATATTTTAACCAAATTTGAATTATTCTACCGTTATATTTGTGTTTTGTAAATAGGAAATATAAAAGTTTATTAGATGTTGATAGAGGTAATATAGAAAATGAAAGAAGATGAGACTAATTCAGATCTAGTTAAAATATAAAAGTTTATTAAATGTTGATAGGGGTAAAATAGGGTTTTTAAACCTATAAAAGGGCAAAATAGGGATAATACTGAAAATTTTGACTATAGGTCTCAAATTGCAACTCAACTAATAATATAGGTACTGAATTGACGCAATTTAAACTTTAAATCTTAAAATGAAACTTAACCCAAACTTTAGACCCTAAAATTCAATTTACCATAAAAAAATGTAAAAGATTTAAGTTTTATTCAAACCATAGGTGATTTTGACATTTTACATGCATTTTAACCAAAAAATAATAATAAAAATAATAAAAATATATGTGTAATTTTAGTCTAGAGAAGTTGATTTTTGAAATATTAGAAGAAATATTATTCCACCAAATCCCAGGAAGGTGAAATGTAATTTTGCCGAACTAAAATACGCGGCGTACGGCACTACATAGTACCCCACCCGCGTGGCCGCGTGGGCCTGTCTATTCCTCTTGCGGCTTCTGGTCAAACTTGATGCCTCGGTTAAATGATAATGCAATCTCTCCTCCTTCCACCCACCCTATATCCCATGTAAAAAGTAAAAGCCCCTAGGAAACTATAAAATGACAACCATGTCCTCCCTAAACTTATTCAACACATTTGATCCCACCAAAGAGATTTGAAAAAGTTCATGGGCATTTTGGTCATTATAAGAAAGGCATACCAGCTTTGGCTTTAGGGGTGCATATAATTTAATGAAAGTAAAAAAAGGGGGCGGGGTGGTGAGTGGAACTTTGTGAGGGGATTTTTTCCAGACAGAAACTGACCAAATAAAGTGGGAAATTTTGAAATAATTGAGTTTGGGATCTTTGCTAAAATGCGCACTAGCAATCTTGGAAGTTCAAAAGAATGGTTTTTGGAAGATTTGGCTATATAGGTTGTTTAGGGCATTAAGTAATAGGCCAGTACAAGAGATGGTTGGCCCACAAAATTTAAAGAAAGTTTCTTGGTAGGGTCAACGAAAGTACAATTTTATTTTATTTTTTTATCTTTTATTTTTAATGATATTAAACTGAAGTACAATTTCATAGGCAATTAGAGGAATTTTAGACCGGTGGGATTACAAGAAAATAATAATTATTAAATTTTTAGTAAATGATTATTAATTTAATTAAGAATGACTACTAACTGTAATTATTTATTTGTAGTCCAATCAAAATGTAATTCCCCCACAATTTAAATTCAAGATTTGTTGTAAATTACGAGAATATCTACAAATTTTTGTTTCGAAAATATGTACAAATATTTAGCTCAGCTAAATTATGAGAAATCCCTCTAATATTTGGTCACTTTTCACATATCTCCTTGAAGAAAAAAATCGATGCAATGTCCTATCTCAAGTAGGTTTTAAAGTGAAAAATTGAGTCGAAATTGGGTGGAAAAAAAATACCATATTCCTTTTGATCATGTGCTAAATACGTACTTATCAATTCTTATAGTGTTTTTTCACCTAATTTTTATTTTATTTTTCACCCTGAACTTAATCAACAGAGGACATTGCATTGATTTTTTATTTAAGGAAGTTATGTGTAAAAAGGTTAAACATTAGAGGGATGTTTTGTAATTCAACCTTTTAGCTTTTATAGTTGGTACTTGGTAAGATCATGATACAATTTTCTTACATCATTGTTAAACCGTTGTATCTACAAGATTTAATGATACAAAATTGATATGAACTTAGACATGTAGTAGTATTGTACTACCAAGCTCCACTCATTATTAATAAATTAGCCAATATAGAATTTCTATGTTAAATTTATCGAAGCCTCTAATCAACATATAGTAAAATACTATTAGTCTTCACTTATTTTCGAAATTCAACATCTCAAATAATGTGATAAGTAACTCATAAATTTGAATTTCAGTAGTGATCCAAAAATAGATCCACTACTAAGATGTCACCTCATTTGGCACGTTAAATTTGGAAAGATGATTTAGGATGTGTAGCACTATTCTAGTAATATTCTTGTAACAGGGTTATGTTTATGTATCCAAAAAAAATTATATATGTACATATACTTCCTTCAAATTGATCAATCTTAGCCTCTATAGTCAAGTTTTAGATGTGCTCATCAGATGTCATCGTTTCAACTCCTTACATCTATCACTGCTTGTGTAGATATGAAGCCTCTTACACAGACTATTAGGGGATTAGTTTCGATTCAAACTTTGGTAGGAGTAAAGCCTTAAATACCTTTAATCATTAATAATAATAATAAATATTAAAAAAAATTGATCAATTTTAGTTTAATTCTCATATAGTTTTTGTTTCCTTACCAAGCGTTTCTTATAGTTTCAGGAAATGAAAATATATCATATTATCATTCCATATATATTAAAAAAGGGATGGGCTAAACTTAAAGGACTAAAATTACATGTAAGTGAAGGGGGTATGGAGTAAGTTTCGAACAAGAAAAATGAGCAAAACTTGGGGATAAAGGGTGATATTTTTCCCAAATTCTCTATCTCGTTGGAAAATGAGAGAGTTTTCCAGTCAATGAAGTAAAATCATGGCTAAACCATTGTACTAAAATGACTTTGTTGATGGCCTTATAATGTTATAAGTCAAAGACCCAACAATTCCATGCTCAATAATGGGAACAAAAAAATAGTATGAATTTCTAATTATTAAACAAAACCTCTTCCAAATAATTATTTTATTTGAAAAATTAAAATTGGCCCAGCTTGCTTATTAGGGGGATTTACAGATTGGGCCGGCTATAGGCAAATAATTACACACTACTAAAAATGATTATGAATTTCATAATAAATGACCAATAAATGAGCTAAGAATGACTATTAACTGTAATTATTTACTTGTAGCTATTCCCCATATTAAAATGCATACATGTCTTCTTTTAAAAAAAATTTAGGAAAAATATATTCTACATTAAGGGAAGGGATGAAGAAGTTTAGTTTTAAATTTTGCATGATCTCTTCTAAGTCATCTGATAAAATTGAGAGGATGCTAAGTCAAAAAAATTTAACATGATTTTTGTTTAGGGGTATTGTTGCAAATAACTAACAAATTTGCTGGGCAAAAATACAAATTTAATATTCATATCTATCAAAATTAAGAATTTCTTAAATAAATAAAAGAAGAATTGAGAAGAATGGTCATTACCTTTAAAAAACATAAATAAATAAATGAAAGCGCCCTAAAATGGCGTACAAAATACGCACATGATGTATAAAAGGATTTTCCAAACAAAAGAAGCTATAGGTAACCAGGTAGTTTAATAAAAATTAAAGAAAATAAAAAATGGAAGCCGCAAAGAAAGAAAGCGTCAGGTGACAAGCAGGCGCTCTCCCCCCCCCCCCTCTCTCTCTCTCTCTCTCCTCTTTCTCTCTCTCTATATATATATATATATATATTTTTTTTTTGGTGAAACTCTCTCTCTATATATATGTATAGATTTATAAACGTAACGTAATCCATGTTTGAAAATTGAAACTTCAGTTATCTATGTTGCCTGGCACGTCTCTCTTTCTCTCTCTAAAACTCTCTCTCTTTTTTTCTCTCTCTTGAAGGATGCAAAAAAATAGACACCTCGATCTTTGCCTCTTAATCCTCTTTGTCCTCGTCTTCTAATTTACCTTAATTGGGCCCTTTGTACTGTTGTTATATATACATATATAGAGAGAGAGAGAGAGAGAACCGAAGCGTAAAAAAAATGCCGGTGGGCGTTCCCGCCGTAATTCTGATCGCCGTCGCCGTGGTCTTTCCGGCGGCGGTGGTGCTCTGTGGTTTCCCAGCGACGCTGACGCTCGAGAGGGCTTTTCCGTTGGATCACAGAGTTGAAATGAGTCAGCTCAGAGCTCGGGACAGGGTCAGGCATGGTCGGATGTTGCAGACTGCAGGTGGTGTTGTCGATTTTCCGGTTGAGGGGACCTACGATCCGTACCTTGTTGGGTAAATTTATCAATTCTCTCGTTCTTTATATACAATTGAATTAGTGGTCTTTCTTTATATGCATATATGTGATGGTGTGTGTGTGTGATTTTGGATTTTTGGGGTTTAGATTGGATTTTTGGATCATGGGTTTTGCAATTTGAATTGTTTACTGTCTTTTCAATCTGTTTTCTTTTGCGGGTGCTTGTTAATTTATGAGATATTGGTGTTTTATGAATGTTTCAACGTTTCCTTTTCTTGTTCTTTGTTTATTGTGTTAAAGGTTATCTGGTTTTGATGCTCTCTGTCCATTTTTTTTTTTTTTTTTTTTTTTTTTTTTTTTAAGTAAGGTATTGTAGTCTATATGGGTATATGCTCAATTCTCATTCCTTGTGGTGCCTTTATATCATTTTGGTCAATAATTGATGGGCTTTTGGTGCTCTTGTTTCTTTTCTCTAACTTGCTTTTCGCTTTGGCTTTTGTTTTTTGTTTTTTACAAGTTTCTTTTGTTAGGACTAATGGGTCTTCAGCATTTTTGTCTTTCATTATTTATAAGTTCTTATTTTGATTATACTGTTCTTTTTTGGAATCCATGGTTTCATTCTAGGCTTTATTTTACAAGAGTGCAATTGGGTTCTCCTGCAAAAGAATTCTATGTGCAAATTGATACTGGAAGTGATGTCTTATGGGTCAGTTGCAGTTCTTGCAACGGTTGCCCCCAATCGAGTGGACTCCAAGTAAAATCACTTCTCATTATCTGCATTCTTCTTTTTCACTCGATTTCAAGTTCACCAAGTTTGAGAAAAATGAAAGCAATTTAGTGCTAAAAATTAATTTTTACTTTTCTGTTTACTCAGATTAATCTTGAATTCTTTGATCCTGGGAGCTCATCAACAGCTTCGCTGATCTCTTGTTCAGACCAGAGATGCAATCTTGGATTACAATCTTCAGACTCTGGCTGTTCAACCCAGAATAATCAGTGTAGTTACTCGTTCCAGTATGGTGATGGCAGTGGGACATCGGGCTATTACGTGGCAGACTTGATGCATTTGGACACAATTGTGGAGGGTTCTTTGACTGAAAACACTTCGGCATCAATTGTCTTTGGGTGAGCTATTTTGAATCTGTCAAGAGTTAAGATCAGTCATTGGCTTTTGGTTTGTTGGTTTGAACTCATTCCCTTGGATTGTGAATTTTGTAACAGTTGTAGCATCTCGCAGACCGGAGACTTGACCAAGTCAGACAGAGCAGTTGATGGGATCTTTGGGTTTGGGCAACAGCCTATGTCTGTCATCTCGCAACTCTCTTCACAGGGAGTAACTCCGAAAGCATTCTCCCATTGCTTGAAAGGAACTGATGGTGGTGGGGGTATATTGGTTCTGGGTGAGATTGTGGAGCCGAATGTAGTTTATAGTCCGCTTGTGCCATCTCAGTATGTTTTCTTTCTGTTAGAAGCAAATTCTTTCAATTCATTTTTTGTTTGATCACATTGAAAACTTTGTTTATTGTTGTGAATCTGGGAATATGATTAGCATAAGCTATCAGGTCTGGATTGAACAGATTTTGTTCCTTACTTGATTAAATACATTTTCCTTAGGACTTCGTTGTTCAGCTATTGCATTTTAGCTTTATTACGCATTTGATTTTTCTCTGGAGCAGTGTGAAATTCATACATGATTATTGTCCTTCATATTTTCAGCTTCAGTTGTTGATAATGGAAGTTATTGCCCATTCCTTGCTTGAAATTATTTTTTTATTGAAAACTATGGTTAGTTAGAGATGGACATATCTGGAAGTCTTGAAGAAAAACTTTAGCGAAAGTAGTGCTGCTTATGAGACACTTTTTGTCATAATATCTACTTATCTTTTATACCAATTAAAAAAAAAAAAGTATCTAGTAATCTTTTATAGATCAACTTATGTTCAGTAGCGGGAGGGAAGTGTTTCCAATGCTCTCTTTGAGCTGGCATTAGCTACCTAGAATATTACCTTCAGCAAATTCATGTCTTTAAATGACACTTACATTTGCAACCCTCTCCAAAATTTGGGTTTTCAATTATAAGAATTATGTGTTGGTCATTAGTCCTTTTCTTGGGGCGTTACATTTAGTCGATGGTTTACTGATTGCCTTTTTCCAGATCTGAGTGATAATGGATTCTCAAAATCAATCAAAAAAATATGTTGGTGTCCATTGCTGAATATAAGCATTCTGTAGTTGGTTTTGATTTAACATGGATTAAAGTTATTACAGCTGTCAATTTGATGTATCAGCCCGCAATATTAACATGGATGAAAGTAACTGCAGGATTCTGACTCTAATATTTATGGAGCTCAATTTCTATTTACCTTGAAATAGAGGATCCTTTTCTCTGATTGGTTAAGCTCCTTTGATATGTTTTTCTTGAACTTGATTTCATGTCCATGTATTGATAGGTTTGAGTTGCTTGAGCTCAGCATGATAGGAGGCTCATACAAGTGCATTCACCAATTTAACAATTAGATCCTAGACTCACTTTATCAATGATCTGACCTTGAACTTTACTTACCAAATTTGGCTTAATTAGACTCATGAGAAATAGATATATATTTATGTTTGTCGAATTGAACTTAGGACTGATGAACCAAGGCACTATGAACTCTTGAAACCAGCTTGTTAGTTAAATTGCTTAAGCTGATTCACTAGCCTTAACATGCAAAACTCAAACTCTGGTGTAAAGTTCGTTTGCTTAAAGAACCAAGCTTGAGCAATACCAAATCCGGCTAGACACTTAAAATAGTTGTCCTGGGTTGCAGATCTATTAAACAAGGGGAGTCTTTTACCTTTTTGGGCTAGGCAACAACAGGAGTCACTTGCATGCTAACTTTTTGGGTATGATACTGTTCTAAGTTTTAGTCCAATTCTGACTTGTTCAATATTGGGGAATCTTTTCCTTTATTTCTTATTTATTAAATTTTGGAAATCTAAAACATATTTTACTTTACTGCAGTAAATTTGACTAATAATTTTATGTCCATGCTTTCAGGCCTCATTATAATTTGAATCTGCAAAGCATTTCTGTCAATGGGCAGACATTGTCCATTGATCCAGCAGTGTTCGCAACATCAAGCAACCGAGGAACTATCGTTGATTCTGGAACAACTTTGGCGTACCTTGCAGAGGAAGCTTATGATCCTTTTGTCAGCGCTGTAAGTTGCTCTAGAGACATTTTCAATTTTTCAATTAATATATTTGGAACATTGATATGTTCCTTAAAAACAATGTTCGGAAACAGCATTCTTTTCATTTTTTTGGACAATTTTTCTGGTAAAAGATACTGCAGTTTGGTATTAGCATGGAACTTGGTTGAATTAATTATTTTTGCAAATTTGAAGTTTGTTACAATTTTTCTGTGCAGATTACAAATACTGTTTCGCAATCTGTACGTCCTGTTCTTTCCAAGGGAACTCAGTGTTATCTAATCACCTCCAGGTCTTCTAGATTTATTTTTTCAGTCATTCTCTTATTAAGTGTCAGACTGTCAATCCTTAGTCTTTAATTTGTGGTTGGCTCTTTATGATAACATCTGAAATATCTGTTCATTTTGTTCAGTGTCAGTGAGATATTTCCTCTGGTCAGTTTAAATTTTGCCGGTGGTGCATCTATGATATTAAAACCTGAGGACTACCTTCTACAGCAGAACTCTGTCGTGAGTTATTGAACCTGATGTCTTTGAATTGTTAAAGTGTTGTTTGAATATCTTAGTTTCCACAAAAATTGCAGTTGACCTTGGAAGGAATTGGGTTTACCCTTTCAGTTGAATGAGTCCTTCAACCTTGATTTGACTTGTTCAAATACTTTGGTCTTGTTGCCGTCAATTTATTTTATTTTTTAGCCTTTTTTTTCTTCATTTTCTCTTGTTTTTTGGCTTTCCATGTTTTGTTTTATTTTAAAAACAGCATGGTGGAGAATTCTGCTATGAATATTTGATTATTTTTTAAAGTAATTTTCATCGACCAGATAAATGGGTGAATGCTATATCCTAATATCCATCTAGCTGATGCATTTCCCAAATCTTTCTACAGGGTGGTGCTGCAGTCTGGTGCATCGGCTTTCAGAAAATTCAGGGTCAAGGGATTACAATTTTAGGGGGTACAGACATTGAACTGAAGGCTTTCTCTGATTACTTAAGTAGACTCCTACATGCTAGTTTTTTAGATTTTAGATCTAATTTAAAATATGATTCAAATTTCCTTAAATTCGTACAAGTTATGACCATGTTTGAAACAATTAAAATATAAGTCAAAGTGAAAGACCTTGATTTGTATAAAAAATGTTGAAACTTTGGTGAATTTTACTTCTGTAAGTAACTGTAGTGTGACTAAGTTCAAGGTTGAAACCTTATTTCCACTGTTGCCCTTGTTTTTGTTGAAACCTTCTGCTTGCAAGATGAGCTCCCTTTTCTTGGTGTTGTCTCTGGCATCTGCATGGTTTCGGAAGATATGTGTCACATGTTTTCTTACCTATTGGGTCTATAGCTAGTTTCACTACTTCATTTGTTTCTTTGTTTCTTTCTTCTTTTTCCGTCTTACTACTTACTACTTATTTTTTTCGACTTTCATTATCTCAAAGACACATGCTCTTTGGACTTTTTCTTACGCATGCTTCTGGTTTTTCAACTTTATTTATTTATTATTATTTTTGGTCTAGTTGTGTGTTTGTTGTATTGTTACTGGGGCCTTTGATTCTGAATATTTCTTTTAATCATCGTGGGAAGTCCTATCTCACCTATGGCACTCTTGGCCACTCTATGAATAAGAAGGCAATTATTCTCTTCCTTCGTTTTTCTAACAGGAGGCAAAGAACTTTTGCCTTAATGATGTTTACTACATTTTCATCTCTCTCTCTCTCTCTCTCTCTATACATATAATATCCATTATCATATGTACCAGGACCAAGATAATTCCCATATCCAACCTGCTAACAACCCAAATTGTGTTTTATGCTATTGTGTGCTCTTGGTGTTATCTTGTGCTTGACTTATAGCAACAACGTGATTGTTTTTCCTTTTTGCAGACCTTGTTTTAAAAGACAAAATCTTTGTTTATGATCTGGCTGGTCAACGAATTGGATGGGCTAACTATGACTGTAAGTTTCAATGTTCCAACTTCAAAAGGGCATTCGGACACCAAATGGAGATAAAATGATTCAGTTTTCCTTTTGATTATATAATTTCAATGCACTAGTTGGTGTAAAATTATTGTCTCCACCAAAAATGATACTACAAGAATAAAAATAAGACCATTGTTTGAAACCTAAAATGACCTTAATATAAGTAATTATGTATTAAGAAAATAAATAGTCTCATTTAAAATGCTTTCAAAAAACAAAGCAGACCTCAGTTCAATTTCCGAATATTACAGTTGAAAGTGGAATGATGTTAACAGTGAAGCCAGATTCTGACTCCTTTTATATGAATCTTTTATTTTAGGTTCCTTGTCTGTAAATGTCTCTACAACTACCAATGCTGGCAAGAGCGAATATGTCAATGCAGGGCAGCTGGGTGAGAGCAGTTCATTGCAGAATGTGCCTTACAAGCTGATCCCAATCAGTATTATAACTTTCCTGTTGCATATATTGGTGTTCCACAGTCTCTTGTTTTTGTAACATGTAGTGCCAGAGGTTTGGACCACCATTCTTTCTTTCATTTTATGTTGCCTTGCCGGTTTTTATTTATAGCGATCGCCAGGGCCGTGTGTTATTATTTCAGTTGCAGATAGGTGTTCAGTGTGCAATAGATTTGAGGGCCTTTTTTTTCTTTTTTCTTTTTTTGGCCCTTTTATATATTTCTTCATTAGATATGTAAAATTACATTTCCCACTTATTTGGTCGGCGACGGTGTTCCTCTCTTGGTAGCATTGTATTACATTCTAATAGGATTATTGGTTTAACAGAAAATTTTTTCCTTGGAGCATGATATGTTTATCATGTGTGGCCTTCATAGTATGTTTATCGTAAAATTAATGATGAGATAACAATTTTTTTACTAGAAATCTTTGGTAATACTCAACTTTATTGCAACAGAAGTTTTTTGAAGAGATTCAAAAAAATGTGGTATGCTGAATTATCATGGCTATATTTGACTGGGCCTGCCAAATTATTTTATGACAAGCTTGTTACCTCATCAGTGCTCGTTTTTTTATTTTTTATTTCTTTATCATTTTGCTATTGCCACCCCCTCAGTTTTCTTTTCCTATCCACTTATTTTAAATTTCTCAAGATTTTCTGAAACAAGTATTATGAAACAAATAAAAGGTTTTTATGAAAACCGGTTACACCGTTCACTAGAAAATGTCATCTTGAACAACTTTGTAAGAGAGTTTTTCCAAAATTTGTTGTTTAAATGGATTTTTTTGTCCATTTCAATCTTCATTTCTGTCAAAAATAAAACAAACACAATAAATGACCAAAAAATCCACTAAATGACATCGACATAGTAAAACCCATGTAAGGGGCCAAAAAATACAAAGTTCAACGTTCAAATTTGCAATTTCTTTTTCATTTCGTACATTTTCTCTCCAACCAAATGGATCTTTTAAATAAATACCCCAGTCTACCAAATGGAGAGGGTAATAGAAGCAGAAACTGTAAATGGACTTTTTGACTATTTACAACCCTCTGTAGACTTCCTCCATTGTATAATTGTGTAAACAGCTCGTCCACCAACATTATAGCTTTGCTCTTCGCCATCTCATCTACAACTTCAGCATCTGCCTTCATGACCACGTACTCCTCTTCCTTCCACGTTCTTCCTCAACCATGACTAGGGTAGCTTTCATGCAAGTCACCCATTAAAGTACTCAGCAATATAGGCACAATACACCCTACATTGCCATGCGACTTTTGTCCAGCACTTTGGTAGAGAGGGCGGCCGATGATGCACTCTGCAAACTTTGCCTAAAGCTATTGCAGAGGTACTCATTTTACCCTTTGTTCCTGTTGAAATTGGACCCTTTGTTTTTTTTTTTTTTTTTTCCCCTTCCCATATGCACTTGGCAATTACAGCACAAGTCCAAGGAGGTAGCCTTGAGGGGGGAGTGGTGAGAACTTGACTCAAGACCTCTTCTCCTGGCAAGAGACCCTAGAATCACTCAGTCTACCCCTCAATGTTGTTAACCAAGAGATAACAGTCTAGTAAATTGAAAACAGGGGGTAAATTGGACTCTGCCTTTCCTCTTAATTTTCTCGGCATCCAAACTGTGGGTAAGATGAGCTGAAACACCCAAACCATTAAGTTCCCATCTACCCAAAAACTTGAGTAACAGCAAATGGTTACCTCGAAATACTCAATGCTTTGCAGTCGGAAAAGTATTCATAACTATATATATAGATTTTTAGTAGAATGGAATAGCCCAAAACTACATGTGCATGTTTGTGGAGAGAGAAAGAAGCCAAACTGCCCAAGGTATGGCTACTACGAATTCAAGGTGTATGTCTATTCTCTGCCACCCTCTGTTGCTGGAGCGTTTTAGATTCCATATTGCAAAACAAAGCTTCGAATACAATTGGGATCGGGCTTAGTCTCACACCAAATCGATATTTGTTGAACCATTGTAGCCAACGGTACTTTTCCCCTCTCATAACACTGCAACCCCACAAGAATAGACCCATATGGAAGAACCTTGTGGGTATACAAATCTCGATGCTCTCATCGATGCCATGGTCACAAATCAGTCCGAATCGGATCCATGAAGCCATCGAAGTACCAAGGGACTCAGAGAGCCAAATGACCCCATGATTTAACATATGAAGAAATTACAGGAAGGCTCTCACAGAGAGCAGAGAGGAGATAGACGAAATGGACAACTGCTTCAGGTGTCCAAACCCTCCAAAGGCTAATGGAGAGAACACTTTCGACAAGTTCGAGAAAATTGAAACAATTCAACTCGAATCTTCTGGTATATCAAATTCAGAATCATAAAACGCATCTATTCCCATATGTAAATATGTAATAGCCAACTGCAAGTAAAAATTTGCAAGAAATATAGGTGCTGTATAAGATCACACGAAACCACTAAACGAAAGAGACCATTCTGACTTCAAAAAATGCACATGCAAAGTAACTTAATTCTAAACAACCACACCCAATGGTCCCCTCTTTCGGGCGCTTTGCAGTGGTTCATGAACCACTTCAATTATAGGCTCCTGCAAAAGAGATTCAAAAAGACCAACAACAAATCAACTTAACACATTATATACCTGCATTTCACTTACTAATCCATCAGCCTATTTTATAAAATATGCTCAAGAATTTGTGGTTCTTGTCATATACATACACTGCAAAAGGGAGGATAAATTCTGACAAAACTTCTTAAAACACGAGAAATCTGTGGTTCTAGTTCCTTCAGAAGCATCACTCATGCATTCAGTTCTTAAAAGTATGAAACAAAAAGGTAAAAATTGTGCAGGAATCATCCAAAAAAAAGGCTCATGAAGGAGAATGACTTGATTTTGTCCAAAAAACCAAAAAGACCAGCTTGGCAACACTCAGCAGTAAAACATAACATCTTTCACATTATCTTTGATAATGGGAAGGGCCCGGACCTCTGCATGTCTCTCCCTCGTGCTCCTACCTCCACTTCCAGATCCACTGTCAGATGTTTCAGTGCCCTCGATATAATATCTAGCCCGGAAGGCTGCCAAATGAGCATAATAGGCAGGTGGCACTGCAAATATAATAAATATTTTTTATTAATGGTAGTGAAAACAACAAGCATAATTCATGGATATAATGAATGTAATAATGTATTAATAATCAGACGTTAGGTGGACAAACCTATGGAGACTGATCGGGTGCACCTTGCATACCTGAAAAGGTTTACCGAATAACCAATTAATCACACACATGAAATGTTTTTGTACTACACAGGATGCATTCACTAATGAAAATGAAGAGGGGGAAAAGTATGAGAAGAAATTACGTATAACATAAATTATTTGTTAATATTTGCAAGCCATCTGCACTGAAGTTGTTCTCATCATATAGCACATGATAGTGCGTAGGCCGACTGGTTCCCTACATGGGTAATACATATATAATTCAGTTTGTTATAATGGACACATGTAAATTAAAATCTAACTAGAAACTACAGGTGCTGGATGGGGTATTATGTTAGATTAGCAGGGTAATCCAAGTTTACCTGAATTCCAGCATGACTGTTGAGGTAAAAATCAAACTCATTGGGGTGGCAGATCTTGGTATCAACAACAGTACCTGATCACAGAGACAAGTTAATATAGCTTCCTGAAAAATAAAATGGAAAAATTACCATGTATGGAAATAAAACTGGAAACCTGGTAAAATGTTGCCACTTCTGTCTGTCAGATTACGATCATTATGGTCCGCAGGGAAGAGGCGAGTATGATGCCTTTTCTGCACCACTACAAAGGTAACTCGAGGTAGATATCCCTCCTCTAAAGAAGCACAAGCCTGACAGATGAAAATTTTGCGCATATGGAGAGAGAGAGAGAGATCAAACCCACAGCAAAGAAACCAAATAAAAAATGAAGGCAAAATAATAATTGAATACAACATCTTGCATGCTTTGTAACACGCTCCAAATTTAGATTATATTAATCATTTAATCCTAATATCATATTACTGCTAACGTGACTGACAAAATCATGCTATAATTTAAGTATGTTCAATCATGTGGATGTCAAAATCCTCAAAGAACCATAATACCTTTCGAATGGCATCCATCTCATGAAGCAAAACTTGGCTAAATTGCCCTTCACTCACCCCATCTCTGCCATTTTAAATCAAACAATATTAGCACCAGTGTATAACACATATCAGTCTCTTGGATTCTAAGAGAACAAATTTTACCTGTAAAATATGATCCTATGAGGTTTGTGCCCAGTTGATCGTCTGAATGCAATTAAGAGTTCCCTGCAAAAAAGTGATTGGATGAGAAGAGGAAGAAAAACTATGAAGTCCTCTTTTACAATTGCAGAATTGCACTTGTGAGGTAGACGTGTTTAGTCCTTACCTGACCAGTCCCCCGTGAACATTACCCTTTTGAGGATCCTGATTTAACTTATAGAGATCTTGGATGATCTCTTCCCGGTGATGTTGTGAAGAGACAAGTCCTCTGTACTTGGTCACCTCAGGCCAGTCCATGGAAGCCACAACCTGGGTCATTTAATTTAATAAGTCAACAACACAAATCAATCAATAACAAGTCAGAAACGTGAAGATGACTGACAGCATACCGCGGCTATTGAAGGGCTAGAATCCTCCCCAGGTTGAGGGTGAGTAACATCAGCCCCAAAAATAATGGTAGGGAGATCAGTGACGAGAGGGATTCGTCTTTGAAGAGCATCAGACAACACAGTGTTTCGACCGCCAACCTAAAGAATTGTTGTCCTCGATTTAATAAATTAAAAATGAAAAAATATGCCAACAAAAATAGTAAAGTACAAAAGGGATATTACAAACCTTCACATTCATCTTAAGGGCCACATTTTCAAAATACTGCATACTGAGCTTTTGTGCCTGAGTAGGCAGACAGCATTGCGACACAATTCCCAACTCTGTTTCACATACTCGCTTAATTCTTCCTGTGAGAAGCAAGATAACATTTAAGAATGGAAAACAAATTCTTTTCATAAACTTCAAAATCTAACTTTCATTACTCACCATATGACCCGGTGACATCTGGTAAAATAACAATCAACATCTGAAGTTGTTTCCCCTTCAACCCCAGTTTAGCAGTTGATTGCGAGTGAATATCTAAGAGAGCCTTCTCAATCTGACTAGGGTGAGCTGATTGTATGGGCAGTAAAGGGCTTGGATTGAAAACCTTGCAAAATATTTAAAAAGATCAGAAGTGTTAGTATAGAACAGAAAATGCACATTAAGTTATCAAGAAGCCTTACCATTCCTTTACTGGCACACATATTGACCAACCCTTCACAGAATCGAGAAACCAAATCTGGGCGCAATTTCTGGGAGAAATTCACACACGTCCAGAATTCCACATTACCACCATTGACCATTTTCTACATGAGAATTACAAAAAATTAAACTTCACAATCAACTAATATAATTTAATTCATAACAGCATACGTGGTAAAACATATGCACAAACTCAATAATGGGGTAATGGTTTGGAATAAGTAGAAAAATCATTCCTAAGAAAAACCATTCTTTCCTTCCTACACATACATGTTTAAATGTCTCCAACTATGCAAATATTTAACTTCTACCTCACCTTGTCGATCATATTCCACTGACCCACCCGTGGATCAACATTTGCCACTCGACCAGTATCATGATACTTAAGCTGGACGAACAAAAAAGAAGGGGACAATTAATTATACTGAAATCAATAGTATAACGTTGCATTCACAAAGAAAGACAGATTAAAAGATGCACACTTACCCTTGGGGCTGGAAGAACTCGTGCATCCACCAATGTAAGTTCATCCCTCACTTGAATCCCAAATTCCCTCCCAACAAGCTCATCTCCACTGTAATTGTTTTGCCTAACCATCTGCAAAAGCATGTTTATTCCGTTCGATATAAAATATATAACTATATTATCTAAAATCCTAAATCATTAAATCAATCTTCAAAAGTACACTACAGTAATAATAAAAACTAAAAAAATTTAAACATGGTTATACCTGCTTAATAGTTCTTTCCCTATCAGTAGGACGTTGACAAGTTGCCCTCAACAGGGCAGTAACCTGCCTATCACTCAATTTTTTCGAATATCTCTGTCCCTTGACAATCCTGCAAAGCTGTAATAGGAGCAACAACAAGACAAAAAAAAAAAAAAAGTGCACTATACATAAGTAGAAGTACAAAGTGAAAACTCTATTACTAAAACAAAACGAGAAGGAAGTATCGCATAATCATTAATGAAAAAACCTCCATTGGCAAATAAACAGGATTTGAGTCACTCCCAGCTTGCAGGGCAGGCAAAAATGCATATTTGAGCACAATATTGTACTTCTGACGGAAATATTGAACAACTGACACATTTGTTTTTGTTCCATTGTCATCAAGAGGAAACCTAAGGAAAAAAATGGACACAAAAAAGAAAAGAAGGGAAAAACATTAATACTAAATAGGGGGAAAATAAAGAATTAGAGGGCAAACACTGTTTAGTGGATGATAATATTGCCACCACCATAGGATCCAAAAGATGTAGAAGGTTGATGAATTTAGGCCATGCTACAGAAAAAGGTTTTAACCCCAGATGGGGCACTCATTGAGGATAGTCAAGACATCACTTACTAGACCATGGCAATGGCAGTTACAACACACCCCTCATGGGTGTTTGTACCCCCAGGCCTCAGTCAGTACTATCCTTTTGACCAGGAAAAAAAAAGGGTTTTGACGCAAATCTCAAGGAATGACACACTAATGAGACATAGCAACTCATGCCGTAAGGCTCCCATATCATTATGTGTGCCTCATACTCCCATAAAAACTTATAGACATCAGTGACAGCTTCAAAAAATATATGAATGCAGTAATTGGCAAAAAAGAACCCACATTAATGATATGGTTGGGCTTATTTCCACACCCTTTGTCACTAATCCACACCTCTTTTATTCATAGCATGGTGTTTAATAGCAAAACAGGACAAATCTTTTACTCAAGAGGTGTGGATTAGCTAGAAAGGGTATGGAAATAGGCCCACCCTATAAATTAATGACTGAAAATTTGCATCAATGAATTAACTACTCTTAAAAACTATATAAAAAAAATAGGGTAAAATACACTTTGCCCCCTTCAAGTTTGAGCCATTTCCAGCAAATCCCCTTATAGTTCATAAATTACACTTTGCCCCCTCGCACATGACACGTGGCAATCCAAGGGGCAAAGTGACATCTTTTGCAAAATGTGTGTAGTCATCTGTCTGGTTTTGAATTATAGGGGGTTTGCTGAAATCGGCTTAAACTTCAAGGGGCAAAGTGTAATTTACCCAAAAAAATATTAAAAGACTTGAGTGAACAATTTGCAATAAAAGCAAATTTGACCATAAAAATAAAAAATAAAAACCTTGCACCTTTGCCACCTTAGGAGAACAAAAAACTTTACCACTCTCTCATATACATAATTATATGCCAATGCAAATAAAGTCTTAACTCATATAAACAAAACATAGAGCAAAAAGTTACAAGCTCACATTAATTGGCTAGTCGGTTGAGTTGATACGCCTGTGATTCTGTAAGTTTTTGCATACTCTCTATGAGTATGCTCTACCTTAATTCCTTTCAAGGCCTTTTTTACCTAGGAATCACAAACCAAAGGGACACGAAACAAATAATGATTAAATTTTCAATAGATACAGAAAAACGAAAGTGCCATTAACAGATACACAGCCAAGAAATGAAATGGTTATAATTATTTTTCTTATAAGAGAAATGGTTACAATTCTAAGGGCAGGAAAAGCAATTGGGAAGCTGCATAATTGTTTCTTGAAAAGGAACCAAATAGAAGGCTATTCAGCAGAGAAAATGATATAGATTGTCAAACAAAAAGGTAATCACACACCACAATCTAAGCTATTCAACAGATAAAATGATGAAATTAGGTGACCAGCTCTTTATAGAAAGATAAATGTGCCCAAATCCAGTATAGTATGATACATTAATTACACAGCCTCAGTTACAACACTTCTCACAAAAAAACTCATCTTCCCTATTTTAAAGACAGAAATGATCAGTCTTCAATCCAACACATATTCTTTCCCAGGTATTAAAACTACAAGCGAAATAAATATTACCACTTCCTTAAGGGCTTTGGAAATTCAATTACCCCTTGACTAGTTAAACGCACATCAGAAAACCCATTAACTGATTATTAAATGCGAGATGAGACCCAATGAACAGCACTAAAATAGATCTAGTATTTTACCATATCATTTTTTTTTTTTTTGCCTAGTACCATATCAAATTAATGAAACACAGAACTCCTTTTCTATTCAAAGTCCAGCAACTAGCATAGTTTTCTTCTTTTTTTGGTTAAATTCATTGAAATATCGGGACCCTTGTCTGGACTACTTCCCACAGTATCTCATTTTAAATTGAAACTTTGGAAATAGCATCATCAGTCACTGCATCATTAAAAATTATAATAAAAAATAAAAAGAAGAAGCAGAAAACCATACCTTAACACGATCTTGATCAGACAGAGGCCTTTGCAACCCTCTAAAATTGAAATATTTTTCAACAAATTCAGTAACTAGAATCGGCTCATAGAAAGATCTGGCCGACACATCTGCAACATGAGGACAATATGTTTGAAGGCAAGTGAAGGTAAATATAATAACAATTGAAACAAAGAAAGAGCTCAAGCTAAACTGCGTATAAAATCTCAAATAGAAAAAAGAAAATCAACAATTGTGGGAAATTAAAGCATATACCAATATTCAGAGAAAGTCCCATCTGGGTTGGGCGTAGACTTTGGTAATATCCTTTCCAATATTCTAAGCCATTGCCAAGCTCACCAGTTGGCCCAAGGTATGAGGAAAAGAATGACCTCCCCACTACAGTATAACTGTGACCAAAAGTTTCAGTAGGTTAGTACATTAGTTGAACTTGAACTTCATACTTTTGTGCATTATCAAATCTATAGGATAATCAAAAAAGAGAAAAACTGTTAATATGTATAGGACAGCTGTGATGGATTACTTTAAGGATGGTGATTCTCTAAGAACTACATCAAGAACTTGAATAGTTTCTTGTGGAACATCCAGCTGTCTGCTGCGTAGAAACTGTTGCAGATGATGAAGGTCAGGCTTGGCAGCAAATTTAATTGCCACCCTAAATTCACGCTCCCTTCTGCATGTCAAGAAAGCAAGGCATCATGCTTAACCACAATGAAGGATAAGGTAATGGCATTTTTTAAAAATATTTTAAACAGTATTGAAAAAAGACATATACAAGCACCTTGATGAACTAGCACCACCATCTCTGTCAGCTAACTTGACAACGAACTCCTTTGAGGTAAATGGCAATGGCCCTGCTGTATAAAGACTCTTCCTACCATCATAAGCAGGCATCCGTTTACCCAAATGTGATTCACGGTATGACTTAACCAACTGACTCATTACATCTCTGTTGAGGGTCTTTGATGTAACTTCTGGAGTTATTGTCACCTACGCCATCCATTGAAATTTTTATTCTATCGCAAAGGATTAAGTGCAAGGAAACCATATCATAATACATCCCTATAATTCCATCAAATCGTGAAACTTGAAAGCCAAAAGCTAAAAAGCACTAAAAAATAAATTAAGGAAAGAATTATAAAGAAAATTTAGCAACGGGTGATTACTGATTAGTCAGCTACTGAACACTGATGATTTACATGATTCCCATAGAATAACTCAAATTCTTTCAAGGTTTGTCTTTCACATCATAAGAAGCATATCTATGGATTATATTGGTGTAAGAAAATAAAAATTTCTTCGGTTTTCCTCCACCTTATACAGTGAAAATCTCACCATATCCAGGAACATCAGAAACCAGAAATATTTCCAGGCAAGAGAAAGACAAACATATAAATATATATATATATACATATATATATATATATATATACATATATATATATAGATATATATGGCAATACAGTAAAAACGGTGACTCATAAACGTTCAAATAATACACAATAATGAAAAGTACACATAGACCATATATGTGTGTACAGTGCAACATATGCAGAATCAAGATGAAAAAACCCACAAATTTTCCAATAGATAATCATCATAAATCAAATCCGTTTGGTAACTGATAAATTATATAACTCTGTTTGGTTACTGATAAAAATATCACAGAACAAAAAACAAAACAAAATGTTGGAATTTATATCTCGGTAAAATGACAGAAATTATACAACTCTATTTGATTGTATGGGTAGACCCAAACAACCGGAAATACAAGACACGAAAATTTTGCATTCTTTTCTTTTCCATTTTTCTATATTCTCAGCAACCAAACAGAGTATAAGGGCGACATAAAATAATATAAGAATAATGCCCTTAATTCCAAATAATAATGAGAAGAATAAGAAAATTGACACGATTGATTGATGAAGAGCAGCAAACAATAAATGAAGAAGAAAATTAAAATAATTAAACTGTCATTAATGTTATCAACCAGAAACCAAATATCAGTAAAAAAAAAAAAAAAAAAAAAAAAAAAATCAGCTCAATTAATAAAGACATACCAGTAGAAACGATACTAAAATGAAAAAATATCTATATACGGAGGACATAAATGAATTAAAACTATAAATAGGCCTGAAGATAGCAGCATTACAGATAAAATGTAAGAAATTATATGTGTATATATATATATATATACGTATACACGTATCGAGAACAAACAAGAGAGGGTTTCTCACATCATAGTGATGGAGATCCATGTCAGCAACTTCCACAAGGAAGTGATTAGCTCGAACAACACACTTGCGTCCGACGGTTCCAAACCCCGGTCTCCGCGGAAACCTGATAGCCTTCGACGAAGATGGCGGCAGCTTATCGACCGGAGCCTGAGTCGGCGCCGGAGGATGCAATGTGAGTTTCTTTTCGACGTCGTGGCTCAGAGTAGAAGCCGCCGCCGAAGTCGAAGCTTGCGCAGCCTGCGAAGGAACCGGAGTTGAAGCAGATGCTTGATAAGCGGCCGGAGAAGTAGCAGGAGCCGGAGCCGGAGCCGGAGCTGGAGCCGATACATACTGAGAAGACGGCGCTGGAGAAGCTGTTGGAGGAGCTGCCGGAACACCACCGGATCGACGGCCGCCGCCACCGCGACCGCCGGGGCCTCCTCTTGCTCCTCCGGTTCCGCCACCCCTCGGAGCAGACGATGCTGGAGATGGCCGATCACGCCGGGGTTCCTGTCCCCGGCCACCGCCACGGCGAGACATCGCCGTCGATTGATTAGGAACAGATGAAGAATTGAAGATGAAAAGGACTGTGTGAGACAGAGACGGAGAGAGAGTGGGTAGAGAGCAGAGGCGGAGCGTGTATGAATATATATAATTTATAGATTATAGATGGGAAGAGAATATAAAAGGAAAGGGAAAATGAAAATGGAAAAACGTGTCCCGACGATGAGAGAGATACCGTGGGAACATAAAAGGACGCTTTTACCCTTCTAGTTCGTTTTTTGTAATTTCAGAAAAAAACCTAATATTTTACCTTTTATAGAATTTAAACATTTTCCTCCTTATACTAATTATAATTATAATTACGAAAAATGAAGCGGAAGCGGTAAAGGTTAATAAGTCAACTGTTAAAGGTAAAAGTGGAAGTGGAGTGCGATTAATAATGCCGGGTCTGAAGCCTTGCCATATAATGGCGGATCTAGTGGCCTCTTAGATATCGTGCCATTAAAGAGGTCCTATTTATACTCCGCCTTCCATATTGTAGACTACGCATCAAACTCTTCCACTCTTTCACAATTTAGTGATTGACCACAAGGATAAATCTATCCATTTCCCACGTTCATCCAAGTATTGAAGTATATTTGATGCTTAATGCTCCCCTAGTTAAAAATGCACATGCATCACGTATGACCTATATTTAGTATATGAAAAATAATGTTAAGAATTACTAATTTTATTCAATTATTTTGTTTATTAGGTCATGTGTTAATAACAAGTTTATAATTTAAAATATCTTTTAACTACATAGTACAGGGTGAATATTTTAAAGCAACAAATCGAAGGGAACAAAACAATAATGTGTGCATTCACATTTGAACTCAAATTTACTTTTCATGATGCTCTCTTTCGTTATAATGTGTGCATCCACATTGCGTGTGCTATTTACCTTAAGTTGGAATCTCATATGTTTAGACCAATAAATAATTTAGGAATGTGCAACAATAATCAACTTAAATTAGAGTTTTCTTTTTTCTTATTTATTTTTTTGAGGAAGTTGTGTAGGTGCTCCTTATTAATTTGGTAGAAACAAACGATAATGCCCCAAAAGATTTTTTTTTTTTTTTTTTTAAGTGATAAAAAAAAAAGGAACAAAATATAAGATCAAAATATTGGCATAAAAATTAGTGTACCATCTCTTAATTGCAAGTTGTGTAAAAATCGACACTCAATTCATTATATGTTACATGCAAAGCACGAAGGGGTCAAAAAGTCATTTTCTTAAGACAATGCATTAAATAGACAAGACTGAGCACGAATAGGAGCGTCTACCAGCGTATCTGCTTATATGGCGTATTCAACCATAAAATAAGAAAAACATTAATGATTGGATTTGGTTTGCTTAAAACAGCAAGATAAACGAGGACGAGTCATGCCTAGTCGAGAGGATAACTCAGACAATCTTAGGACCAGACCAATCCATGCGAGACCCGCTTCTCAACCCGACATTAATTCAAGACCAAACAGCTCTGTCCAAGGTAAAATTAATAACTATATCTAGTCTACTTCATAAACAAATATGATAGCATCGATATTAGGTAAACCTAGCTAGGTAGTAGCATTACTGCACTACTGCATGTAAAATGTCACGAAGGTGATCAAAATCTATATCCAAGATATAAAGATAACGTTTAAGATAATGTATCTTTTAACTACATGGTGAATATTTTTAAGTAACAAGTTAAAGGGAACAAAATAATAATACCATATTTATTTAAACTCAAATTTACTTTCCACAATGCTGCTACCTCAAGTTGGTATCTCGTTGATTTAGCCCATAAATCATTTAGGAATGTGCAACGATTTTTTTTTTTTTTTTGAGGAATTTGTGTAGATGCTCTTTATTAATTTGGTAGAAACAAACAATAATGGCCCAAAAAATTAAAAAAATGAAGAAAATGTAAGAACAAAGTATCTAACCCTGTTTGGAATATAAATTAGTATAAGGAAGGCCTATTTTCACACTTTTTTTGGCTTATCCACACCCTTTCTTGGGTATTTTTGTCATTTTACTTTTTTTTCTCTCTCTCTCTCTCCTCTGTTCTTTTCTTAATAGTATCACTAATTAACCTCCCCAAGAATCTCCAAGAGCAGCTTCAACCCAAGCTGCAACCTCATCTATCAATGGCCACAACGGTAGCTAGACATTAGGCGATTCTCTCTTTCTCTCTCTCTCTCTCTTTATTTTCCCTTCTTTTTTTTTTTTTTGGTTCATTGAGAAAGCCATAGGCATGGCTTCTAAGGTCGTCGGCTACGGTTGCCATTGGCCATAGCTCTCTTTCTTCAGCAATGAACTAGGTATGTAGAGGTTTGGGCTACAATAGAAGGGGGGAGAGAAAAGAGGGGAGGAGAGAGAAGAATGAGGGAAAACGGTGGAAGCCATGATGCAGAGGCGTAGGTGGCGGCATGGTGGTGTTGTGAACTATGCTGCTCGTCGAACCGCCGAAGAAAGAACAGACAAGAGAATAGAAAAAGGTGATAGAGAAAGAGAATAGAGGGGGGAGAGAGAAAGAAAGTAAAATGACAAAAATACCCGTGAGGGGGTGTGGAAATAGGCCTTCCCATATATCATTTCTTAATTGCAAGTAGTGTAAAAATCAACACTTAATTCATTTTTTGTTCACGAAAGGGTAAAAAAAAGTCATTTTCTTAAGACAATGCATTAAATAGACAGGACTGGGAGTGGATACAAGGATCTGCTAGCGTATCTGCTTACACGGTGTATTTAATGGCTTATTTAAACACAAAATAAGAAAATCATTAATGAATTGGATATGGTCTACTCAGGACAACGAGATAAACAAGGACGAGTTGTGCTTAGTCGAGAAGACAACTCAAATAATCTCCAAACCTAACCAAACCTGTGGGACCCGCTTCTCAACCAGACATTCAAGACCAAACAGCCCAAGCCAAGGTAGAATTAATAACTTTATCTAGTCCATTCTATAAATGAATAGGATAGCATCGCTATTAGGTAAACCTAGGTAATAGAATGCACATATATAAGAGGAATTTTCCAGGGATGTCCCAACAATCTCAAGAAACATGCTAACATGATTTTCGGAACCACATCCTAATTATAGTCGACACCCTCTTCCTACTAGATTAACCAATGGGAAGAGGTTAGGGCCCATAACTACAGTCCCTATAAAAGGGACTTCCCCTTCACTGAGAAAGCAAACTTCTAGCTCTTGTTATCTGGTCGATCATTTAATTTCCAGAGTAAACCTAGATCATCAATTGTGAGTTCCTATTAACTTGATAGTTAAAACTCCTTAAGTGGACACCGTAGTGTTCCAAGACCCGAGTATGCAAAAGCACAACTTACATTGTTAAAAAAATTATTATATTTTACGAGGAAAAATAATCAAATTTGTAATAATGAGAACCAAATAATATGTCATATAAAATTATGTATCATGCATAAACTTTGTGAGTAAAAAACATAAACGTTGTAAGTAAAAAAATAAAAATAAATTAAACTAATAGTAGCCCGTGGCGTAGGGGTACATCAAAATCATCTTAATCAAAGTTTAATAACACTGATATTTTAAAATATAACAATAAACAGAGCATATACCACGCCTTGGCCTTGTAATACTCATTACTAGTATTAAGCTGAACATTGTTGGCCTAAATGGTTTTAACCCCATAGTTTTGATGATAACAATACATAATTAGATGTTTAAGGACTAATAAACATTTAAGTGATTAATCATTACAGGTATCAAGGCCACAAAATACTTTAAGAATCAAGGATCAAGTTGCAAAAGCAAACAAAGCACAAGATCATATGAAATCAGAGTAATTGAATCCATCCATCATTCAAGAACATTCAAGCTTATCACAAGACAAAATGTAAGAGATTTAGGAGTTTATTATAAGATTAATTTCAATCATTACTCACATAAGGTTTAAAGGGCTTAAAAACTATGCAAATTTGGTAAACAAAAAGGCCTAACTTGACTTACCTTGAACATGGACTTAGTGTCAATTTATTGTCTGAAAATGCTGTCTCAGCAGGCTAAAATTGTTCAGCAAGCTAAAAATGGGCCTTTCTAAAAAATCACCCCTCTGGATTTTTCAAACAACTCTTTGAACCGGCTGAAAGGATTTTAAGACGGTTAAAAATCATGATACTTCACTTCCAATTTACACCCTTTCTGGATTTTTCAATAACCTTCTTTAGACGGCTGAAAGATATTTCAACCGGCTGAAAGACTCGGGTTGAGTCATAACGACTAGTTTTATAACAGACTTTTGAAACATTAAATGCCCACCAAACCTCCTTTCCAGGCATTTATTGCTACAGAACGGTCATATTAGACTCATTGTGTATAAATACATGCCTTGAACTCATTTATGAGCATTTTATTGAGTTACAAACAAGATAATCAATTACAAGCCCTAATTTCTCTTGTGAGCATTCATTGAGATTCAATCAATAGTTGAGTGTGCTTCATATTTCTATGTATCTACTTTTTGAGAAAGCTTTCTTCAGCACAAAAACAACTCCAAATATTTTGTATCCAAGGGTTATGTGAACCCTCACTTTGTAAGCACTTGAGAAGTGTGTTTGGCTAAGTGTTGATGAAGAACACTTGAATTGTAAAGGTTTGCTGCTCCACCTTGAAAGATAGTGATAGTGGATTGGTGAATTCTTAAGCGAGTTCTTGAGGCGAGGACGTAGGCAGGAAGCCGAATCTCGTTAACACCATTTACATTCTCTTCCTCTTAATCTATTTATTATTGCTTATTCTTGTATTTATTCTTACTTGCAATAATTAGATTTTGAGATTGCAATTAGTTTTCAATTTGGCCTATAACCCTATTCACCCCCCTCTAGGGTTATTTATTTGGGACAACAAATCTTTTACCTAATAAAATAAAAACCACATAAATTGATACACCACTAAAAGTCCCACATATGTACAATATCAAAGTAGCATAGTTTCCACTCTCTCACAATATTTACATGTTGATGCATTTTCCAAAGTATTCACATATTTATGGTTCACCTAATTGTATCTAGATCGTCTCCTATCATTCTAACCCTAATTAAGAATGGTATTTAAATAACATTATGAGCTATACAAATCAACGAGAAAATCATCTAATCTTATTTGTTTTAGGAGTTAAGGGCTATGTCTTCATCATTTATCTATTCATCATCATCTCTATCATTGGACACTTTGAGAGCTAAAATCTTCTTGGGCTTATCATCGATCTCAAGAATCATTGTAAGTTCATGAGTCATGAGATTTTCAAGGAGATCATCGACCAAGACCAATTTTGTTGAGATCTTGTGTTTCTTTAATAGCAGCAGTAACTTTGAAGTCCCTTGTGCTTAGAAGACACCTAAGCATATTTCTCACAAATTTCGAGTTAGAATATGTTTTTCTAAGAGATTTCAAAGGATTAATAAGATTAATGGAATGAGTAAACCTATTAGTAATAGATTCATTCGATTTCATTTTGAAGAGTTTATATTTATGAACAAACATATTTATCTTGGCCTCTTTAACTTCATTGATCCCTTCATAGGTGACTTCAAGAGTATCTCATATCTCATTCGCACACTTGGAGATTTTATCATATTTATCATTGGTTAAAGCACAATATAATAAACTTGTAGCATTGGCATTGAGTTCAAAGAGTTTATGGTTATTGTTATCATATTCTTGTGTGGCCTGAGTAAAGTCAACATCATTCACACTCTTTGTGGGAATAAGAGGTCCGATCCATTGGTATAATTTTCTAAAATTCATAACTATTAGCTTGAACAAATATTCTCATTCTAGTTTTCCAAAAATTGTATTGTGTGGTAGCACCACTAAAAAAAAGGTGGTCTACTAGTTAATTGACCATCGACAAGTCCATTTCCCATAAAGTTTGTCATGTCATTCTTCATAAGATAACTAAGTCAAATGTAAGATGTTAGGTTTTAATACTAACTTTTGGCCCAATAATTATCTCAAAGGGAGATAAATATGGTTAATAGCAAACAATGGACTTTTATGCAGTTTAAAAAACAATTAAAATAAATATATGAAAGCTTAACAAATATGTAATTGAAGATGCAAGTAAGGAGTTTAGAGAAAGAGATAGCAAACAAAAATTTAATGAAATTCCACCTTTTGCCTACATCATCGTTTCAAGAACTCGGCTTGAGGATTCAAATCCATTATTACTCTTCTTTAAGGTAGGGCAGCAAACCTTTTTAAAGCCAAGTGTTCTATTATAATACTCTCTAGGTTTTAAACTTAAGGTTTAATGCAAACCCTAGAGTACAAGATTGTATAAATGATTTCGTGTGTACAATAGTACAAGTAGCTATCTTTGGAGAGTAAATCGCACAACAGTAACTGCTCAGCTCACTTTTAATAATTTCTCAAATAAAGCTCAAGAATAAATTAGGGCAAAGTAGGTGAGAATATTGAATACAATTAATTGCTCTTGGATGGATGATTATAACTGGGTTTGAATCATGTATTTATATACATATAGTTCAAAGCGATAGTTGAAGCATTTAATGCTGAGAAAGAGTCGTTTTAGTACATTTAATGCTGAGAAAGAGTCGTTTTAGTGCATTTAATGCTAAAAAAGTAGTTAAAAAAAACTAGTTGTTATGTTCTATTCTCGAATGTTCTAATTGATTATAACGTAAGAGTAGTCAACTAAAACAAACAGAACTTGCCATTGCTAAATTAAAGAAGTTACAGTTGACTATAATGAACTTATAGACGACTAAAACAAATTTTTCATGAAAAACGTTCTTTTAAGTCTATGGGGTCCACTTAGGCGATATTAAATTGATATTACCAAAGTAACCAATGGTCCTAAGGTCTATTTAGGTCATTAAAGTAGTTCTTAAGCAATCATTTACAATGATACCTAACACTTAACTAAAAAGGTTCTTGTTTTGTGTGTCTTTATTACACTTTAGGGTCCAAAGTTTGGGTCAACTTTCACTTTAAAATCCAAAATTTAAATTATGTCAATTCAGTACTTGAATTATTATTTGAGTTGCAATTTGGGTCTTGCCATCAGAATTTTCTGTATTATCCTTAATTTGCTCCTTTTTATGGGTTTAAAAGCCGAAAAAAAAAACTCTTTACTCTACAATTTTATCACCTCCATCTCCAACCCCAATTCTCTCTATTTGGTTGAGAGAGGGAGGATTTGAGGGACTCAATGTTGGAGAGAAGGGATCGGAAATAGTCAACGGCGAGGATGAAGTCATGGTGTAAATAAGATTTGATGCAATTGTATTGATGAAAATGACAAAGACAGATAGACAGAGGGTGGGTTTGTTAGTGAAATTGACATTGTTGTTGTTGTGTGTGTGTGTGGTTTTTTTTTTTTCTAATAAATAAAAAGGGTCGAAAGGGGGGTAATCAATCATGGTGACTTTACTTGAATATGATTATAGTAGTCCCCCTACCTGTTATGGAATTAATTATAATAGGAGTCTAAACAACCCTACTAAAGAAAGGACTCAGGTGATTTTTTTGAATATGATCATAGCTAGTCTTATTAAATATTAATGACCCTAGTGCATGAGTAGAACCATCAAAAGATAACTACATGTTACGTCGCCATTTTAAAATTCAAACCCTTAATTACCTGAACTCCTACACATTTAATATTAAACTACCACCTAAGGGTCTGTGTAATTAGCCCTTTGTAATTCACGAACGTAACCATAGCATCTATTTCAAAATGAAGTAAAAGGTACTTGTATTTTTCATTGTTGATACTTGTAAAAAATGGTACGTGTCCTTTTTTTGAGGTGGTTGAATTTTAATGCTCTAGACCAAAGATTGTCTCATCAATTGATGAATACAGGCCAAAGCCACAGTGGTGCGGCCACCATAGTAAATATTATATTTTACACCTTTTACCTCCTCACCGAGCCAAAAAAAAAAAAAACAAGTGGGCATGACTTATAGGGGTAAAGTTGTCCAAAGAGAAAAGAGGAAAAACTGAAGGTCGAGAAACGAATCGTCACCCCGTTGGGGAACACCTGAGCAGATGGAAACCAATGAGCGTAGCTTCACATCACCATCATTAATTAATTTATTTTAATTTTTAATGATATTTCCTCTTATGAAAAAAAAAAAAAACAATGAGCGTTACACCTTCACACCACCACTCTCTCACGTACCTCAAACTGGGCTACTCGCTAATACGCAGCAAGAGCAAGCAGTTGCCCCACAGACACGCGTCAGAAAAACCGAGCGACTAGCATTCATTACTACAGCGGGAGAGAAGAACCAGATGCATTTCCTAAGAAACGACAAAACATTCATTCCCATCGATAGATATAATAACGTATATATACACAATAGGCGGCGCGGCCCCCAGAAAATCGAGACGTTGTGGCAGCGGGCGCGATGCTTCCAACGTAGGTGGTGTAGGACGTGAACTTCGCCGTGGGTCCCACCACCCCACAGCAGAATAATATATATATACATATATTTATTATTATTATTATTATTATTATAGTTTTAAAAGAGTATAAAGACAAATGATTTGGTATACTCGTTGGGGAAAATTATTTTTTGACAACCCATAGCCTAATTTTCAGATAAGCCGGATTGAAATTTAAGTGTGAAACTTGAGTCTGTATTTATATATCTATATATAAGATGATGATCAGATAAACATGTGTTGATATAATTTATATCAATACTCATATAAATAATTGTATTTTGTACATTAATGAATTAAAAAATATTTTAGTCCAATACAAGAAAAATAATCACTCAATATATAATATTGATATAACTTATATTAACATGTGCTGATTTAATCAAAACAATATATATATATATATATAAAAATATAAAAATAAAAATAACCCATTCTTTTACAGAAAAAAAAAAAAAAAGAAAGTGGATTCTTCGGCTACATTCCGTACGACGGTTGCACGTTCATTTGGTACTTTTTCAGAAGCGGGGTTCTCTTCCACGTAAGGGGGGATTGGACAAAAAGGAAAAGGCTTAAGTGGGAATATCAAAAAGAAAAAAGCGGGTATGGCACAATGGCACAAGTCCGTACTTCCTGATGCTAAAGGTAATCTTCCCAAAAAAATTTCGTAATAACGCTTGCGGGGGAAGGTAATGATGACTTGTGATTGGGTTTTAGAAGAATGTGAAAAGACCGGCGAGTCCACCCCCCCCCCGAAGGTGGCAGGTGTCAAACAAAGGTGGGTGGTGGTATAGTATGGAGGGTAGACGAGCACGTTGTAGATTGTTGCAAGACGTAACAGAGGAGGAACTTAAGATGGTGATGAAGGAGAGTGTGCTATGCCTCCGTAGCCAAAATAAATAAATAAATAAAAGTGTTATTATTATTAATGAGAGGGTCTTCTTTTTCTTTTCTCTTTTTTCTCTTTCCTTGTGGAAAAAGGGCACAAAACTGAGTCTTCGTCGACGTGGACTTGGGAAAGAAGACTTTGTGGGCCATAATTTTGTCGTTAGGCTTTGTCTAGCCAGTAGTAGACTAGGAAACTCAAGTCCACACTGCAACGGCCTTTCATAACTATGATTCAAAAAACGTGCTCCCAATGACCGTATGTATCTCCATGCTATTATATTACTGGCTGTTAGGGCTTATAATTCAGGAAAACACTAGATGGAGTATTTATTTATTTAATTAATTTTTTAGCAATAAAGGTATTCAAGGTTTTGATTCTAACTAATCTTTTAAGCATATGTAGCTATTTCGTTCCATACCGAGTATTATCAGACTTTGGGCATAACCCCATAAAAGATCAACATTTTTATGGAGTTCCGAACAAAAACAAAAGATTTTGAGTGTAAGTTTTTGCTCTACATTTTTATTTTTTCAATTTCATAAGCCACATTATTTTTAACGTTAATTAATCTAAGGTAGTCAATAATTTTATCCGTGTTTAAGAAATCAGTCGAGTTGAAGATTAGAGCTAATCATGATTACAAATAGAAAAAGTAAAAGAGGATTTACTCTAAATGTAACTTTCCAAATTCTATCTCCACCAATGCCACAAATCAATTGTGGTAATGACCTATATTGGGTCAAAATTAGGAATAAAAAATAAAAAATAAAAAATTATGCCATGGCATTATTATTTGCTGTGATTGCAAAAAGGGATTTTACAAATACAAAGAAAGGGGCTTTTGAGTTAAAATTCGAGTGCAGGTAGCGTCATCTCTACAAAAATGAATAAATGACCATTCTTTCCTTCGGTCATGTCTTCCTTTTTTTTTCCATTTGAGAATAAATTCCAAGGCAAGCTAAGCAAGGATTTGAACATTGTCATAGATCACTCTCTTTTTAACTCATTTGTCTCCAATCAATTCACCGTTTTCAATTTGTGCCATTTTATTTTGAAAGACAAAATCCGACTTTCTCTAAATTATTGAGTTTCAAGACTTCTCATTTCCTCTTGAACCAACCTCCAATTAAATTTATTTTGAGTCTTAGTCGATACGGAGTGAACGACCTCAACAAAAAATATATATTTATATAGGACGATAATCAGGTAAGCACGTGCTGATATAACTTATATCAACACCCGCATTAAAAATGTTATATGAGTACTATACATTAAGGGTTCTATCATGCGCATTGGCTCAATGTGCTTTATAAACCAATAATACATACACACACACAAATATTGACTTAATTTAATCGTTTAGTTTTGAAATTATTTTCTAAATATTAATATAAACTGTTTGGGAAAATTAATTAGAAATTTTAAAATGACTAACTTTTCCAAGCACTTAGCTTGACTACCAAGTCTATAATTTAAATTTCCTAACCCAAAATCCCATTCAAATTCAACTCATAATGCCCTGGTAACATCCGATTCGACATCTAATCATCACTATTTTCCACACATTAAATTAAATGAAGTCATCCACTGTTGGCAAAATAAATAAACAAATAAATCATAAAAATGAAGTGCGAGCCAAGGCAACACATTCTCTTCCTTATCCCTTTATTGCTTTTTATTATTTTAAGGCCATGTTTGTTTAACTGGAATGGAATAGATGAAATTAAATCTCATTCCAATTTATTTCAAACAGTATATTTGGATGAAATAATTTAAATGAAAATAAAATTAAATAGTGTGTTTAAACAATCATTTTAAATTTTTATTGATCCTGAACTACTTCAAATATGGAATTAGATTCCATTCTATATAAACAAACATGACCTAAATTATACGTCACTCATTTTATATAAAGCATTTGAATTTCATGATATCCAACCCCACAACAGATGCCAATAAAATAAAAAAAATAAAAATAAAAGCAACTTCATAATAAAGAGCTTAAGATAATTGAAAGTGACGCAAACAAGTAACAAGGGTCCCTATGATTTGAGGATTCAATGATTCTATTCCTTTTGGACCTTTAACTCCGGGGTCCATGGCTCCACATCACGAGATCAATATTAACTATCCAATATTGAATACGATGTCGTGTGTGACGTGTGATGTGCATATGGATGGTGTTATATTTTGGTTGGTCTATTAAATGGCAAATGCATGTGTTTTATTGGGGGACATTGTAGCAAATTTTTTTAAAAAGTTTATGTGAAAACTAAATACTATGTTTGGATAAGGAATTTTTAGGTAAAATTTGCTTTTGAAATGGAATTTATAAAATTTTTATTTAAAATAAGAATAATGCTATATAATATTATAACCCTTTTTTTTTTTTTTTTTGTTCAAATCTATTTACCAATTGATGTGAAGTTTGGTCAAAATAAGGAGTATCTATTTATAATGGACTGATTTGGTAAATGTCACATCCGTAAATTTAAACAAAAGAATGTAACTTTAATTTTTTTTATAATTTCTATTTTCTTTACCAAAAAAAAAAAGAAAAAAAAGAAAGAGAAATAAAGTTATATATATATATAGAGAGAGAGAGAGAGAGAGAGAGAGAGAATTTTTGGGGGGTAATGAGGGAAACCTCTCTTTGGATGACAGATTCCACTCTTTCAATCCTTTTAATTTTAAATTCTTAGTTTTTTCGTGGCCTAAGTTCCTTGCACACATTCTCCACAAGAGTGCAAGGAAAGAATAAGGAATTGAAAGGGTATTCGAATAAATAATAAAAACCTTGGAGATGCTCTAAAATTAGTTTGATATATATATATAGAGAGAGAGAGAGAGAGAGAGAATTTTTGGGGGGTAATGAGGGAAACCTCTCTTTGGATGACAGATTTCACTCTTTCAATCCTTCTAATTTTAAATTCTTAGTTTTTTTCATGGCCTAAGTTCCTTGCACACATTCTCCACAAGAGTGCAAGGAAAGAATAAGGAACTGAAAGCGTATTCAAATAAATAATAAAAACCTTGGAGATGCTCCAAAATTAGTGGAGAAATTTCTGAAATTCGAGAGATGCATTTGACACTCAACGCTTAAAAATTATCAATTTCTCCTTTTTGACACGTGTCATTAATCCTACGTTTACTATATCATACACTAAAAGTGGTCAATTGCACCAAATCCAAATTTGGGTTTGAAACCCATGATCATACCAATAAATTGACAATGAACAATTAAACAATTGCCCTAACAATAATAATAATAATACTAATACTAACAATAATGAGAGAGGGAGAGACTCATAATACTTAAATAAATTCCAATAAAATGGATACTTAATATTGTAATTGCTCTATTTTCTTTTGGTATATTCAACAAATTTGGACCATTTCTGGATTTGTGCGTGTAGTCATTCTTGACCTTTGTTTTTGGCTAATATAAGTGGAACCCTAATTGATATACTATACTAATCGGCGAGACTCAAAATTTTGGACTGTAGGGCAATCCCAAGAGGAGGCCACTTGATACCATTAAGCTAGAAGAGTACAAGACACTCAATTTTCTTAATTATTTAAATCATAATGACAAAATTTCTCAAACTTCTACCCCAGCGACAAAAATTAGGGTATTTGTAATTTGTGGGCAGGCCAAATATAAGTTAATTTTGAGCCTCTAAATAGTTTATGAGTCGCAAAAAATTTCAATCACCCATGTATAGAGTGCATGTATGGGCCTTGGATCTTGTCACATACAAACCTTTTTCTACCAATGAACCGCGTATTTTTTGGGTATCAACCCTGCACCTCGATCCTTATCCCCAACCCATTATAAAATCAAAAGTTGAAATCATGATTCGAATTCCTAACCTACCCTTTATCATTGTACTTATTTTTGATGACCCTCCTATGATCTCGATGCCTAGTGTGAGTGGGCCTCAATAAGCATGGCATATATATCGTTCGAATCAAAAATGAAAAAGAAAAAGGGCAAAAAAAGAAAAGTAGAAGACCATTAGAATATTGGAGCCAGTGGACTCGCCTAATGGATTTGTATTGAACTTATGACTTGGATACATTTGATTTGACATTGTTCTTTGCTTTACATGCGTTTGTTCTTTTTCCTTTAATCTCTCTTCCTTTCATCTGTTTGAGAAAGCGGCGAAAGAACAGGCAGGCTGTTTTCCTTTTGATTCGAGGAGGGGTTTTCTTTTCTTTTCATTGATCCAGTGTATCCTAAATCTAACAATCAAGGGACTAATCACTGTCGCGACGAGTAGGCAATAATAAATCGCTAATCTAAAGATTTTTTTCAAAATGCTGGAACTCAAACTTAGGATCTTTCACCTCCACTCAAGACAGCAAATTTAGGACCAAGTGCCCAACCACTAGACCAACCCACTGGGTTGATTCGAGGAGTTTTACCTCTATTGCTTTCCTCTTAGGAGTCTCTTTTGATGGTTCTTTTATTTATTTATTTAAAAGTGACATTTATGAGTAGCTTTCAATGACGTTGCAAATGAAAATATCCGATCAGCTACTCCGACAAGACCATAGTGGCAATCAAAACAGGTGTTAAATTATCCTTCTCTTTCTCTTTAAGCACATTTTAATATATGTTGAGGTGACTTTAGCATGATCTTGAACATTTTGCTTTTCTTTTCGTTCTTTATGTTATCCAGCGAGATTCCCTGCTTTTAGTACGCTAATTGACCTAATTCTAAATTTTAAGATAAAGAGACTAGATACGTACCTCATCCATGGACAGCATGGCATGAAAGAGTGACCAAATGTGTATATTTTTTGGGGTAAATATCGTAAACTTGTTTATGATTTACTTGAAATTAAAGCCCTCCATAAGAATTTTGAATGTCTAAAGTAAAAAAATATTGGTCCTTGACAACTTTGTCATTTTTTTAGGTTCATATTAGAATTTGGGGTGATGGTTTAAATTATTTTTGTTGTTCATCGCATAAAAGAGTACCAATTTGAAAATTAGGGTGAGATAGTTTAAACTTTAAAGCACAATTTGAACGACAAAAATAATTTATGGGAAAAGATTTTGTTATTAGTATTGTTTAAGATTTATGTACTTGTATATAGTTTTTGGGTATGGGACCAGAAACACAATAACCTAAAGTTATCGAGTTAATAGAATAAAAACAGGTTCCCTATTGAGATTCAAACCTAACCATGAGATACAACGCTCATATGCATTACCATCAGGTCTGATTGGCATCTTCGAAAAGGATCTTAGTAAATCTATAACAACCTAAAGTCTTGTGATGAAAATACCCATTAAGAAATCTCATGAAAGTTCCCTAGTAAACTATTTCTTGCCAAGCAAAAAGGAAGTGGATGGGAGAGAAAAGGGGGTTTGGTGGGGGTGGCAATCTTTCTTCTATGTGTGGCACCCAGTGACAAGTTCATACCAATGTTAAGGTCTCAAAGTGCATTTACAAAAGTGAATTAGGGTTTCCTAAAAGCAAAGTAAAGCCAAGCTAGGTATCTTCCCTAAACTTGGAACATGGCGAGATATATAAATTTCTTCAGGAAGAAGGGAGTGAAATAAGATGGAAGACAAGGGAAACAAAAAAAGGGTTTGTGGTCTGTGGAAAGGAAAAGCTGTCAGAATAATTTTGATAAATGTTTTTCCAACAATCGAAGGTGAAGAAACAAAAGAGAAAATAAAGCCACAAACTTAGTTCCTAAAGCAAAAGATGGAATTGGGCGGGATGAGACTCATCCTACATCATTTTGTTCTTAAAAATGCATTATTGCCTACACTTCTTATTTACTAACCCACTACGTGTAATGAAAATGCCTAATTAATTGCTTTGAAATTGGTCTTCCTAATTTAATTAGCCCAATTTATAAGTGAAGCAAAGGTCATGAACATATGAAGCCGATTAGCTACCTTTGTTTGTCAAAATGTTATGCAATAACTTGCCCTTGATAACTTGTTAAACTAAGAAGCTTTATGCATAGGTCTCGTAAAAAGAGTGAGGAGTTCAAATTTTCCACAACTTTAGGGTGCTGTTAAGGAAACATAAAAATTCAACCGATTAACGAAGAGTATGATCGGTTTTGATTTTAATATTATTTTTTTCTTAATAAAACTCTTTTAATTTGTACAAAAAATAATAATTTTTACCTAAACCAACTGTGAGTCTATTTATTTAAAACTCAAATAGTAGTAAAAGAGTAGAGGACCTTGAGGATAGGACTATAGGAGGTGATCCATGGGTTTCGAAGTATAGGGGTGGATAAAGCGGATTGAATAAAAGGGCAATTATGTAGTTGAATGGGTCAAAGAAAGGAAATGATGTGGATCCCCACCTGGTATGACCTAACTTGTGATTCCAATAAATCCAATCTAAGAAAGTCCATGCAGGCTGCAAGTGTTAGTCAATTCCATTTTACTGGTACTATAAAAGCTAAAAATTTGGGAAACATGGCCACTGTGGGTGGATGTGACCATTCATATACACATGACAATTGACATCCTCTATTACTTGTTTTAGCTTTGGAGCCACCACTGGTCCTGTGGCAATTTGGCACCCAGCTGCCTCCAAATAGTGAAACAAGATGGAGCATTCTCACCCATCTTGCTTAATGGGTGGGGAGATGGGTGAGGGTCTTAAAGCCATAAGTTGAATTAAATTGGGGGAATTACATATTGGTCCAACTATGGACAAATAATTACAGTTAGTAGTCCTTCTTAGTTAAATCAGTAGTCAATTACTATACAGTTTCTAGTCATTTGTATTGATGTGTAATTATTTGCCTCTAGCCGAACCAATCTCAAAATATTGTATGCATCATGGTATCTTCCACATCAATAAGTTGATCGATGAAACATACTAATGGGCTACAATTTTTTTTGTGTTTTAAAAGTTGGCTCCAGGTGTCGAGATAAATCTAATGAGCCTACAACATGTTCTAGTCATATAGAGCCAGCATCATGTGTTAGAGGTAAAAGATCCCGAGTTCGAGTTCCAATACTTTGACAAAAATCCTTAAGCTAGCGATTTACCATTGCCCACCCATCGCGACAGTGATTAATCCCTTAGTTATCAGCTTTGGGGATACACTGGGTCCAAGACCAAAAAAACAGCAACCTGCAACCTTAATATGTGTGTGGGCTTTGGTGAGAAGACCCCCAAACAAAGGGAGTGGGCAGAGTATAAATGTCAAGGCCCATCTAGTTGAGGCCCAACGGTCTCATGTCACAAAGGGAACGGCTATTCCAACCCCCTTTCCTGTAAGCCCACCCCTCATCCTTTAGGTTTTTAAGGTTTTATGCAAAATATAAAAAGTTTTTATGAAAACCGGCCATGATGTCTACTAGAAAATATCATTTTGAACAACTTTGCAGAAGAAAGTTTTTCCAAAATCTATCGTTTAAATATACTTTTTAACCATTTATAACCTTTATTTCATTTTTTGCCAAAAAGTCTACCTAAACGATAAATTTTGGAAAAACTTTCTTCTGTAAAGTTGCTCAAAATGATGTTTTCTAGTGGATATCACGGCCGGTTTTCATAAAAACTTTTTATATTTTGCATAAAATCTTAAAAACCTAAAAGATGGAGGGTGGGCTTATAGGAATGGGGGGTTGCAATAGCCGTTCCTGTCACAAATGAAACGAACTCTTAACCCAGTGATGGCCTCTATGCAAGGGTCTTCAGGTAAGCACATATTTACAGTCCCAAATATGGTATTTACTACTTAGTGACTCAAAGCAAGAATCAAACAGGGAAGAGATCCTTTCAAGTGCACTTGACCGTCAAATGCACATCTTGACCAGTGGACGAGATGGCAAAGGTAAATATGGATCTCATGAAAGTTGGGATTTCTCCAAAAATATGTCTGATGCAAGAGGAAAAGGGAGGCAAATGCAGGGACAGAAAGAGGACATTGCACATAAGTACAAAGTTTCTGTGCACCAAGAGTTGGCTGCTCTCCTTACTCAAACTTGTGGAACCGATATGAGGGAGAGCTCTGTGACATTTGGAGATTGATCAACGATTGACCATAGTGGACGATACCAGATTTGTTATAAAAAAAAAAAAAAAAAAAAAATTCATGTAACCAATGTGGTTATGCATAGGCTTATCATTGTGCTTGCTTCTTCCACGCGGATCCTTGGAAGGTCTAGTTTTGGCTGTGGATTCCCTGTCTGTTGGTCAGCTGTTGTATGATTGTATCACTGGCTGTATTTTCTTCCTTTGAATAGAAGTTCTTCCTATTGATCAGAACCCAAAAAAAAAAAGGGGGGGAAATGCTTCCCTTAAACATCACAAAATGCTTGTGTGGTACTTTATGGTAAGCCAGGGATAGATAAATTTACACACACAATGTACAAATCTTTGTAACTTTGACTAATAGCCAGCCGTTTACTGCTAGTTACATGACAGGTAAAAGTATGGAAATTGATGATTTTCACAGCAGGTGGTCCAAACCATGGCTTCGAAAATTTAGTGAATAGTGGGTAGTATTTGGATAACAAGGAAATGGGAGAATTATAAATACAATATTGAAGGAATGTAAGTTTTGACACTACTTGATAAAGAGAATAAATTAGCAAATGGGAGTATTATCAATACAATACCAGAGAGTGGCCTCAAGAGCAGCATCACAATCTTCAGCCTTCTCAGTTATCCTATTTTGAATTCCTCCAAGGTAGCACCCACCATGGATCTGAAGTATGGCTTCTTGGTTTCTGGCTCTTCTTCACAGCCTCTACATCAATGTCTTACAGAGTATGGTCTGTCATTGAGATATTATTGAAAAAAAAAAAGGAAAAAAAAAAAAAAAAGAGGCTACTTCAGTATAGTACTGGCTAACCGAAAGAATAACACTTAATTATCACCTAACAATAGCCAGAAAGGAAGGCATTGTTCAAATTTTAAACAAATGACACCATCAATAGATCTACAAAAACCCCAAGGTTTTAAAAGTTCACCATAATTGGCAATCCAGGAAAGCTTTGATGGCTTCAGTCAGTTATGGAAGTATCTCTTGTGTTTCAAACATATATGACAGTATCCATTACCCAAAAGCAGCTTTTCCAGATCATTATACAAAGTACTGGAATAAATTAGCTAACACATGGTAATGGCAGGATATATCAATTTACAATCAGTATGATAAGTAAAACAATAATTACCAAAGAATTCGAACAAACCAACTCAATACTTTTATCTTTTTGCATTTTTTCTTATCCAGGTGGTGCTTCATAAATTCCCACAATCCCACCCCAAGGATTCCAGTATTTATGATACAATATACTATTACTGTATTAGAATCTGTCAGATCCAAGATTAAAAAAAAATTAAAATAAATAAATAACTAAAAAAAACATTACCTAATACCAATGTTGGTCCCAACAAGGGAGTGAGCTGGATATGGTCCTAACTTTCAACATCTATATCTATACTATACTATATGTAGGAGTTTTTTTGCTGACATCAGCACAGTGTATGAGGTGGATGCTTGAGAACCTTTCCCTCCTAAAGCCTGAGCTCTCCTTCACTTTGGGCCCATATCCCTACCTTTTCTTTCTTTCTTTCCTCCCACATCTATTTTTTTATTTCCCCTCTCAGACCATATTTCTTTCTCTCTTCTTTTTCTTTTCTTTCTTCCATTTGTGCATTTCAAATTTCAAAATTTGAAAGCTACTGACTGTCTGTCTTTTCTCTCTTGATCTCTCCAACTCCCAATTCCTTATCATCCCAGCAATTCCCTTACATCATTTTTTCCATTATCATTACCGTTCTCATTTTTAGGCTGAAACTATAATAAATGCAAAATTGGGTACTTTGGGTTGAATATGTGATTGAGATTAACATTGGGATCATGTATGCAAAGAGTTGAACCATATATAAAAACATATTGGCCTAAACTCGGATCACTAAACTATTTGTGATTCCCGCGCATCGCGCGGGTTCATACTAGTTTTAGTATATTGTACTCATAATACAGTATAATATACGTGAAGATAAAGTAGCATATGCTTCACACATAAGCTTGTTTATGCATGACACATGCCACATAGTTGGGACACAACCTATGGGGCAAGGTAGACCAACACTTGATTGCCCTTAAGGCCATAAAATAACCCAATGCATGTAACAAAACCCTTTGATTTGGGTGTTATTTTGTTAAAATCATTAAGCATATTGTATTGAGTATGGCAGTGTTAAAATGACTAGTGGAATAAAAATTGCTCTCATCAATGCCAGTGATGCTTGAATCACTCTTAATGTTGGCCCTTTTCCCACACAAAACATATATTTTAGATTTTCTCATATTATATCTATTAATACAATTTACATTCAGTTCAAACTTTATGATCATGTTATCAATCCCTTACCCATGTTATGCATCTGCCACCCTTTCCATATAAAATATACATTACTGAAATTCTAGTTTTATTATCTAACACAATTGATACAATATAAAATGAGTTTGACTTAAGATCTATTATGGGAATTTTAGTTTAATCTATAGTATTAAGATAGGCAACACAAATCTTAAACAAACCTTTTTGATTAACCTTACAACACTTGCTTCCCAAAAACTCCAGTACTAATCAGAATAAAGATTAAAAGAAACACAGAGAACAAAACACTCTTCATCTCCCAATTATAATTACCCCGCACATATTTACCACAATGGCTGCCGAACATTCAAAGCATCTAAATATGGGATTCACTTCCAAGTGGCCCTATTACAGTTTCACCAATCAAATAAATCCATCATATTTATATATATATATATATATATATATATATATATATATATATATATAATTTGCTATCACAGAAATACAGAATGAAAGGCTGGAAATAATGATATTGAATACAATATAACAAAGTTAACAGTTCAGAACAAAAAAAATTAAACTATTTTTTTTGCATGCAATGTAAACACACCTTTTATGATCTTGTTCACCTATAGTATAAGCATCATCACTGTTGTATATTCATAAATTAATAAGCTTACAAATTTTTAATAAATGATGTCAAATGCATAAGAAATTATTGGGATAACACTAAAGTAATAACATGAATGAATTATTGTCATTATGTTGTAAAGAAATATCTGATAACATAATATGCAGACATTTATTATTATCACAACATTAGCGTTGATCAATTATACTAAATGCTAGAGGAAGAACAACAAGTACGACCAACAGATCAATAGTACACTACATTTTTAAGTTTTAACTATGATCTCAAACACTAGAGTCATAACATAATTATAATACTTAGAATGCATGCACAATAAATGTGTGTTTGAGGTAAGATTTTGAACAAGGTACAAGGATAGCTACTTATCATGCATCATGCATGACACAAGTGGATTCAGCTTTCTTACTCGTCTTAGTCTCTACATTACTTAAATAAGGGCAATTTGGAGTATTAAAGTGTGACTGTAATTCATCGTTGAAGGTCAACTCACAAAATTGCTTCACCAAATATAGTTTATATTACTATGCTAATATAATACTGAAAATGTCACCGCATATGATGATAAACATACCAAATACTATATCAAGCAAGAACTTCAAAAATAGCAAAATATTTTTTCCTCAAAGATGCCCCTAGTATCTTTATTTGTTTCATAAAAAGATAAAGAAAGGCCAATGGCCGAGTATACAGGATGTATACAATTGAAGTATAAATCTTTACAGTGAGTTTGTCCAAAAAACCCAAAAAAGTAGGTTTCCTATCTGACCAATGCAGAGAACACCAATAATATAATACATTTATCTTCTATAAACAATAAATGAGTAGATGTACCTTATGAAGTTTTTGCATCATAGCTGTATGAACACTCTAGTCAAGACCAAAACCATCACATCATTCATCTCAATTGCGATTAGCACCTCCATTAAAATAACACCACCATCACTATGACTACTACCACCTACACACCAACACCACAATGCTAGCAGTCTAGCACCCTCATCACACTACTATCAACACGACCATTCTCATCACAAATCCTCCACCTTAATAACACCATAACTATTATGGTAATTACTACCCATGCAACTTACTTCGCACCACTGCTACCACCCTACCACTATCATCACTACCACTATTGCATTGCCTACCATAATACTACCATCGCCGCACAGCTACCTCAAACTACCGCCATTTCACTTTTATTACAACAACCAACAACTCCATGCGTACACACATTACATATGCCATTTCCGCTAGCACTATAATTAGAAAAAATTATGGTAGTTGTTGTATAATAATATCATAATATTATATAATAGTACTAGTGGACGAGGCACACGTCATGTGCGTACATAGAATAGTACTAATTTTGTAATAAAAATGTACGGTGATGGCAGTGAACGACAGATGCTAGTAGTATAAATGGTATTGGTTGGCACTATCACGGTAGTGATGAAATGGTGAGGTCATAGAGGTGGTTTGAAGAGGATGGTGCATAGTGTAGAATTTATGCGTACCCTATGAAGTTTTTCCATCATAATTGTATAAACCCCAACCAAGACTACAACAAACGCAACATGGCTACCATGATTGCAACTTGCAACTCCATCACCATAACACCGCCACCACCACAACTACCACTACTAGTACACACCACCACAATGGTAGCACCGTTTCACCACTAACAACACCACTGCCATTGCGACTCTACAACCTGGACAACACCATTACTATCATGATCATCACTATGGTACATTGGTACCAAACCACAATATACATCGCACCACCATTACCACCCCACCACTATCATCACTACCACTATACTACCAACTCGTAACTATAATCCCCACATTACTAATTTAAACCACCATCATTGCACATTTATCGATGTAATCAACAACTCATTGTATACACGCATTACACGTGCCTCTTCCACTAGAATAATAGTTCAAAAATGTTATACTACATATTCAATGGTAAGTATATTATACTTCAACATTAGTGGATGAGGCACAAGTTATACGTGTACATAGTGTAGTACTGATTTTGTGATAAAAAGCATGTGGATGGCAATAGGTAATGGGCCAATGGCACTAGTGGTAGCGATGGGACGGGTTGACAATGTTGTGATAGTGATGAAGATAGTGAGGTTGTAGAGGTGGTTTCATGAGGATGGTACACTGACACCATTATTGCGATGGGATTCATGGTAATCATCGAATATCATTGTTGTGAGAGCGAGCTACAAATGGGTAGTTGAGCAGGATTTGTGTGTTAGTAGTGATGGTAGTGTGTTATAGTAGTGAAAATGGAAACGATAATAAATGTTGGTTGAGGTGATGGTGGTAGGGTTTCATCACAATTATTATTTAGAAACTTAACAAATGATGGATTATGATTTAAAATATGTAAAATTAGATTTTACCAAAACATATTCTTCCAATAATAAAAATCCCTTGAAAATGAATACATATATAATGACTTTCTATAATAATGACTTTCTATTTCATTTTTTTCTTGAAAATGAAATAAAGTTCCAAAATATTAATATTTTTATACTTCTTGGTAATAATTTGAATGATTAAAAGATTAAAAAGAAAGTACCTATCATTTTTTGAAAGGGCTTTTTATTGAAATTGAATTCCACTTCCAAAATATTGATTTTTTTTATTTTCCAATAACAAACGTAATAATTAAAAGATTAAAATAAAGTAAATGAAAAACCAAAATTTGACAAAAATATTCAAAATTTTGGTTTTTACTTTAGTAGAACTATAACTTTGCAAATATTATCTCCCCAGCCTTTCTTATTTCAATATCTAAAATTGACAATATACTAATTAGCAATTTATGGCATTTTACAAAGGGAGACACTATTGGCACTCCCATAAAAGCCTCCCGCACTCCTCAAGTAAGAGAGTGAGGAGGAGTGTAGGAAACTTTCATGGGAATGCCAATAGTGTCTTCCTTTACAAATATAAAGTTTTGGTTAAAGGAAAAATAAAAGAAAACAGACTATTCCAGTCTGTCAAGGACAAGATTGATCATGTTTTCTTGTATACAAATATGCAAAATGCAGTTCCCAATACGCGAAAGATAGGATCAACTCTTCCAACAAAAGGACATGTTTGGAAATAGATATGATCATAAATTCATAAGTCATAACTTGAACTAGTAGCATGAAAAGCTAGACCTACCACGCAATTGCATGCACTCAAACATTCGTTCAACCGATCCAAGTGTTTCAACTTGTTATGCTTCAAGATCAAAAAATACATGTTAATTTTGAACCATATAATACTAAAGAGCAATTCCCATCATGTGGATTGCCCCCATGGTGAACCCAAAAAAATAATAATAATAGCAACATAGAATTTCTAGTCCGACACCAGTTCCCACGCCGTGAACCTAATGAATATATTGCAGAACTGAAACCAATGGATTTTAACAACACATCTCAAATCTAGACAAAGATTTCAAAATACAGTGGCCCAATAGCATCAAGAGCTCTTTCCAAAATTAATGTCACTTTGTTTAAAAAATCAATTGGTAGATTTCAGAGATCCTAGCTTAACAATGAAAGAAACACAATAAAAGAAAAGAACACTATTAAAATATATAAATCTGAGCATAACCCATTATCAGCTTACCCTCTTTCTTACTACTGATAAAACTGGGACAATAAAATGAAAATAAAATTTGAAAGCTTCTAGTTTTGCACCCCCTTTTTTTCTCAGTTCCCAAATAATAAAAAACACAAAACTTCCAAATTTCAATATCTTTTCTTTTCTCACCTTTTCTCAGCAACCAAACAGAGAATTAACAACAAATTAAAGGGAAACAAAAAAAAAATAATAATAATAGTAAAGTCTAAAAACCATTTTCTATAACAAAATCAACATTGTAATCCAAGCTAATTTCAACAAAAATAAATAGATTGCTTAAAATGCTAATCTTCAATCAGAAACAGTGTTAACCTTTGAATCTTGCTATGCTTAGAGCATTCATTTTCCGGCCATATTCCACTATCATTTATGCCGACTATAGTATCACTTTCAAAACTAGCCCTTCCAAATCCCATAAAATCCCAGGACGGGGTTGTGCACTAAGTTATCCCCCTCAACTAGGAAAAACGAAAACCCCCTCCTGCTGGAGAGAACGAAGAACAGAGCAGCTTCTTTTTTCAGGGCTCCGCTAAGAGTAAGAGCTCACCAAGGAGGGAAGAAAGATCAAGAAGGTTTGGAGTCAATGGACACTGATATAGGCTCCGGAAAGAAGGTCTATATATTGCAGAGGGTTGTTAGTCCATTGTATACAGTCCCTTGTATACAGCTATCACAGATCCTTCAATGGATTTGCGACAATACTTAATGAAGAGGAACCTCAGGACCTGTAAGTAAGTTATCCCCTCAACTAGGAAAAACAGAAACCACCTCCATTTCTGAAATTTATAGACCTTCCTCTTTAGTAAGTGTTTCCGCAAATCAAGGATCTATGGTAACTATATACAAGGATTCCTTAGTAGTACTACCAACAACCCTATATCCAAGTGATGAAAAGTGGGCAATAATTGCCCAAACGGGTCAAGTAAGGATCTCATACGTACGATATAGACGTTCTTTTCGGAATCTTTATCATTATCCCAATTCCAAATCTTCTCCATCTTTCTTCGTCCAGTGAGCTCTTACTCATAGCAGAGCCCTGAAAAACAAAAAACAAAAAAGGCCATGGCCAAACTCCACCGAAGAGACCCAAGTTTGAGTGCAAATGGAAGGTTAGAGAGAGATTGGAGGGTTAGAGAGAATGGAGGGTCCTGATACGAGTGTGAATGAAGGGTTACCCTTGAGGACCCAACCCTAAAACCCCTTTCCCGGCCTTTTCTCCTTTACTAGGAAATTAAAATAATAAAAATAAAAAGGGCATTTGTCGAGAAAAATCCAATAATTTGCTATAAATCTCAAACTCCACCTAATTTTTTTATAATACCAAACTAAAAGAACAAAAAGCGTTTTGAACAAGTATACCCCTACCATTTGGTTACATCTCATTCGGGAGAGGAAAACGCAGGCCAAACGAGTCGTTTAAGAGGGGAAACAACAGTGTCAACACCGTTGAGGCGTTAAGCTGAGAAACTGAGCCAAAGCCATGGCCGACGATGACTCCACCGGAATCCGGGAAGCCGTGGCCGCTGCTGCTGCTTCTTTGTGGGTTTTTTTTTTTTCTTTCCTTCCTTTTTCAGATCTCAAACTTGGCATCGGAGAAGAGGAGAAGACCCATTTTCTCACAAGGTTTTCTTGGAGATACACCTCCATGAATGACGAGTTTGGAGGCTTCTTCTTCTTCTTCTTTGGAGTATACCCATTTTACCCATTAACCCGCACATCAGCGGCACCGCCAGCCGGTGAATAATTCCAGTGATGGACATCCATATGACCCTCAAGGCCTCAACCGTCTGCTCCATCAACAAAAAGACCCAAAGCAACCATGAACTCTTCCATGGCAGCAATCCATGTAGCTCATAAACTCAATCCCATGTCTCCATCTCAAAACCCATACCCGGATACCCATTTCTCAACGAAACAGTATAAGAACCAAAAAGGGAAAAAAAAAAGATGAAGAAGAAAGATCCGGCTCGTCAGCAAGATGGGTGTGCCGTTTGGGGGTGGGGGCGTTGAGGGTGAAGCGTAGGCGAGAGAGAGAGAGAGAGAGGGGGGGGAGGATGTATGATGTGAACTTTGCAGCCGGGAAGAGAGACCAAACAAGCAGTAGGGGTATAATTGTCCAAAACGCTTTTTATTGTTTTAGTTGAGCATTATCAAAAAAATTGGGTGGATTTTAAAGTTTTTGGCTAATTATAGGATTTTTCTGGACAAATGCCTAATAAAAAATGAAAAAAAAGTTTTCTTTTTTAATATTTTAATTTATAGAATCTACTCTAACCCTATATCCACTTTAATTATTAGTGAGTATTAATAAATAGGTATCAAAAACTAAATAGTCCATGGCTGTGTTTGGTTTGGAGAATGGAAATGTGATTACTGGGAATAACTTATTACTTGGGAATGGGAATGTGAGGGAATAATACCCATCCCTATATTTGGTTCGTGGTAATAGAAAGTGTGATTCTCACGTAACATTCCCATTACAATGTTTGGTTGGGTTAAGAATGTGATTCCCAAATATAATAAATTCCCACAATACCCTTACTTTACCAAAATCAAATTTCAGATCCAACAACACCATTTCCCCTATCTCCTCAATCTTGCACGTCATCTACAATGACTTTCACAGCAAACAACCATACACACATCGCACAATAAACCAAATAGAACAAACAAATCACATGTATAACTCCATTTCAACTGAACTTTTGTTGGATGAAGGTCAGAATTTTCCTCTTATGCTGCTACCGTCGTTGAGGGGGAGAAGCTATATGCCTTGTCAAAGGAGAGAGGATCAGAATTTGCTTCACGCTTTGCAACAGTGGAATGTGAGCTGTTGCCGAGTCTGCTGCTTTGAAAATAACAAAAACTGAGGCTCCTTCCAGATGCACATATCATCGAGTTACAGAAGGGACACAAGAGGAAGAATTTTTTCTCATTTGCATCAAGTAAGGGCACGCTTGTCATTAATTTTTTATTGTAATGGAGATTCCCAGGGATTGGGAGACAAACCCATGGCTGAGGCGAGAATGAATTTTTACATTTTTGTGGGAATGTGATTGAGGAGGGAATCATAGATTCCTAGGCATCTGTGCTTCCCAAACGCAGGACTTGGGAATGTAACCCTTTTCTCAGGAATGATACTCATGAACCAAACACAGCCTACGGATATTTCTTTTCATGCTTCAAGTTCACACCCTCGTTAAAACGACCAGTAGGTTGATGCTGGAAATCTTCTTCTCACAGATTTTTTTTTTCCCTTCTCATCGGATATGGTAACTAATTAGAGGGATTCTTTACACGAATACCAGATTTTCATCCTTCATTAACGATTTGAATTTAAATTTTTTATTTTATTCATTTTTTAACTCATGAGCTGGGATTACTTTATTTTTGTAAATTTCATACCATATTCAAATACAATATTATTATGTCTATTTTTTTTCTTTTAATTTTAACACACGAAATTACCTACATTTTGTAGATTTGATACCATATTTGGATATGGTATAACTATGGCGATTTCTTTTTATTTTATTTCATTTTTAACACACGAGATTACTTGATTTTCACAAGTAATCTCTGGGTTTATATGTAACTATTGTTACACAAAGTACATGTAGCTTTTGTGTGCTTTTTTGAATTTTCAAGTTATTTAAAACCGTTACAAAAAAAATAAAAATAAAATAATTCCCAAACCCAAGTGTACCTGTTTTCAATACCCCAAAAAGAATGCCTACTTAAAAAAATAAAAAATAAAAAATACATTTCAAATTTTGAAAAAAAAAATTAAAACAATTACACAAAGTATCATTCCAATTTTAAAATAGTTACACATTTTACTTTAATTTTTCAAATACAAAAACGAAAATTTGAAATTTAAAACAATTACACGATCTATGTGGAGAGAGACATTTATTTACATTTAATTCAATTATAGGATCTTTGGATATGAGAAGACATGATTTTTAAAAATTTTGGGATGAAATACTCTTCGGGTATCTTGGATAATTTATTTCTTTAAATTTTAAACGGAAAGTGTTAGTAGTGATAAAAACATTTTTGTCCTGGCATTATAAAGAGAACTTGAGATTTGCCTAGGCTTTTAAAGAGGATTTGCACCTGTATAAGTTTTGAAAAGAGGATTTGTCTCCAAACGCCCCTAAGTTTAAATTTAAGTAGTAGTATATGAATTAACTCCCCACACCAATTTACGTGGGTAATGATTTGGTGTTGAATCATTAAAAGGTAACAAATCACTTACGATAATCTCATTTGGCACGTGAATTAGTGTAAGTAACATTTTTCTTATCAAATGATATAAATACTTGTACAGAGTATTTTATATTGAGAAAAATTACACAAGTCCCTCATTCCCTTTCAAAAAATTCATCCTAAAGTCCTAAGCTTCAAAATTTAAACAAATATTCTCCGAACCATTAAATGTGATATGTTGTGTTATTTTTATCAAACTAGTTAGTGCACGCGTGTGTTGCACATGAATTTTTTTGAGTTAAATTATTTTTTTCAATAATGATAATAATTTTTTTTATTTAATAATTTTATCATGCCTTTGCATAAGATGAAAGCATTTTCATCACTCAATCCTTTTACTTCTTTTGATATGATTACTATTTTTTTTCATTATCTTTCCCAAATCATAGTGCTTAAAATTATTTTTGAAACTTCATTATACATAGGTTCTTTGAAAGTTTTGTGAAACTTTCAATGCCGAAACAATAGGCTCTCTCTTTCACTCTTTGTCTCTTTCTCCAATCAAAACATATTTACGCCATAGTTGAAAAAGATTTAATAGCAAATTATTAGTACATTAGTCTTACAAAAATCAAAACCAAGACTTGCGCGGCTTTACAAACCTTACGGACATGCCATCCTTTTTTTTTTTTTTTTAATTTTTTATGATGTATTACAATCTACACTCCTCCCGTAGATTCATACCATAGAAGCTAACTCAAGTTCCTAATAAGGCTTACACTACTATTTTTAAAAAATCTAGTATTTATGGGATTGGGAGGTTCTCATTTTATTTATGAGTAAAGTAGTCTTTGATATATATGTATTGGAAAAACATAGGAGAAAACAGATACTCCACGCGGGATCGAAACCAAGACTTACATAAATCCAGAACTTGTAATTGGTCTTTGATTAAAATAATAATATTTCTAATATGTGAAACGATAGGAGAACACATATAGCTTATGTAGGGTCTGAAACTAAAAACTTATGCAAACCTTAAAGCGACAGATTAATAAACTCAATGACCATTGATTTTTCATTAAAAAATAATACTTCCTCTGTCCCGTAAAGATAGGCTATGTTTGACAAAACATGGAATTTAAGAAAATGTAAAAATTATATGTGCTATTCAAAACTAATAATAAAAAATAATAAAAAAATTATATGTGCTATTCAAAACTTTGCTTATGCAATTTTTTTTTTTGCCTCTTAATCTGGGTTTTCATTTTTTTTTTTTCAAGCATGCATTTTTTTATTTTCATTCAACTAATTCATCTTTGATTCTTTCATTTTTCTTACTAATTTTGCAATTCAAATAGAGATTTAAAAGTCCAATTATGTAATGCAAGTAGATATTTAAATGTTTATGCAGGCAGAGATTTAAATGTTTAAACATAATTTGTATATATGAGTTAAGTTTATTGAAAACTACATACCAGACAAAGTCCCAGAAGAAAGGAAACGCAATGAAGGCACATAGAAGACACAGAAGAAGGAAGCAGTAGTTGTTCTTTATTGTGTTAGGGTTTTATGATTTTTATAATGTGTTTCTATTTATATTTATATGTTAATATTGTTAGGGTTTTACAAATTATAGTTTCCGTTTCCTTAGAATTCTTATTTGGGTTTGGTTTTATTTAATTATTATATGAATTATAGTTTTCTTAGAATTCTTATTAAGGCATTTGTTTTATATTGTTATATTTCCTATATTTGTAGAAGGGCAGTTGTGTATTTAAAAATTAAAATAATGGTATATTAGTTAATTAAAAGTTTTTCTCACATTCATCTTTTTATAGGTAGTATAGATTTAATACATAAAGGTTGTACCCAATGCACAAGACTTCCACTAATATTATAGAGGGTCCAAGAAGGATAAGTGGTAGGTAACCTTATCCCCACTTTGAAAAGGTTGATTCTCAATCTCTTATCAAATATATTACTCCTTCCGTCCCACAAAGATATATCATATTTGACAAAACACGCAAAAAAATAAAAAAATAAAAAAATAATTCATCATTACCTTAACTTGTCATTTATTAAAGTTCATATTTCTAAAAGTACCTTCTTATACTTGGTATAAAGTATTAGGTTTTGTATTGAAAGTAATTATATTAAAACAACAAAGGGTAATATAGGAAAGTTAAAAAATATATATATTATTTGACTTTTCAAAATGGACAAATATTTCAGGACAAAAATGTAAGAAAAATAACATATCTTTGTGAGACGAAATGAGTACATATTTTTATTAAATTTTAGGTATGTTTTTGTCAAATTTAAGATATATGCTAGTTTAATCATTAAATTGATTTAGTTGCATCATGTGATGTTCATATGATCTACTTACGTTAAGATTTTTGATAACAGACCCCTTTTTTTTTTTTTTTTTAGTTGATAGAATATACTTTTATTTCAAATTCCTTATTATCAACAAATAGGTATTAATTTTTTTTAATAAACTTTAATTTGAAATCACTCATATAATAAATAAAACAAATGCTATTAAATTATCATGCCTAATTTTAGAAATTAAAATATTTTATGAATACAATTCTTTTCAAAATATCCTAGCTCAAAGAAAACCTCATGGATGAAGTGTTCACAAAGCAATTCATATATATCCTTTGGAATGGTATTCAATGGAGGGTAGGGTTAGGCCACAACATCAATGTTTGTCATCATCATTATGAGTGCTTCCCGGGCCTCACCTTGAAACCATGATTGTCAATATGATTATAGACGCTACCTCCTTCAGAGTTTTCTCTCTAGGTAGATCATCAAGACTTCATTAAAGGTAACCCAATTTTGATCTATTTTTCTACGGAGTAGTATCTTCTTCCTTTTTCTTTTTTTTTTATAAATATTTTGGGCTCTTCTCGATGTCCTATTTTTACCCTCAAATTGACTTATAACCGGCTTAACAAAAGATTTAATCCTCCTAATTTACCCCATGGGTCTTCTGTTTATATGGTCTCTCCCCCTAACCAATGCCCAATGTAATACCATCATCTAAATTTTTGGACAATCGATAAAATTTACCCATATTCTTAACCTCTGCATATCAACAAATGGGTATCAATACTTTTATATAAGTTTGAATCCGACATCACTCACTCAACAAGTAAGCATAATGCTAGTATCCTTTTTTTGGGGTAGAAAATCAACAATTTTTTTTAAATGCGCAAAATGTGTTTCTAACTTTATCACAATGATCGATCCATATGAATTTCCACTAAAAGAAAAGAAAACTTATTGTAATATTTAATGAGTTATTAGTTTTTAGTTTGTAAGTTGTAACTTCCACCTAAGCTGCCCTGTCTAGATAGAAGGTGGAAACTTTTGATTTACGAAACATTACTCATTTTATTCACATCACTAAGTATTCATCTCACTCTTCTATTATGTGTAGTGGTAGAGGCATTTAGGGTTATAAATTGGTGTGGACCCTATCTTTTGTATCACTATTTCAAGCAACCAATGACTTGTTGCATCCATAGTAGATTTTCTAGATTTTATGAACATAGCTATAGAACTCATGCAGCGATACGAGCAAGATTGAGGAATGCTAACTTCAGTCGTGTCATGTATTTGATTTCAGCTTTTCAAACAATGTTCTTATTTTTGTGAATCTCATGTCTTTGAGGATAAGGTCCAGAATTTTGAGGGCCGCTTTTACTATCTTTCATTGAATTTTTTTATTTTTTATTTATTTTCGTTAGGAATTATCTTTAATTAAAGCTGAGTGCGAAGGATAATACCATTTTGCACAATGGTATGCAGGGCATATCAAATTAATATGAGTACTAACATAACAATTGATGTAACATACCAAATTAATTAGTAATTCACTTTCATTTTATCATTACATTGTCACTCATCAAGAATGGAAAATAATAAAAATAACAATGAGAGTATAACTTTTATTTATTTTTTAAAATACATGTCAAAATACTAAATCCGTATCATGTTTTGTCTAGAGTATATAAGAGTCGGAAAGATACCACTGATAAAGGACCGATAATATTTTATTTTTATTTTATTTAAAAGAACAAAATGACAAGATTTTAGACGTACGGCTCATGAAAGCTTATTAGTGGAGGAGGCGGGGTGACACCGTAAGAATAAAACACCCAAACGTAGGCTATTCCATCGTCTCTGTCACGTCATTAGCGGCGTAGATGTACGCAGCCGTTCGGTGGGACCCTTCACAAACCTCCATAAATAAAAGACCATCTGTCCAACCACGCGCCACCCCGGCGCGTCACTCAAACCACCTCCATTACCACATACCCTTTACCAGTCACTACCACTAGCCCCACCTCCCTCTCTCTCTCTCTCTCTCTATGTGCATATATATATATATGTACCATTTCTTTCATTTCCCGGCAAGACAGCCTGCAAAAGGGGAGAGAGAGAGAGATTTAGTTCAAAACCCTAGATTTTTCAATCTGAGAATCACCATCCATTTCCTATACAGGCATTTGCTAGGGTTTGTAATTTTGCATTGGATCGACTTGAATTGATCGGAAAGCGACATTGATAGGAGCTTCTTCGATGGCGGACGATCGGAGTGAGGCGAGCGACTACACTTCGGAAGATGAAGGAACGCAGGATTACAGGCGAGGCGGGTACCACGCGGTCCGAATCGGTGATACGTTCAAGAACGGGTGCTATGTTGTGCAGAGCAAGCTCGGTTGGGGCCATTTCTCCACTGTTTGGCTCGCTTGGGACACTCACAAATCTGTATGTTTTCTCTCATTTAGTTAGTATTGCTGCTGTGCCTGTTTGGTTGCTGGGAAATCTGAGGAAAAGGACAAGAAAATAAAATAAAAGAAAGTTCTGAATCATATGTTATATGTTGGTTTCGGATTTCCTAGAAAAATGAAAAAATTTATCTGTCATTTAGTATTAATCGTATTTCTGGTTGCTTAGAAAACCACGGAAAGGAAAAGAAAATGAAAGAGAAGAAAGTTTTGAATTTTGCCATTTACGTTCTTTTGGTTTTCCAAAAAATTCGAAAAAGAAAAAAAATTTAACCTCAGCTATGTCCAACATTGGGTGTTAGGCTCAATTGAGTGGAGGGTTTTGTTTCTCAGGTGCCAAACTGTGGAAAAGATCAGATTAGATATATATAAAATAAAAATATTTTCTACATTTTTCTTAGAACCAGGATACATTTCATTGTTCTTGGTTCTCTGTAAATTCTGTTAGCGGACCCCCCCCCCCCCCCTTTATTGATTTTGTTTGATTATTTAGTTTATTTAGATTGTTAGATTGTATGGCTTGGGCTTTGGCCCTTTTTGGTTTAATACAAATTTACCTTATCAAAAAAAAAAAAAAAGATTGTTAGATTGGTTGTTTTTGTGATTTGCATGTTAAACACGAAAATGGTAACTTGCCATTTGTGTACATTGTAAAATTCTTTGACAACATGAAAGTACGGTTTCTTTGTAGCGATATGTAGCTCTGAAAGTTCAGAAGAGCGCGCAGCATTACACTGAGGCAGCTATGGATGAGATAAAGATACTTAAACAGATAGCTGAGGGAGACCCAGATGATAAAAAGTGTGTCGTGAAGCTTTTGGATCATTTTAAGCATTCAGGGCCGAATGGGCAGCATGTCTGTATGGTTTTTGAGTACTTGGGGGATAATCTTTTGACCCTTATTAAATATAGTGATTACCGGGGGGTTCCTCTCCACATGGTTAAACAAATTTGTTTTCATATTTTAGTGGGTTTGGATTACTTGCATCGACAGCTTTCGATTATACACACTGACTTGAAGCCGGAGAATATCCTGCTCTTTTCCATGATTGATCCATCAAAAGATCCCACGAAGTCAGGTGCACCACTCATCCTTCCAACCAGCAACGATAAAATTGTGTCCGAATCTGGGGTCTCAAAGGATGTTAAGAGTCTGAATGGGGATCTCACAAAGAATCAAAAAAAGAAGATTCGAAAAAAGGCTAAGCGGGCAGCTCAAGGTTGTGTGGGGAAGGAGGTTTCTGAGGATACTGAGTCGGATTCCATCAAGCCTGGACTGGAAGATTCTAATCATGACGAGAAATCAAATGAGGATTCTGTTGAAGAACAACCAACTAGTCCTGCAATAAAAGATAAATTGAAAAACAGTGATGGAGTAAAGGACTCTCGCAAATGCAATCAGAGTCGTCGGAGAGGGAGCCGTTCCACGAGGCAGAAGCTGTTGGCAGCGGTTGACCTCAAGTGCAAATTGGTTGACTTTGGAAATGCTTGTTGGACATATAAACAATTTACAGAGGATATCCAGACAAGGCAGTATAGGTGTCCAGAGGTTCTCCTTGGTTCAAAATATTCTACGTCAGCAGATATGTGGTCCTTTGCTTGCATTTGCTTTGAGCTGGTCACTGGTGATGTCCTTTTTGATCCTCACAGTGGTGACAACTATGATAGGGATGAGGTATGTGCACATTGTTCTTAGGTTTCTAACCATTCTGATTGCACACACTCTTTTCTTAGAGGTTGTGATGTTCAATCAAGACATTTTAAATTTTTAACTCCTATTCACTACTTAGTCAGTTGTTTCTTTTCATGAGGGAATAAGGTTGTGTTTGGTTTAGATTATAAAAATTATTTTTTATTATTACAAATTTACAATAACTGATGATAAAATAATATATAAAAATTTTAAAAATTTAGCGAGTAATTATGTTTTTCTAATCATTATAAAAAAAATGCTTTCTACTAAATTCCTAGTTTTATATTTCCTTTTTTTTTTTAAATAAATAATTTATTAAGAACATTAAAAGTATAAAAAAAATAAATTTATAAACTGCCCTCACTTCTTTACACAACTATTGTAGATATTATTCTACAACAGAAATAATTAATCATTAATTAAGTGAAATTAGTCGAGTTTGGGTTGGCAGTGTGTCTGGAGCCTTTTCCCAGCACAACTCGTTTATTGTGTCAGGTTGGGTTGGTCTGAAGTCTAACTGATCTTCTGAAACTCCAACCCAAATGTATTTATTTTGGGTAGTAGTTCTGTTCGGGTTGGAAGTTACCAGCAGTACATAAGTCACCCTGGACGCATTGTTTACTGGAGCTACTAGTTTTCATCTTGTATGGAATGGTTATTTTTTCCCTTCAATGAATAGGTTTAAAGTTCTTTGATTCTGTTTATTACCATCTTGCAACCCTTTATCATTCATTCTATTAGTCTTTTGGGCTTTGGTACATATTCCGAATTCGGGATAGGCAGTATTTCCCTAGTCTTTTTGGCCCCTTGACATTTCAGGACTCCCCTTTAGTGCATGTTCTTCTTTATCATCATCATCATTGTTGCTTGCTAGTCATCATCATTAGCAATGTATTACATTAATACATGACTCCTGAAGTCCCATGTTTAGATGCCAAAAGTGGGCCCATTGCCTTTAAAAACAAATTATTGGTTTTGATTTTAACTTGGATTACATCAATGTCCATCTTTTGAGTGGCTCAAGTGACGCGAGTATTACGGCCCTCATCTGCCTCACCTAAGAATTATGGCTTAAACTCACTTGGAAAGTGGGTTATTGCTTGTCTCACTCACCTCAACTAAATCAAGCAGCTTTGAAGGATCTCACTTTGTCTATCCAAGCATAGATATCCTAGCATCTGTGACATGTGACAGCTGAAGCAAGAACCCATCATTTTCTAAAAAAAAATGGCAATTTAATTGGGCAATTCTTGTTTAATGGGGCAATACTTTTTGTTTATTCTTTTCTTTTCTTTTTTTCCCTTTTTTTCCAAGTAACATAACATACTCACCAACTGCTGCGGTTGTACTTGATGCGATGGAAACTCCTTTTGTGAGAACGTAAACTGTCACTGAAAAATTTCAATTAGAATGATTATGTCTGAACATTGTGGCCATTACTTCTGAATTTGGGTCTTATGTTGCAAAGACCTTATGGAGGGGATTGTAGGAGTTATACCTAACATTATCTTTGCATTAATACTTAGGTCAAAAAAATAAGCTAAGTTCTGGCCAAATTAAACATAATTAGTCGAAATTTAAACTAGAAAAGTTTTATGCTTATACTTTGCTATGTATTAATGTTGTATATTGTACTTGCTGCATAAAGATAATGCTTTAGTGCTTATTACATCACTTTATATAATTCTGAGAATTCAATTGGTAGAGCTTGATGACGTCCTTCATGTTTCTCAGTGACTCGAGCATAAACCCCATCTTTGACCATAAGCCCAGATCTCATGATCTCTAATCCTAAACGCATGGTTGATAGGTTCTAGTATCATATTCTTTTATGGATGCTAACTTTTTTAGAGAATTCAAATTTATTCTGTAATTAGGGGCTAGAAATCAACAAATATACTATACTTAGATACAATATATCAGCTCATTTTGTATTGACATGTATGCTATCGCAACAAATTTCTCTAGGAATTTTGTAGTCGTTTATTGTAAGATCATGTCATTCTTGCTGAGAACTGGTCAACCAATTACTTGAATAATCTATTATTCTTATCATCTGGCATAAGTGTTAAAATAGTGTAAATACCAGAAACAGGATTTGAGAGAACTTACATCAGCTTTCCCTGGGGTTTCTGAAAAATTACTGATCTCCGTTGGGTTGTTGACATAGCATTGCATATAGCACCCCTACTGTACAAGTGAGGAAAATTTTAGTGATTGGATTGACTTGGTTGTGAATTTGTAATTATTAATTGTGGTTTACGTCAGAAGGTCTTTGGGACTACTTAAAGTGACTACTTTTGAGGGAGGGGAGGTACATAATTCTGTGTCAAAATTTTGACGAGGTAAGTGAAGTTTCAGAAACCTTAGACAGGTCATGTTTGTTCTTTATTTCAGATTTGTTCACACAAGTTTAATATAATACTCTTAGATCATGGGTGATCAGTTCCCATTTGATAGTTTTATATAATTTTGGAATATGCAATCCCATTGTTCTTTGTATAAGTGGGCCAGTGATGACTTTCCCTCACTGGATAAAGTTGGTCTTATAATTTTTTAGGAGAAAAATATATGAATGCTGCTTTAATCATTTTTATTCTGTTAACAACTAATAGGCATTGACAGTGTGCCATTAATCTCTTAAAAATGATTTCTATTTTGGAAAGACAAGATTTTTTGATCAAGTAATGTATGTATTGGAATAAAAAAGAAGGGCCAAAACCTTCATACATGAGACAATACAAGAGTAAAAAAACCACCATGGCTCACCAAATAAAAAGAGCCAAAAAAGATACCCCAAAAAACTAATGCAAGCTAAGGGAGTCAACAAAAAGTGTAAAAGAGGGATTACATCCTCTTGTATAACTTCAAAACCTCCAATACAAAGATTTAACCAAAAAAGATTTGAGCTCCAACGTAGATGACTCCACCCTTTCAAAGTTTCTCATGTTACTTTCTTTCCAAATGCACCAAAAAAGAGCACGGGGAACCATCCTCCAAACAACTTTAGTATCTTTGCGGCCCCTTTTAATCCTCCAACTCACAAGCAAGTCATGAGTAGTAAATGGCAAAATCCATTTCACCCCTGAAAAGATGGAAAATAAGCACCCATAAAAGCTTCTAGCTGTCTCACAATGGAAGAAAAGAAGTTGCATGCTTTTTTATTATAAATTCAGGATTTCTTTGGTGGTTTTGAGGTTGCAAGGGGTGGGATTCTGTTGGCCTCTCTAGCTATTGGAAATTGTCAGATAGGGTGTTTTTTTTTTTTTTTTTTTTTGGTTGGCCTTGGTTGTGATTCAAGCCAATACATAAACTGTAAATTGTTTTCTACTTTGTATTTGCTTTCATTTTTATTTTTATTTTTATTTTTTGTTTTTTGTTTTTAAATCTCTTTTTTTTTATTGTTTACTTTACAGGATCACTTGGCGCTGATGATGGAGCTTCTTGGGATGATGCCACGCAAGGTAAAGAGTGTTATATGTGCCTTGCTGAAAGAAAACAAGCTGGTGTTTCTTTGTTTACTGCAAACTCAAAGAAACCAGCAGATTTTGACAAATATTGTATGCTTTATTAAGAAGCCAACTGCATGATAATTGTCAATATATATTTGCACTCACTATTCTAGCATGCATCCATTATTTCCTCAGATTGCTCTAAGTGGTCGCTATTCTCGGGACTTCTTCAACAGATATGGGGACTTGAGGCACATTCGCCGGTTGCGTTTCTGGCCTCTTAATAAGGTGCTCGTAGAGAAGTATGACTTTAGTGAGCAGGATGCAAATGATATGGCTGACTTCCTTGTTCCCATACTTGATTTTGTACCTGAAAAGAGACCTACAGCAGCTCAATGCCTTAGTCATCCGTGGATCACTGCGGGCCCTCGGCTTCTTGGGCCTTCCCTAGCCGGTAGTCAACCCCAGGCCACGGATGGAAATATTACTGAGAAAAAGAAAGAGAAAGATGAGAGGGAGGCAATGGAGGTTGGTGTGGGGAACATAGCCATTGATGGATCATCAAAGCCAGTTAAAGAACCTCAACCTATAGCAAACCCACCCATACAAAATAACTAACTTGCCCAGGTAGTTTGTGTCCAATGTTTCTTCGTGCAACCCTATTTCTCCTTTACACGCATGGCTTTGCCTAACTGTGGCTTGCATTTTTTGTGAGGAATGTTTGCCTTCCCTATCCATTCAAAGCCCACTTGTGTTGCGGGATGTGACCTGGGAAGAAGAATTTGGTTTTAGTGTGAGTGAGAAGTGGAGTAGCGGCTAAATAGTTGTCTGGTCCAGTTTTGGAAGAATGCCTCTCTCAAGCATGCTGAAATTACAGGAGCATACTTTGTCCTGGCATAGCTTCCCTCTGTGTTCAACAATCTAATTTTGGTAATCTCTATTGTACAATTTTACAATTTTTTGTTCTTGAGGAGGATTCATGTGAGATTGTTCCTTAGCCTTGGTGATTTTTTAAATACATTTGTTGGATAAAAATTGTACATTTGGAGTAATTTTCTTCATCCCCGCCCCCACCTCCCCTCTTAAAACAGAGCTGTGTCGATATGCCTCCGTTGCATGCTGCGTTTATATAGAGGTCATTCGATCTTTGATCTTAGTGGTTAAAATTCTAGCAGTGGATATCACTTATTGCTGTATCAAATGTATTGCTCACTTGGCACAAAGCTTCACTGCTCTCCCTTAATTTAGGTTGATTTAACAAATGTAGATATCTTTTGATAGGGGAGGATACGTTTGTCTAATTTCTTGATATGCGTTTGTATAATTTCTTGATCTGCTAGTGGCCTCGTAGCACTAGGTTCTGGGTTCCTCATAAGAAATAATAATAATAATTATAACCATAAGAATAATAATTTTTTGTGATCTACTGACCTCTTTGCTTCTGCAGCTACCTTAATGTCAGGTTTCCTATCATATTGTAACTGCAATTCTGATGCCCATGAGTTGGCCAAAAATAGTGAATCTTCCATCCTCTGGCAAGATTTCTTTCCCAATAAACATTGTTCATCGAGGAAAAACCTGGCCCCAGCAAGTTTTTCCTTCTTTGTTTCTCTTTGTCCCGATAACAGCTATATATATGCACATAATACATAAATACATACATAGACGAAACACTTCCGGTCTGGGATCCCAAACTGGAATTCTCGTCCGGCCTCTTTTTGAGGCCATTAGATTAGGATCTACATGGATTAATGATTTAAGTGATTAATCTGATGGCTTGAAATAGGATCCCGACAAGAATTCTATCCGAGATCCTGGATTGGAAGGCGACTACTTACATACATTCGTTCAAATATAAAACAATTTACTTTTAGTGTTTGGTTATAGCAAAATTTCCTTAAGAACCGCTAATTGGTGCTCAATTAAAGCATGACCCCACTTGCATTGGAAAGCTGAATTTGTGTTTTATAACAAAGGACAATGGTCTCTTGGTCTCTTGGCATGGGAGCCTTCAGTAAACGAACTGTGAACTTCGTTGGGAAGGATGGGCGGGGGAACAAATTTCTACCCGCTCCTCCTAGATATTACCTAAAAGCACAAAATTGGGGAAATTGGCGATTAGTCTACTTTTTGGTAAAATATTAGTAATTAATCAAGTAAGAGTTTTTCTAAATCAATTAATCAAGGAGATTGAACTTTTTTATCAATTAGTCACACTTTTTTTGAAAATGCCTGGTTTACCCTTATTATTATTAAGGGCACTTTCTTTTTTGTTATTAAGGGCACCTTATATAACCAACCTAACCTTTTAGTATCATAATTTTTAAAAGCTTATAACTTACAATACACATATCCATTTATATATATATATATATATATATATATATATATATATATATATATATATATATATATATATATATATATATATATATATATTTGGAATCTACTCGCCGATATTTTCAAAAAAAGATCCATATTGATTAGGTAATTATTAAAAAAATTAAAATCGTAAAATTTTACCACTTGACACAGTCTATCGTAATACTTCATTAAACTGTAAAATTTTACTATTTTATGAAGTAGAAGAATTTTACTACTTCAATAGTAAAATTTATAATGAAGTATTTATTACTTTACGAAATAAATTTTACAGCGAATTTTACTACTTCGAAAGTTGAGTATTTCACTACTTCGAAAGTTGGGTATGTAGGTGCACAACAAGGGCCTGGTTAGCTTCTTGCAAAGATGGGATTGTTCCCAACATTCCGATTTGTAGCTTGACCAAGGACCTAAAAAAAAAAAATAATAATAATAAAATAAAATAAAATAAAAAAAACACAACTCCATTTTCTCTAATCTGAAGCTCGACTATTATTCCTTATGTTTGTGTAAAAAAAATGCCTCATTTGTTTCCTTCTAGATTTGAAGTAGTAAAATTTTACAGTGAAGTAGTAAAATTTTACAGTTTTGTATGGTTTACTTCGTAAAACTGGTTTTATGAGGATATCATCCTAATTAAAACCAATATAACCTGTAAAGTAAAGTCTTACTGTTTTATATATAGTAAAAGAAGCATTTTTTCTGTTTTAGAACTTGAATTGCAACTCTTGAAATAACAAAACTTAAGAAATTAAAGAGAAATTGTTTGACTACCCAAAACGAACCCTAACCACCAAATTGGACCATCCATAGTTCCACACCTTCTTCTCTCTTGGTCGAGCCCTCCTTCGAAGATCATCATCTCCACAACACAATTAATCATCATCTTCACAACACCAGATCACCAGATTGCAGCATCCACACCTTCTTCTCTCTTGGTCGAGCCCTCCTTCGTAGATCATTATCTCAACAACACAATCAATCATCATCTTCATAGCACCAGATCACTAGATTGCACCATTCACACCTTTTCTCTTGGCTACTTCGAATTTGATGATCGTAGATCAAAGATGAAGAAAACAAACAACTTGATGGTTGAATAAATCTGGTTAGAGAAAAACCAGATCTGGTGGTGATGCTCGACAGTGTGGTGTTTATGCTTGTCGGTGTGGTGGTCATGCTTACCGGTGACTAGCCAGAATGGGAGGAGGGAGGAACCAGATCTGGTGGTGATGCTCGATGGCGTGGTGGTCATGTTTGCCGGTGACAAATTAGAGACACAATAGAGAAAATGAGGGGAGGAAGAACATAGACATGGGTTTCAAAGGGTACTTTTGTCATATTATGGGTAAATGGACTTTTTGAGTTAAAAAAAGAATTGCTTGACTAATTGTCAAATAAGTTATATATTGTGGACTAATGGCCAAATCCCCCCTGAAAATTTTATTTGGGCCTAGAAATTTCAAACCAGAGAAAAATAATCGCTGCTACTCTTTTATCAGCCATAGGTTTTCAAACTGAAGAATAGACAACAATGATCTCAAAAGCCTCTCACTTTTATTCTATTAAAATTAAAATTTCTTTACAAATACTTCATGATGCCACTTCATCTCAATTGAAAAGCAAATATTTATTTCAAGAAATCTAGTACCATTGACGATTTACTTGCCTTTCCTCACAATCCAGCAAGCAGCTTGGTAACAATTATGCAGAACCATACTCCCGTTCCTTGCTGCACTTGCAAAACTATTGATTCTTGGATCAATTGATGAAACATCCACTCATTGCTTTTGACAAATGCTGCTGCTACAATCTTGTTGGAGCAAGTGAAAGGTCTCTACAAATGCATACAGCTTACCAATAATAATCAGATCATACAACATGAAGTACTTGAAAACAACAGTTCAAGGTCCTCCATACAAGCTACCTTCATTGAGTTTTGACATCACCTGCAAATGAATGGGAAGATCATAGGCACTGAAAACGCAGTATAAAGAAAGCATTATGATCTCATGGAATCAAGCCTATGAGCCATAGACATCTGATCCCAGAAATAGTTGATATTCTTTGGATAAAGACCTTTATTGGTCATCGGAGTTGGGCTTTGTGTTGTATTATCTTTTGTTTAAGGGATCTATTGCTCCCTACCATGGACTCGAGTCCACGAGATCATCAATCATAATTCATAAATCCATGTGTTATATCGTGGCTGGCAATATTAATAAAAAATAACAATAATAAATAAATATCACAAAGAAAGAAACCTGTACAAAGGAAGTAGATTTTTACCTACACTTGAATCACTTTCTAAGCTTATAATATTTTCCTTGCTTTGAGATATGAATGCATAAGAAAAAATGCCACCACAGCGCCAAAAATTATCCCAGCTGTTGTTAGCCAAAATGCAAACTGCAGCAAGGAAACAAAAAAGGATTTTTAAAATAAAATAAAAAAAATAAAAAAAGATACTGTAACATGACCATGTCATAATCACACCAACAAGACAAAAAAGTAGGCATAAGACCTGGTAAATGTTAAATAGACTTGTAGACTAACGTACCACATGTTCTTCAAGATAGGACTTCAAGTTCATGCCAAATATACCTGCAACCAGGAAAGAACAAGGTCTTGAAATGGGCTTAAGCATGAGATAGCACTCATAACATCACTTTCAAATTTTTCAAAAAAGAGTTTGGCTGTCCCATGGAAATGAAATCACGTCGAGCATTAGAATGTTCATTTTACTTTTCATGGTATTTGAAATGAGTCAAATATTAACAAGGTATAGGAACAGTTTTACGAATTCATGAAATGACATTTACACTTGGTATTATCATTTATATTTTATAGTGATGACTCCAATGAGTGCATGGCAACATCTCGAAGGATGCAAGAATGCATCTATGCCTTCAAATGGAAAATAAATGGATTTTTTTTTCATTTCCATCAGACAAACAAATTTCAAATATTCCAATTCCAATGGAACCACCATTGAAGACATCGGAAGGCATTCTACTACACTGGAATTAGATGAATTCATTGAACTAGACAAGACATAAAGATCTTTATGGAAAACTGCCTCCAGTTCACCATCTATTAGAAAATCTAGGCCAAGTTTCCACCAGACATCGCATTTCTTTCCTAGTTCAGGAGATGCTAAAAAATAACCATAAAGGGAGGAAAATGGCTACATGCATCTAGGGACTTGACCATAATGGTGAAACCCAGTGGTCTTCCAATATTTATGATTTGTTCGTTGCAGCTTCCAACGTGGGGAAGTGCTCCGTAGTGGTTTAGTACTTTAACTTATGATTATCATCGAAAGGCAGGGGCAAGTACATAGGTAGTCACACGATGTGTGTGGCATATAGAATGTTGTACATAGAGGGCATGCTTGATGTGTTCCATGGAATTTGAGTGGCTCCATTGTCTTTTAATAGCATTTAGGTAAAAATATATGATCTCAAATGGGGCCACTGAAGAAAATGAGAGCCGCTGCCATGATTGATGGTATGGGATCAATTTTAGGTTTCCTTGACCCCAATTTTTCCTCACTAATTCTAGGATAGATGCTTCTTATTTTCAATGGTCTCACTCAAGCTGATGGACTTTTAGGGTCAAATGCATGTAAATCACAATAAAGCCATGGTGTCCAAATGCACTCAAAATGTATAAAATTACAACTATATACTTAAGTTATAGCTTGTGACTAATATACACTCATCAATTTTGTTGCTGGTTAAGGAAGCACCTGCAACTAGAGCACCAACTCCTACACAAAATGTCCCAACCTGGAGAAGCAATTCCACTCTGCTTACCTCAAGCCTCCGAGAACTGATATGGAAAATGAGAGAGAATTAATATAAACAAATAAGAATAATGTCATCAACATAGCCAGTGAACATTCAGCAAACTCTTAAAATTTACCTGATTGACTAACACCGTCAGTTTAAGACTGGCAACAGAAGGGACATTATAGAAAACTAATTCCAGAATTTGAAATTTAGAAAGGTCACCATCATCATTGCACTAAAGGTATCCAGCAAGATCAATGGGTGAGCTTGGTCATGTTCCATAGGCCAGTAGGACCAGCCAAGCCAACACAAATTTATTGGGCTCAATCAATATATGGGCCAGGCCTGGACACCAGAAATACAAGTCTGGCATTGCTTGGCAATGCTGTACTAATGCATTATTGCCACTAGACAAAGCTTGATTATATCTAAGGTCTAAGATCCAGGCCAGCTTCCAGGCTCCAGCACAGTGCTGCCAAATTCAATGGTGAGCCAAACCGAGCCTGGCCCATGGCCAACCTTAGTTGCAGGTGGCACAAGAAGATGTTACATTTTTGGTAACTAATTCCATTATCCTTTGAAATGAAGGAAAGCTATTTCTTTCCATTTTTTCCCTTTACTGAAAGGCTACTTCTATAAGATTTCATCTTGAGAGGAAAGAAATAAAGCCAGACTTATTTGCTAATTTTGCTTTCATCTAGTATCCATGTCGCTGGGGTTGGGCGGGTCTCTAGGGGCTATTTAATTCACATGCATTGGAGTGTAAGACTACATTACACAAATTGATTTTAATATCAGTTAAACAAATAGAATTAAATATAGACAACATCCCAACAAAAATTGTAAAATTAACAAACAGATCATGAAAATTAAAACACCATCCAGACCTTAAATTCACAGCAATTGAGTCTTCCATTTCTTTTGCTGAATCGAGAAGCCTTTCTGCTTGACCATGACAAGATTCACATCTGCAAAAGTAAGGAAACAATTTATGCTAGCCTTGGAAATAGTCCACATAATTACAGCATGACCGATGCTGCTTTGCAGTTGCCATGCCTAAGTGATAAGGAAGTTTTAAATGCACCAACTAAATAGCAGCTTCTTGAAAGATTTACCCATTTCATTAAATTGAACCAAACATCACATGAAATACTTCAACCGCAAAAGGTAAAGCTTTTTGTAACCAGTGACTTTTATGGGTAACCTTTTTGATTTACTTGTCGCCTACTAAGAATGGAATAATTTAAAACTCGAGCTAGTTCAGCTAGTAATGCTTTTGTCACCGAATACACTAGAAACAATTGAGTGAATGACTACCAATTGAATAAAAGACAAACAATTATATGATAAATGGGTTCCAAGTCAGCACACAAGGCTCGTGAATAAGACACCTCTCATTGCAATGGAATTAGCTTGAATAAAGGGGTAAAGAACAGATAAGTGGTTCCAGTCTGCACAATTTGCATCCTTCAGAAGCAATTTAATAGATTAGCAGCTCTAGCCAACTAGCCCACACAATTAATGTATCCATCAAGGGACAATAATCATCCAATGATATAGCATGCATTACCCTTTTGAAATCTAATATAAATAGAATTACAGCTAATATTCCTTAGACATATAAAATTTCATTTATATGTTGAATTGAGGGCTTGTCTAGTCAACCCCAATTAGTTGGGACAAAGGTACCTTAAGTAAAATTATACTTCCTTTCTATATTTTTATGAATAGATTTCACATCCCAGCATTTTATGGGTATTACATAAAATAAACAGATGGTAAAATAAATCATGATATTATTTTATTTTGGACAGCCTATTTTTATCTCTTTTTGTTGTAAAAAACCAGAAATTACATGATCATTTAAATTTTTAACGGCGTTTGTCAATTAGGAAGGACCCACTAAATTTGGGTACCAATATTGAGAGGATGTTTAAGAAATTACTCAAATAAAATGTGTCTTCGAGGTTAAACCAACAGGTCTACTCCAGGGGTTTTCTTTTAATACATCATACTGTGATAAAACCAAAATTTCACAAGATTATTGATGAGTTCATTCCAGCCAAAATTTCGGAACTATATAAAGTTTGGTTGATAATTTTTTGCCAAGCAAACAATTATGCCAAAAATTCATCATAAAATTCTGAAACAACTCGATAATTTCAGCTCACATAAACTCCTTTGTTATTTGAAATTTGTGCTGACCATCTCTAAACATGAGTGAAACAAATATTTTGAGAAAACCAAGTGAGACCTTGAACCATTCTTGCTCACATGCTTGTTAGTAATATCAAAGGAAAACAGAGAAAAATTTGTGAAAAGCATATCTCAGACATTTTAACATTAAAAGGAAAAAATTATTAAAGAGGACTTGAAAGAATCAAAATTTCATCAATATGTATATAAATGTACATTAAAAAGAAATTAATAACAAATGACTGCATCAATAGACCACTCCATAACAGATGTGATTTGCATGCAATTGAAATGGGATGAAGAAATAACCTTTGAAGATAGTTTTCCAGAAGCATTTCAATTTCTTCCTCCTCTTCTGCAAATAACAAAATCAAACCCTATAGCAACCTATATTTATATAATGAATGGTCGTTTAGTGCAAATCACTAAGATCATGAATGAAGAAATCTATACACAGCTTACCCTCAGCAATCTGCTTTTCAAGGGGAACAGAGCATTCCATGTCATTAGTTCCTTTCTTAAGAGTGCAATTTCTTCCCATGATACACATACGGCGTATTTCCTGGGGGTCCTCCAGAAGATCAAGCAGCATTTGTCTGAGAGCTCCTGCCCTTGAACCCAATTCAACCTTCCATAAAAAAAAAAATAAGATTGGATATTTCTTAATTCAATTTGAGGCAGAGTTTACATTATACAGTTTACAGTGAAATCAAGAGATGACTATACCAAGGTTTGCTTGCTAAGACGAAGTTGTTCCAATATGTCAGCAGTTAATCTGTTGGGTAAAACCTCAAGTAAAGCTTGAACCTGTAGCAATAAAATAACGTAGGAGGCAAAAGGATCAGAATTGAACATGTATGCAAAACTGTATCTTCACTCATCCTGTAAGGACATGTATGCTTCGTAAAACTTTAATAGCAAGAAAAAGGGGCGGGGGTGTATAATAAAACACAAACACACAAAGAATGAATAAAAAAAGAAGAGATAAAACAGAAACAAAATAAAACAAGAAAATAAATTCCATATAGAAATAATTTCAATTTATCTTTTTTTTTTTTATAGGCAAATACTTTCAATTATCCTCAAACCAAATTTATGTTAGGATGATGAAAAAGAATCTATTCTTAAGTCTTAACCAATCAATTGTCAGAAGTCTTTTCTGGTAGTAGCTAAGATAACTGTATCAATAATTTCCCTGAACTAGACTAGTTAGCAATTTTGATTGTCAAACAAAATTAAAAACTGAATAATGCGCATTGTATGCTTTCTAAAATCACTAATCTATTCACATCTAGGTCAGTTTATCCGCTGAAAACCACTAAATATATATTTATGTATGTTTATATAATATATAATATTGTATATATGTGTGTGTGTGTGTAAAATCTTTATTATGCGTATATATACATACGTATATGAGAGAGAGAGAGAGAGAGATATCAGCATGTAATTGCATCTACAAAGTTGTTTTGCAATCAAAGAACTTTTCCCAATTATGAGGCATTATAATCATGGAAAATATATAAAAAGGATTTTGCATTCGCAATGGAAATTTCGATGTCATAAATCTTCCCTTGTGTTATTATGAAGTGGATAGACACTACCAGCCTAAATAACAGACCATACAAGGTTCAGGTGGTTGTCCAACCCCCATCTTTTTCTTGATAATTTGCAGCTATGGTATGATGGGTCAATGACCCTATTAAATATGTTCTTAGACCAAGCCTTTCTATAAAATGAAGAAAGAAAAAAAATGGCAAACAGACAATATACTCACTGTGTTCCCATACTCACACGAGGTTCTAAATCCATTAATCTTTGCTCCAAACGCTGTATTCGTGAAAGCAAGGCTGCTTCAACAACCTAAATGTACAACACAAGATATTTATTCAGAAATTCCAAATAAGCACATGGTAGAAAAATAGTATAGTAAAAATTCATAGGATGAATTGTAGTTGATCTCATGGTGAATTGATGAATGCAAATTATATTTTGCCTTCAGGTATGCCAACTTCCCTTTGTCAAGAATAGCTTGAGCTGCATGCAACACTTCTGTGAGCGTTATTGGTTTCCCTTTCAATTTCTAAATTATGGTTTTTAAATTACTGTCATTCGCATATATTCTTCCGTTTGCTTGTCATGGTCTTTCATACATCATCTTTACGAGTACCATATGTATTAAACAATAAGGAACCTAAAAGAGTTAAATATTTATTAAAATGGAACAAAATATTTCAACATGTATCAAATCCAGTAAATTTAAACCATTTAACTTTCTTCAAGATCATTACCTTAGGTTTAGATCTGTAATATACTAATAACCATTATCAAAGTCAGAGTCAAGGTAAACACTAAACATACAACAGACGATGAAAACATCAAAGCAAAAGTAAGGGAAACCCCCAGACATCAAAGCACCATCATATTCCAGTACATGAAATCAGAGATTTACAGTACCAAACTAACCTCAAGCTCAAATGGCATTGAAGGCCCTCCGTTCATGTTTTTGGGGTTCAGCCGAGGCAATAATGAATCTAGAAAAGCCTTCCCTCCTTTACTAAAATTGGTCAACAAATTCAACAAGGTTACAAATGCTAGTTCATCCTAAAACTGTATAGAAACAAAAATGTAAAAATCAAATATCAGAAATATTGCACTGGTTCAGGAGACAGATTACCGATTATAGTTAAATATAAAGACACGCTCTTGCATTGCTATTGCCCTTAATGAGCCCAGATTTAGTAGAATAGCATGCTCACGTACCTGAGATATGAAGCAGAAAACAAAATTTGTGTAAAATATAATATGAATATGGAACCATCAAACAAGATTCTACCCTACTAAATATCAAATGTAGTTCGAATAAAAATGTTAAATTACCTATGGTAATGCTTGTTTTCTCATCTATCCTTTGCGGTTTGATGGAAAACAACCTAACTTTACATGAGTTTGCTACCATATCAAGTCTTGGCTATCTGACATTGTAAAAATTAGTGGAGGACATATGAATAATTTTGTTGCTGATTTGTCTGTTCTTTACTCTCTTGATGTAGTTGGTGTTCCTAGGAAGGCCCCACTTATTACCTCTATTTGCTGGTATCCTCCCCCACCTTCTTGGTTGAAGCTTAATACGGATGGCTTGGCTAAGGGTAATCCAGGGCCTGCCGCAGCGAGTGGTGTTTTCTGAAATTGCAGAGGTTTTGTGAAAGGGATCTTTACTGCTAATATTGGGGTTAAGTCTGCATTTTTTTTGGAGCTCACAGCGGTCATCACTGGAATTGAACAAGCTTGGCTTCAGGGTTGGAATAAGGTTTGGTTGGAAAGTAATTCCTCTTCAGTGATTCATTGTTTTCATAATCCATCCTACTTGCCTCCTTGGTCTTTGAGAACTAGATGGTTCAATTGCCTTTATTATTTGCAAAATATGGAGTTTCAGTGTTCTCACATCTATAGGGAAGGCAATTCTGTTGCGGATAAATGTGCTTACCTAGGTTTGCTTTTTCCGGGGTTTGTGTGGCGGTGGACAGCTCCACATGATTTGTTTTCAGCTTTATGCCATGATACTTATTCTTTACCTTCATATAGGTTTAGATTCTAAGTTGCTTGTGTTAACTGGATTGTGACATTTATAAGTCACCAAGACCAGTTTTTCTCTTTGTTTTCTTTCATTTCTTTGAATGAATATATTCGGTTTGTGAGCAAATGATTTGGAGGTTTCAAGGTGCCAACCTAGTTGGGATATTGAATCCTCTTTGATGCTTTAGTCCTTTATTTATTTTATTTTTAAAAAAATGTTAAATTACCCATGTTTCAATAAGATAGGTAACACTGAAAAAAGAAGAAAGAGCACCAAGACTGTTTTTCAAAATTCCACGATCATTTGTGTAAATGAAATTCAATCCTTATCAATATGCTAATAAAATAGCATTCGAGAATACGAAAGCCAACGAGCATAGTTTCATAGTTGGGCTAAGTTCATCGATGACACTAGCATCATTTGTTATGTGGTGTGACAGCAAGAATCCAGAAATAATGTTTTTTTGTTAAAATAAGATCACAATTCGTTCGGTGCAAATAAAGGAATTTAATCCCCAGAAACGGTGATGGTCCAAAGAATCTTGTTATAATTAAAACAGGTATCTTTATCCAAAGTGTCTATAGAAAGGAAATGTAATTAAAATACAGAAACAACCATGTCCTGTAACTCAAATACTTAGGAGAATAAGCAATTAGAATGCTGAATAACCTGCTCAAGCCACATCTAGAGTTCACCAAATTTCTAAAAACTTATTATGGGAGTACTTAAAGGAAATAATGTATAATCACTCTAGTTAGAAGGCGCACCTAACCTAAATTCAAGAAATCAAGAAAAAAAACAGAAGACATAATAAAGTTACCACATACTAATGAAGCAAAGGTTTACATAGTACCAGTAAAGAAGGCATTGAGTTTGTCAACCACAATGATGGATCAACACTCCGGATATCTCGAGGACGAAGACCTGCTGTTGAAGACAAATGTCAGACAAAAACAGGAAAAAAAACAAAAAACAAAAAAATTAAATTAAATTAAACAAAACAAAAAAACAAAACGCATATCATCATTGCAGGTTAAGCCTAAAGATGCATTGTGCAAGAACCCGTAAAACAATAGCAATAAACTATTACAAGTAATATATGTCAAATACAGATATATCAAGAGAACATTAGTAGACGTTTCCAGTAATCAGGATTGAATAACAAGTGGCCTAATATAATACAGAAGAAATAGGATGCATTTTAGAAGTTAACTAACATAATAATACCACTATGTTTGAACTACAAACAAATAAGAATTCCTGAAAAATTTTATGAGACTGATTAACTCACCACTTGACTTCAATAACTGCCGTCTGTTAATTTTCCTAGTTGAGAGCATCCCATTTGATTTCACTTCCACCACCTTTAATAGAAAATCAATATCCATGAGAGAAATAGCAGCAATGATAAAATAATAAAAGAAAAATAGAAATTTCCAATCTGCATTAAACTGGAATATAATCTCCAATCATCCCTCTTTCCAAAAGAGGATTTTCAAATTGATAAAGAAAAAAGTGAAGAATTTAGGTTTATTCAGTTTAGCAATTTTTGGTCCATAAAAAAGGTTGTGTATGAATGCGAAATGAAAACATTTTCTCAAATATTAATTTATATGGATAAACCAGCGTTTTCTCTTAAACTACTACCTCTGATGTATGGTTTACTAGTGATTGGTCCTAATCATGTGGTGTTGATGGGTTGATCCCAATCAATTATCTAAGGAGTAAGGACTAAGATTGATCCCAATCGAATGGTATCGGTCGATTGATGCTATGCATTACATCAATTTGGTATCAAAGCTCAAAATAGAAAGAGTCACAGATTCAAGTAGCATGTTTTAATCAGTGGATATCTTATAAAGGTCGAATTTGGTATTACATGCACAATAGTTGGGATTCTGTAGCTTTTTTTTTATTTTTTTTTCATGGAAAATTGGCAATTAACCACACTGCTAAGGTTTTCACTCTTCTAGGACCCCAACATTTTTATGCGACAAAATTCTGCTTCAGCATTCCAACAGACATTCACTGAACCTTCTTCATTATAAGCAGTTGCCTCAAGTGCACGGAGAGACTCTATAAAGTAAGGCCCGTTTGGTTGTGAAATCTGAAAACAGTTTTCTGTAACTGTTCCAGTGTCACAAAAAACATAAAACAATCAGAGAACTTATTTGGGAAGGTGTTGTCAAAAACTGTTTAATGATAATTTGTCTTGAAAACAGCTCCTTCTTGGTTTCAGTTTCCTGTTTTCTCTCTAAGGAATATAAAACCACATATGATCAAAATCACTTGCTGCTTGAGTGCTTTCTGAAAACGCGTTCCTGAACAATTTGCAGAGTACACAACCAAACAGGCCTGTCTCTTCAAATTTCAAAAACATTAAAGATCAAACAAGAATTGCAAGTACGGAATAGAATATACAAAAAGGACAAAAGGTAACTATAATTCTTCGTTTGATTGCCGAGAAAATGCAGGAAAAAAACAAACAATTTACTTTTCTTTTCTTTCCCTCTACATTCTGAACAGCCAAACAGAAAGCAAGGCTCAAATTAAAACACACCTCGTAAACAGGCTCGCGAATTCCAAGAGAGGGAGAGTCCCCCGGCGACGACACGACCCTCTGCGAATCTCCCGGACCAGTGGTAGCAACGCCCGAGCTTTCATGCTCGACCTTGTTGTCATCACTCGCCTCATCACTTTCACTAGTTAGGGTTTCCGGCTCGTTCCACCGATCCTCCTCCGTCGTCGATTTGGCCGAGCACTTAACTCTCGAAGAGAGTCGCAGTGAGACGCGGATGGCGGAGAGGCTGGTGGCGGTGGTGGATTTGGGGAATGAGAGGTGAGGGAGTGGACATGGGCATTTGAAGAAGCGAGCGAAGGTGAGATCGGAGAAGAGGGGGGAGTGAGGTGAGGGAGAATATAGAGGGAATTGGAGGAGCTGTGGTGATGAGGAACAGGGATGTGAAGCCATGCTTGAGTGCGGTCATGTAGGTGGGAGGTGAGGCTGGTGTCCTCTGTTCCGATTAGACGGGAATTTGTTATTTTATTTATTACATACTCGTATTCTGGATAATATATTCTATGCTGCTATGTCACTCACTAATTTTAATTATTCTGCAAATATGCCATTGGTTAAGGAAGAAGCGGCACAGAAGACTCGTGGCCCAATTTGGACCAACCGATTATAAAAAGAAGAATAAAATCTTTTTTTTAGTTGTTCTTGTGATCGCGTCGCGTCCCTTTGTCATTAGCTTGTCATATTTTCCCATAATTTTGAAAATAAAAAATAAAAGATACTTTTGTACTAAACAAGCTTGGCATATTTTGAAGTGTCAATATCATTTTTTTCCAAAAAAGGTACATGTTAATATAAAATCACAAATGAAAGGAAAATGATATTTTAAGTTAAATAGGGATCAACTTAATTTGTGGGGGAGGGGGTGTGTGTGCATATATAATGTAAACTAAATTTTTTGCTTATACATTTGAAAAATGTTTAGAGATAAATTTGTCCAAATATTGAGAAAAATTTGGGTGCATTCAGTTTGAAGAATTATACTTGGTATTTGGATCTCTAAATTAAAGAGTTATTGATGTTGGAAAAAACTGTGTAGATGCTACTGTGTAAATGAAAATTAGAACAAGAACTACAGAATATAAAACACTTATCGGTTGAGGCGTGTACGAAGCATTGTCCTTAAAAGTAGTTCCGCCCCTCTGAGTATGAAACTCGGTGCAGTAGGTTACAGCACTTTACCTTTTAGGATTCAACAACCAGACTCCTACAAGCATGGACTCACAAGTGTAGGAGTGAAATGAATAACTCAGAATACTCCTGACTCTCAAAAATAAAATTGCAGAAGAAATAAAACAGAGAGAAGAAGAGAAGAGACGATTGCTCTTTGGTGTGTTTTCTACTGTAGCAAAAATGCAAGTCAATCCTACCCGCACACGGGAAGCCAATGTCCAAAATTTTCATCCCCCCTGTGTGCACGTCATAGGCTCGCGACGCGTCCGACTAAGTCAATTTTTTGACCCCAATCCCGCAAATCACTCGATTGTGCTCTATTTCATGCGCATGTCCTTACATCCTACCACATGATACTACATAGAATAAATGGAATACTATATAAGCCCATTAAGAACCTTTCACTTTTCTAATGTGGGACAAGGTGACTTCATAATATTAAGAGACAAGAGAAAGCTCTTTAAGAAAGCTTTTGGGTTTTTTGAAATACTTATTTTATATATTTAAAATACAACAATTGATTCTTAAAATTGAATTCAATTTTTATTTTTTTTTATAAATTCAACGTAAAATGTAAAAGGATAGTAAAGTGAGACTGATCCTCCACAAATACTTTTTGTTAGAAAATATGTGATTTTCTTTAAAGTTTTAAAACTTTGGACCACACAAGTGTGCACAAATACGTAGCCCGCCTCGACCCAAACTAGTTGGCCGTATCGTGACATGGCGTGTGAGAGATGTGACGTGGCGTACACGTGGCTTTATGGGCTAATTTTATGAGTTTTATTTCATAGACCGTTAAGTCTTAATTTATATAATTTATGAGTATCCGTTACTAGCCGTTGGACTTTTATTTCAGGTTATTTATTGGGCTATTATAAAAATTGTTATAACATTTATTTTGGGCCTTTATTAGAATTTCAGCCATATTCTATTATAAATAGTGAGCTTCTCTATGAGGATGATATATTGATTTACATTCTTTTCTCCATATTTTTATAAGAGTTTTATTTAGATATTTTATATATTGTTTTTACGGGCAATTGATCGTGGACGGGTTCATCATACTCTTCATGTGGACGTTCCTATAGAAGAGGGAGCTATAAGCTTTGGGGTTGTACTTTGGAGGTTCTATCGTCCGTCAACACCTGTACATAGGGAGGCGATAGTTCCTTTAAGACAGTGTGATCTCATGTGCCTTCCCATAGGCCAACTCTTCTTACTCTCTTTATTTCATTTTGATTAAATATTTCTTGTGTTAATTTTGTTAATTCAAATTGTGATTATTATAAGATTTATTCGTGTTTAGTTTCATTGTAATTGTGATTTTTAATTTGTATTGTATATTATATTATTGTTGTATTTATGTTTAATTTTAATAAAGATTTTGTGTCGATTGTATTTTACAAAATCCATAAATATCCTCAACACTTTTCTCATAAGTTTATTAATTAGAAATTGCATTTTATAAATGATCATGTTAGTTATGCAATCAAGTTTTCTCAAATAAAGTGCTAGCTAAGAAATTTTTTTAATAGAAACTCCAAATAATCCAGAAGCCAATGATTGTAATAATTCAGTATTACAGTGCCGTAATTTTCTTCCATACATTTTGCATTGTCCTGATTGCATTAAGAACCCAATTAGAAAAGTTATGATCGTGGAGATGTGGCTACTAGATAAGAAAATTTTATTTTTAAAAGAACTCCAAATAAATAGGAAGCCAATGATTACATTAAATCAGCATTGCAGCGCTGTAATTTTTTTTCATACATTTTACATCGAACCAATTGAATTAAAAACCCAATTAGAGAATTTACGATCGTATAGATCTCATATTAATTATATAGGCCACTAGATAAGTTTTGTTTTGTGTGTTTTCTTTTTTCAAGGAACTTTAAATCAACCAAAAGACAATCATTGCATTAATTTAGTATTGTGGCATTGCAATTTTCTTTCATACATTTTACAAAAGTTACGATTGTGGAGATCTCATATTAATATAAGCCACTAGATAAGTCTTGTTTTGTTTTGTTTTAAAGAAACTTTGAATAAACCGGAAGCCAATGATTGCATTAAATCATCATTCCGGCGCTCTATTTTTTACATTTTACAGGAGTTATATTCATAGAAATCAAATATTAATATAGGCCACTAGATAAGTTTTGTTTTGCTTCGTTTCAAAGAAACTCCAGATGATCCGAGGAAAACTAGAAATGCTTCAAGATTAGTGCTATGGTGGGTCTCACTACAAAGAATGAGAGAGAGAGAGTAAAAGTACTTCCAAGTCAACGTTAACTTGATTTGTGGGAAATCAAATTAATGTTAACTAGATTGAATACATATCAAGTGAACTTAAATTTTATTTATGGGAAGTTAAGTTATTAATAATGTGATTTAATTTTATTTCAACTGAATTTCAATCTGAACTATTTGAAATCCAGTTTATGTAAACTTGATTGTAATTATATTTACACTTAACTTGAATATTGAAATATTAAGTTAATTATCACCTAAAGGTATTTAACATGATTTTCAATGCATATTATTAAATTAATGGGAATTTTGGCCAAAACCCCCATGTAAAAGAGTTCCTAGACAATAGAACCCACAAAAACTAACGTTTGGTGAAAACCCCTTTTGACAGTAAAAGGACTAAAACACCCCTATTTTAACAACTTACCTTAATTTACAAACGTGCCATTTCACACCCCTCCTAAAAATCAGGCTTCTCCCATGCCCCATTTTTTCCGACGAGAATATATATAGAAAAAGAAACGGCATTAAAAAGCTTTCAAAAGTCACATTTCATCATTCACACAATACCAAAAGTCAATTATAGGGTTTTTTTTTTCTCTCTTTCGAGCATACCAAAGTGCTTCCGGCGAGAATATATCATAGCTGATAATAACATGCAATTTACCATGTGTGATTTGTAAAATTTATACATACAATAGTATCAATTTACTGTTGTGTATTTTATAAAATTTATACATGCAATAGTATCAATTTACTGTTGTTTGCTTTGGAAAAATTATACACCACATAATAACATAATAACAGTTTACTATTTGTGTTATAAAAAACACTATAGGTGACAACATCATCATACTATTTGAAACAAAAAATATGAATTCCAAGGAAAAAAACTCAAAATAGTAATATAGATAGTAACATGATACTTTTGGCAAAACAAATCGCACTCTTCCAAAAAATAGTGTGCAACATTAGCAATATACTGTTCGAAAATGGTAATTACACAATAATAGCATACTGTTCCATATTAAAAAACACAACTACAAATCGCACTGTTACAAAAAATAGTGTGCAACAGCACCAATATACTGTTGGAATAAGAAAAATAGTCAAAAAAAATTTCTGAACAAATTATACACCCCAAAAATGAACATATCTGAAGTTTCAAACAAAGACACAAAAAATAAATAAATAAACCAGCCCAGATCTGGAATTTAAAGAAGACGAAGAAGAAGAAGAAGAAGAAGAAGAAGATGACGACATCTAGAAAGGTGGTCGAAGAAGTTCAATCGCCATCAAAGAAGAAGGTTGATCTACCTTTTCAGATCTGATACTATAGCCGAATGCTTCTCTTCTCATTCTTCTTCTTTTACTACTTCATTTGCCTCTTCTTCTTCTTCTTCTTCTTCCTCAAAACCAGATCTTCATAGCCATTGTTGCCTTCCCTCTTCAATTGCTGCTATCACTCCTCTCCCCCCCTCCCTCTCTCTCTCTCTCTCTTTCCTTTCCCCCCTCCCTTCTTCCCGTAAATGAATTGAGCTGTAAATATAAAAGGTTAAAATAGGTATTTTTTAAAAAAAATTTCCTTTTGCTTGAAGAATATTTTAAAAAAGGGGTTTTGGAGTTAAAAAATCTTATGGTGGGTTTTTTGTTAAAAGCAGTTCCTTAATAGGGGTTATTGCTAATTTCCCCTAAATTAATTTAATTATAATCGTGAAAAATAAATTTTTTTTTTTTTCAAATTTCTTATTCATCATAATCTTGTTTTGAAAGTCTCAATAAGTAGATTTCAAAAATATAATTTTTTTTTGGATAACAGATATGTATTTGGAAAGTTATGAATTTTTTAAAGTTTGATTGGTTTAATACAGGTAATCTGGTTAGATCATAATTTGAAGGTTAGTCAAAAGTAATGGAAAAGTTTTTCATAAAAAAAAATAATTTTGAACACATCTTTTCTCTTCCGGAGTGCACTTGCCAAATTCCTAATCTTTATTTAACCGTTAAAAACTTAGAATATGAAAATTTTAATAATAAAATTGTTAGTAAAAAAAGTATGCTCATTCCCACATTATAAAAAGGGGGAATTACCGATTAGGTGCATCATTTCATGGTATTGCCCCATAAGGATGTTTTGACTATCGACTTGTTTTTGTTTCCAGTAGTTTATAATAAAGTCAATAGTCAGTTTGTTGAGACAATCCTTATGAGGCAATTCCATGGAAACATGGAATCAATCGGTAATTTCCCCTTATAAAAAATTTAAACCGTTATAACAGGTCTCACTGGATAACGGCATTTCGATACACATGGTCCAGTGGCCCACGCCGCCACGGCGCTACCTCTGTGACAGGAAGCGTAAAGAGTCAATGTTCATCCAAAAACGAGGAGAGAAGACTGAGAATCGGGGGGGAAAAAAAAAAAAAATAAATAAATAAATGATGGATTAGGAGGGAGAGAGAAGACTGAAGTGATCGCCAACCCCATTAGTTTTCCGTATGTATTGTCCTGTACGGCTTTATATATACAATGTATTTTTCATACTCCGATGCTATAGCCTCTAACCATTCTTCTCCTCCTTCCTCCAATGGCGTTCGAAGAAAACCCCTTGTTGATGGACTTCGTCTTCCCTCCCTACGATGTCATCGAGCCCAAGCATGTCCGTCCGGCGATGAAATCGCTGTTGAAGAAACTCGTAAGTCTCGTTTCCGTTTAATACTCCCTCCGTTTGGTTGCCAAGAAAACCGAGGAAAAGAAAAGAAATTTTGGGGGACTTTTTGGCCTTGAACCCTCAAAAACTGGTTGTAGTAACGCGTTTTTTAAAAACAACCAGAAAATTTGGGGAGCTTTGTTGTTTTCAGCGGTTTTATATTTTCCGAAACGATAAAAAAAATACAAAAACAAAATAGAAATTTCAGAAATGATGTTCTTTGAAAAGGGCGGTTTTCAAGAAAAGTTTTCAGAAAACGATTTTTGAAGACATGTAACCCCAAAAATATTTTCTACATTTTTTTGGTGTCTATGAGAACAGACACTGTTTTTTAGAGTATATCCCTACACGGCCAAACAGGCCCTGCTATCGTTTCCAAAATTTAAAAGGAAAAAACAAATCACATTCACTAAGCTAGATAGTTGCATTTTAAGTCTAAGATTAAAAAATTTATTTTTTTTCTTTTCCTACAATTTCTGAGCAACCAAACGGAGCATTATTGATTTTATATATTATATAGGATTTAATTGTTGATGGATTGAGTTGCAGGAGAGTGATTTGGTTGAACTCGAGACTACAGTTGAACCAACATGGCCAAAATTGGTTGAACCATTGGAAAAGATTACCGACCAACTTCGAGTTGTTTGGGGAATTGTAAATCATCTTAATTGTGTTAAGGACTCTTCTGAACTCCGTTCTGCCATCGAAGAAGTTCAGGTGTTACAATTTCTGTGTTCTTAGATGAAGTTAAAGATAATTTTTCCGACTTAAAATTAAGCTTTGAGGCCCAATTGAATTGCTTCATTTGCAGCCAGAGAAGGTCAAGTTTCAGCTTAGCCTGGGCCAGAGCAAACCCATATATAATGCATTTAAAGCTATACGAGAATCTCAGGATTGGGAAACTCTGAGCGATGCCCATAAACGCATAGTTGGAGGTGAGCGAAACTCATTTTCAAGACAAAAGAATTCAGCAATTTGGGATGTGTCAAAGCAAATCAATTATTACATTGACTAAAACTCAGGTAACTTGAACACACACCCAAATCAGGGTGTGTGTTTTACACCTGGCTGAGGTTTTAAGATTAGGTGTTGTAGTCCATGTAGTGTATGAGGCCATGACACTTTATTATCTCTTTGAATGTAACCAATAAGTGTGACCACAATTGCTTAGTTTAAAATGAATATAGTCTGGGTAAAAGGCCAATAGGGACATCATTCAACGTTGGTCCCTCTATGCAGGGTCCTGGGAGGGCTGAGTTTGATCCTGTACTAACCTCGTTTTTTGCATGAAGTGGCCGTTCTCAAGACTTGAGCCTGCATGTTTGTGCAAGATAGCCTGATATTTTTACAATTGCACCAGATAATAGTCTAGATATAGATTTTAATTTTATTTTGTGTCTGATTTCCTGTACTAGTTTATGAAGAAACCGTAAGCCATGTTTGTTTAGCTGGAATGGAATGGATGGGAATGGAATCTGATTCCATGCTTGAAGTAGGCTAGAATGGAAATGGATTTGAAATGGCTATCCAATCACACTGTTTGATTCCATTCCCATTTAAATTACCTCATTTAAACAAATTGTTTGGAATGAATTTTAATGTGATTCCATTCCATCCATTCCATTCCAGCTAAACATACATGGCTGTAAGGGCTTGTTTAGATGTCTTATGGAAATTGAATTGTTTGATCGTGTTCTGTATATGGTTTTTTGAATGACTTCATCAATATTGAATGGGGCAATTCAGGTGAATGGTAGCCAACAACAAGACGAGAGTAATATAAAGTAGGAATGTAGTGAGCTGTGTGCAGAAAAGTATTTAAAGAATTGATTATTGCAACTGAGTCAAAGAATGCAAAAAAAGGTTTTGGCTTAGCCAAAGGATTAAGGATGCTCCATGGCGACTGATAGATGTGGTGCAGAAAATAGTGAATTTGGGAAAATAGTTTTAGGCTTGGGTTTGTAAACATGTATATAGGGAAGCCAATGCTATAGCTGACTTTATGGATACTTACTGTACAGCTGTAGATAGGATTGAGGGTTTTTCTTTGGAGCAGCTTCCCATGAGGTTTTGGAGTTTCATGAGAAGGATATAAAGGGTTGTGTGTATTAAAATAGTTCTGTTGGTGAGTTTTCTTTCTATGGAAAGTGAGTTTTTACATGCTTTGGCTGTAAAGAGATGTTGTCTTTCTTTTGAATAAAGTTTACATTTAACACTCCCCCACTCCACAAGAAAAAGAGAGTAAAATTTTGAGATGGTGGCATTTCATGAATTCCTAAAATTGATCTTGTATCATCATTTATGATTATGGCATAAATTTTTTTAGATGGTCCCATTCAGACCATGGATATGTACCTTGGATACTATATTACATAGCAATGAAGCCATTCAGATTTTTGGGACAACCAAACATGCCCTAGTTATTTGCATATGCTTTAAATTGGTACTTGAACACTTAAAGTTTGTATTGTTTGATTTCATCTTATAATGCATAAATTATGTTTTGTGCAGCCCAAATAAAGGAGGCAGTTCTTAATGGTGTCTCTCTTGAAGAAGATAAACGAGAACGTTTTAATGAAATACAACAAGTGAGTTCCATCAATCGAAAAAAATTGAGTAGTAAAAAATGGAAAAAGTTGATTGTAAAGGGAAAAGACAAAAGAAAACAACAAAAATGCACCATAAAGCATTAAGCATTTATTCTATGCATTATATTTTTTCCATCTAAATAGTAGTTTTGTAGTTTCCTAAGGCTGATTTCTTTCCTTTCTGTATATTTTGATATGCAATAAAATTACCAGCACTGATGAGTTGGCTTTTGATTTTGAATCTGATCTGTGGGGAATTTTCTCATGCTATCATATTTTTGGCTTCTACTGCTCTCTTCTTTCCACATAGTATGTGGGAAAGGGCTAATTTCATTACTACCCAAAGCAGCCCAAGCAAGGCTGACTATACTCATGTCCCTATTTCTATGAATACAGAGAAATTTCTAATGGATTGGTCTTTAATTGGTGTGTCCTTTAATGCAATGAGACATAGGATAACTATTTTCGGTTTTTGCTCATCTGGATTTTACTAGATGTAAACCATCTGATTCTTTTGGAATTAAATAGCTGTTAAGCTGGACCATTTATTGGAGGTTTCTCCTCTGCCAGACATGTGGACTGCCTTGTTACGGTGATTCTTAATAAAGTGTCTAAGGAAATTCTTAGATTTCATGTTCTTATTCATATCATCACATTTTTTCACTTGTCTTAATTCATCTTAGTTTCGGCATTAGAAATCTCAGAACTGGGATCCATTACAGTTGGTCATAACCACTTAATTCTTGTTTTTTATTGATTTAAATCTTCACGTTTTAGTTCTTTCTCTTCAAAAATTATAGTATGATGTCTGATAGTTTATTAGTGACCAGACTTTTGGTTAAGCAAATCTTTGGCCATAAATTGCATCCAAAACAAACCCAATGCAACTCTTTTTGTATTAGTGAAGAAATAGAAAGAGACGTTGTGCTATTTACTTGTCAATGTTGAAAGGGTGTAGCGTGTCCCAACTGTATCAGTAACATATTGGTATATCTGTAACATAGCATTGGACATTAATTTTTATAGATCGATTGAGTCATTTTGGTATTTAAATAAATTGCCATATATTTGATTATTTGTTGTTATTTAAGAACATTTAAGAAAAACTTAATGGCTGTTAATGACTTAATGAAATTTTTATTAAAGGAAGTTGTCAATGATGCAGTCATGCAGCACATGTTGTTTTCATTTTGTTGCTCAGTGATTCTTATCATAGTGAATTATTTTGCAGGAGTTAGAAAAACTATCACAGAAATTTGAGGCGAATATATTGGATGCCACCAAGAGTTTTGAAAAATTCATTACAAATAAGAAGGAAATTGAAGGATTGCCTTTCACTGCACTTGCAATGGCTGCACAAAGGGCAATACCTAAGGTAAAACGTGTAGAAATGCTAGTATGCAATACTATGGTTGCTGTGATTGCCTGAGTTCTTTTTCTCAACTCTGTTGCAGTTGTCTTCATTCTCTTGTATTGTTTTACACATATCCTTGATCATATTAGGGACATGAAAATGCTACTGTTGAGAATGGGCCATGGGTAATCACATTGGATGCTCCAAGCTATCGTTCTGTTATGCAACATGCTCGGAACCGATCTCTGCGTGAGGAAGTATACCGTGCTTATATCACCCGTGCTTCCAGTGGAGATCTTAACAATACGCCAATTATTGACCAAATTCTGAAGCTTAGGTTGGAGAAGGCAAAACTTCTTGGCTACACTAATTATGCCGAGGTATGAAGTATTATTTAGTTTCAATCTGCTTCTTTAACAAACTTAACAGAAGTTCATATAGGTTAGCATGGAAATGAAAATGGCTACAATCGATAAAGCAGAGGAACTCATAGAAAAGCTTCGCAGTGCTTCTTGGAATCATGCAGTGCAAGGTTGTGTAAAAGAAGATAGTTGTTTTCTCTTATTTTATTATGGCATTTAATGTTATATTACACATATATTTATTTTCTATGTGAGAACTGCTGAACAAAGAAGTAAGAATTTAACATTAAAAGGTTCAATTGCAAGCAAGTTCACTATTTATTGTGTCATTCTTCATTTATGAAAAGAAAAATTCCTGAGTAACAAAGTTTGAAGGTTCTCTTTTTCTTTCTCTTTTTTGATAACACGTTATCATGTGCATGAGATGGAAAAGGTTGAGTCATTTATGGAAATGAATTTTCCTATTTTTATGGAGTTTCAGAATCTTTGTGCTCCTAAAATTTCTTTGGTTTGAATGTCATTGATGTTTCAGGGTCTATTCTGACATACATCCTATATTTGTCGTGCAGATTAATGACAAATGAAAAACAAAGAACATACCTAAAGTGGACCCAAAATCACAATAGGAAAAATATTTAAATGCTGTTTCACGAAAGTCCAATATAATTCCCAATGAGCATGCAACCAAGGACTTATACAGACTCCTAAGTCCTAAACCCAATCCTGAACCAACTAGAATAGTAGGTCCTGTTCCTGGTCAAATCCGGAAAACATAAAATGGAATTTTCAATTCAGATTTTTCAGACAGAACATATGCTCATGTTTGGGAGGGGGCCTACTCCTAACCTCCTCCTTCCCCCCTTTTGAAGATCTAGGAATATGTCATGGCAGATAGTTAGGTGGACGTTGGGATTGTGGGATGAATTTGAGATGCAAACAGCCGGATCAAATCTTATTACTATTTTTCTTCTAACCAAAAGCCACTTCATTGGATAAGGTTTTGTTGGCATGACTGTTCTTTTATTCTTTGTAGACATGGAAGACCTTGTAAATTTTGCTAAAGTTCAAAATGCTATAGAAGCTAATGATTTGAGCCACTGGGACATCAATTTCTGGAGTGAGAGACTTCGTGAGTTGAGGTATGACTTAAATGAGGTAGACCTCTCTCTCTCTCTCTCTCTCTATACACACACACACACACACACACACACACACACACACACACACACACACACACTAGATATGGGCACACGTGCATTGCATGTGAATAATATTTAAATAATAAAAAATATATGAAAATTAATAAATTCTCATATATATAGAACATGAAAATCTACTTATTTGTTACTTTTTGTTGATGTAAGTTATTAGATTGGATGCTCAACACACAAAATTCCTTCCATGCTAGGAGTCATGGTAGGAATAAGAAGTTGGTCACGAGACATGCATAGTAGTGGAGGCTGTGTAGAATTCACTAATTGTACGTCATTATCATTTTTTTTTCCTTCTTTTTTGTTGGAAAATAAACATTCTTAATTGGTTAAATATGGAGGTAAATAAGTATTTAAAATTTAAAATAAGGGTGTAATGGTCAATCAAAAGGTTTTCTAAAATACAGACTTTTATTGGTACTGTCTATATGTATCCATTTTCTATCTATCTATCTGTCTGGCAATATATATATATATGTATATATATGTGTGTGATGCCTATAATAAAGGGTAGAGATCTATTCTGCCTTGAGAGGGAGACAAACTACCAATAGGTCCATAAATGATACTGGCATGGACTAAAAGATCATAGTTTATCAAAAGAAAGTAGCTCCAGATATATTTATTCTTGTTTTTTGTATTTCTTGCCTTTTCTTTTCTTTTCTTTTCTTTGTATAGCTCACATGTTTTCTAAATTTTTTTGAATGAATACATTTTACCTAATAAAAAAAGAACAAGAAAAATTAAAATTGAAAAGAAGGTAGCAAAAGGACAAGAAGAAGGTGGCAGTGAGAAAAGGCATGATTGCCAAGGAATGAATGGAAGATATGGATATAGATAGAGTTGAATGGTGAAAAAGGATTGATGTGGCCCACCTCAAGCAGTTGCGGTTAAGTCTTTGTTGAGTTGCGTTTGGTTTAAAGTAGCTCCAAATAATATATGCTATAAAGCACTGGCATTCCTTCGACGCATGTCGGACACAGCTGAGATGTGTCATGAAAATACTGATAACCGAGGATAGTTCTTCAATGACTCTCAGTCTTGTTAAGTTAGCCGGGAAATCTGCATGCAGGGGCGGATGCGCTTAGGTGCATCTGCCCTCATGTGCAACCACTCAAATTTGGGGGAAAAAAAAAAGGGAATTTTGGTCAAAACCCCCATGTATAAGAGTTCTTAGACAACAGAACCCACAAAACCTAACGTTTGGTGAAAACCCCTTTTGACAGTAAAATGACTAAAACACCCTTATTTTAACAACTTATCTTAATTTACAAACGTGCCATTTCACACCCCCGCCCGAAAATCACGCTTCTCCCACGCCCCATTTTTTCCGGCGAGAGTATATATAGAAGAAGTAACGGCACTAAAAACCTTTCAAAAGTCACATTTCATCATTCGCACCATACCAAAAGTCAATTATAAGGTTTTTTTTTCTCTCTTTCGAGTATCCCAAAGTACTTCCGGCGAGAATATATCATAGCTAATAATAACATGCGGTTTACTATGTGTGATTTGTAAAATTTATACACACAATAGTATCAATTTACTGTTATGTATTTTATAAAATTTATACATGCAATAGTATCAATTTACTGTTGTTTGCTTTGGAAAAATTATACACCACATAATAACATAATAACAGTTTACTATTTGTGTTATAAAAAACACTATAGGTGACAGTATCATCATACTATTTGAAACAAAAAATATGAATTCTAAGGAAAAAAAACTCAAAATAGTACTATAGATAGTAACATGATACTTTTGGCGAAACAAATTGCACTGTTCCAAAAAATAGTGTGCAACAGTAGCAATATACTGTTCGAAAATGGTAATTACACAATAATAGCATACTGTTCTATATTAAAAAACACAACTACAAATCGCACTGTTACAAAAATTAGTGTGCAACAGTACTAATATACTGTTGGAATAAGAAAAATAGTCAAAAAAATTTTCTAAACAAATCATACACCCCAAAAATCAACATATCTGAAGTTTCAAACAAAGACACAAAAAATAAATAAATAAACCAGCCCAGATCTGGAATTTAAAGAAGACGAAGAAGAAGAAGAAGATGACAACATCTAGGAAGGTGGTCGGAGAAGTTCAATCGCCATCAAAGAAGAAAGTTGATCTACCTTTTCAGATCTGATACTATAGCCGAATGCCTCTCTTCTCATTCTTCTTCTTTTACTACTTCATTTGCTTCTTCTTCTTCTTCTTCTTCTTCTTCTTCTTCTTCTTCTTCTTCTTCCTCAAAACCAGATCTTCATAACCATTGTTGCCTCCCCTCTTCAACTGCTACTATCATTCCTCTCCCCCCCTCTCTCTCTCTCTTTCTTTCCCTCCCCCCCTCCCTTCTTCCCGTAAATGAATTGGGTTGTAAATATAAAAGGTTAAAATAGGTATTTTTAAAAAAATATTTCCTTTTGCTTGAAGAATCTTTTAAAAAATGGGTTTTGGAGTTAAAAAATCTTATGGTGGGTTTTTTGTTAAAAGCAGTTTCCTAATAGGAGTTATTGCTAATTTCCTCAAAAAAAAAATGAATAAGTAATTTTATTCAAATTTACTTAAGTGCTTTAGCCCTCATTGAGAAAAAAATGGTTAATTTTGATTAATTTTGGTTAAATTTACTAATGTACACCATTTTTGTAGATTATATAAAATTGGGTTTAATTTGTGAGTTGGTTTTTATGGCGTGCTTGTTAGTCTTATGTATTATTTCATAACTTCTATTCAGTCATGTCAATGCGTGGTCCTACGACTTTTCCTCTTTTCTTATCTTGCTGAGACCTTGTCCCATATAAAATAATGAGGATGGGAATGTTAGGAGTAGTATATAAAGTTCCGTGTTTCTAAAAGTCGCATACGTATTTAAAGTATGGCATGCGGCATGCCTATCGTTCTATGTCATTTCACCACTTCAAGTCAATCATGCTGATATGTGGTCCTACCTTTCTCTCTTCCCTATTTAACTCTTAGAAGCAAAATATATATATATATTTTAAAAATAAATTAAAAAGTGCAACCACTGAGAAAATTTTCTGGATCCGCCCCTGTCTGCGTGGTTGCATAACTTTTATTTTCCTTCTTTGTCCCATTCGCATAAGGAATTGTCTGGTCAACTTTATATAGATAGAAAATTACACTAATTTTGATAGCTTGCATCCTAGTGAAATAATTCAAATGTAAATACTAATTTCTTAAACCATTTTGTTGTTGTTGTTTTTGTTTTTCTTTGCTTGTTTGTTTGTTTTTAAGTTGCCTAAGGATTGTTAACAGATTTTATATAATTAGCTATCGAGGTTTGTGTTACAGTTTAATTTGCATCCCACTATTTATGATTTACCTTCTATCTGCAAATATGGGTTTGCTCATGTACAGAGAATCTTATGTGCTGTATCCCCGCCTTTTAATGTCTGCAGGAAGAATTACGCCCCTTTTTCTCTTTGCCAAAGGTTATAGATGGCCTTTTTAACCTTGCGAAGATGCTTTTTGAAATTGATATTGACCCAGCTGATGGTCTAGCTCCAGTAATAATTCTTCAATGTCTTCATTTGCTTGCTTTTTATTGCTGATTACATAAAAAATGTCACATCCTAATAATGTATGGTTCATTACTTCCCAGGTTTGGAACAATGATGTCAGATTCTATTGTGTTAAAGACTCTTCAGGTATTCCAGTAGCTTACTTCTATTTTGATCCGTACTGTCGTCCTTCAGAAAAACGTGGTGGGGCATGGGTTGATGAGGTCGTTTGTCGTAGCCGTGTATCTTCACATGATGGTACCTCCATTAGGTTGCCTATTACGAACATAGTGTGCAATCAAACACCACCAGTGGGTGACAAGCCAAGCCTTATGACCTTCCGTGAGGTATATTTTATCACACTGCATTTCGGTTTAAATGGTGTTTCATCTGTCTCTTAAGACTTTAGTTTAAACCTCAGGCACACTATATGCAGTTCTCATGATAAAACACCAGGAAATTATCGCTATTCCCATACTTCTGTGGGCACTTCTGGAAGATATGAACAAAATCACATAGTTCCTAATAATCTCAACAAGTAATAATACTCATTGTGAACCATTTTGTTTTGTTTCATGTCTATACATTTTTTTTTTTATGATTGTTATAAGATTCAATTTCATGATTTAGGGAATAGAACCTTTTTATGTTTAAAATAATCCATTGACCATTGGAACTTTTATATTCCTTTAAGTAAACCATGATATGTTGCAACTTTACGATGAGTGCAGTATCTTCAGCTTAGTATTCTTCAGTTGATTGATGACATTATAAACAGGTTGAGGCTGTCTTCCATGAGTTTGGCCATGCCCTTCAGAAAATGTTAACCAAGCAAGACGAGGGTTTTGTTTCTGGCAATCGAGGGATAGAATGGGATGCAGTTGAATTACCTTCTCAGTTCATGGAAAATTGGTGTTACCAAAAGTAAAGTTGTATAACGATTCCTATCTGTACTATATTTGTGACATATTTTTTATCTATTAAATGCATACTATTGTATTCAACCTCACTAATCAAATTGGCCCTTGTTTTGCTTCCATTCTAGCTGAAGCAAAAACTTGATCTGCTTAAGATTTTTTACATGTGATATTCTGTGAACGCTTTATTTGTTGCTCTCAAAGGAGAGGAAAAAAACATTTCAAAAAAGGGGTGGATGTGAAAAATGCACCCACAAAAGACAATCGAAGCTTTGATGAGCACTGCCATCAAAACATGACTTTTCCTTGGTTCCATATTTGAAACCTTTTCTTTGATGGTGATTCAAGTAATTTTCGCCACCATCCTCTAGTTGCAGAGATGCATTAAATTTCCCACTCTGCTGAAAATTCTTAAAGATTGTATATAGTTCAACTTTGTCTGGGTATCATCTGTCTCAAGCAGACAAACCTACATCTTATTCTGCTTATTAATTTGTATGTCTTCTATGATATGCACATTTATGACTACCTGAAGTGGATGTATCCTTTTCCAGGGATACTTTGATGAGCATTGCCAAACACTACGAAACTGGAGAGAATCTTCCTGAAGAAGCATGTTTGAAACTCCTTTTTGCAAGGACTTTTCGTGCAGGTTCACTGATGCTTCGTCAGGTTAATTGAAGCATGCTCCTTTATTTTGCTATCCATTTCACTTCAGATACAAAATTACTTTAATTTATTTTACATTTTTCATTTCTGCATGAGGTTGATGCACACGATTGTCTTGGCATTAATGTTGGGTTTTAAAGTTTTGTGAAGATAGTATGTTTGGGTGATGTCGCTGCTGTCAGTTCCAATTGGTCATCCCCTTGTATATATGATATGTCGAGTGACATAAAAGAAGCAATGCTCGTAAATTTGATTTCTGCTGTTGTTCTTAATGTATTAAATCTCAATGTTTAATGGTCAAATTTTGAGGGGTCGGAAATTTGGAGGTTTCAAACAATTATGGTGTGCCGATGTAACTCCCTTAATAGTGAGAATAAGACCTTTGAGGTCTAGTAAATTGGTGCTTTAATAAACATATGTGCACACACATAGACAGACGCATGACCCAGTTCATCAATGCTCATTTTATGTAATAAATGGTAACTGAAAGTTTTCTCTGGAGTGGCTATTCATCCATGAGATCAACTTGTCCCAGAAAGAGATGGAACCGATGTGCAATACCAGAACCTGGCTTATCTGGTGTTTTCTGTGTCCTTATAACCAATATATAGAGAACGTGTTGTTGGGAATAAAAGAATAGTTTATTTCATTACTCTTTATATATATATATATATATATTATATTATATTATATAAATCCAATGTTTTGTAACCATTTCCTATCATATATTTTTAGTTAAGATATGCAAGTGTGGATTTGGAGCTTCATACAAAGTACATTCCGGGTGGGCCAGAATCTGTCTATGATATTGATCAAAAGGTAGGTAAGAGGACACATGTGATCCCGCTGCTGCTGGAGGATCGCTTTCTGTGTAGTTTCAGCCATATATTTTCAGGTTAGCTCACCAGATCTATTGTTGAATCTACCTGTTCCTTGTATCTGTATGAGTATTTACTTATGTATTCTTTTTCTGCAAATTAGATACATATGCAGCTGGATACTACAGTTACCAGGTAATTTTGCTACACCTTGTACGAGGTTTTATGGTTTTTGTTTAGTTGAGTTGAGTTGAGTTTCGATGCTGGCACTGTCTTCAGACTGATCTTCCCTATTTACCTTAATATTCACATTTGTATTAACAAACTGCACCCTTAGTATAGCTGATGACACTGATAATGAAGTCACTGCATTGAGACTAGAAATATTTTCAAAATGTTTTGATGTCCCTGATTACTTTTGTGGTTCATTTGGGATGGTCACCATATTTCTGAGAACATGGTCAGAAAATGACATTTCACATCAGAAGATAAACCTAGGGCATATCATATGTGTTCTGCTCAGTGTTTGTAATTTTTTATCTTGGTCTGTGTTACATGGACTCGGCCTATGTTACGTGGGCTCGGGTATTTGTGTCAGGCGCATGTGTGTGTTCAGCTGTTGGATTCGTCCATTTTCCTAAGATTTTCAACTATTTTGAAGAGTCCAATAGGAGTATCCGCACCCAGGTCATGCTGTGTCGACGTGGGTATTTTGGGGTGAAGTAAATGGTCCATGTAACATAGGACTCGGCAGTTACACCCAAGGTACCCATATTGACACGAGTACACGACACAACACAACACGGGTACCAGTGTCGGATTCAGCAACTACACAATTGGACACAGCTGGAGGAGAGAGAGAGAGAGAGAGAGAGAGAGAGGGTACATATCTCATCATTAAAAGGTGGCCGGAGAGGGACCGGAGGAAGTGGTCAGAGGAAGGTTCATTGCAGAGCTAGAGGATTTCTCTCAAAAGAGAAACCCTAATTCCAGCCTAAAATTTGGGAATTCTGACTCCTAGACACACTCTTCCCTAACACCTGCACTCATATCCATGTAACGTAGATCTTGGTTGTCTTCTTTTCTTACTCAATATTACAAGTTTTTATGAATGGTTTCTTATTGCTGTACTTGGTAAATATACTTGCATGGAGGAGTTACTCATGCAGGCATGTAGACATGTTGAGGGAAAAAGTGGAAGGAAAATTTTGTTTCTTCCTCGACATGGTCATTTCTCTAAATATTCAATTAATGTCTCGTGGGGTTGGGTCTGGCCAGATTTCAGTTTCTTATTTCCTAAGAAATGTATTTTTGTTTATTGTGTGTGTGTGTGTTTTCCTTTTTTATAAATATTTTCATTCTACCATGGTGTTGACTATGGGCATGAACTGCTCCCAGGCTTTCTTTATTCTTACATTTCTAAAACTATTTTTTTTTCCTCTTTAAATTCAGTGGGCAGAGGTGTTGTCGGCTGATGCTTTCTCAGCATTTGAAGAGGCTGGGTTGGATAATGATGAGGTACGGGCATGTGGCTATAAACTTGTTCTTCATGTCAAAGCAATGTTAGCTGAGAATTCTCTTATGCTTCATATTACTGCCTATCTGCAAGTTAGTAGTTTTAATTATGTTGATTGCCCTTTCTTTTTTCTTTTTTTTTTTTTCGTTTTTTTTTTTTTTTTTTGGGTTCAAGGCACAAAATGCCGATATCATGCATATGAAAAAAATGCGGATATATGTGCAGTTAGGATGATGGTTAAGGAAAGTCACGGTTCGGGTGGTTTTTCTGTCTGTCTTTTTCTTTTCTTTTATTTATTTGAAATTTTGAACGATGAGGTTGGTGATTAGTTTGATAGAGGGGATAGAAACTGGTTTGAAAGGCCTCAATCTAAAATGACTTGGAAGAACAGTCCTGCTAAGCCTATTCTTCTTGCATTTGACAACCCCATCTTCTTAGGGTGTATTAGGGCATAGGATACAATGAAAAGTGCCCTCTATTGCAAGAAAGGTAGTAAAGGGTTCCCAAAATTGTTTTCCTCATCTATTTAATGAGCGTTAATTATGCAAGAATACGGTCATGTAGCTTTAAATCTATATCTTGGTCTTCAAATGATGTCTAGAAAACTGCAGAGGTTTTCAAAAAAGTTAGGAAACCCTGCATCTAGAAAAACAGAAAATTAATAGAAAGGATTAAAAGGGTCAGGGTGATTCTTGCTATTTCCTATAGTGGAGTTAAAACATGAAATCAGCTGGCCCATTTTCAAAATTTCTGCAACTGGCTATGCAAACTCAACTCAACAAAGCATAAATCCCAACTACTAGGGCTGGGCTATGCTTGTTCATAAGGTATGGCGTGATCATTAATATTACGCTGGCTCATCCATATATCACAACCCTTCTCCTTTTTCAGGCTTTGGACTGGCTCTGTCAGAGATTAGACACTACAACATGGCACAGGCTGCTAAGCCCATTTTGACCACCCCATCGTCTCAGGGTGTATACTTTTAATCTGTTGACGGCAGAGAGAATGGCCCCATAACTAGAATAACGAGAGTTAGAGAAAGCTAATGGTACTTTGCAATATATATATATTGATATATTGATGAAGTAAAAATTGTATTAAAGAGAGGCAAAAGCTTAAAAAAAAAGAGCCAAAACAACTACATCACATATGCAAAATATTTATAAGCTTATCAAAGGGGACCTTAAATTCCGGCTTTTCGGAGTTATATTGATATATTGATGAAGTAAAAATTGTATTAAAGAGAGGCAAAAGCTTTAAAAAAAAAAAAAAAACAGCCAAAACAACTACATCACATATGCAAACTATTTATAAACTATAAAAGGGGACCTTAAATTCTGGCTTTCCGGAGTTCCCCCAAGCAAAAATAAAATTAAAAAATCTCTCCTTAAGCTGCTCAAAAGATGAGACTATTCCATTAAATGTCCTCTTGTTTCTTTCCAACCATAAGGACCATAATAGAGCGGGAGGAGCGATCTTCCAAAAGAATAGAGAATGCTTATGAGAACTCGCAACCCTCCAAGCCCCAATACCACTAAAACCGATTGAGGCAACACCCAACTCACACTGATAATCTCCCAACAAAAAGCCCACAAGCCTCTGGCGATGTCACAATGCAAGAAAAGGTGATCAGCAGTCTCGGCTTGTGTCTTGCACATAACACAGCAGCTATTTAGGGAGAAACCTTTCTCCTGAAGATGGTCAATTGTGAGACATTTGCCCACACTGCTGTCCAAAGGAAAATAGTCACCTTGGAAGGAACCGCTGCCTGCCACAAGAGAGACGCAGGGAAATAAAGTCTCTGACTGCTGTACAAAGACCTCTTCTCCACAGTGATACATCCTCTCTATCTCTGTGCACCATAGTCCCATAAAGGGTCTCAAAAAGGTGACCCGCCCCCTTCCACTTCCCAGTCCTGAAGTGCCCTAATGAACCTATCGTCCCATCACACCCCATCCTCCGTCTACACCATCAACTGACTGACCCAAGTGTCCTCCTCTGCAATAGCAAACAGATTAGGAAAAGTCTCAGCCAGTATCCTTTCCCCACACAATATTTTGTAGCAAGGCAACTGAAAGATATTCATATTCGACAGAAGTACAGAACTATAAAATCTTGCCAAACTATTTTTCACTAAATGATGCAATAATCAAAGGTTTGCAAGCCACAAGTGTTGTATATCACCCCTCGGCTTCAAATAAGGTTTGAGGTACAGTGGAAAGTCCATTGTATAAGAAGCTAGCGCATGTAGTAATCAGAAATATTTCTCCCTCACTTCCTCCACACAATAATTGTACAAGGCAGCGTTTCATGTTCCTCCTTTCCTGGGCTTTAAAGAAGACTCAAGGTATGGTTAAAAGTCCATTCCTGATGCTACCATGGGTTGTTATTGGAAATAGCCCTTCCTCACTTGATCAGGCATGGAGAAACCTCCCTGATTACTGAGAAGAAAATCATATGAATGACTGATGGGTATGTACTCAATATCCTTCTTCGGATGAGCCAAAAGAAAATAAGAGTCACATTGATGTCAGGAACAAAGAATTTTGTGCAGGTAATGTTGTGAGAGGAGCGTAAAGTAAATAACTGTGTGTAAGATGGGCAAGTGGAACCTGTGAGCAACCTTGATATGATTATTATCTTGATCAGATCTAGCCAGCCTAAAGTGAAAGGAGCATAAAGTAGATACCTGTGTATAAGATGGGCAAGTGAAACCCATGAGCAACCTTGATATGATTATTATCTTGATCAGATCTAGCCAGCACAGAGTAAAAATTGAGTGGAATATGATTACTAGTTTACTACCACCTTTGTCATTAAGTTACCATTTATCTCAGCTAGCAACTCTTATTTCAGTGAAGTTTTGGGGGCGGTTGTCATCCTTTAAATTCTAATGATGCAGTGATGATCTATGTCTGTCATCAGTTTCCTTCACGTTAACATATTAATGATAGATGTCTACTGACCCATAAAAATATCTGTTGTCTCCATTGACGACATTTCTTAGTCTGCATTCTGGTTAACTATGCAGTATACCCTATTCCTTGTTATTCAAATGCTGATTGATTTGTGATGTCTGAATAAGTAGATACATAACCAAATTCTGCATAAGCATTGTTCTCAAAATGCAACTTCTTTAGCTTCTTTCTTGTCATAATCTAAAACTTGAAATTCAAAGGATAAATGTTAATCAGCCTTTGAATGCCTTTGATGGAGTTTCTGATATTCTTATTATAAACGCCCATGTCTATTATTCAATATTTGGTTTTGAACTGTAGGATCAGCTTAATGAAATATGCTTCATGAATTTCATTTGTAATAAGGGAACTATATGAATTTTTGTTTATTCTGTTGCGTAAAACAATTTAATTTTTTCCTTTTTATTGTAAAATATTATCTTTGATGTGAGAAACAAGTCAAACAACATATGAATCGGTTTTACATGTGCATGTGTTACAACTACTCTGTGCAAAAGTACCTTTGCCATCTAAACTTGACATGATGGTTAGGTATAGTCCATCTATCAATAGTTATCAATTTTTTTTTTTTGGGTTCAAAGGAGAGCCGAATGGGCCTTTGGGCTACACAACAGGGGTAGCCTATATGCTTTCCAAACTACTTCCCCCCCCCACATGAGGAGTTAAAACTACAACTTCCCCCCATTGGCCCATCAATATATAGTTATCATTATAATTTATATAGGGGCCTCTATTGGCACCCTAGACTTGCTTTTCATCCCCCACTAATTTCATATTTTAAGGTTTTATGAAATATATAAAAGGTTTTCATGAAAACTTACCACGAGGTTCCTTAGAAAACACCATTTTGAACAACTTTGTAGAAACCAATGAGAGTTGGCTTAGCGGCAAAGGGGTGAGCTGTAAACTCAGACATCCCATGTTCGAAACTAGCCAATCTTTCTTGGCCAGCCACTAGCGAGGGCTATTAGGCCGAGCGTTAAACGACCTCATGGGGCAGTGGCCCCACGTGGGGAGCGGGGATTAGTTGGACTCTAACAGTTCGGACACCTCGTTGCTTGGCACCAAAAAAAAAAAAAAGAAAAAAAACCTTTGTAGATGAAAGTTTTTCCAAAAATTAAGGTTCAAATGGACTTTTTAGCCATTTATAAAACATAATGTAAATGGTCAAAAAATCCACTTAAATGATAGATTTTGAAAAATCTTTCTTCTATAAAATTGTTCAAAATGATGTTTTCCAGTGGATAGCGTAACCGGTTTTTATGAATTTTTTTTTTATATTTTTCATAAAACCTTGGAATGTAAAATTAATGGGGGATGAAAAGCAAGTCTTGGGGTGCCAATAGAGGCCCCCAATTTATATTTCATGAGTTTGTTGCATTTATTCGTTAGATTAAATTTTATAGTAATTACATTGGGTCATATCATTGCCACCAATTCACATTAGACTTAACCCACTTATTTTAAGGTTAGCCACACGAATCCTGTTTATCTTGTAGACCCCCATCTTCTGTTTTAAAAGTTGTTCCTTTGCTATTCCATCTATGGTAATGCATCCCCGACGCATCATAAAATGATATATTTGTTTACTTATGTTTCATTGATAGAGATTTGACAACTCTATTTTGCAACAGGCTGTTAAAGTGATGGGACACAAGTTTCGAGAAACCGTACTTGCTCTTGGTGGTGGAAAGTCACCTCTTGAGGTTATGAAAGATTGAAACTTACACCTTTCCTTGAGTATTTCTTCTGTAATTTGCTTGCCTGGGTGAAGCTTTCTTTCGGTGCCTTAAAAGTTTTTGAAGTTTGGCTCAGGCAAACTAGCTTCCTCTTGTCATTGAAAACTTTATGATTGCATTAACGCAACCCATCGATTGATAATATCAATCTCCAAGGCATGAAAATGCCACATGGTTCTTGGTGAGCTCACAGATTGTGATCATATAATTTGCCACCTCTATCTTAAACTTCATTGTTTCTCTTTGTGAAGTTCTTCCATTTCTTTGCAACTTCATGTTCTAAATGTTTTGGGAAATTACCTCCAGGTTTTTGTCCTATTCCGAGGACGTGAACCTTCACCAGAGGCATTTCTTAGGTACAGTGGCCTATTACCAGCCACAGCTGCTGCTTGAGTACTATTCTACTGAATTTGCATATGAGAACTGGAACAACGTTCATGATTGTTGCTTTGATCGTTGAAGTCAACTACTGCAAGTGACAGAAAGATTTTTCAGGTTCAATGACATCTGCCCATTAGGAACAATGTTTGCTGCGTGTGTCCAATGCACTTCTAGTAATTATTCAAAGTTGTATGAGTCAAGACATTTTGTAGAACAATTAGACCCTTGTGTACCTACAACTTGCCTACTGTTTTCTCTCTCTCTCTCTCTCTCTCTCACCAAAAATAAATAAATTTTGAAATATAATCAATGGAATTATCAGTCAAGATGATTTTTAATATACTTAAATCTAATTAATTGACCAGGATTGACTGGTGGGAGTACTATTTTTTGGGGATATGTGGGTAAATGATTACAGTTAGTAGTCATTCTTAGTTAAGCTAATAGTCACATGGTACTATGCCATTAGTCGTATTAGAAAATGGTTCAGATTTTGGGCCCAATTATTATACCACTTCTTTCCACTTTTCCGGTTTCCACGATATTATCAATTTGAACGTGCATGTGTGCTCGAATGTGCACATGTGCGAGCGCCGGTGTGGCTTGGGAGGGGGCCTTTGCAACTTGTAAACCTAGACCGGCCATGCACGTGTCATGTTTGTACAGAACTTTTGTTTCAAATTGTCCTATTAAATCCATGACTTCTTTTGAAAAGGAAAGAAAAAATTCATGGGCCTGAGAGGAATTTTCTCTAGAGGAATGTTTTGTATCATGATTTTCAATTTTTTTTTTTCCTTCTTTTTAATGTTACGTGTTATGAATAATTGGTAGAATCCATCTGTCTGCACCATGATAATTTTATGACGTTAAAAGTGTGCGTCTCTGAGGGTGTGAGATTTTTATTTGTTTATTTATTTATTTGTTACTACATATTATTATTATTATTTGATCCATGTGCATTGCGTGGCATAATATCATTGGATGGGCTCCTCTAAATTAGAGTTTGAATTCTTATCAGGGAGAAACAACTTGGGCTTGACAAGGCTTGATCAAGCTCATTTGTAAGGTCAATGAGTGTAGATTCATCTAATTATAAATTCATTAATATATTGAGCCGGAGTATCACTAATTTATTTATTTTTTCCCTTTTTTTGGCTCGGGGGAGATCATCGTTGATTACTAAGTTTCAAATATCCAAATTACTTGGCTTTGGTCCGAGGAGAGATTCGTTAGAAATTGTTTGTGAGATAAATAAGTTAATCTCGATTTTGTATCTATGTCAATTAGTTCATTTAATCAAACCTAAATAATTTACTACTCCTCTTGACTTGACTTAGTTGAGCTCGAATGCGCTGCCTCTCATCTATTCATGTTTCTTCATGAATATTTTCATTGTCCCCTTAAAAATAAAAATGAAAATAAAAATAAGGATAAAATACAGAAAACTACCCCCTAAACCGGGTAGGTTTTAGTTTGGTACTCTCAAGTTTAAAATAAGTCAATTAGGTACCTAAACAGTTCATTGATTAACACCGTTAACGGTTGGCATCAAAATGACGTTTCTACCCTTAAATCACGTTGTTTCATCAAACTTGATGCCATGATGCTACACATTAGGGAATATCGTTTTATCGCTTAACTGTGATGAACTTAATGTCATGATGCTACACATTGGGGAAAAAAAAAATATGAACACAATATGTGTGTGTGTGTGTACATATATATATATATTTCATGTATTCCATATAAAAAGTGTGCTTCATCGAAAGAGAAAAAAAAAATGACGAACTAAAATGAGAGAGAGAGAGAGAGAGAGAGAGAGAGAGGGGGTAATATGGGTGAGTCTTGTGGAATCTACCTAAGAAAAGAGACAAAAGATGAGTTCTGGGTCAAAAAGCTTAATATAAGCTTTGAACCATGACAAGGGAAAAATAGGACATGTGTACAAAATAAGGGCAAAATTGGCATATTTTAAAAATTATTGGTCAAATGACTGAATCACTATTAATTGACCAAACGGTAGGCCTCAAATTGAACATAATTGAAAATCTGGGTACTTAATTGAGTCTTTTTAAACTTGAGAGTATCAAACTAAAATCTACCTTAGACTTGTGGATGGTTTTCTGCATTTTATCCTAAAAATAAAAATGAAAATTTTCCGTGGAAAAGTGTGTCATTTTCCTTTTCTCTGGAGTTTCGACTCTCTCTTTCTAGATAGGGAAACTTACAAAAGGTTTGCTTTCCCTTTTGGTATTCCTGTCACTCCGCTACTCCTATCTCTCCGCTTCCAAACAGGGCGTAAAGATGCCAAGCAGATAAAACCTGAGGAAGTGGAGGGAAACCAAAGCACACGCAGGTGAAAACCATTTTACCACCAACCTAAGCTTGATCAATCGTTTTATCAGACCTTCATGGCGTTTGAATCAGAATCAACGCCGGTCAAAGAAGAAGAAGAAGAAGAAGAAGAAGAAAACCAGGCACCGTCGCATCACCCTTCTGCTCCATTCGATGAGGTACCAATCAACAACTCCAATCTCATTATTTTTTTCTTTTAATACAAACCCTGGTGTGTGTAGTCCATGAAATCTTGGAGCTCCAGTTCCTTTCATGGCGATGATATTTTCAAGGAATAATATATCTTCAATCATTTCACTATTCGGGGTGGTTTCTGCGTTGCAGACATCCTCTTTATACCTTCAAAAGTGGGTTCTCGTCGAATCATTTAAACATTCATGTGGCTACAATCTACATACATTCACTTATACATGTATTATATGGATAGTTGCGTACATAAACATTTATAGTCATACAAGGCCGGCCCTGACTTTTTGGAGGCCCCAAGCGAACTTAAAAAATGAGGCCCCTTATACTTATTCACACATCAAAAAAAAAAAAAAGCATTTCTACGTACTCAAAATTTTTTTTTTTCTAGTATCAAATCAAAGTTTTCTTGCCTATATAGTTACTAATATTTGCTTATATAAATAAAGGTAACAAAAAATCATTACAAGAACTTCAAAAGCCATAATTCATACTTTTTGCTTCATAAATTAGCAAAATTCATTGTTACAATAGGAAAAATACACAAAACAAAATCTAAAGTTATAATACCAAAAAACAAAAATCCCAATGCATCGAAGTATCACTTAAATATTTGTTTGGGTTTTAAACTTATTCTTTGGGATGGACTTGGGTCCTTAGATTTGATTTTGGGGCTTTCTTTACAATCATTACATTTTGGAGGTCTCTATTGGCATCCAAAGACTTGCTTTTCATCCCCCACTTATTTTGCACTTTAAGATTTTATGAAAAACATATAAAGTTTTCATAAAAACTCATCACTCTATCTATTAGAAAATATCATTTTGAACAACTTTTTGGAAATTTTTTTCCCAAAATCTATCGTTTAAGCGAACTTTTTAGTCATTTATGAAGTGAATACTATAAATGGCAAAAAAGTATACTTAAACGATCAATTTTGAAAAAACATTTTTAAAAAAAGTTATTCAAAATAATGTTTTCTAATAGAATACACAATAAGTTTTTATGAAAACCTTCTATATTTTTTCATAAAAACTTAAAGTGTAAAATAAGTGGGAATGAAAAACAAATCATGGGGTGCCAATAGAGGCCCCCTTACATTTTTTTTTTCTCTAGAGCTAACCCAATCATAGTGATTAGATTTGGTGTTGGGGCCCCTTTTTTCATCCAAAAAAGTGGTGCCCTAAGCGACCACATTGGAAAATTATAGTCAGGGCCGGCCCTGTAGTCATACATTGGTGGGTTTTGCTTTCTGTATTTTGTTTTTTTGTTTTGTTTTGTTTTTTTTTTTATTTTTTTTTTAACATATAAAGAAGTTTGAGTTTTACTTGATAGAAGCATTGGATGTTGGGATTCAGCATTGGGGCATGTGTGATGTGTGTATTAGACGACTATCGAATTTTCATTATCCATTTTATCTGCGGTTTATATTTTCTGTTCTGTCAATTTGTAGATTCAATCTAGTTTTAGCTGTCATGGTGATTACACGCACAAACACATAAATACGCACTTGTGCATGCCTATTTTAGACTAAAATCATGCAAATTATAATGTACTAATGAAAGTATTTTATGTATTTTGGAAGCCCATTAGTTGTCCTTTGGTATATCCATTCATTTTTTATAGCAGGATCTTATGGCATACTTAGCTGATCCTCCTCAATGCTCACACCATAATTTTGCCTTTTATTATGCAGTTTTTTGACATCTCGACTACAGTTGATCCTAGTTATATAATATCTTCAATCCGTAAACTTCTGCCACCTGACTCAAGGAATAGTCACGATTCTCGTGGAGTCGATGCTTGTGATGATTCTACAGTTTCTACTAAAGAATCAAAAGCTGATGAGGCAAAAGAATGTGCAGCCTCTCTACCTGAAGACAGAGTTTCAAACCCCCAAAACAATAATTTTGATGCCATGGACACTCATGATGATTTTGATGAACAACTTGCTCATCGAGAAGGGCAGGATGAAGGGTTGTGTCATAGAGTTGAGCGGCGTGTTGCATCAGTGGGAGAAGAGGCTTGGGAAGAGTATGGTTGCATTCTGTGGGATCTAGCTGCAAGCAGAACTCATGCAGAATTTATGGTACTTGACTTTTATCTCTTTAAATTGAATTTCTCTTGATGTTGATTTTTTTTTTTTGGGGATAAAATTACAGTATGTATCGGATGAAACGGAAAGGGCAAAAAGCCAAAAACCCTCATACATGAGACATATACAAGAGTTAAAAAACCTCCAAAGCTCAACAAAAAAGAGCCAAACAAAGACATCCCCTAAAATCTAATGCATGCTAAGGGAGTCAACAAAAAGAGTAAAAGATGGATTATATTCTCTCGTATAACTACAGAACCACCAATACAATGATTTAACCAAAAAAGATTTGAGCTCCACTGTAGATGACTCCACCGTAAGAAAATCTCCAATAGAATTTAGTCGCATGTCAAGAACTATTGCCTTTTGTGCTAGATTTTGATAAAAGTTGTGGAGATAATTCCAGTGAGATAATGACGGAGAAAATTTTGCTGGTTGGACATAGACAGTTGCGATTGTTGTTCTAACTTGGTGATGTTTGTGAACCAACCTATTACATATGAAATAGGAAAACCTAGTTCTACTAGAACAAGTAAACCAAAATAAACTAGGAAACTAAAAACTAATAAAATAAAAGCAATAATTAAATAACACAAAATAATTAAGATGGGATCGACTAATAGAGTTCTCTCTGTCAGGTTCATCGTATTGTCCACCTTCTCTCTGCCCCCCCCCCCCCCCCCCCCCCCCCCCCCCCAAAAAAAAAAAAAAAAAAAAACCCTTGTGTGCCAGGGCACCCAAAAAGGAAAAAACTATTTAATAAGAAGAAACAACATAGGAAAGGGGCAAAGGGCCATGACAAAGTGAGGTGTGGATGAAAATGGCATAGGACCTGTAGCTGTAGCTTGTTTTACTTATAGACATTGCTATGTGCCTTCTTTCTTTCTTTTTTGTACTTTTGTTTTTCAATGATGGCAGCAAAATGTAGTATTAGTAGGAGGGCAGTAGTGCAGTACTGTGTGGCCATTATTTTCACAATTCAAACTTCTTATTTATTGTGTTTACTGGATTGGACCTCAAAATTTCTGTATAGGTGCAGAACCTTCTACTCGAAGTGCTTTTGGCGAATCTTACGATTTCCCAATCTGTTCGTATTATGGTAAGCCTGTTTTCCACTTCTGTTGTGAAGTCTGTTTGCATATAAATATAGTTCATTCTTTCAACATGATAAGTTACTTTTGTCAAAATGGGTAAAGTGGTTACTAGGTGGTTAGTAAAAACTGTAATGCAATGAATTGCCTATTTTAAGAGTTAGTATCCTTCTGTTTCCAGGAGATTAGCCTTGGAATAATTGGAAATCTTGCCTGCCATGAAGTTCCCAGGAAACAAATAGTTGCTACAAATGGATTGATTGAGATAATTGTGGATCAGTTGTTCTTAGATGACACTCCATGCTTATGTGAAGTGTGCCGGTAATCCTACTTAGCCTTTTGATCTGAGGATTTCAGTGATTGGTCTTTATTCCCATTTTGAAGATTGACTTGTATATGTTATCCCAGAACTGTTTTGCTTCTTTAGAGTTTTACTCTTTCTCATTATCGTTACTATTTAACTTTGTTTATAACACTATGATTATGCCTCTCTGTCTCTCTCCCTCTCTGTTCATTTGTTTTATCTGGTGATTTCCTCCTTGGCCTTTTTATGTGCTCCTTTTACAGTATACGATATGATCGAAATTACCCATTATGGACTGTTTCTGTATATTATAGAAAAAGATTCGCATTTTATTTTATTTCCTTTTCATTTCAACCTTTCCTCATGGGATGGAGGGTTGGTGTTGCAGTTCTCAATCATGTGTGCTTAGGTTTTTACTGATTCACTTTTCTTACAAATTTTACAATTATTATATATCTTTTCTTTTTCTTGTTTGTGAAATTGTGATGCTTGAATTCTCATTTATACCGTGTACAATTGACTTGCGAACTTGCAATTTGCATAGATGTCTGACACGATCATATCATATGATACTGATTTGTGCAATATACTTACACAGTTAGTAATCTGAACAGGTTGTTGACTTTGGGTCTTCAAGGCAGTGAAGGTGTTACCTGGGCTGAGGCTTTGCAGTCTGAAAATATTCTATGCCGTATTTTATGGATTGCAGAAAATGCATTAAATCCACAGCTTTTAGAGAAGGTAGCAAAAATTATCTATACTGCATTTTCTTATATGATGTATTGGTATGTATAAACATACATACATGCATACATATTCTTGCAAGTTCTATGATTATTTCATCCTCAATACACTTTCCGTCATGTTCGTGGTAGGTTGTGCAATAAAATTCTTGCCAATTCATGGTGTGAAGTAGTGTTATGTATCCTACTACGTTATACAACCATACACTGTAGTAAACCCATCTTCTGAAGCATAGGCATGTGTAAGATAACATGATACATAATATCCAATAGTGACAAGTGGCACTTTTGTTGAACAATGACTTATTTACCTCCAAATACACCACAAAATGTGAAACACGAACAAAATCAGCTACCTACATTCTATATTTTAAGAGTTAATCTGGTAAACTTTTTCTTTGTATTAGATTCTTACTAGTCAAAACCCTACGGTATGGGGTGGGACTTACGACACTACTGTTCTTTCCTAACAAGCTTGTATATATATATATATGTATGTGTGTGTGTGTGTGTGTGTGTGTATGTAGTCAACTTTTCTTTGTATTATATATATATATATATATATATATATATATATATATATATATATATATATATGTATGTATGTATGTATGTATGGATGTATGTATGAATACACACTTTTGGATAATATGGAGTGCATTAACCATTGTCCATTATCTAAAAGAACTTTGTTTCTCAAACAGAGTGTTGGGCTATTGTTAGCCATTTTAGAAAGTCAACAGGAAGTTGCGCCTATTCTTCTTCCACCTTTAATGAAGTTGGGTTTACCAAGTCTTTTGATTAATCTCTTGGCTTTTGAGATGAGCAAATTAACAAGTGAAAGAATACCTGAAAGGTACGATTTTGTTTGTCTGTATTTTAAGGGCTGACTCTCACTACCTATATGAGCTTTGCCAATATAGTTTTTTAATATTGTGAAATGCTTATAATAATGTGCAAAAATTCTTTACATTTTCATGTTTAGTCAAGCACATCCCACATCATATATTATAAATTTTTTAGGGGTCTTTGGAGTAATTTTTTGCTTGCCTTTCAACTTTGCAATTCGCTGGAAGAGGGAAAAACTCTTTTTTGTGTACTATATGGATTTCTTGCACCCTTGAATCAGGTTCTTCAAATACCTTTTCTATGTATTTCTTCCGATGATTCTTAGAACAAGGCTCCTATGACTTTTTATTTTTATTTTTTTGGTAATGGCTTCTATGACATCTGTGGTTTAAATATTCCAGAGTTCCACTTCAAGAAGGCTAAATGTTGATGTTGATGTTGATTTCTTTTTGGTTTAGAACTTTCTAAACATAAAAAGAAATTCATTTTCGGGATATGTGACATGCTAATTCAGTGATTAACATGCATGTATTGTTCTACTATCCAAATGTGATATATTACTCAAATATAACAAACAAAAGTTATATACAATGTGGCTTATGTGCACCATAAAATTTGGGTATGCTCTTTAGTCATCATTCTTCAACCAATTACCTGAGATTGCCAATAGCGTACTTGCTCCACATGGTTTGAAAATTGTGCCCTGCTTGTAGCGTGATGATACCATATTTTATATTCACGACTGCATGTCTGCATCATTGGTACATGGTAATCATCCTTAACATAGTAGATCACTTTGCCCATTAATAGATATTTTGTATTTTGAGTTGTTGTAAGTTGTAACCACAGTCCTTGACCAAAAAAGAGAGTTGTTGTAGCCACAGTAATACAGGTATCTGTGGGTCTCTTTCTACAGGGCAGCTCAAGGAGAGATTCATAGGTTTTCTCTTTGGGGGAACTCTGGGGGTTACATTCTATAGATTGCTCAATTTTTTAATGTACACATCATTTCAACAAGAGAGAGCCAGAGAAAAGTTTTAGTTTTCAACAAGAAACAAAAAGCTGTTTTACATAGTTACATGGTATCATAATAATAATATAATATAAAGGTTTTGTTACAGTATAGTCATGGAATAATCATATCTGCAGTGTAGGGATAGTCATACATAACATAAATTTTTGTTGTTTGACGTTCTTTCAGGTACTCTGTTCTTGATTTGATTCTTCGTGCAATTGAAGCTCTTTCTGTTATTGATGGTTATTCACAGCAAATCTGTTCAAATAAGGAACTCTTTCAACTAATTTATAACCTGATCAAACTGCCTGATAAAGTTGAGGTACGCTGTGACTTGCCAAAAATTGTAAAATATTGCAATTGTAGTCCTTTTTTTGTGTATGTGGGTAGTTTCATGAGTTGGTGTTGATATAATTTGGTGTTTTCAATTAACTATTTGGCAATTTTGTTGAATTTTCGAATGAACACTAATTCAATATACCAAAAAATTGGTAAAAGTGAGGATTATTTGTCTTTCTTATAACTAAAGAAAATAATTGGATTTTTTGGTATATTTATATTTATTGATTTTTTGTCCTTAGGAAAGTCCACTAGGGTCCATGGGCTACACAACAGAGTGTAGCCCTCCCCCAACCCCTAAACATCCCTCAGTCCTCTTCTCATTTCTCATTCACACTCATCAGGACTTGATCCTAGAACTTTGTGAATGAGAGTGATATTACTCGGTCACTTGAACCCAGGGCATTTCACGAAAATGATTGGCTATTATAGTTTCGTTAGTGATGATACAGGTTGTTTGATTAATTGATAAAACTGTGAAGGTGGTAATTGTGAATATCTGCAGTGACATCTTTCTCTACAGGTTGCGAACTCTTGTGTCACTGCTGCAGTTTTAATTGCAAATATCCTCTCTGATGCCACTGATCTAGCTTCAGAGATATCACAGGGTAAATTGTTTAGGTTTCCTGTAACCAAAGTTTTGCAATGCTTTCATTTTCTGCCACTATTTCAGATTTATAATTATTGAATTCCCATGAGAATTAAAATCAACACTGGGATCCATTGTTCCATGCAGATTTGCCTTTCCTAGAAGGTCTGCTTGATATATTCCCTTTTGCTTCGGATGATTTAGAAGCACAGAATGCACTTTGGAGCGTCATAGCGAGGCTACTAGTTCGAGTTCAAGAAAGTAAGATGAGCCTATCAAGTTTGCATCAATATGTGTCATTTCTAGTGAGCAAATCAGATCTCATTGAAGACAACCTTCTTGATCAACAATTAGACGACTGTAACGAAGAACATGAGATCTCAACCACTTCTGGCACAAAATTCAGTGCTAGAACTATATCTGTATCCTCTTATGTTGGTTGAGTTTTCTAGTGAAAATGGCATCCAATTTGTTAATATAAACCTGATGTACCTTTTTATTTATTTTTTATTTAGTTTTGTTGTGGGTAAGATGAGCTACTTCATCACCTCTATCTAGTCATGCCGATGTGCTAGAACTATATCTGTATCCTATGACTTTTCTCCATCCCCATCTTACCCATAGCAAAAAAATAAAAAAAAATAAAAACCCACCATATCTGGCTGGGACCTTGTTCCACATTGGTTAGGCGGGGATTTTAGTAAGCAAGGTTCTACGCCTCAAAAAATTCCCCTAGGCTTTTTGAGTGTGGTGTGCTTGTCAATCTTATGTGTTACTTCATCACCCTTATTCAGTAATATACTCATCAACTGGTGGAGGGTTCATTAAGTTTCTGATACAAATCACCATTTCTTGCAATCTTCTTGTTTCCTTTTACCTTTGCCACAGCTTAGAAGGATTATCAGTATTTTGAACCAGTGGACTACGTCGAAGGATCATATTGCCAAAAACAATTTGGTGGGAGAAAATCATGCAAATGATGGCAATGTTGAGAGATTGTTGGATTGCTGTCGTAAATATGTTGAGTAAGCTGTGGTTCTTTTTCTATCTGTAACTTGTAGCAATTTTCCATATTTTCTTCCAAGATTTTATCTTTTTTGTACTATTAATGCTGCCTGGGTGCATATTAAGCTATAACAAGTTTTTTGTTATATAATCACTTCATTGAGACCATTCTTCTTCCTGTTCTTCATTTTTGAAGATGAACATTTATGCACTTTAAGATCCAAAGGTTGGCCAGTAGATGGTGGCATTTTAATGCTTTTGGAGTCAATATGCTAAAAAGATCATAGGCAGCGTCCAACAGTTCATATACAGTGAAAAGAGAGCTCAAACTTTCCCTCTCTTCATAGACATGATTTAGGGCTTTGGCCTTTTACAGTTTCAATACATTTAACTTTAGCAAGAGAGAAAAAGGGTCAAGATTCCCTCATTTAGCAAGCAAGAAAAAGGGTCAAGATTGCCTCTTGAAGCCTTGAAGGTGCTAAATTAGGGAAAGGAATAATGTCATTTGCTTTAATTGGGTTTTAATACATACAACTATACAAGGCAAATCAAAACTTTTGTTCCAACTATAATCACCCAAATTAATCCATCCAAGTTGTGCTTTTTGCCCCACATTTCTTTCCTGCTCAAATAAACTATTTGTGGTCTTCAAAACTAAATGCAGTGAACAAGAACTTCATGCGAGTAGGATATTATAAAAGCAATCATTAAAACATATATGAACCTGTAATTGTATAATCATCAGAGAGGTCAGATTGAATCTGTAACACTGCAATCAAAAGTCGTGACAATATCAGACTAATGTCATAATTCATAAGTCAATTAAAAAATGTGGTTAAACTATATTAGTTGAGACAAGATTTTGTTGAAAAAGTAGAGGCCCATAGACGAGCCCCCACCCCCCCCCCCTCTTCTCTCTCTCTCTATTCCTCAAATTGGGGCTGGTAGAACAGTTTGTATGCCTCCATGACTTCAAGATACCACATTGCCTCCCGATCAGGAAAAGGCGAAAGATCAACAATCTTGTGAACCTGAAATACAAAGACAAAATGCAGCTTTAATTTACTTCGGAATATGAAGAAACCACTGACTTTGCTGAAAAAGATGTCTACAATAGAAGTTAGAAGAACTGATTCAGGGACATGAGATTTTTCTTTTCATTTATTTTCTTTTCACAAGGTATAATTAAACCCACAATGTCCACTCTACAATGGACACAGGTTACCGCAATGCCAAGAAAACTATATTTGGAGAACTAGAAATCTTTGCAAACTACAGGCAACTATTATGGTTACCTCGTTAACCCCTTATTAAAAAATTATTCATCCATTCCAAAAATCACTATTCTTATAATACATTTCGTTTCCAATACTTCCCCAGTGTCAAACATGAAATTTGAAAGATTCTGATATATTTCTTCTCAAGTCTAGATCACATTTTAGTCAAAAATCAAATACTGTTTATGCCCTACAACTGCAGAGTTGAATTGTTGAACAAAGACTGGCCATGTGACAGAGCCAGAAAAATATTTAACAGCACTACATCTGATTAATAATAATTGCAATGTCAAACGTACCACTGAATTTCCGTTCCCGGGATTTTAAGTAACTGAGTACAACAGTCTTAAAGTGTTTAGACATTTTTCTTTGAAGGCACTGGTAGAGAAAAAAATCAACTAAAGGGATACTTCCATATGTGTCAGTGTGAGGGGGTGTTGTATGAGCATAGATAGCTTAACTATTCAAAAATGGTTAAGTACAGTTCTCAGTGTGAGGGGGTGTTGTATGAGCATAGATAGCTTAACTACTCAAAAATGCTTAAAGTACAGTTCTTTCTTCTCCCAAATGCTATTAGACAAATGAAATAATCTTAGACATCTCAAGGACATCAACTAAAGGCTAGGAACTTCAAGGGAACAACTTTTGAAGCCTCAAAATTTTATGGTGATTAAAAGGATTATAAATTTAAATTAGCCAATTATTTATCTCCCATGAAAAGTTGAACCAAACATCTCATAAGCATATTCGTTAGAATACTCAGGTCACATTCATGGACTTATCGGGGTGATGTATAACCAATTTTCAAATATGTAGGGACTCCCAAACATGGTATTCTACACTACCTAATAAGTAATCTACTATCATCCCAAGCTTTAACAGTCACTAATTAAGATGCCCTGCCAACCTCAATATTTGATCTGAACTCAAAACGACTGCTATTTTCCACTTGCGCTATTTATTGAAAAAACTCATATGCAGCTGAATCCGCATGTCATTGTCAACTCTCATGTGTTTGTAACTTTGTATGATAATTCTCAGGATGATATACATATAATTCTGCAATTTACAGTTGCCGATCCAAGACTGAAACTTACAATTACGCAATAAAATTACTAAATATCACTCCAACTCTCATAAGCCAATTTCCATTTCCTAAAGAAACACTCACCTAAACCAAGCCAATTAATCATATAATGTTAACAGAGTTGAGGATGCTTCTTTCTCCCTCTCAAAAATAATGAACAAAAATCTTCAAAATTGAAATTGATTCTCTTAACCCATGTTTTCTCGACAACCAAACAAGACAAAAAAGGGGAAATACCCAAATCTAAAACTCTAAACATGAAGCAATTAGGCCTAGCAAATAGTGATACAAACTGATTATTAAACTATATCAAATTCAACATCATACAACAGCTCAATCATGACATACTTCCAGTTTTCAAGCAAAATGCTATTATGTTTCAATAGAAAACTACTCAAAGAAACATATACTTTGAAAGTTTGAAGTAAATTTTGCAAGAGATGGGTATTTACCTTGATCATGTGGGGTTCACCTGTGCGGACAAAATATCCTCCAACCACCATGACATACATACCTGTGAACAGCATGCTAAAATGCGCTGTTAACTGTGAAAAAGAATGGAGTAGAAGAAGCGCTAAATTGAGCTCTCGGCAGAGAGAGTAGCATGTTAAAATGCGCCGTCACTGTAAATACTTGGGGGGGGGGGGTTCTACAGGTTCTAAAGCGTGCTTATTATGGAGATAATGGGAAGCATGCTAAAATGCGCCGTTGCTGCGAGAAATGGGGGCAGGAAATGCTAAAATGCGCGGGTAGCGAGTTGGGGTAACTGACCTATCTTCCATTCTCGGCAACGGAAATCGGTGGAGAGAGAGAGGTCGACGACGCCGGTGCCGTCGTCGAGGAGGAACCGGCCGTCGTCCGAGGCTGAGACCAAAACGCCCTGCGTAGGTGTCGTTTCGTGATCATTTGAAAAAATCGAAAGAGGACGAGAAGAAAAGGGTTGGGGCCAGTTTGGGGGAAATGACAGAAAAGAAGAAGTAGAAGAAGAAGAAGAAGAAGAACCTGTAACCAGGCGCGTTGGAAGAGGATGCCGCCGAGAGTCATGGCGTTTTGCGATGATGTCTCGCGGGCGTTCTTCAGTTGCCCACACAGCACCTTCAGCGCTGCTAGACTGTAATCCATCTCCCCCCAAAATTACAATCACCTTGCTTTCAAATTGCCCTTCTAACCTACTCATATTTTATGTTGGCCCAGGACCAAGGTCAGAATTTTATTTATTTATTTTTTTAACTTTCCTAAATAACTGAATATTTTTGTCTAAATATGTTTGCCCAATTCATATGATAACTTCTTGACTATTCGAAGAATTAGATTTGTGGGTGATCTTGTATATTTTTATGTGTTAGTTTGTACTCAAACTTTGATAGGATTACACTTTTAAGTCCTATGTTTGTTTGCTTCTTGGTTTTTTTTGGCTCTTATAATAATAATAATAACATGGTACGGAATAATTGATATATGTGGTAGGATATGTCACATCAATCTACTTAACTGTTACATGGTATGGCAAACAAAATGGGTAGCATTGTCCAAACATGGTACATCTACTTAAGATGTACAAACAAAATGGGTAAATAAGTTGAATAAGGTAGCATTGTTCAAACATCTATATAATTTTTAATGTAATTATTAAAGATCCGTTTGGATGTTAAATTTGAAATTAAATTATTTAAGAAATTTTACATACTGTTGCAGGCATAAATCCATTATCTTAAATTAAAATATTTTAAAAAGTTAAAATCATAACCATAGTTGATGTTATGAAATCAATTATTAAAAATTCATAAAATACTTCTATTTTGAGTTTTCACTCTTATTTGTAATATATATATATTTTAAATTTATCAGTTTAAGGTGATAGATTAAACCTTCAATATAATGTAAATATTCAACGATTTCTAAAAATATTAGGAGGAATTTTTTTTTTTTTTTGGTAAGTCTTAGGAGGAATTTTAGATTGGTCTAGGTACCGAAAAATAATTATAGTTAGAAGTCGTTAGTTAAGTTAGTAATCATTTAGTAAGAAGTTAGTAGTAATTTCTTTTGAATTGTAATTATTTTCCGGAAGCTAATCTAAAATTTTCCTAAAATATTAAGGTCACTAAGTTTCGCTCATTATTCGACAAACTAAGTAAAGTCATTGTATTTAACATAAAAGTCGACGGGGTCTTGAAAAGGAAGTGCTAACTTAAATTTTTTATTTATTGAGACGTAAATCACTATATCCTAGAAATTACTGGTCCACTCCTTAAGGCTTTGTTTGTTAAAACCCATCAACTATTAAGATCATTGTTATGTACCACAGTACCACCCAAAAAAAAGAAAAGAAAATTCATGTAACAGCAAGTAATCTTATTCATATGATTATAGAAAATTACATAAATGGACTACTCTTAACTTCCATTAGTTACATGGCCTTGTCCACACCTAATTTACATAATGTCACACACACAGACTGGTGCACTCATTACTCATTAGTCATTACAAGTTCACAACAACATGAAAGACAACAGAAGTCTCAACAACACCACAGCAAACTCTAAAAAGCGAACAAATGTGTATGTATGTGATGGCAGCAATTAGAAGATAAGGGAGATGCCATTGACAAGCAAATCATCGGCCAAAAACTTGTTGGCGGCCTCCGTGGGGTGAACACCATCCCAAAAGACGTACTCTGAAGCATTTGCACACGTTCCTACGGACTTGGCGTTGCATAGTATGGATGTCTCCAGCAATCCTGTTCCACAGCAGGCCCTCCTCGCCTCGAAGAACCCTGTGAAAACACAATAGTGACCAAACGAGTTGGTGTGTCGCCCATTCATGGCCTCACCTCAAAACACTAGCCTGGACAATCTCAAGAGGTTCAGTGGTGCAATTGGCTTAGACAATGTGCCTGGCCTTGACTAGGTGATAACTGAGTGCTTGCCTGCTTCTACCCGTTCTTTAAAAGGAGGTTGCGGGTTTGAATCTTGCAAGGTCGGGAGGACACATCCTATGATGTAGGTTGTAGGGTTGTGCCATGTTTTTTATTGTACCAATAAATAAATAAATTGAGAAAATTGCACTTTACCCATTTCAAGTTTGATCTGTCCAACCATACGTTTTTCCCTTCTATCCCTTTAGTTAGAAAATTACACTTTGCCCTAGTCTACTACATCTGGATAACTTGTTTGTTGTTTTCGTTCATCCTTCTTGAAGGGGTTTAGTGCTATCGTCTAAAACTATAGAGGAACTTTGTGGCAAAAAGAGAATAAAATTATATATTATATATATATATATATATATATAAAAGATGACAATCAGGTAAGCACGTGTTGACATAACTTAGATCAACACTCGTATTAGGAATTGTACCTTGTGCACTAGCGGGTTATGAGGTACATTGGACCAATGCAAGTGGTACAACCTTCAATGCATGGTACTGATATAACTTATATCAATACGTGCTGATAGGAACATAACCAAATATATATATTTTATGTGCTTAATTAATTATGAGAACGGTCATTGCAACCCCATAATTTTATTTGCATACATCACTTATTTTAATTTTTTTATGTTTTATTAAAAATATAAAAGGTTTTTATAAAAATTAGACATGTAGCCCACTAAAAAACATCATTTTGAACAATTTTGCAGAAAAAAGTTTTTTCCAAAATTTGTCGTTGAAGTGGACTTTTTTTTGCCAAAAATGAAACAAAAACTATAAACGGCCAAAAAATCCACCTAAATGACAGATTTTGAAAAATTTGCAAAATAATATTTTCTAATAGATTTCATAGAAACCTTCTATATGTTTTTAATATCTTAAAAATTAATATAAATGAGGTGTACAAATAATATTGAGGGGTTGCAATAATGGCTCTCTTAGTGTTGACGTTAGTATGTCGTGGTACAAGTTTTAGTAATCAGATCAAGGCCGGGCTTGATTAAGGCCATAAACCTCTTTTAGGGTATGAATAGCCCAACCTGACCTCATTGATTGGACAGCGGTCTGGGAACAAATCGGGCTAATTTATCTAAGCCCAGCCCGTTCAGAAATGGAGTCCGAGAGGTATACACGAAACACGTACCATTATCAGATGGCTTTGTGACAAGTTCGTAGAGAGGCTGATAGATGTCGAAGACGAGGACAGTGAGGTTTGAAAGGCTGCTTGAATTTTGCAAGCTTTGAGATGTGAAATTGAGCTTATTATTGAATGAAATTGCATCTCTGTTTAACTTGGCCACGCATTCGTTGCTATCGTCTCCGAATAACGTGATGGTCGCAGGCAAGCATCCCATGGGCGGCAGCGACGTCACTCCGATCTTCCTTGCCCCTAACTCATAAAGGCCCTGTCGCCAAAACAGTGAAATTAGAGGAAAAATATGGTTGCTGAATTATTTGTACATTGATTCACATAGGTACATAAAGAAAAATATGCCTGTTCTCTCGCAAATATGGCACTGGCCGTGCCAACTTTTCATATGGAGCCCATTTACCTTCCAACCAGGCCCATGGCTCAAGCTACCTGTAGTTACTTAGGCTCCCACAGGAGATACGCGTGAAGCCGAATTTACAGGCTAGGATTAGGGAACGGCTATTGCCCCCCTAGTTTAGGTTTTGAAAAAGCTTTTTTCTACAAAATTGTTTAAAATGATGTTTTCTAGTAAACAACGTGACCGATTTTCATAAAAACCTTATATATTTTGCATAAAACGTTAAAAACCTACAAAATTGTTTAAAATGATGTTTTCTAGTAAACAACGTGACCGATTTTCATAAAAACCTTATATATTTTGCATAAAACGTTAAAAACCTAAAACATGTGGGGGTGTGATCAAAATGGGGGGCAATAGCCGGACCCCTAGGATTATGGTTGGTTTGGTCTAGGGCTAGAAGCCTAAGTCCATTAAATTTTCATTATTTCAGGCTGGGCCTAAATTATAAGCTCGAACAACATTGTGACTAATTAATTCTACATGATAATGTTAAGCTGTCGGTCTCATTCCCTCACTTTATTTACTAGGTGACATACAATGGTAAGATTGTAATTAATCAAAAAATAAGTCTCTTTTGTTTAGAAAAAGTGAATCCTGAATGTGGCGAATGTAACACCATTCACTTCTTATATCCATCACGTTTTTTTTTTTTTTGGGTCTTATTATCATAAAAATGCTTACATTGCAATGACAGACAAATCAAAACGTGAAATGTATCATAATATATCATTGCGCCACATGTAGTTAAGTAACATATAACTATATAAGCATATTTTAATATAGTTTTAGGATGAGGGACAACATTTGTATATAAATTTTTTTTCCGATAGTCCATTTCTCTCGCATCCAACTATGTTCAAAGAAGTTGGCGTTGGGATGATTCTCAAGTAATTTTCTAACCGTTGGATGGAAAAGAAACGTACGGATTATTGTAAAAATATTTGCACAGAAGTGTTGTTCCCTTAACGTAAAGTTAATTTGGTGCAGCCAATATAATAGTACATATTTTGATCCGGTAGTATTTTACTATTATATATAATGCTACCAAGGAAGGAAATGGCAAAAGTAATCTATGGTGGGAATGAGATACCTCAATGAAACTTGCGTAGGAATGCATGAGAATGTCTGAGAATTGATCAGGTGTATAGGCCTTATACAGAAAAGGATTAATGTAATAATTCTGAACGAAGTCACTGCTCCCAGCACTAACAAGGTAGATTGCCCCAGAGATTATTGATGAAGCATTGGAGCTCCCTGCAATCTTCACTAGTTTATCCTGGTATTCCTTGAAGTACTCCAGCTGCTGACTCAATGGGATTGCATGCTACACCATCAAAATCCAAAACAAATCATCGTCATCGTCATCATCTATTATATATATATATAGAGAGAGAGAGAGAGAGAGAGCGAGAGAGAGAGAGAGAGAGAGAGAGAGAGAGAGAGAGAGAGAATTGCTCCCATTGTTTTTACATATAGCTTTGGTGTGGTGTGATAATAGCCAGAAGCAGCTGAGGCAAAGTTGGCACCAATCAAGAGGTTCTTTCCTCTGGCCTTTTTGCTAAGATAAGCTGGTGGGTAAGAAGTAAAGCCTATGTTTTCAGCTGCGTTGAAAAGAAAAACACAAACCCCATTAGACAAACTAGAGATTAGCCAGAGAGAGAGAATGTGATGGAGTCTTGAGATAAAAGAGTACCAGTAAAGTCTGAGGCAAGCTTGCCGTTGCAGAACCTTCCAGTAGGTCTGTGGCGAGCAAAGTCTCTGCCATAAGGAGGGAAATTTGCCTTTACAATGGTGTAGAGGTGGTTGTTGTTGCCTGCATCAACAACAGAGTCCCCAAATATGAACATTGCAGGAACCAAAGGCTGCCCATCAGCCATGTACAGCATCATAGCAAGAAGAAAGGAAGCCCAGAAAGAATTGGAAAATCCCATGATTTTCATTAACTGGTCTCAACAGGGGAACTTGGTTAGAGAGAGAGAAAGAGAAGAGATGTGAAAATTGGTAACTAGGGAGTGGGGAATTTAACAAGGGAGACCCGTGGAAATGGTCGTTAAAGTGCAATAACTAGTTGGGAAGATTTTCAAGAAATCTGATCATTTCCAGCTTAATTTTGGATTACTTCTCATTGTTGCTAAGAAAATTTGGAATACATATTTTCTAATGGGTTTGGCGCAAGTGAGGCCAACCCCTAACACCCCCACCCCTAAAAAAAAAAAAGGAGGAAAACAGAAAAAATCTCAACACCTAGAAAGGAATTGAAGGAGATCAAGTGTACCAAAACTCAATTTTGTTGAGGTGGTTTTTTTTTTCGCAAGAGGTTTAGTTGGTAAGGCCAAATTTGGCCTACCTATCCTCTTCTTTTTTTTTTGGGTTCTTTTCTTTTTGGGCTAAGCATTGGTTGGATAAATTCCAAGCATTTTTTAGACTGAGTGAGTAGGTCCAGTGGTGTATCATCCACCCTGTCTCATGCCATGCTACTGTGTTGTAATGGTTTTTGGCAAGAGGCAAACCTCATTTAGTGAAATAAAATTAGAAGGAAATTACTCAATTACTGTGAGGTGCACATTACAAAAACATGTTTACATTATTATGTCCACCTTTGTGGGTTTATTTTTGGTCTATGAATAGGATAACCTTTAAATGACCTTTTTACGGTTCATCAAATTCCCAGTGGAAAGGTAGGATCTGTGATACGGGTGCCCCCTCTCAATTAAGGGCAGTGGAAATCCAAACTTGCCCTTTACTATGTGCAGCCGAATAGCTGCCAGAATATGGCTAACAGAGTAACAGTGTCTTTATGTCTATCAAGAGGGCCCCATTTATCAATACAAGGAGTATTCATATCACTGCATAAAAAAGAATAGGTGGATGGTTCAAGTTGCGTTTCTTGATGAAATATGTTCTTGAGCTGTCCTAGCTTCCAAGTGACCCTCCTTATCTGTACCCAAATCAGAAAGGGTCAACTAGATTCAGTGTGGCACTTGTATTTAGACAATTGAAATAGATGCCACCCTCAGTTTTTTGCTGAACTTTCCTTTCAATTTTGTATTGTGTGCCCTTCTTTAATTCAGCAATAGTCATATGCAGCAGCCTTCCAATCACTATCAAAAAAGCCCTTCACAAGAAACACAACCACATTTAAAAAAAATATGTCCATTGACTAGGAGTACCCCTCCAAGCTAGTTTTGAAAATTGGGATCCCCCTTTTGCTTTAAAGGGGCCTTGGGTGCCAGAATTGGTCTTCAATTCATGCAGCATTAAGTGCTTTCAGCATGGGCAGTAATGTCTTTTTCCACCATGGATGCCCAAAACCCTCTCCTTGATTACTCTCTCTTGTGGACAATAGTTTACTGTGGTTTCTTGCTCCTTTAGCCTTTTGGTATTTGGTGGGTATCAAAATCTCTTATGGCCGACCTCTTCTACCAATTGATGTGCCCTTCCTCCTAATCCAGTGTGGGAACTTTTGCTTTGGGGTGACCAAGTAAAAGAAGGGTATGGGTCAAAAGCTATTTGTTTAGGCAATGTCCAATATGGGATTGTGAAGATTACTCAATCTAGTGGGAAATTTAGCCACTGGAATGGTCCTGATTGGCAGGAGAGGAGAGGGTTTAAAGCAATTATTGTCTTGAAGACCTCTGATAGGTTCAATGAGCTAAATCATATTGTGTATTTTTAAGAGCTTTCTTTGTTTGGGGAAATCCTTGAAAATGGTATTAGAAAAACTCAGTTTACTTGTGTCTTCTGCACAAGATACCAGTACTTTTGTTAATGAAAATTTGGCACTTTTCGTTTAGTCCCACTCCCACGGATTTAGAATACTACTTTGGCATGGACGTATGCATACCGAACTTACTCAAGATTTATGATAGCTTACCAATATTACTATCACATTGCCAGCCTTTATCAACACAACCGACAGATTTTTTCGTTGATCTTGTTTTTTATGGAATAGTGTTATAGTACCCATTTCTTGTACTCATAGGTCCGTTTTCATCCGAGGTGGTGACTTTTAAAATACACACATAAAAAAATTAAAAAATAAAATAATATGAAAACACTTAGGAAATGAAAAATAAAGAAGAAAAAGAAAAAAAAAAAAAAAAAAAACGATTTTGACAAATTCTTACATGGCGTGCCATGCCAACCTATGTTAGCTAATGTGGCACATGCCACACTAGTTGTCATGTTAGATGGAAATAGAGCGATAGGTATTAGTGTATTACTATAGATGTACTAGCATTTTCGATAAATTGATTTCTATAGAGTATTTTTAAAATTGTAGGTATACAAGGAGGAAATTGGTGTTAATTGAACAAACTCAAGCTCACGTGGTACAAGTCATGAAATTTAAGACAAAATAATTAAATTATTAGAATATTCTAAAATTTTATTGGCAAGGGTAAGGCTCATAACTTTGAACTCATATAAAATTATAATTTTTTTTTTCAAGTATTAATACATATATAAATCCTTATAAATATAGATAATATAATCATTTTATTGTTAGAAAAAGTTCACGTGCAATGTACGTACGCAATATTTCTTATAAGATTAAGTGCATCTGTTAAAACTCGTTATGCTTCGTCATCGTGGCTTTCCGCTTCGTGGTAGAAAGCCAAAAAGACCACTCTTTTGATTATTCTTTTTTTTTTTTTTTTGGGTAAAACTCTTTTGATTATTCAAAACTCTATATTTAAACTCCTAAAAGTTGGGCTTTCATATTTCGGTTTCACAAATGATTTGTTGGCTATCGTTCAGACCCAATTTGTTGGCTCTACCACAACCTTAAGCCTCAATCATAATCTTTTAGAGAGTTCATAAATAAACTTCGTAGGATTGTGTATTATTAGCTTTGGGATTTGGCCATTTGGGCATGAACCAAATGGCCAACAATCCGACGATTTAAATTTAGCACATTGATTTTGTAGTGACCGTTTAATTTGGTATTGTTGATAGGTTTTTTTTTTTTTTTTTTTTTTTTTTTCTTCGATGTATGGGATTTTAGCATTATGCGTCTTTAGCCTAATAAGAATTAGGGTGGGTAGGGTCCTAATTGGATTTAAGGACTTGGGCTAATTAGTCATTACCCAATCGTCTATATATGTTTTGAAATTCTATCATCCTCCAAAAAAATGAGGGGCTAGCTATTTGGCAACTCCAGAAATGGGATCAGGCCATGTCCACTTTATATGTGTTATCTGGTTTTAACCAAAACCAAATTTATGTTGGTTTCAATTTTTGCAGCTTTTAAGCGTGTATTTGGAGCAACATTGAACCTCAGCACAACTAAAAGAGTCTTACCAAACATAAGAGCTTTAAGAGCATCTCCAATTCTTATCCTTTTTTTTTACTCAAATTTGAGTTTTTAAAAAAAAAAGGGTACTCCTCAAATTTAATATGGAGCTCTCCAATTCTTTACTCAATTTTTGACTCAAACATGTTTTGAAAATTCCCATTTTTTCCTAATAGCATTTTTTAATAATTTATCTCTCTCTCTCTCTCTCTCTTTGTTTCTCTTCTTATCTCTATTTGCAGCAAGCCGTATGTGTCACGAGCAGGCACTACGGGTTGTTCAGTTGAAGGTGAGGTGGAAGGCTTCTGATCTCTCTTTCTCTCTCTCTCTCTATTTCTTCGTGTTGTCTCAAACCCTAGAAATTCATACATGTGATCAAATCGCACCATTAATGTTAGTAGACCTCGTCATTGAGTCGGGCTTAGGCCTTTTTTTCCCCGGCCGTGCTTTTCAGGCTTGTATTATTCATTAGGCCATGCCATGAACGAATATGTGAAGCCCAGCCCATGGGCCTGGGCTTTTTCGGGCTTCAAGCCTACTATAACTAAAGCAGAAAAAGAAAAAATTATCTTTTAGTGATTACTACCCATCATAATACCAAAACAGAGGACACTAGTAGTCATATTTTATCAAGTTGACTATCAATTTGCAGTAAGGTAACATAAAATATCCTTTTATTGGTATTAATCTGGAACGTGGTCACCAAAATGTGCTTTTCTGAAAAGTGGAATATAACCATAATGCCATACTTTGCGAGGCTTGAGACGAGTTCGGGCGGGGCTACCCATGGTATGGGCTTTTGGGCTGGGTTCAGGCTTGGGCTTTAGCTAAAGGCCTAAGCCTATCCCAAGGGTACTCAGGTTGGGCTTTTGCTTTTGGGCTACCCATGGGCCTTCGGCTTTTGAAGAGGCCTAATTGCGGCGATTCCATATCCCTCTCAGCTCCAGCGGAAGACATATAAGGAAAAAGAAAATAAGGGGAAAGGGAACTTTTTCATCCAAGAACGTTGAGAAAGAGAGAAACAAATCTCCAGTGAGTATCCGACAAGACTTCGGCAATAGATCCAATAAGTTTTTGGTCAAATATAGCTGTTGAATCTTATGACTGATTTGCCCCTCACATTTGATTATGATTTTTATATGAATTTGAGTATAGGATTGGAGAAGGTTTTTGACATTTTTTACTCAAATTTGAATTTGATATAGGTTTTGAGTAAGGTCTAGAGATGCTCTAAAACTTGTCAACTTTATATTTGGCTAATCGGTTTTTGTGTTTTCCCAAACACCCCTTGAGGTGGGTGATGTACAATACCATTTGAATGAGAATTGTACAGTTTTTGCTCATATTATTTATTTAAGGGTAAATTGCACTTTAGGGTCTAAAGTTTGGGTTAAATTTCACTTTACGGTCTAAAGTTTAAATTGTGTCAATTTAGGTACCTAAGTTATTAGTTAAGTTGCAATTTGGGGCTTGCCATTGATTTTTTGTATTATCCCTACTTTGCTCCTTTTATGGGTTTGAAAACCATATTTTACCCCTATCAATATTAAATAAACTATTATATTTTGATCAAATCTGAATCACTTTGAGTTGCAATTTAGGACTTTTAGGTTTGGTTTTGATGGGTCATTGTGACACATATTTATGTAATTTTATTGATTCTTCATGCCTTGAAGCAAATGATTCAAAGATCAAAATACAGTAAGGTTTTGTGCTAATGAATTTTTACAAATCAACTATTTTTATATTGATTTTTTGAAGAAAATTTCAAACAAACATTTCGCGTGCGTTGTGCTATACCTAGTATATAAAAAACTACAGTGCCAAGATTAATTTTGATATCATTGAATTTCTTCATCTTTAGCTGGTTCTATTATCAAAGATAGTCATGGTAAGCCTATTATCATGCAATCCGTTTGGTTTGATGATGATACAATAGTGCCTAAAATGGAAACAACTGCACTTCGGAATGGTCTTTTTCTTGCACAAGGAAAAAGAATTAAAAGAATTTATTTAGAAGGGGATGCTAGTATTATCATTAATAATATTAGTAAGTCACAAAGTTGCCATTGGACGATCTATAGTATTTTAAATGATTGTATGAGCATTATTTTAGAGTGTAATATGGAAGTTAAAATATTTCATGTTTATAGAGAAAGAAATCAAGTTGCTGATTTCTTAACTAATTTAGGTCACATAATTAAAGGTAATCAGATTTGAGATTCTAATTTTTTGAGAGAAATTTTAGGTATTTTTTGGAAAGATGCTATTGGTAAATCCAGTCTTCGTTAGTGTTAAAATTTTCCCCTATACCAAAAAAAAAAAAGAAAAAAAAAAGAAGAAGAATTTCTTCACCCTTGAGTCTTAGACTGACGAATCCACAGCGGTTTGTCAATTAGTGTGTACCTGGAAACGAATTTGTGAGGTGGGCCATAACAAACATCCTGCTGTGGCATAAAGAGGCAAGATCATATAAATTGAGGCTTTGGCAGTAGGGGCTGCATCTCGTTTTGACCTGGGCTTATCTGATGTAATTATGATCAATGCAATGTCAATGCACTGATACAAAGAGTTTGCATAATGTAGAAGAGGCAAGGTCATATTGAGGCATAAAGAAGCAAGATCATATCGAGGCCTTGGCTGCAGGGGATGGATCTCGTTTTGACCTGGGCTTGTGAAATTCGCACGCGGAGAATATTGGTGACAACCAAGCTTGCACAAAGTTTTTTGAGTAAAGTTTAATTCCACCCATGACTTATAGGATATACTATTATCTTCCTCTTTTCTATATGTTTACCTAGACTGTTCTAAATTGTAAAAGATTTACGTGGAAAGGATTATTCATCCATATTCATATGAGGAATCCAAGGACATCTCCCCCACATTCAGACAAGAGTTCTAAGTTCTAACCCCCTACCCAATGACATAGTCATGCCCAAATAGCATGCTCTTCCATGCCCAAATAGAATTCATTGTCAAAGATGAGCACACCCAGGAAGGTTGAAACCAATTGAAAAAGAAGGCAAAGTTTTCCCAAGAAAGAAGCCAGAAGTGTTTGATTATTTGACTACAAAAACTGAGAAAATTATTACATGGAGAAGAGAAATTGGATGGCTCAGTTTACATCAAACCTCTGGACTAGCTTATTAGCACCCGAACCCACAGCACATTGAATGATTTTCAAAAAGAACCACACTGGTTTGTTAAAAGGTTAGAAACTAGAAGTAAAGCCTCCATCCTGCCCATGCAATCTACCCTTCACCCTCAACATTAGTTTATCACAAGCCGCCCTAATTCAGCTCCCAAAAGCCTCCCTCTTGCAAAGTAGTTATGATAGTTCTTCTCTCTCTCTCTCTCTCTCTCACCGGCCTTGTTGCTTGCGCTCGTTTTTATAGACGTGATTGATCTCTCTAACATATCAACAGCAGCGCCTTGCAATCACAACTGGAGATTTATTCTCTCGGACATTCTTATAATATCCGAATAAATCGTATCACCTCCAATCTCTGCTCCAGTAGCCCCAGCAGCAACTCGCAATACGTCCTCAATCAAAGCAACATTTCCCATTATGTCGACGTGAGCCCCACTCTCTATACCCCTCCCCTCCAGTAGACTCGCCGGTGGCTTGTGCTGGTACTCCCTTACGTATGTAGCAATGCCCGATGGGTTGAACCGAGTTCTTCCTCTCCACCCTTTGGCACACATGAACCCAGCACTCAGAACAGGCACGCTCTCATCGCCATCCACAAAATACACTCCACCCTTCAAGCAGCCGTTGTCACTTCCGTCTGCAGAGCTATCGATCCGGAAAGGAATGCTCTTGCACCTATCAGAAGGTGACGGCTTGTACACGTATGATCTTTCAGTGGGAATACCAACACCACATAAACAGTAAATCTCCATGTCTGGTGCATCAGGTAACCTGAAATAGGAATTAACACACAATAAGGTTTTGTGGAACATGTTGGGGAAACATATATTTTCCCACCAAAAAAAAAACAGCAGCAGTAATTGCTATATGGTTTGTGGTTCATCTAATTGAAACAGAGTAACAAATTCAGGTTGGGGAAATATTTGGCACCTAGAAGAATTTGGTACATTTGGAAATTCTTTGAAAGTCAGCAAGATTTTAAGACAAATGGGGTATAAAAGGATGCTTGTGGTACTCACTTGGTCTCAAGTGGATTGGACCAGTACTTGTAATGGGCGTATTTAGGATCATCTAGATTCTCAGCTATCCCATGAGAAAAGTGGGCCTCTGCCCGCCGCATCATTTTTGGAGCGACAAAGTGAAGTAGATCGACAAGAGTTCTAGCTGTGTAAGCTTTATTTTCTGGAACTTTCTGGATGCTATCCCTGCTCATCTCATCATATTCGGTCCAAACCTCTCCACATGGTGAGTTGGAACTACTAGAGGTACTCGTGCTCGAAAATTCCTGTCAATGAATAATTAGTCCAAACATGAACGACCATCACTAAAATTTTACCAAATGAAAGATTGAGCAATGAATGGCAGAATAAAAGAAAACATGGCTTTTGGATATTTAGTACATATGAGAGGCTTTAAAAATATATATTTGATATAGGAAAGCAAGGCATTTATCTAGTAGAAAGCATTACTCAAGCACATAGGCATATAGCCATCGGAGTAGCAATGTAATGACATGTAATTCTACTTTTTTCCCCTCTTTTTCTTCAAAACAGAATTTGGGACTTCGGAGAAACTATGTTCTCCCAATTCAATTGTTTGGAAACAAGCTTATGGAAAAATGACTTCTAACTAAATATTTCCATTTTTGCATGAAAAGTCATCTTAAAGCTCGACCTTGGCTCTGCTTAAAGCTTGTTAAAGATTGTGGCCAATACAAGTTCAATGAAACATAGGTCAACATCTTGGTATTTCAGGAAAAATCTTGATGGCGGAAGACAAGATAAGACCTTCTGCATAACCATACACGATAAGGATATAATGCAATACGGGGAATCGGTATCAAAGTTTCTGTCAAATTTGCATCAACTTGTGACTTAAATTTTGAGAATCTAGATGGCTTTGCTCAACGGAAGACAAGATAAGACCCGCATAACTAGATGACAATACAAGGATATAATGAAAGATGGGGAATCGGTATCAAAGTTTCTGTCAGATTTGCATAACTTATGACTTATATTTTGAGTGCCATTCTTCGTAGCAAAGTTAGTTTCATAGAAATACAAAAATGAAAAATTGAACCCAAAAAAAAAAAAAAAAAATGACAAATCAGTTTACTGAAATTAAGAAAAGAAAGAAGTGTACCTTTAAACCAAGAGTAGGGAGCTGTGAAGAGGGTAACTGTGACGCTGCCTTGCCAAAAGAGATAATCCTTCCATATTTCACGTAATCTTCTATGTGGAAACCTCTCTTACCATCACTGTTGTTCGATTTTTTGTCATTTAAAGAGGGTTTCATGTATCTTTTCCTTGCCAAATCACAATCATACCCTTCTTCCGGGGACCAATCCATATTACCCCAAATGGTCTCTCCTCCTTTTGGCATCAGTGAAATGATAGAATCCCAAGTTCGAGATACTCTCATGACATGTTCCAGAGTTTGAAGCCCAAGCATTTCAGAATCTAAAACACCAGGAGCCATAGCTCTGCAAGGGCCACATGAAAGAGTCAACTCTATTATGCACTAGACGGATTGTAAAATTTTTTATTGGGTCTGGACATCCAATATGAAATGATTCCATTTTCTTCTGTACAGCATATGAAATGAGTCTAGTTGTTTATAACGTTTTAAGTAAATATATTTTTCACTATGTATTAGATCATTTTATATAATTTCAAGGAATTATGCGATTTTTATTCATTTATCATTTCTCCTCCTCTTTTTTTTTTCTTTTTTTTTTGGGCGGGGGTGGAGTACCATCACATTTAATTTCTCTTTTGATTTCCATTTGAAAGAGTTGATTTGCCCTCTCAAATACTATGGAAAACAAAACAGAATAATCCATTTCCACAAGGTGGTGGAAGGCCTCATTAACCTTTATAATCTAATTGATAATTTGCCAAAACTCGCCTGTATAAGTAGAAAGAACATTAGAAAGAAAATTCTCCCATATTTTGCTAGTCTATAACTCCATTTAACTAAATTTTCAATAGCTAAATGACAGTAAATATGTGGGAAAGATTACAAAGACTAACCTGACAAAAGCAACATCTTTGCTCTCAGCAGAGAATATATTACTAACTGTCTTTGGCACACCGAGAAATGCTGGACCAATGTTCATAACTGCTTTGATGTGCTTAGCACACCAACCTGGACCGCCACCACCTCCCATAGGAGGAGGTGATTCAACCCATTTAAGGAAGTGGAGAAAATAGATAACACCCATAGAATGAGGCACCACTACCACTTTCTTATAGCCATTGGTTTCAAACATAAGCTCAATTTTACTCTTCAATCTACTAAGAGCTTGGTCCCGGATCTGCTTGTTCCCATTTAAAAAATAAATTAGAGGTTACTCAGTTTAAATCTATCTATTTGCTAATATTTATTGTTTATAATTTGATATTTAGTAGAAGATTAGCTATACAAGCTCAAGAAGCAACATATACAGAGCAACAAAACAGAAGCATAAAGGGAAAACTTGGTCAATCACCACTTGGAAATGGAATGTTTCCACTTATTTTTGCATCTCAAAGCAGCAAATCTATCACTTTGGTATGACACACACACAAGCACACAAAGTCATCACATGCACACAAAAGCACACAGAAAGGATTCATACGGCCAGGGAAAAAAGTGATACAAGATTTTTGAACTGATGTCAACTGTTAAGATCCTAAAATGAACCCATTTATGACAACAACAACAACAAAAAAAGATACGGAGTAATTCATAATTTACACACACCCACAAAGTTGTCATATGCGCACAGAAAGGATTCATTGCAAGAAACCTTACGAGAATTTTGAAATGACATCAACTGTAAAATGACCCCATTTATGCTAAGGAAAACACAAGATATTCTCATAATTTTGGTGCATGACTCAATTCAAGTTTTATGCTAGTTAATGAAGGCATTTCATTTCCATGTGATGTCCAAATGCTCCCTAACTGCTTTAAGTGATTGAAGTAAAATGAGACAGAGTGTATGGTGGGTGGTGGGTTGGTGTAACTATAATGTTACCAAAAATAGAGAAGCAGAAGCCACGGGGGCTGGCTAGCCTGGTGGTGAGAGAGGAGGGTAGGGAAAAGGTAGGTTTAGGCCTCGGCATCGCGCTGGGCTTGGTCATTTTTTTCTCGGGTTGGGCTGGGCCAGGGCTTGGGCCGGGCTTTTCATGCTTCCACTATTCATTAGGCCGGGCCGGGCCATGAAGGAAATGTAAAGCCCAGGCCTAGCCCTAGGGCTTCGGGCCTAAGCCATATTACCTACTGTTAGTCTATAACAAAAGAAAAAAAAAAAAGTAAAAAAATTACCTTTTGGTTACCACTTCCCATCATAATACCAAAAACGAAAGACATTTGTAGTCACTTTGTATTAAGTTGACTGTCTCTTTGTAGTAAGTTACTCTTTTTTTTGGTATTAATCTGGAAAGTCATCACCAAAAAATAATATTTCAAAAATTAGAAAATATTCTTATTGCTACAATATCGGGCTTCGGGCTTCAACTAAAGGCCCAAGCTTAGCCCAAGGGTATTCGCACTGGGCTTGGGTTTGGGCTTTTTTGGACCTAGGCTGGGTTTTTTTCTTCGGGTTTCGGGCTCTCATGGACCCTGAGCTTTTGATGAGGCCTAGGTAGGTAACGTTTGAATCGTTCCCAATATACCCAAAAAAAAAAATATATATATATATATATATATATAGAGAAGCACAGGAAGAACCATTATACCTCTGTATTCTGGAAAGAGAGCCTCCAATCATAAGCAGCCATATGCAAATTCTTCCCCTCATACCCAATTCGCGCCAAATTCTCAATGAGAACAGCCCAAACAAAATATCCAGGAGCAAAATAGTCAGCGGCAACCAGTCCCGGAACTGCACGGACTCGAATCCCTGGCGGGTCAAGCCCCGTCTCGTTGTGCAGAGACAGGTGCTCCAACCAACACAAAGGCCTAAATTTCCAACACAATTTCTCAAATGGGTTCATAAATTCAATCGAAATTCACAATTCCATGAAATTGAAAAAACAAATATTGAATCTTAATCCTGCAGTATATTCAAACCTCTTGAAGATCTCAGTAAAGCTACCGCCCCAAAGCCGCTTGCGAAACAGACCATCGGCGCAAGGCCGGCCTTCCCAGAGCTCCAACCCACCAGTTACAATGCCAGGCACCAACACGACAGGGTGAAGCGCCGTTAGGCCTTCGCGCTTAAGCCTCGCCCCTGGCGGTTCAGGCACTTGAAATCCAGTCAATGTAACTGGCAAACAGTGGTACAAAAACAAGAGAAGCCACCAAGTAGTGCACACATAACCAATAGTCCAACAACAGTAATCTACACACCTCCATTCCTTAGGCTGCCTTTTGCTCTTCTTCTTCTCCTGCTTTTGTAAAACATTCTCTATACTGGGACCAATACCCTCATCTTTCTTTTCAATTTTTGGGGTTTCAAATGATTCAAAGCCCAATGAAGAACACTTCACTGGCTCCACATAACAGAGCTTACGAAATCGAAGAATGGATGCCATTATAGTCCAAAATTAACTTAAAATCTACCAGAAAGAGCAAGAACAAGAAAAAACCCATGAAGGAATAGAGAGGGATTGAGGCATGGGGAAAGCCATGGTGGTGAATTAGAGTGCAGAACATACCACTAGAGACCAAATTATTTCAGAAAATAGCAAAAAGAGCGAGAGCGAGAGCGAGAGCAAGAACCACAGCAACCCCTTATAGAGAAGCAGGAGACTGAGAGGTGGAGACTAAAGAGAGCCACGATAGTGAATTATACTGCAAAAGCTTAGAGAGACGTTACAGAGTGGAAGACCACGTGGTGAAGAAGAAGGTATGGGGGTGTCTGTGGTAGCACCAGAAACAAACACGAGAAGAAAAACAAAGAAAAAGGAGAATCAGCTTCTTCTTTCAGCCATAGGGAGAAGGAGGGGGTTTTAGAGATAACCTGTAGTGGTGAGATGAAACCAAAGGCCTACACATGCATAACTCTATGGTCTCCACTATGACACTTGTCCTGGCCTCTACATGCAAGCCTTACTCTGCTGTCACCATTTATCGCGAGACGCTTCTATATTATGCTTTATTTTGGGTCTTGTTTGCCTTTCACGTGGACTTCTCTTTTACTCTTTTATTCCCCTCTCTCTCTCTCTCTCTCTCTCTAAATTTCTCTCTCTATATATTAACTGTGCTCTGAGACCGGCAAAGGGGGGGTCAGGGACTGGAATGGAGAGCAGGAAAATGGAAAGCCCTTTGTGGGTTTTGTCTGAAATTGTAATTCCCGAGGTGGGTAGCAATTGCTTTTGTTTTGAGGTGAAAGAGAGTAAGGGATGGAAGCAGAAGGAGAAATAGATGTGTATGGTTAACGCTTACAGAGAGGGAGAATCCAAAGGTGGGTATGGTGGCGGTGCACCCTCAATCATCGGAAAAAATGCACACACTCCGAAAAACACAGATACCCAAATCGTCTATGGAGGTGGACATTTTTTTTTTCGATAAGCAATGGAGGTGGACATTTGATTGAAAAGTGAGAATTTTATAGAGGGACGGAGAGAAACAGAGACAAAGATATATACGATATATATACACATGTAGAGTATAATGTACTCCTACATAGAGAGAAAAAAGGGGGGCACGGTGAACAAGGAGATTGGAGGGTATGATGCCATGGCACATGGGTGTGGTATTATGTCTATATATATATTTATGTATGTATGTATATATATAGATAGATATTCTTTCTTTTGTACTCTGGTCTGCTTGCAGGCTGAGGAACAGAGGGTGGCAGTGGATGCAGTAGGAGCAGCCAAGGAGCGGAGTTTTTGCTGAGAGTGACGATAGAGGACTTGGATTTTGTCGGCCGGAGGTGTGTTTGTTACCTCTTTGGGCGATGCTAGGGTCACTCGTTCTGACCATCGCTTAGCACCTTCGTCATATTAAGCTGACACCTGGATTCCACTATAATCAATACACAAGGCAACGGTTAGAATAGAAATTACTACAAGACAAAAAAGGAGGGTGTAATGTCTCGTCTCACTTTTTCCTTTCTTATTTTTACTCTCTATTCTCTCTCCCGATCCTACCCCTACTCTGTTTCAAACAAGATCTTACACAATAGGTACGTGGACAAGTTGAACCTGCTTTCTCTTTATTTTTTTCCTTTTTTTTTTTTTTTTTTGTACATATAAAACATGGATGTCCAAGGTGGCCCTACTTAATACATTAGGCACATGCAATTCACTCGTTACACAAGCATTGCATAATTTATTTGGCTCTTGGACCTTAGGATTAATCTGAGATCAACGCTTTCATTAGGTTTCAAACACACGATCTACACTTTGTAAGGCGCTTATCAAAACTTAGCTTGCCCCTAAGCTAAACCCTTGAGATTAATGAGTTGAACGACTTATAAGAACTTTTTGTATTACCATCAAGTCAATATTATATAATTGGTGGACAAGTTGAGCCCTTTATTTATTTATCACAAAGATGTCCAAAGCTTTGGCCCTAATTAATCCTTTGGGCACGTGCAATACCCCCGTCCCACACACTTTGGATAATTACTTGACCCTTTGGTCTTGGGGTTAACCTAAAAAATCATCAACATTTTCATAAAGTTTCAAACACTCGACCTACGCTGTGAGCGCATCGATTTTCACCACGCGTTTGCTTTTACCTATATTTACCTACTTTTGCTTCTGATGGTGGTGCTAACCCCAAGAGATTAGTATATAAATAAGGGTTACCACCTAGAAGGCTCAAGAACCATTTTTATTAACCACAGAAAGTTCGAAGCTAGGGTACATATTGGGAAAGTGTTAGGCACCAAACAATGCCCAGTAATAAACTGGCCCTCATTTTGTATTCATTGATCATGTTTAGTATTTTAATTTAATCTGGATCACCCATATATCATCCAATAATCAAAACACATACAAATGACATATTTATCAAATAAACAATAAATATAATATATATAATTCTACTATCAAATATAAATTCATACCTCTTTCAAATGAAATTAGTTGGTATTCAAACCATCCCTCGAGTCCACTATCAGTTTGGCAGCGTTTCTTTCATTAAGGCAAGCAAGTTATTTCCCTTCCTCACAAGTCATCTATCTTTTATTTTCTCTCAATGCAACTTCTCTCTTTTTTAGTATTTTCCCTACAAGAACTCTCCTCTCCAACCTCTTTCTTTCTGTTTTCTCTGAAAGTCTCAGCATTCTCTCTTGGTCCTTTAATTTTTTTGTGTCTTTGAACTCTCCTAAACTCTTGTTATTTATAAGGAAGAATCAAAGTACAAGCTTATTTACTTACCTAATTTCCCCCACCATTCCCTACTTCTTTTATTTTTGCCATACTACATATCTCCCATTTACCTAATTTCCCCCACCATTCCCCACTTTTATCGTTTCTTAGAGTGGGTTTCTCACTTAAAAAGAAAAGAAATTGTTGAAACAGTGAAGTTACCAGTCAATCTAACATAAATTGACAGTCAGAAGAAGTGACGTTGACAGTCATTTTGAAGCAAAACAACAGCAGATTTTTATCACTTAAGATAAATGGTAGATGAATCACTTGAAATAAATGGTGGATACACCACTTATTAGTAATGGTAGATGAATCACTTGAAATAAATTTTGGATATACCACTTGGTAAATGGTGGGGTATTTTAGGTATTTTCTTATGGTTTTATGTTAACCCTAATTACTACGGGTGTTATATATAGGGGGCTAGCCATAAAAAGGCTTTGCGTTTTGTATTCTCTTTTTTGCCTCAGAGCATAGTAGAATTGTATGTGTGCCGTAAACGTACTTCAACTAAAGGGAACCACGTAAATTTCTATGTTCTTATTTCTTTAATTCTTTCTTTCTTTCCGTGTTAATCGTTGTGTGTGTGGTAAAGAAAGGTTAATTTCTCCTAACACAATCTCCATTTTATTTTTACATTAACAAATACTGTAAATTGTCAAAAAAATTCCACTTAAACAGTAGATTTTGGAAAAACTTTTTTTTTCGTTTTTTTTTTTTTAATTTTTATCAACAACTAGAAAAAGATTTATTTTGAAAAAAAAAATTTTTATAAAATTATTCAAAATGGTATTTTCAAAATGATAGAAACCTCCTACATTTTCCATAAAACTTTTAGAAATCTATTATATATATACTAAAACGAAGGAATGGTCTCCTGTAGCTGTGCCACGCGTCATCTTCAACTCTTTTTCTTTTTTCTTTTTTTTTTTTTTGTTCAAATCGCGTGCCTAGCAGTCAACTTTTTCGAAAAATTACCTTTTGGTGATCCCTTTATAACTTAATACCAATAAAGGACATCAGCTGTCAACTTGCTACAAATTAACTATATACATGCGTGAAATGACTACTAATTTCTTTTTTTTCGTATTACATTGAAAGCTGATCACTAAAACGTAATTTTTCCAAAAAGTTACTTTTAATGACTTTTGAGGAAATTGCTTTTTTAGTGACCACTTTCCATTTTAATACCAAACAAAAGTAATTTTCTATTAATTTGCTACAAATTGACTGTATACGTGTTTCAAAATGATTACCACCTTACTTTATCTGGTATTAAGTTAAGAAGCGGTCATCAACAAGTAATTTCCCCAACTTTTTTTTGTTGTTTACTGCTCTTTTTCATGCAAGTAAATTGTCGCTTGGTATTCACCACATATCTCTTTGTTTTCATGTGAGAGAATCGAAAAACCTGCACTATATAATGTTTATCCCAAACTTTGCAGACTACCATATTTATTCATTTCTTTATACTTATTTATCTTCTCTCCCAAAAATTGAACGTAAAAAATTATAAATTGTTATAATAAGAAAGAGATATAGTTAGAGGAAAAAATGATTTTAAAAAAAAATGACACATCGAAATCTTCAAATTCTCCATATCTGTATTCGGCGAAAAAAAATATTATTTTAATCAAAATTCTTCAGATGGTTTATTACCAAAAATTGAAAAGATTTATATGTTCTTTTATCTTCTTCTCTTTCCCTCTTTGCTCCACCCATTCTCTCTCTCTCTAAACTTTTCTTTCTCTCTCTCTCACTTCCCAACTTAATAGCAAACAAAGAAAATTGGTAGTCATTTTAAAACATGGATACAATCAATTTGTAGCAAGTTGATTGATAATATCCTTAACATGTGCCCTTAAGCTGCAATTAAGGAGATCATCCTTATATGGAAACGGTGAAAATGCATAGAGAATGGTACAAATTACTTACAAAACTATAAAAATGCTTAAAAAATTGTGCAAATACAGTTTTACCAAACAAGGGGTATCTCAAACTGTTAGGCCCAAACTAATCCCTCATGATGCATAAACTATCCGCAAATCTATGCATCCGATAATGAGGGAGCGAAAACACGATTTCGAGACTTGATTTCTAAACCGTGGTTCCTTGCCATCTAAGCTACCATTGCGAGTGTGTATTATATATATATATATATATATATATATATATATATATATAAGATAATGATCGGGTAAGCATGTGCTGATATAAATCATATCAACACCTGTATTAAGGGTTGTACCTTATACTTTAATGGGTTAAGGGATACATTGCGTTAATATAAGGGGTGCAACCCCCAATGCATGATATTGATATAACTTATATCAACACGTACTGACCTGATCAGTGCTATATATATATATATATATAAACGTAATTTTTTCAAAAAGTTACTTTTAGTAACTTTTGAGGAAATTGATTTTTCAGTAACCACTTTCTATTTTAATACCAAACAAAAGTTTTTTGAGGAAAAACTTTTTTTTGGTATTCACTACTCTTTTTTCATGCAAGTAAATTGTTGTTTGGTATTCATCATATATCTCTTTGTTTTTATGTGAGAGAATTGAAAAACCTATACTATACAATATTCATCCCAAACTTTGTAAACTATCATATTTATTCGTTTTCTTTATACTTATTCATCTTCTCTCCAAAAAATTGAACGTATAAAATTATAAATAGTCATAATAAGAAAGAGAGATAGTTAGAGGAAAAAATTATTATAAAAAAAAAAAAAAACGACATGTTGAAATCTTCAAATTCTCCCGATCTATCTTCGACGAAAAAAAAAATTATTTTAATCAAATTCTTCAGATGGTTTATTACTTAAAATTAAAATGACCTATATCTTCTCTTATCTTCTTTTCATTCTATCTTTGCTCCACCCATTCTCTCTCTCTCTCTCTCTCTCTAAACGTTTCTTTTTCCCTCTCTCACTTCCCAACTAAATAGCAAACAAAGGAAATTGGTAATCATTTTAAAACATGTATACAAATTTGTAGCAAGTTGATTGATAATATCCTTAACATGTGCCCTTAAGTTATAATTAAGAAGAGAATCATTATATGGAAACGGTGAAAATACACAGAAAATGATACAAATTACTTACAAAACTATAAAAGTGCTTAAAAAAATTGTTCAAATACATTTTTACCAAAAAAGGGATATCTCAAACCATTAAGCCCAAACTAATCCCACATGATGTACAAACCATTCGCAAGTCTATGCATCCGATAATGAGGGAACAAAGACACGAACTCGAAACTTGATTCCTGAGCCGTGATTCTTTGCCATCTAAACTACCATTACGAGTGTGTATTATATATCTATATATAAGATGATGATCGGGTAAGCATGTGTTGATATAAATTATATTAACACCCGCATTGGGGGTTGTACCTCATGCATTAATGGGTTAAGGGTTACATTGCGCCAATATAAGGGATACAACCCCCAATACATGATACTGATATAACTTATATCAACACATACTGACCTGATCAATGTTATATATATATATATAATTTTTATTTTTCATAATATTTTTATTTTTACAAACTTCCCCCGTGCGTTGCACGGGTTATAAACTAGTTTAATATAAATCGGAGAAACAAAGAATTTTTATGATCACAGCAATGCTCATGCTCACCCATAACAAACAAGGCCGGAATCTGAGTGTGACATTCTGGGGTCCACACTTTCTCAACAACCACCTGGTAGAGTTCTCTAGATAAGCATTTTACGTCTCTTCATGCATTTATATGGCTTTTCCAAAGTAACTTCTGTTATTGCTAGCAGAAAGTCTAGATTGACGTCGAAATGGAAAAGCAGCCATTTGGAGCTTTAATTCGTCTTCGCTTTATTTCTGCTTTTCGATCAGTTCAAGATTAAAATTATTATATTCATTATTACTATTACTTTCATCGCTTTTCAGAACTTCATATACTTCTCAAAGCAAAAATAGTTTGCTTGCACCAATACTCCGCACAAACTCTCTCCTCGTACATTATAGATGAGATTTGTGTACATCATTAACCATATGAATTAGAGCAAAGATTTGGTAAATATGGCCTGATATGAGACAAGTTAGGCACTTCTACCCTCCTCTTTTTTTTCTTTTTTTTTTGCCAAGCAACGAGGTGTCTTAAACTGTCAGAGTTTAACTAATCTCCCCTATGAGGTCGTTTAACATCCAGGCTAATAGCCCTGATTGGTGGCTGACCAAGAGAGATTGACTAGTTTCGAACCTGAGATGTCTGAGTTTACAGCTCACCTCTTTGCCGCCAGACCAACTCTCGTTGGTTTAGGTACTTTTACCTGAGACCCCTAATTTTTAACGAAAAATGAGGACCACAAGTTAATTGTTACTCTTGTAGCAGGTTCAAAAAAAGAATAACATGCATATTTATTTTAATATCTAGATTAGTAAAGGCACCAATTTTAATTTAAGGACCTTATTTTAGGAGTTTGCCTAAAACCTCAAAAAAAACTTAGGGGTTGTCTGGCAAACTTAAAAACTTAGCTAGTTGAGGATAAGTCTAATTAGTTTTAATTTCACATTGTTTGGTAAACATTTTTTTTCCTATTAATCAATTCAACTTTGTTTTGAAAATAAGGTATAAACACAATTTTTTTAAAAATCAACTATGTGTTGATTTATTTAAAAATCAGATAACCGTTATGGATTGGATTCAATTTAATCCAAATTTTTTTTAAGTTCCCAGACAAACCCTAAAGACGGGCCCTAAATATGGCACTGCTACTCAAATACTAGCAATCACAGCTAAAAGCCCCAGATACCGCCACTAAGCACAGGGTGCCCATCATTGGTCATTGATCATTCTTCTTCCTCTTTTTGTTTTTTGTTATTTATTTATTAAAAATAGTACTTCATTGAGAAACTAAAGACTCCAAAGAGATGCAAACAGAAATTTTTAGGAACAAGTCCAGAACCTATGAAAAATAAAACAAAAAAAATATATTCGAGATCTGAAAGGACACAAAAGCAACAACAAAGGTCTTAGAAGACCGACACTAGAAAACCTTGTTTGGTAACATTAAGATCCAGGGACACTATCTTGAGCAAACCTCCTGCAAGAGAAATGAGATGTATGATTAGTTTCACAAAATTTACTTAGGGGGAAGTTACTGTCAACCCTTAATTTTCTTTGCACCCCCACTTATTTTAAACTTTTCTAGATTTCATGAAAAATATACTCCGTAAAAGATTTTTATGAAACTGATCACGTTACCCACTCAAATACATTTTTTTTTTTTTTATTAGTTTCACAAAATTTACTAAGGGGTAGTTGTTGTCAAACCTCAACTTTTTTGGCACCCCCACTTATTTTAAACTTCTCTAGATTTTATGAATATAAAATATTTTCATAAAAACCGACTGCGTTATTTACTAAAATACATCATTTTTTTAATAACTCTGTAAAAAAAATGATTTTTTTTTTAATTTTTATTTTTAAATTTATCATTTAAATAAACATGTTTAAAAAAAGTTTTAGACAACAAGTCCAAGCCCAAACAACTCCACACTCGCTTTGGACTTCCTGAAATTAGCCCATCCAATATCCATTATCCATAGTGCAGAATGACATCATGAATTGAAATGACCTTTTCTTTTTTCTTTTCTTTTTTGGGGGTAGGCAAAAACTAATTTTTATGAACTATGATATCAAGGATTAAATAAGAGAGAACCACCCAATAGAAAAAACTTCAGCAACACCTATAGAAAAACCAACCCACTAAAGAAGACAAAGAAAGCAACCCCAAAACACCCATTAACAAAACAAAAATCTGTCAAACAATGCACAATCCAAAGAAAAACAACACAAGAAACCCATACCTCTGCTGCAACATTACCGCACTTGAGAAAAACTCGAACTCCCTCCGTTCTAATTTATTTGAATTATTTCCGGCCACCAAGCAAACATATTAAAGTGAGCATTGCCATTTCACCTATTTTATTTTACAATGAACTGTTGAAGAACACTTTTGCCTCCTTTACCCCAGACAACAAAACAACTATGCCCAAAAACATTATTTCTTGCATTTGAAAATTTTATTCATTACTCCAAGAGAGAGTATAGAGAGATAAGCTCTCAAAGTGGTGGTTATATACATTTACAATACCGTTTCCACCCTAGAAAAAGGAAAAATCACTTAGGCTCTATTTGGTTTGCGAATTTTATCAAGAAAAAAAAGTAAAATATAAGAATTAAAAAATTTTTGGTTTGTTTATTTTATTTTATTTTATTTTATAAAAATTTTATGGCCTAAAATATCATTTTGATTATATATTAACACGTGTGCCAACTAAGCAATCACGTGCGGTCACGTTGGTATTTTGTGAACTTTCATCGATGGATGTCAATGATTGTCCCACATTGATTCAAAAAATTAAAATTATCCCAAAATTAAGCAATTTCTAAGTTTGTAGATCACAATGAAACTAGGGATTGAGTTAAAGGTACTAAATGGTTGATAACCCAAAAAAACTTCAAAATTTTATTTTATTACCTTGCAAAGTTGGGGCCTCTTTTTACTCCTAAAATAATGTGGGGAAATTTATATAAAAACTTATAAATATAAATAAATAAAAACAAAAACAAAAGAAGAATCTGAAAAGAGTTTCAAATTACGCCCAAACACCAAATATGCAAACATAAAGATTTGTTTCACCAATCCTAAACCTCATACAAAATAGAATACCATACAGAGTGGATTTAACATACATGACAACTGCTGTCGATGGAACTTATTGGCCTTATTTTAATGGTCTCAACATATAAAATTACATAGAATAAGGGCATGTTTGGTCATCCAATTCGAAATTAAACAATTTAAGAAATTTTACATAGTATTGAAGGCACAATCCATCATCTTGAATTAACAAATTCAAGGAAATTATGTCACAAATAAGAGTGAAAATTTTAAAAAAGTAGCATTTCATAAATTTTTTTACAATTGATTCTATAACATCAACTATAATGATAAGTTCAACATTTTAAAATATTTTAATTCAATGTGATAGATTTATGCCTTTAATCTTATGTAAAGTTTCTTGAATTGTTTAGTTTCGAATTAGACGCCCCAACAAACCCAAAATCACCGTAGCAAGCCGTAATAATAAACATCACAATTAAATAATTTAAAAGTAATGATGGTCATCCTCTCTCATGACTCAATCATTCATGAGAAGTACCCAATTAGGAATCTTCTAGGAACTCCAAGTATCCTTCAAAGCTCAAACTATGGGCACCTACCTATCTTTGTAGAAGCCGTCTCTCTTTGTAGAAGCCGTCTCTCGATAACGATTATGAACACTGTTATACAGATATACAAGAGAAAACCTATACTCCACTTGGGAGTGTACAATGCTTCTATTAAAATAAAAACATGAACATGGCAGAGGGAAACCATCAAGGCTTGCCCTTAATTTCGTGTGAAATTCAAGAACTTAATTGATGCCCATTACACGTGCCCCAATAAAAGCCTCAAACATCCATTCTAATAAAATAAAGAATATAAAACCATAGCCATGAGAGGGATAGCCAAATCAAGAACATTTCTTGATTAAACATATGCTGCCATAAAAGGGTTAGCATACAAACATCAAACACGTGGAGAAATAAACCCAAAGGCACACTAGGTATGGACTACCAAAATCATGAAGATTACACGGAACTAGGCCTACAATCGTAGCTAGAGCAAGGACAAATGATTTATTTTTGAAGCTCCACCTGTTTGGTTGGTTGAACAGCTTGAAGCCAATGGGTTTTCTTACTCTTGAGATGTATTAAACTCTTATGCTTAATTTATCTTTTTTCCTATCTACAAAAAAAAGAATAAAAAAAGAATTAAAAAAAAAAAAGACAAATGATTTAAGGAACACTTCCTACCATGTATGAACACTCACATACATTCCATATATGGATTAAATAAATAAGCCGTAGGGTTGAATAAACCTTTGGGATGTATTTTGCCCATACAACATATAATAATATATATCACGTATGGATTATCATATAAAAGATTGGGTACGAAGAGCCTAAAGTCCATACATGAAAAACTACATTCTAAATCTCAATTACCATGATCACATCACAAGTTAGGCACCAAGAACATATCATATTATACATCTCATGCATAGCATCCCTCATATATCAAACATTTATCAAAAATATGCGATGAAATTATATTAGGGTTAGTAAACCCTAACTAGGCCAACAGTTGCAAATAAAGTCTAAAATAGGCTTAATATATATACCATGCAAGAACTATCCAAGAATCTATCTTAGGGTTTATGAAAACCAAAGGTACATACACCAAGCAATCATTTATACCACATATATCACAAATACTAATACATAATAAACGATGTAGCTAAGATTTCTAAAATCAAAGTTTGAATGCCTCAAAATAATAGCCTAATCTAGATATCATAATAAAGGGCATTAAAAAGATGATGGATAGACTTAAGGTCGAAAAAAAAAAAAAAAAAAAAAAAAGGTGACCGGATCTTCCTATGGGTATTATCAACAAACATCATGCATGTAACATGTGGAAAACAGCAAGGGTTGAAAAACCCCAAATGACAAACAACTATGCAACAACCCTAATTACGGTTTCCATGCAAAATGCATCAAGATATGAAGTAAAATGCCCTGAAGAGGTTATTAAACCTCCATGCATGGTAGCATGTACATAGATCATATTATATTAATATATCTCATATATTAATTACAAGATGCTTGGGTCTAAGACTCTAAGTGGCAATACACCCAAAGAGAGAGAAAATTGTTATTTCCCGTGAAAACTAGGTATTTAAGTTATTATTCAGCAAAAATTCCCAAGGGGCTGTTTGGCAAACTTGAAAACCTGGCCAACTGAGGATAACTCTAGCCAATTTTGTTTTCATACTGTTTGGTAAGTCTTTTTTTCCTATTAAATAGTTCAACTTTGTTATGAAATTAAGAGACCCTAGCAAAGGAGGAGGAGGAGTTATCTTCAACGTTCTACAAGAGGTAATGCACCTAACCCTAAAAATTGGAAATTATGGTTTCTCTTTCTTATGTAAGCTTTATTGCATGCTTTTGCTATGATTATTATCATGAGTTAATGCTTTTGTTATTTAATATATATGATATTGATGATATTCATAATAGTTTGAACATGTTTTAGGCTTGGTTTATAGGTTATTATGCATAGTTCTGAGATTAGGGTTTTTATTATCCTTATTAGCTTTCTAGCTTATGCAAGTTTCATATAACATGTTTAGTATAACTTTTTGAGTTGTTACTCATCATGATTGTTCTATATATGTTACATGTAGTTGAATCATGCTAGATTTGCATCCATGTAGTAGATTTTCTAGGGTTTTTGGATACGTTATCATTTTCTAAGGATAATTATCCTTTTTAGAGAGTAAGGTTTTGCATAGGGGTATTTGGGAATGTGTTTAAGCATGTAATCACTTCTAATATGTTCTAAAATATATATTTTACATAGGATATGTTGATAGAACTTTCATATGGGGTGATTTCTACATAATATTATCTTAGGATAATTTTGCTTAAGAAAGCTCGCCGTAAGAAGGCCTTTTTTCATGTTTTACATAAAATATCATATGTTTTACTTGAGTTTGCTTTGTTTTTCATGCTTAATGATATTATTTGATATTCTCATGATTATTAGGATCTTTTTGCATGTTTTTTTCATAATTTTTGTGCATGTAGGCTAGGTCATTGCATATAGGAACATATTAAGGTTTTATGATTCTATAATTATTTGTCTTTGGTATGATTATTGGGGTGATTAAGAATCTTAATAGTTTTTGTCCATATTTCTTTCTTGTTATTATGGTATTATTTTAAGCATGTGTAAGGGTGCTTGTGAGCATGGCAATCGTCTTATTGAAAATAGGGCGGTTATTCGGTATTTTTGGCTATCACTTGGAGAATATTGCAAATGGTAAGTAGGTATGGAAAGTACATTTTTTTTCCTTATTCTTTTCCCTTATTCTTTTCCCTTCTCCCTCCTTGGGTTATTTTCTAATAAAGAGATATAGTAAATCTTTTAGGTTTTCCTTCCTTAAAAAAAAAAATCCTTTTTCTCAAAAGTTCAATCTTTCATTGAAATCCCATATATATCTTCTAAAGTCAGAGAATATTCTTACTTTGGAAACTTCCCATATTTTCTTGAAAGAAAACTTAGAATTTACCATAAGTCACTATTAGGTTATAACCCTATTCTAATCGAATTACATGTACTTTGATCCTTGTACGTTCAATATAAGGTACGTAGGCTCTCAATTGATGTTTAAGTCCACCCTAGGATACCAAGTGTCCTAGGTTCTCTTTCTTCCTTTTCTATTTTCTTTTTTATTTGCCTATTTGGATGGATGGATTAGTGACATGCATGTTGTCTTGTAATGACACTACAAGAAAAACCACTTTTCATGACTTGCGAAACACGTCGTGAATGAGTTTTCACGACGCACATCCGCATGTCGTGGAGGGCCACACCATGGAAAGTAGAGGCTTTTTAACGGCGTACATTGCGCGTCGTAATAGATGAATTAACGGCGTGCAAGGCACGTCGTAATAGATACATTCACGACGTACATTGCACGTCGTAATAAGTGCATGCATTCACGACGTACATCGCACATCGTAATAGATACATTAACCACGTGCAACGCACGTCGTAATAGATGCATTCACGACGTACAACATGCACGTCGTAATAAGTATATGCATTCACGACATACATTGCACGTCGTGAATAAATTAGCATTTGAGCTAAAACTTTTCCACGACATGCTTTGCACGTCGTTTATAATGTATTTACGACATGCATTGCATGCCGTGGATTTAATTCATTTTTTTTTTTTTATATATAATCTGCTTCGGATATCCTATTTCCTGCTTTACTGTTCAAATGCCATATGTCTATCATTGCCCAACACATAATAAATCATTCATTAAAATCATTTTTTCCTATCTGCATTAATAATCTGTAATTAATTAACATCAACAAACAACTATATATCCATATCTATAATTTGAATAATTAAATTGAACCCAATTCAAAATACATTCATTCATCTATCTATCAAGTTAAAGTACATATATTGTTTGCAAACTGGACTATCAAAATTTATAGTAATGTGAAAATAAAGATCAAAAAGAGGGAACAGGTTTTCAATGCTGCTGTCTCCCTGGCTTGAAATAGCTAGCTAGCCTCCTCAATCTCAAAAACTAGAAGAGTTGCTAAGATGCCTCCTCAACCTAATGTCCCTGAAATAGAAAACAATATAATTTATTATTAGTGATAAGAAATATTGGTAGATAAAGACAACAATTGAGCAAACCTAAATTTGGAGAAATTCTAAGTAATGCAATAACATATACGGATCATTTCAAAATATAGAAAAAGCTAAGGTGTAAGTAAGAATGCATTAAAAAAATGTTGAAATACTAAAGAATATAACACATGTATGTAACAGCCCTTCACACTTATAGAGTTATGGTGGGTCATAGACCAAGAGTTTGTCAAGTAAAAAATGACAATCATTGACATATAGGGCATCAAAATGGAATTGAAAGTATAGAAAATGTGAAATCAATTTGATTTTAATGAACCAAAGTGACTAGCTAAACACCCCCCCCCTTTTTTTTGGTCAGCTAAATTTCCCATGATACTTTCTTAATAAGTCTTTCAATTTTTATATCTCTCCTTCATGATTTACCCTGACTGACCAATAGATGACAATGATGTATGCTATTGATCGATATTTACATGCTCATAGCCCTATAGCCAATTCTCTAATAAAGATGGGAAAACACACTGTGAAGTTCTTATGCAACCTGTCACTCTGCCAGATCAAATAAGCAAGTGATTATGATCAATGCCATGAATGTAGAAGCTAGCATTATACCATTTTATATTTTTTTTAAGAAAAGGAAGCATCCAGCATCATAGAACATCCGAGTAACTAGATGATAAATAACAAATAGATTAGATCAAAATCAAATGTGTCCACCGATAAAACTTGAAATCACAGTTGACATATAAGTGAAAACTGGATAATGTCAATGTGTGTGCGTGCATGCACATGCATGCTTTTCTAATCCTACTATCTGGTCATTTTGAATATAATCATCTACTTTCAGCTTTGATTCAGTCATGAAAAATTGTATTCTACCCTTAAAATTGTTTGTGTTAAAGCCTCAACTAAAGATGGTTTTCCCAATTCATAATATGTTTTAGTTCCACAATTGATTGATATAAATTCTGTACTGAATGCTAGATGGAAAAATCAATAAATTCTATCAAAATATATTATCTACGGCATTATAAGTATATAATAACATAATATTTGTCTAAAGAAGGCTTTTCTACTAATTTCTTATTTTGGCTAAGCATAATGTAGTGTAAGTAATTAATTTCTTAGGTGTAACATGTGAAAATTCTAGGGAAAGTTATAAAACTAAGCTAGGTTATGGAAGGGAGGTCTGAACCACATCTCACTTGTATTGATAAAAAGATCACCTACACACATTTCCCTTTATTTATACATAGATTAGTTAAAATGTTAAGCTGGCAAATTGAAATTTGGCTCCAAAACAGAGTGTTCACAATGCATTATGATATTTACTGAAATTCTCTTTTAGATCCAAAGAAGAAAATTGAAAACCACGATATATATCAAAGGGTAAGAGTATGACTAAGAGTTTAAGACTGACCCGAATTTCTTCCTAAAGAAAAGTGTCTCTAAAAGAATGGTACAAGGTATGATCGCCAATTTTGTCATCTAGAATATTAAGTCAAGAGACAGAAAGTTCAGAAACTGAGACTCCAAACAAAAGTTTTGAAAATCTGGGACAGCTATGAAAAATATTTTAACTCAAACCGGATACAATCAAGATGTAAAAGATCTTCAACAGCTAAGCCATACACAAGACCACATCCATAAAACATTGAATGACAGGAAGTTTAAAGGCATTGTCAACTAGGAAAATCTCAATAGACATTTTGACATTATAAGTTCAAAGTATGTGAGTTCATGTTGTTGCTATAAGGCAGTCAAAGCTCAGAATCAACAAAGAATGTGATAATGTAAACCACACAAGATCACATACCACATGTGATGCCTTCTTTGTCATTTTTTTTTTCCATCTTCTTTGATGGGTTAGCACATATAATGCATTTTATTTCCCCAAAACTTCCACAACTTCACAATTCACATAACAAGTCTACCAAACACTCACTAAGTTTCGCATAGCACATGGAGCAACTAATCCCTCTAAACATTAGCACACTTATAATACACGTATACTTCTCCACTTCAGAATGGGTTATCAAGGAAAATAAAATTCGAAAAATGATCTCATCAATTATACAATATAGTGATATAAAATAAATAAATAAATAAATAAATAAATAAAAAACAATATTAAAACAAAGAACCATAAGTCACAGCTGGAAGAAAACAAGTTTACCTGATAGAAACCAACAGGATTGAAACCCATGCTAAGATTTAGAAGTCCAATGGAGGTCCCATTTAGTATACCAAAGCCCATTACATCTCTTGCATCAAAAGGCTAGTGTTGAAATAAGTTCATCCATAATGCCACATGCAGAGAACAAAATGTGACCAGAAGATGCCAGCTTGTCAAAGTTGTATCTATAATGAGTGACATTAAGTGATTACTCACAATCTGTATCTCTAAATGGCTATTAATGCAGAGATTAGATGAAAGAAACTACTAGTTAGAGCACAGATGTTGTATATAAGCCACAAACTAAACTAAGAATTTTAGTTTTGTTTGACCATTTTTGCCTTCTTCTTTAAATAAATTAAACCCATCACTAGCAGGATACTTGAGAATGAGACTCACCCGTTTCTCTTCTTCCATCTTGCCTTGATGTACGAGTAGATCGCCATTCCAGTGATTGCAATGCATGTTCCAATACCTGTTTGTGTTGAAATCTTGTTTCCTGTAGAGAAAAAATTGTTATATATCTTTCTGATATGAATTTTAAACATATATTTTTTATAAAAAAAGAAAAAAGAAAAAAAGCAATTGACAGAATCATGCACAAGAAAAGACAAATATTTACCAAAGACTATGATCGAGAAGCCAATCACAAGCACACGTTTCAACACATTGCCAACTGCATGTGTTAGAGGAGCCACCCTCTCAAGAGTGTTAGCAGCCAACTGAGAATTCAAAAGGTAGAAAGCATTTTAATCATCTCAATTCATGATAATATCTCATACCTTGTCCAACAAATGCTAGTATTAAGGATAAAAGAAGAAACAAATGTAAAGGGAGAAGATAATAAAATCAATACTTTAAGTAGCCACAAGAAGAAATTCAATACAAGTTAAAAGAAATAGGTTAGGACAGAAAGTGCACAAAATAAATGTACCTGATTGTAGAGGTGATAAAACATTCCCACTCAAAAGAGATTTGAGAGGAACTTAACTATTCCAACTTTAGCAATAGCATCATTGAACCCATGTTTGATCAGTTGAGGTCCCTCCAACTATAAAATCAAATATAAAGACCATTGAAAATTGGAGGAGCTTCAAAAATATTACATGATCAAAAGTCCTATTTCAATTTTAAGAATTTAAATCAAACAGGGATCACTAGTAAAGTAACACTCACAAGAATGGCTGGTGGAATACAGACAAAGAGAGCAATAATGGAAATGTAGGCATCAAGATTAGTACTGTCCCTATCAGTCTACAAGAAAACCAAGCAATCATGAGAGAGATTTTGAGGCATTTACAAAAAGAATAAAGAAAAAACCTATCTTAAATCTGTTGGCATCTGTATGGGATTTATTCAAAATGTAGGAATAATTTAAGAGTAGAAGATAACCATGGCTTTCTTTGAATAGATACACCTGTAAGTAAAGGAAATGTTTGAAATCATAGCACTAATGAAGCCCAACCAGTTGAATTACAGCTCAGTTAATGATGCCATCGACACCCCTTAACTTTTACAACCTGTCACAGAAATTCATATGTTGGCAACATCGATGTTTTCTGTGCAATGGAATCTCAGCTGCAGTAGGTGCCTAACCTCTGTATATCTTATTTTCCTTTTTGGGGGTTTTGTTCTGTGTTTCCAGTTGGTAGAGAATTGGAGAAGATACTTCTATCATGGTACTTTAAAGAATTCTGTAAATTGAAAACTTTGACTGTTAAAATGTGACGAAAATTTGTTCATTCTTCTATTCTACATGGTGCTGCTTACAGCGTTGAAAATTTCACTTCCTTTTCCTCCTAGTTCTAGTGAAACGTAAGAATCATTGCAAGTTTTTTTTTCTCAGTTTGCATCCTATGTCTGACCCAAGCAATTTTTGATAAAGACTATAGATAAAGATATTTCTTTACTAACTATGAGGGCATTTTCATGCTTTTAGTGTTATAACATGACCTACTAACAATGTTACATCATGATCGATGTTGGTTTAGTCAAGTGGGTGGACAATGTTTATCTCTCAACTGCAGTTAAACTGTCTGATTAAACTTGGAACACTTGGAAGTGGAATTAGTCAATGATTAAATTGAAATCAATGGAATGGAAAAGAAGCAAATTTAAGTCCAGCAGCCTCAACTGAACTTTACCTGACAAGACTCAGCCCCGGAAAAACCCAAATATGCTCTTATACATATATGCACACACACACACACACACACACACACAGAGAGCAAAATGTCTTAACCTACTACTTAGGCATTCTAACTCAGGTCAATTGATCATTTAACACCGTAAGGACTTAACCTGTTCAGCATTCTACGTAGGATCAATTTAGTCATTTTAATTACGAGGATTAGAACCTTCTCCTTCCTCGAGACGTACCTTACAGGATAACCCTCTCCTGTCTCCACATCTATCCCTGGCCCACCATAGCCACCTCTCACTCTCCCCTCACATGATCACCTAACCCCTGCTACCAGACTTTTCGTATGATATTTCTCATAGAACTAATTACCTAGAAAAGTTCAAGAGGAGATCAGTTTGCATCCTTTGGAGCTCCCTGCTTTGCATCTACATGAATCAATACTTTTCCACAATCAATAAGGTATATGCTATGACTTTTCTGGTGAGGTATCTAATCTGTCAAATTCAGAAGATAAAAGAGGCAAAACAAGAAATTACAAAAATCCATCTCTCAAATAACATTAGTTAGTTCTTTGTATGCTTCAGTAGACTACTACTTCCACAATGTTACATTCTTTTTTCCTTCTTTTTTTTTTTTTTTTTTTTTTTTTTTCCCTTTGGTTTTGATAAGCAACATAAAGTTTTATAAAATAAGAGAAATGATCAGTACACAAAAAACAATAAAGCTACACCACAACACAAATAATATAAGAAACTCCCTATAGTCCTACTCAGCCCCCAAAGCCAACAGAACTCATTACATAGGCAAAACAACAAACACCTTGAACACAACCCAAAAAACACAAACATAATAGCAGATGAAAAGCTCTCAATCAGCCACAAAACACCAGAAAATCTACAACCTAGCTACATATTGATACTCCAGCACAAAGGCAAAAGATACTCTAACCACCACCACAATGACATGCTCTAGCAATCACACAAAACTTTGGATTTTTAAATCCACGAGCTAATCCTATTCCATAGCCAAAAAAAAAAAAGGTTGAAAAGAAATCAAGTTTCCCAATTAACTCCAAAAACCACGAAAGAGATAGGATGCAAAAAATTCGATTAGAAAGAAAAATACACAACATAACCTAGGGAAAAAAAAAAAACACAGAAGACGCATAAAACTCATAGAATGAAAACAACATATCCTAGGGGAAAACAAAATCATGAAATAAAGAAAATATGCAATTACCCAGCACCATTAACCAGCACGTTGAAATCCCCAACTCAGCTCCAAAATCTCCAAGCCCATCAAAACACCAAACTCGATTAAATCGCAACACAACCCAGAAAATCAGCAAAATTAGGCATAAAACTCATAGGGGAAAAAAACCATATGTGAAGAAACCCTAAAATTGAAACCCTACAACTGAAATCCTAGAATAGAAACCCTAAAACTTTGCACATCTGACTGAGATGAATAGGAATAGAAATTAAGGGGAAAATTAAAAAATCAATGAACTCACCAGCTATGGAAACCATTAGGGCATTGATAGGAGACTGTAGCAACCGAAAATGACAGCAAAGCGACGACGACTAGGAGTGAGGATGATAGCTAGGAGCGAGGGCGAGGACGATTGCGGGGCGACGAGGACAGTGGTGGCTTGCGTATATAGTGACTAATGCGTGAGCTTTCTGGGAGAAACTAACTGACAAAGAAAGAAGGAGATAGAGCGAGAAAGAGGAGAGCCAAGCCTTTGTCGAGAGGAATGGAACGCCAAAAATGGTTGAGATTGCCCCAGTTTAGAATGGACTTCCTCTGTGGGAGACGGAAGAGTAAAGCACCCAAAAAAGAAACAAAAATTGAAAAATTCAGTAAAGTGAGGCAAAATGCCCGCTGAAAATTTCACTGAGTTTTGATGCTTTTTTAACGACGTGTACAATACGTCGTAGATAAGGTAATCTCGTTAAAGTATTAACGACGTGCAAAACATGTCGTAAGAAATAAGGGGAATTTTCCGCTTAGAAACACGCCGGATTGCTCCTTTTTTAACGACGTATAAAGCAGGTCGTAAATAGGCATTTTTCGATACACCATTTACGACGTGCAAAACACGTCGTAATAGATGTCATTGACGACACACTTCCATTGCATGTCGTGAATTGTGTTTATCTATGGTCTTTTAACGACGTGCGAAATAAACATGTCGTAAAAGACCCCTATTAATGGCTTGCAATCATGCAAGTTGTTAATTTCAAGTCGTAAATACCCACTTTTGTTGTAGTGTGATAAATGTTGATTTATGTGTGTTTAAGATATTAATTTAGCCCAATTAAATTAAGAGACCAATAGAGCGATATGGGTGCCTATAAACTTTGCCTAGAACCTTCCCATATCGTAACTTAGCCTCCGAAATCACAATCTTTAGTTTTCAAAAGACTTTTTGCCTTTCTATTTTTAAACATGGAGTCACTTGTTTTGGAAAATAAAACATTTTAGAGTTTTCCTTGATCGTGTCAAAATCAATTACCCGTAGGATGCAAAAATTTGTATATAGTGGTAGTACGGGTGTCGTACCACAAGGACTGTACTAGGATTATTTTAATTTTGAAAACTGAATACTAAAATAATTCAAAAATATGATTTTTGTAGTTTTGAACTCTATGGAATGCAAGCAAAATAAATTTATATTTTCTTCAAAAAAAGAAATACTTAGGGTCTCAAATCCACCACTAATCTTGTATAAAAATGCTCTTATTGTAACGTGTTTCAAGAAGTTATTATTTGATATGAGCAAGACTCATTGTAGCTACAAGCCCAATGACATCATCAAGAAAGGTTCATATATTTGTAAATTAGGCATAACTCATCAAAGATATAGCATGAACCGTCTCACCTACTCTACTCTAAACTAATTTGTGAGCACGACTCATCTTGTCTAAACGTGAATCATCTTAATCTCCAAATATATATACAGTGAAAACCATTGCATAACCATTGTATTTAAAATCACATAAATTAAACACAATTTAAGATAAAAAAACACTAAAACCAATTGTATCAATATTACAATCCTCCTAGTTATGCAATCCTCATACACAAATAATCAAATCCACAACACAATACAATAAAATACACAATACTTGATTAGGGCTTCATCTCCACTCTAAGACAAAGATTAGTTGGCCATGTAGAAACCAAGAACTAGTTTCTCGCCTTTGTCGTCTTTGTACCTCCTCTCATCCCTTTGTTATGTGAATTCCCTTGATATTTATAGGAGATGGGGAAAGGATCCAGCTGATCCCACAAGTCAAAAGCAATGCCCACTTTCTTTGAATTCTTGGCTGCCCATGTTCTTACTTTGACAAATGCTGCCAGATTCAGATTTTTGCAAATAAGTCCACTTTCAGCTCATTTTTTACTTGGAAGACGTTTGAATCAGGAAATGCCATAAACTAAACAATTGTAGTTCTTTAAGTCCTCTTTCCAGAGCCACAAATTTCACCCAAATCGGATATGGGAATCATAAGTTATGGCCAAATTACCAAAACTTGGTCAATCTGTCCAGATTTGCTGCTGATTTTGGGATCATGAATTTCTTTGCTTAACTTTGAATTTCAGCTGCTCAAATCTTTAAAATTGTTGACCCAACTCTTGTTGCAGCTCCATGAAATTTTAGGCAAGTGAGAAACCCATTTCAAGTTGCATTTATTAGCTTAAGTAGTCCTGATTGTCATCTTTTCTGGTATAAACTCAACAGCCCTACAATAAATCAAGAACACTTTAAACACACCAAATTAAATATAATAAAATAACTAGAAAATATAAATTAGGGAGTAGTTTCAATGAATATTTTGTGCTTATCATTCCTCTTTTCCTTAAAAATGAGGTGGCGACTCCCTTTGGATTTCATGTGGGCTATTTTCGTGGGTTCACAGTTTGGTAACTCCGCTGGGGATATTGAGGGCTAGACTCGTTTAATTTGGTTGGGCTAAATTAATTTCTTATTGTTTAATTAAAATCAATCACTTGCATTCATTTGATTGTGTACTTTCATTTATTGCATTATGTGCGCAATTTTTGCATGATAGGCTCGATTGTCTCTCGATGTATCCTTGCCACTTAATGGGCTTAGCCTCAATTTTGGTTTTCCTGATTCCAAGTGTTGGGGTGAAAGCTATCAACCTCTCTTACCTAGTACCCTTGGGCTTGCCCTTAAATAAATCAATTACGTTCTGCTGGATCCACACGGCGTTCCTGATGCCACATATGGTTAGGTATAAAAATTGGTTTAAGCAAGTAAAAGACCCTAGCCTACGTCCTTATTGTAGTACATATAGTGGGCCTTATAGGGCACTATTGATCCACCCTTATGCACCTATAATCGATTATAATGATGTCATGACCGTACTTGTGTTGTGTTGGCATACTTTTGTGAAATTGTAAGATGTGTTGTATGCTTAGGTTTACTTTAACCTTGGGTAATGATTAAAGACTTAATATTATGTGGCCTCACCCGCATACCTTAACAAATACCTCCACCCTTCACCCAAGGGGCTCCATAAAGGAGAAAGTGACTAATTAAAGGTGTGTGGGTTAAGACCATTTAATCATGGGTTTTAAAGTAAACTAATAGGGGCATGTGTAAGGGTTAAGAAGTAGGGGCTCATTCATGTTTATATTCCTAGTATGTCACCTCACCCTTTGTCTTAAGGGACACTTTTAAGGATTAGGTATCTAACTAGGGAGATATCATGTTTAGACCTATCCCATAGTTTGCCTACAATTGGGGGAAAGTGACTTTTGATAGTTTTGTGATAGTTAATGGTTAGAACCTAAAGTTAAGTGACTCACCTTTATGCTCTTAACATGTCACTTTACACTTTAAGGTACCCTTGGGGATGAAATGTCTAATTAAGGGCAAGCTTTACAAGACCATGCTTATCAAATTTAGTGCAGTCATGGACATCTTGTTAAAATCTTTTGGTTATAACCTAAAAAGGGAATTTGTTTTTAAAGTAGGGCTGGATTAAACCCGTGGTATCTTCTAGAGGTTAAAGATTAGAGCGGAACCCATTATCACTTTCATGGTTAGAGTTGGCAATAGAACATTAGAAGAAATTAGGGGAATGTTTTGTGAGATCATGCAAATGTTGACCAATATCTTAAAGATTGTTTAAGTTATTCCTCAACACAAATCTAGGATAGAAGATCTAGACTCGAATTGAGTCTAGATCTTCTGTCCTAGATTTGTGTCCCCTTTTTGTGGCACCTCAGTAGGATGCTGCCACGTTGCAAGATTCATTTCAAATATTCACGGCGTTTACAATCATTTAGATAAGACTCAGTTAAAAAGAGAGAGAGAGAGAGAGAGAAAAGCCTTAAGCAGTGGGGCCCTCAAGTTTGGTACTCTGGTTAAAGCAGACGTTCTGCTCTACACCCTTCCCTTCTCTCGCTTCTACAACAAAAACCAGAAACAAACTTCCTCCTTTCCTCCTCCCTACCATTCTCTCTGAAACTCCTTTACGCGAATAGCTTCGATCAATGGCACAAAAATGACATCCTCCTCCCTCGTGAGAGGCTTAGGGTCTACGCGATTTAGATACAAATTTTATCATATGTTTATAATTGATGAGGCAAGTAAATTACAAAGGGCAAATCCAAGTCCGGGTTATTCTACTTTCTTTCATTTTGTGAAACCAAATAAATAATAATAATAATAATCTCGACTTCCTTGGGTTCGTTGAACATCCTTTGGTTCATAATAATCTCGACTTCCTTAGCAACTCTCTCAGCAACCAAATGAGGAAAATATATATATATATATATTAACATTATTGCGATCGAAGCTATTCGCGTAAGAGATGGGGGATGAGAAGTTTCAAAGAGAAGGGGTGGGGAGGAGGAGACAGAGTAAAGTTTGTTTCAGAGAGGAGATAAAGAAGTGGTGGGGTTAGAGAAGTAAAAACGTCTGTTTTGACTAGAGGTGGGGTCCAATGAACAGATCTTTTTATTTTTGTTAAATTGGACACCATTAGTGTTTAGAAAGAGCCTTGCAACGTGGCAGCAATTCATTATGTGGCAGCATCCTATTGAGGCAAATAACTATAGTTCTGAGTTAACAACATTTGATAATGGGATACATTTCAATAAGAGTGTGATAAGGTGCAATGGTTTCATTTTTATGGGCTTTCCAAATACCCCAATACTGCATTGTCATTCATGCCCTTATCAATTGATCAGCTTTGCTTATGGTTGCCTTACATTTTTCTTTAATAAATTTTAGGATTAAACCTGCTCTTAGTTTAAAATTTTCCAAATTATATCTTCATTGCATGCCATTCATTCTAATTATCACTATGCTTTTATATTCAGGGAGGAATAATTCGCCAGGAACTATATTACCTTCTAAAAGATGGGCAAGATGTTCACTTTGCATTCAGACTTATTCGAGGGAATGGGGTTAACAGAGCAGGATAAGAGATGGTGCCTCCAAATTCTGCCTGAATATTGCCAGAGACACCCCTTCTTCCAATCACCTTTTTTATGCCATTACAAGCCATTGTGTTCTTGTGATAATAAGTGATGAGATTGAGCTACTCAGAGTTCTGTAAATTTGTTCATGCATCTGATGCTATAAAGAAGGGATTCCTACTGAATCTTCTAAGGGGAATTAAGCGAGACCGTTGAACCGAAATGTGGGGAGAACTAAAGGAGGTTGCACAACACTTCGAATATCATTATCCATCCCAACTGACACCCAATTAAGATGTTGGAAGCTCCTAGAGGTCTTGAAAAATCATGGATTGTGCTATTGTGTTAATTATATGAAATATTGGATTTTTAGTGAGTGAAGACCTCTGCACATGTACGAAGTACGAGATAGATATTTGGTTTTTTGCTTTAAACTAAGTAGAAGATTTATATCAGCGAAATCAAAAGGCTTAAAAAGGTTTTATCAAAACAACTTCTGACAGTGGGGGAAATTTTGTATCCATAACAAAATCTGAGAGGCAATTTTATGTGGCAATATAAGAGCTACAAAAATTTTTTTTACTATGATTTTCTTTTGTTGAGCTTTCATCATTTGTTATTCAATTTCTCAAGCTTTTGCATTTAATCATTTTCTTCTGAAACTTTTTACATTTAATTTTCTAATGTAGGCCTTTTTTCTATCCATTCAATTTTGTATGAGACTCTGTACAAACTAAACGTTTTTCACTAATTCCTCCTACCTCCACAAACATTCTTTCCACCAAAAAACCAATCAAACAAATCAAAAGAACACCCTAAATGAAATACCTAATTGGATCTTGATCAATGGAGGATCAGTTGGTTCCTTTTCACATGAGAATGGTCTCCGCTAAAAGGGACCTTTACCCTTTCTTCTTCATGATTTCTTCAGAACACCTAAACCTTCTTCTCTTTGACCTCCTATCTTCTTTTTCTGCTCAATCTCTTCTGTATCATCCTTTGTAGAGCTAGCATTGCGACTGATGAATCTTGAGTTCTTCACTCGTTGCATCTTTGATTGCCTCTATATCCGTTTTAATGTTGTCATTGTCATTACAACAGCCTCCACAACTACCTTCTTCTGTTCCCTGCAATAAAAGTTGATTACTCCTTTGCCTGAGCAATTGATTTTTTTTTTTTTAAGAGAAAAAAAATGTAAGATGTACTCAAAGGATGCATAGCCAGATCAACAACGGCAGGTGGAAGGGTGGCTGCATGAAAGCTGGCAAGAGGAATGGAAGGGTCCGTGGGCAGACGAGTGACATCAAAGTGAGGTTTACCCAATCTAAAAAGATTCGTCTTGATGTTCTCCAACTCCACTTTAAATTCATTATCCCTTCCAGAAAAAAACTTCTTAAGGTTATCCAACTCCAAGTTAAATTCATTGGGAAATTAGCGATTAGTCCACTTTTTGGTAAAATATTGGCAATTAATCAAATAAGAGTTCTTGTAAGTCAATTAGTCAAGAAGACTAAAACTTATTTATCAATTAGTCACACATTTTTAAAAAATCCCTAGTTTACACTTATTATTACTAAGGGCACTCCCTTTTTGTTATCAAAGCTACCCTATGTAACTAACTTAGTTTTTTAGTATTCCCATTTTTAAAAACTTATAACTTGCAATATACACATCTGTTTAAAATAATAATAATATTTTTGGAACCTACTTGTCGACATCTTCGAAAAAAGATCCATATTGATTAGGTAATTTTTTTTTTTATTAACTATTAGGGATATCCTAGGTCTTACTCCCACCGAGGTTTCGGTCCAGACTATTCTCTTAATGGCCCGTGTGAGATGTCCTAAAATCGTAATAGTTCATAAAACTATAAAATTTACAGTGAAGTAGTAAAATTTTACTATTTTATGAAATAAATTTTACAACGAATTTTACTACTTTGAGAGTTGGGCATGCAGGTGCACGACAAATGCATTTTGTTAGCTTCTTCCAAAGTTGGGTTTGTTCTCCACATGTTTCCTTCTAGTAGAACAAGCATTTCGTGTATAAACCTGGTATCTAGACACTGTTATTGCATAAATACTTATTTTTTATATTTTTACTAACCCTAGCATACTAACAAAATACATAAACACCAAAAGGAAAAGGGGAAAAGTGATCATTAGTCGCTAATTTACCCCATCTTCTTATAACATGTTCCTATTGATCCTGAAGACTGGTCCTCATACATCTCATGACCTGCTTTGGTGTCGGGACGATTACAGGTGCAATCGTAGCTTCCTTCGGTTCTAAAAGTTACTTTCTTCGAACTATCTTAGGAGATCTTTTGGATGGTCCCAGACTCTAGGTTGAAAGGGCTTTTTCCATTGAAGGCTCGACTATCTCAATCCACCTTCGATTCTTTGGCTAAGGAGGAACCCATGCCTGAGATAAGGACGTCCCTGAATCTTCCGTGGGTGAGAGTTCTATTTCAATTGGGTTCTTGCAGTGAGCAATTGGAGGGGTTTATGGGTTGGACTGGCACAGCGGAGTCGTCGTTGTCTAAGTGGACTTGTCAGCTGGCGTCGTCTTCTCTTCTTCGAGGTTATCACGCACTTTCAGGGGTGAGGGGGTTTTGGTTTGGGTTAAGGATGGAGCCTTGGGTAGGTGGACCTGATGCTAAAGGACCCTTTACTAATTTTTTTTTTTTAAAAAAAAAAGAAAAAAGAAAAAAGAAGAGGGTAAGTGGAAATGGAGGAAAAAAGAAATAAAAGTGAGGATATTGTGGTCAGTAATGATAAAAATGGACTGATTGAATTAAGAAAAAAGTTAGGTGACTAATTGCTAAATAAGATATAGTTTCTTGACTAATGGCTAAATCCTCCTAAATTCATTATCTCACTCTTTCAGGTAGTCCATCAGTACCTCATCCTTGGTTTTCTTCCCTATGATAATCATAAATTTTCATAAAACCTTCATAGGTGCAATATGTAATAGAAAATTCAGACATCTTTAGCATTGCGAATGTATAGTCCATTTTAAATCTCTCGTCACCGCTATTTTCCTTCAATAAAAAAAAGGAAAAATTAAAATGAAATAAACCCATTAAAATGAAAGTTACAGCAAAATCAAAACCTAACACTTCAAATGAAATGGTTACCCTAGGACTCCGAAGCAAGTAATGTGCAATTGCAGCGTGCCAAGCCATCTATTAAAGACTGTTGCACTGTTGAATAAGAGAGAATATTAAACCCACATAGGTATTAAACTTTCATAATTAACTTTTATAGTTTTATAACTTTTATCCAAATAAAATCTAATCCAATCTAATCTAAGATCTCCTATATATAGAGCCTTTAAAACACAATACTAATAGTAAGCACCTGATAACGAAAGCAATAGACCCAACTTTTCTTTTGACGCTTTGTTTGCTCAGTACCTCAAATAAGCATAAACATCATTTCTCTGTTACAATTCCCAAAAAACTGGTCAAATTATACCTTTTGGGGACTACAAAACACATGCACTGAACTTAAATGAAACACCAAACCTATCTTTCCGTATTCCCATGATAACTCTTTGCCAAGTGAAGGCAAAAGAAAAAAAAAACACATTAACCAGGAAAATGTTTACATTCTCTCTGAACGTTGGCCCTAATAATATGATATTCGCAAAAGAACGAGGCCTTGAGAATTGCAAAACCCAAATGTTCACCTCCTTGGTGCTTCTTCTTCTCTCCCACATTAAACATATATGCATACCCCAATAAAACATACTATAACTAGACCAAGAGAGAGAGAGAGTAAACACATTCTACACCAATGGCCTAAAGCACCCATTTGAACAGTGGCTAAAACTCTACAGGTATTGCATTAAAATGCACCAACAATAGTTCATACATTCATATATTTATATGAGTAAAAGTGTCTTTATGTTTTTCCAAGATAGGCACATTTCGAAGTAGTATAAATGTTGAGTAGAACGCAGTGGAACCCACAAATAAAATAAAACTTTTGTTTAATAAAAACACATAGTACACTATTTGTTTAGGACACTCACACCTTAACCTTTGGTATACTACCAACACATTAGGACATCCTCACTTTACCACTTACTTATACCTTAGAAATACTACACCCACATACACTCAAAGAACACTCACTCACACTTTACTTAACTCTACACTACACACTGAAGACTAACTTATAATGATTTTTACTTCACACTAGATTTGGTGACTTCCCACATCACACTTTATGTTTCACTCCACATGACTTATACATAGGGGAGGCCCTTGCCCCTTTTTTATAGTTGTTGGTTACTTCTTGGAGTCGGTTCTCCACCGACTTGGAAGCTTCTCGGTCTTCTCCATTTGTCGACATTGTGGAAGCTTCAAGAAAATGCTAGAGCAAGAAGGGAGAAGCTTCAAAAGGGAGAAGAAGGGGTTGGGATTTTCTAGAGAGAGAGAGGTGGTGGATTGAGGAATTCCAGCACCTTCTAAAGAGTTGGTGATGATTCTAAACAATAAATGTAAATATAGATAAGTCATTCCCTATACACTACTATATAGTCATAAAAAATGGACATTTGAAAGTATCAAATGTGGATTGATGTATCTTTTTCTTGAAATGATTAATAAAAAACCTAACAGAAAATAATTTTACCAAACACATCTTCAATATTTCCATTTTTTGAAAACAATTTTCCTTTCCATAAACCAAATGTGTTTTCTAAATTTTAAAAATTAAAAATGAAAATCGTTTTTAGATAATTTTTACCGAAAAAAAAAAAAGAAAAAAAAAAAGGAAGAAGCTAGAAAAAAAAAACTAATAACATTTTCACAAACCAAATCAGCCCTACAATTCTTTGCATTTGTTAGACTATGTTGATGAACCACCATAGCTCTAGAGAACACATACCAACCACTCGCCTACTCATAAAATATGAAGTTCCTGTAGGGAGGGCCCAGGTTTGGATCTGAAGCAATGATACCCGTGAATTTAGTGCCACTTGAGAAGGTGGGATGGCATTTGCTAACAGATCAAGGACCTTTATAGTACTCATTCTAACAGGGAAAGTGTTCTTTGAAAGTTAGAAGGAGCATCAAGAATTGTGTACAATTGAAAACTCAAAGAACCCCAAAACGATCTAATTGACACTAAAAACCCTCCTCAAACTACCTAAAGATCCAACAATAAAATCATTTAAACCTCCAAAACCCCATCAAAATTAAACATCATATAAAACCTTCTAAATCTCCACTACTGCTACTACTTATGTGTGTGTATTCAATCATCGAGACAAATATGTTTGTGTGTGTAGAGAAAGAGAGAGAAACCGTAACCCTCACTTGTAATTGGAGCAAACCTGGGAGTTCAAAACAGTGTGTTTCGCCAATCTTGAATCACAAAACTAAACCAAATAATTCCTGAATCAATTCAAAAGAAACCAAATTGAACAATTTTTTTTAAAAAAAAAAAAAGAAACCCTAATTTCAAGTCAAAATTAAAAACAAATCATACATATCCATGAAAGGTTAGAAATCTCACCCTAATTGCAGAGCATGACGCGTATGATAATCAGAGAATTCGAGAGGCAAAGAGAGATAGGGGTTGGGGTTAGTGTTAGGGTTAGGTTGGGGTTGGGGTTGGGTCGAATTATCTCTCTGAGTCTGTGTCTCCTTCTTGAAAGAAGTCGGTGATCGGTGGAAACGTAAACCTAAGCCGTTGCTCCCGCACCTTCATTCAAAAATACAAGGCAACGAGTAAAATATAAATGGGGGAAACCGGGTTCTGTCGCATTCATATTTCATACTCGAACCTAGACAACTGGACCAATACCCAGGTGGATATCAGAGTCCGGATTTGGTCACACATAAATCCATACCTGAGCCACACACAACTCACTGACAACTTGTCAAGGCTTGTATGTACAAAGCATTCGAGTATATATAGTGGGATGTTGTATTTGAATTGAAACAGGCATCTAGGTATCAAGCAACATCGTATCAAGCATTCCTTATTGGAGCATTTCAAATAATTATAAATTTTTTTTTAGCATTTAAAATAATTATAATAACTTTTCCATCATTTTTTTTACCCTTCCTAATGGTAGGTTGGAAGTTTGAAACCTTTATTGATTTTTTGTTCCGAATATGAGATATGGTGCTTATGCTATTGTTTTTTTTTGGCAATATATGTCTCAAATTAGTTTGAAACTCATGTTTGAATATATACATCTTGCATTTTTAATGTTAGTGTCCCATATTGGTTACGGATGATGTCTGAGATGGGCTTATAAGATAACACTGGACACTATTTTAGTGACATGTATTTTAGGCTTAGTCTATAAGGATAAACCGGTAAAGTTGATTGATGTATGAGACCAAAGGAGACAATATCTCGAGGCACCTTTATTTGGTCACTGGGAAGTCTAGTCTACAAGAATACTTGGGAGTGTTTTTTTTAACTCTTTTCTATTGACCATTATCTCCTTTGAAAGTTTCATAGATATGTAATTTTTAGTATTTAAATATGACGTGTTGTTTGGCAAACCTGAAAACTTGGTCAATTAAAGATAAGTCTAGTTAGTGATTTCGTATTGTTTGGTGAGTCTCTTTTACTTGCTAATATGTTTAGCTTTCTATTGAAAAAAAAGCTATAAACATTTTTTTTTTCAAACCAACTTTGAATTAGTTTATTTATTGAGTATTTTTTTCGACAATCAATACGATTTACTCATGCCCTGAACCCCAATATTAACAAATAGGTATAAATGTTTATCTATAAGTTTGCACCTGAGATTACTCACTCAAGAATATTACTTATTTTCATTCATTTTAGTGTTATGTATAATACATTTGTTAACATAGCTAAATTTAGCCAAGTCGATACAACTTTTGGATTTCTATTGTGTTTTTATTAACTTATAATATTATTATGTTATGAATTGCCCTAGAAAACAAAAATATTTCTGAGGAAAAATTTATTTCACGCATGTATCGAAGGCCGAACCCATGTGGTGTGCTAGACTAATGAAACTCCACTGCAAACTCAAATTTTCAAAGATTTGAAAAAGTATTTGAGTTTTCATTATTTTGGTAAACATTTAAGTCCATCAATATATGAATTTGAGTCAAGGAATGGATCCATTTATGTCTATTTTTACTCAAATTAATTTGAATTTGAATAAGGAGCTAGTGGAGATGCCACTGTAAAACCTTTTTTATTTTAAATGACAGGTAGAACCTATCCTTTATCATTAAGATTAATTATTGGCTTAACAACTAGTAAATCTCCACGGACACATACATTGTATGTTCAACACATGTGCCAAGTAAGTCACAAAACTTACACCCCAACATGTGACCTGTGAGACTCGAAAGGAAGACCTTCAAAATGGATTGTAAAACTTAATTTGTAAGATTGCTTAAGGATTTGTCTATTATTTTTGGACAACCACCCCAGAGGGGAGGAGCTCCTCCCACCCAATGATTTGGCATGTTTTTAAAACGACGTGTGTAAATAATATGTGCTTCTCACGGACTTCTAAAGGTCTTCTGATTCGTTAAAGAGGCTAAAAAGACAAGACAGGAACTGAACCATTCCTCTTGGCCCTAGCGCAGTTCGTCTACCATTCCCCTTCCCCCCTCCGATGAACTGCATATCTCTCCGGCGAATACCGACACCGACGACAGGCTCCCATCATGATTATCAAATAAAAAATAAATAAATCACAGCCAAAAAGAGAGAACTCCCATGCAGAGAACCGTTCTTGTCTTTCCTAAGCCAAGTGGCATCTCATGAAGTCATGAGTGACTATCAATTTTTTTTTCCTTTTTTCTTCAGAGGAAGGAATAGAAAGGGTGATGGCCAAATATAAGCTCCCAAGTTGTTTGAGAAACAACAAACTGGAATTATTTAACACAGATTGGAAAGGTTCAAAGACGTAAGAAAAAATTTCTTTATAGAAGCTCTCTATAATTTCTACGAACACTTCATGTTCATGTGCGTTTTCCCCCATTCATATGCATTTTTCAACTTCCATTACATTGGGGAATGAACACCCAATACCAACACATTCCAAAGTCATTGAGTCAATCAGATCATGTTTCAAAACTATGCCTCATGCTATTCTTAATTTCCACCCAAAAGCATTAATTTTAGTAACAATTTAGTGTGTTATAGGTTGAAGGAGAGAGAAAGAGTACATGGAATAGCTATTCAAAAAATAGATGGTTGAATCTGAACTAAGCAACAAAAATGGGAAGCCCTCTGTGATGTATAATTGAAGGAACCGACGCCGGCGAGAAATGCCCTGAACACCCCTTCTCTTTGTTTGATTCTGAACACCCCTTCTCTCTTTTATTTGGGGAAAAAAAAATGAGAAAGAAAGAAAGAGAGAAAGTGGGTGATGGTCGCCGGCATCAAATCCATCACCGGTGAGACACGTCACTCGCTAGGGTGGGGTGGAGGACGAAGTTGGAATCGTTTCAGGAGAACCGGTTCTCCTTTGATGGGACTAGTTTTGTTTTCAATAAACAGAATTAGGCACATGAGATGCATGTGTTGTTGAACACATGTGGAATAAAGAGCTTGCCACCTCAGTGGGTGGAAGGAGCTCCGAGGCAAGCATTGTCCATTATTTTTATTTTTCACTTAACATCACTTTAATTCTCAATTGAATGTAATAAAAAGGTCTGCGTGGATAGTGACGCCTGAAAGAAGAAGGATTAAGCGAGGAAAGGGAGAGGAGCTGAATAGGCTCCACATCATGCTGACCTTATTAATGGTTCTATGCCATACCTATTGTGCAGATTGCATACATACCAATGGCAAGATGCAAAAAATATAATTGAATCACTCCAAAAAAAAAGAAACTCTCATCCGATCCACGTTTTTGCCACATCTCATAATATAATTGAATCACTCAAAATTGATCATTAGTTCATACCATAAGAGCATCTCCAATCATGTGAGCTAAATTAGGTGTGTTATTGCTATTTTAACACATGTTACAGTGCCAAATGCTATAATTTAGCACAATGTGCTCCAATGAGGTAAATAAATTTAGTGTGCTATTTTTTGCCACAACTTTAATTCTTTCCACAGATTTAAGGTCTCGTAAGATAATAAATGAGGTATATCGTAGATCAAATGCAATGTTGCTTGAGTGGAATGAATGAGTTAAAAAAAATGGTATGTTTTCTGATTTTTTTTTAAAATTTTTTTTATATATAAGATTTCGATATTATTTTTGAAAATATTGTATTTATTTATGGGTTGTTTGATTATTGAGAAAATTTTGGAAGAAAAATAGAGAAAAAGAAGTTGCTGGTGTGTTTGGTTATTGAGAAAGGGAGGAAAAGCTGATATGGAAAATATAGCAATAGCTCACCTTTGTGCCAAATATAACACAAGGGTGATCTATTGCTATATTTAGCACATGCATTTAGCACACCATTGGAGCATCCCAACTTGTGCTAAATGTTATAATATAGTAATAGCACATCATATAGCTCACCCTTAGAGATGCTCTAACAATCAAGAGGGTAATCTGTCATTAAAAAAAATCTGAATTAAAAAAAATTCTGAATCCAATCTATAACGGAACATCATAAATGAAAATATTCAGTTGTACCAGCTGATAAATGAAGAATTTAACATCATAAAGTTTTTCACCATATGTTGAAGCTGGGGCCAACGGGCAGTTAAGGGTTACTTCTTTATCCCACTTGTACAAAATATGGGCAAAGAGTGTTGTGGCCCCCAGTTTACGACCATTATCAGCCTGTTGGAGTCGAGAGATTAAGCCAAAATGATTAATCCTAGTTAAAATAACCCTTTAATAATGAATAAAAAGAATTTTGAAACTTACTGTCCAATTAATGTTATATGTAAATAATCGAGTGAGATTATCCCCGTTCAAAGCTTGATATACCTAGCGCAAAAAAAGAAAAAGGAAAAAAGATTGATATACCTAATATATTTAGAGATGTTAAAAAGAGCACTCCTATGTCCATTTAACCAAATGCATAAAGCCAAATTAAGTGATGAAGCCAACTCAAAATTTTTGTCCATCAAATTTTTTTTTTTCAATCTGTTTAAAGATTTATCAAACCTTATTCATAAAGACTTTACTCCTAACGGTGTGTTTGGTATGCCAGCAAGAAATCCACCAAGTCTTAATTGTGGTGGACATACGCCACCAGTCAGGGTAGTAGTCTAGTGGTAAAGGTGTAAAAGGTCAGTTTGATAAGTGTTCAAATCTCAGGGGCAGTGGTATGACATATATTTGTTTCTTAATGGTTCTACTCATGCACTGACGCTAATAATTTTTTATGGAATTAAGGTCAGGTTATGACTCAACCACCTTAAGGAAACGCTTGCAAATCCTTTCTTTGTGAGATCGTCTAGGTCCCTCTTGTCATTTGTTCTTTAACTACAGAGGAATTAATATGACCACACCCAAGTAAAGTCAGCCCCATTCTACCATTTTTTTATTATCAAAACTATAGTTGCCGTCATGTTAGCAAACACAACCTATTCTAAGCAAACAAAAAATAAAAAGGTAAAAATGCCCAAAACTGGGCCGGAACTGGACCCAGCCCTGATCTGTTATTGAAGCCCAAATATCAAACATGCCCAGTCAAATACCAGCCCACATTCACACGTAAGCCTGAAAGGAAGGTACCACAGTAACCACACTCCAGTGCCCACTGGCCAATGCCGAATCCCACCGGTCACACACGTCAATACAGCTATTGCTCCATGCAGCACATTTTTGTCGGTTCATAGTGGAAAAAAATATTTTGAGCCTAGCAGAAGGCACCACCGCGTCCACGTGACAATTGTTGCCGTGGGAATATCTTCCTTACGCTCTCCATTGGCGAGTGGTTCCAGCTCTTTAATGTGTGATGTCGGTGCCTTCAATTATCCATCATATGACTACCATTTTTGAATTTTTATCATTGTTAATTTAAATAAATTAGAGGCACCCTGAGGGTTGTCATTCCCAAAATGGTCGTTATGAGCTTTATTTGTTGTTGGCTTCGTAATTTGATTCTAGATCTATTGATGGAAGATTAGAGGACATAATTTTATTTGTAAACTTTGAGTCATCATTCTTATGAGGTCATTTTCTAAAATCTTACTTATGATTCGTATTTTGCGAAATTGATCATTGAACTTATCATGTAGTTAATACATATTTTGAACATTAATGGATGAAACAATTCTTAATTTTAGATCAATTTGATTTTTGGCAATTTTCATATGCAACTGATCTAATCCAACGGCTGGCTTTGCAAGATTTCAAATCATATGTAAGATTTTGAATAGTGATTTAACGCAAAGTTAAGTTAAATTAATCTTATAAAAAAGAGACTCTACAATCTTTTATGTAATTTTTAATGAAATTTATATTGTCATTGCTAGAGTATATATACTTTTTTTTTTTTTTTTTTTGGTGGTAAGATGTATTAGAAATTCATAATAACCTCCGAACCTATAAGCTCCCCTTTACGCAAGGAAGAAAAGTGTTATTGGTCCAAATGCATTAGCAATACACTTCTCATGGTACTAAAATCACATGGATTAAATTTTTAATAGTCATTGATCATAAACTTACGCATTTTATTAATAAAAAGAGAGAGAGAGATGTTCTAACATTTATTGACAAAGTGTCTCTTAATGTCGTATATGATAATTGACAAACATGATGTATGTGAAAAGAACAAATGTTCATAAAATAAATTCTCACAAAAAATTGTAAAAAATGGTATACAAAATTGTTTCCCAATCCATGTTTAAATAATACACTATAAATACAAATACATAGATGGATCTAATTGTTGAAGATGGATGGCCCCATACTCTCATTTGGAAAATTTTATGGTATTTACAAATAAAAAATAAAAAATGGCGTTTTGTATCTGAGACAATAACCGATCATTTTGTTGTACTTATCATTTGGAGTATGGAAATCATAAATAAATAAACAAGCGTGCCATAGAATTTCAAGGAAATTTTAGATTGGTCAGCCTACAGGAAAATAATTATAGTTAGTAATCATTGTTAGTTAAGTTAATAATTGGTATTAAGAAATTAATAGCAAATAAAACTCAACTGTAATTATTTTCTTGTAACCCGCTCAATCTAAAATTCCCCCTCCCATCGTTGGATCCATTTTTTGGCCTCGTTTCTAATCATTTAAGATTTTTTTAATTTTTTTAAAAATAAATAAATAAAACCCTTGCAAACATGATAATGTGACGCATTTGTTAATTTTGATAGTGATAGGTCATGTCGAACTAGACAATGAACGTACCCCTGTGGGTAGCCTTGCTTTTTTCATGATTTTATGATGGGGAAATTACCTATACATTCATCCTTTTGGAGGTATTGCTGAGATGAGATTGAAAATCCTCATTTAGTAATGGCCAATAAGGATTGGTTTACTTTAAGTGGGTTTGTTGTTTAATTTGTCTTTCCCTTTATACTCTTAGGCATAAAGAGGATCTCAATCAAAAGAAGTGTGTATCTTCTCTCTCTCCCACTACCAAAAAAAATTAATAAAGGATCTCAACCAAAAACATATATATATATATATATATATATATATATTCGTAGAAGGCTAATTCAAACGATTTTTTTTTAAAAATTAATAAAGGGATAAAAAAACACTAACATCTTAGCAAAGTCAACCCTTATGGACATAGAAATATTTTATTTGAACTCTCTTGCTCCAATTTTTTTTTCTCATCTTTATATATATAGGATGATGATCAGATAAGCACGTGCTGATATATCTTATATCAACATCCGTATTGGGGGTTGTTCCTTGTGCATTAGTGAAATATGAGGTACATAGGACCAATGCAAGGGGTACAACCCCCTTGCAAGTGCTGATATATATATATATATATATATATATATATATATATATATATATATATATATTTTTTTTTTTTTTTTTTTTTTTTTTTTTTGCGGTGAGCACATCATTAGTTTTTATGCACGCCCTATTTATTTAAAATTTCAAAATGTATGAACTCCTATTTTGATTTATAAAACTATATATTTTATTGAACAAATACATACATTATCTAAACTCATTTCATACCTCTAATTAGTACATTAGAATAATAATAATTATTCTTTTAAAGAAAATAATCTAAATTGGAGGGCACTAAGAAAACCCATGCTATAACTACAACATGGGAGACAACAATTATTTCATGCAACTTTATAAGGCTTCCAATGATATTATAATAGCTTAATCGTTTGTTTTACTCTAGTCTTGTACATAATATTAAACCAATTTGTATATTATCTATACTCATATCGTAAATTTTATATCTTTATTTAGTACATTAGAATCTAAATTGTAGAATAATAGGTAACCCCATGATATTAAGGCATGGGATATTTTACTGTGTACTTATTAATTTTTTTTGGAAAAAAAAAACATTTCTTGGTTAATATAGAGTAAGCAAGTTTGCATGAAGCACTTCAAATACCAGTTATCCGCATTTAGAGACACACAAATAATTTAGTATCCCTTTGATGGACTACTATATACTAGTAGTTTAAAAATTGGCAATATGGCATATAGTTGGGATTAAATTACCCAATCAAAGGGTAATTTGGCATTTAGATTATGGTGAAATCTCTTGCTTGTATTACAAAAGTGGGAAAATTCAAAAATGAAAACGACCATACTAATAATTATCTATACTCATATTGTACATTTTTTTTTTCTTTTTTATATCACAGAAAGGTCTAACCAAAAAACCAAAAGCTTTCGGGGACTGTTTATAAAATCCGGGGAAAAAAAATTCAATAATTTGAGCAGAATAAAATTTAAAATTAGGCTATGAATCCATGAAAACCAAATGCATGAAATGTTATGTTTATCTTATACGACCTATTCAACATACCAAACATAACTTAAATTTAATTTGTTAAGTTTATCTTATTGGTTTTAGCAAACAATCAAACATATATATATAAAGTGGACTAAAGATTCCCAAATTGTTGATACAATAGGGTCAATTCATCCATGTTACAATCCCATGCATACATGTGTGGGACAAAATTTATGGAAACTTTGGTCAAATACTGTTAGACCAGAGGACATTGAAATTTAGTATGCAAGTGTAATAAAATATTATTATAAAGACATTGAACTATTGAAAGATGAAGGATGAATTATCTAACTGTAGAAGGCTATATTAAAATTCGGTATTATATATTTTTTAAAAACTAAGAAAAGATTTGGCCAATGCATCCATCGAAACATCCACGTAAAACCTTTTCTCGAACTAAAAAAATATATGTAAACGAAAGAAAGTGGGATTAAGTAAGGTATCATTAAGGCCATCAAAAAAAAGTAAGGTATCATTAAAAAAGGAAAAAAAAAATGATACATTGGGTGGTACCAAAATAGATTAAAAAAATAAAAAAAAAAGGAAAAAGATTAGGTAACATTGGGATTGGAGCGCATAGAAGAAGCGCGTGCAAAATATGCGTTAGGATTGGCACTTCGTTTTCACGGATTATGACCAACGTGAGCAGATGAAGACAGACAGCTCATGGCTGCGAGCCACTCACATGACTCGCTTACGAGTTACGACTCACCAATGTCATCACTTGTCCTCATACTCTCTTGCTCCTCACCCCAATGCCCACTCGCTGTCACTATCAAGCATCAACACTTTCTCTCTCACGGAGTCACAGATGAGGCTGAGGTTACTTTGGCTACTTACATTAGCCTTTTTTTTAATTACCTTTTTTTTTTTTTCTCTTTTTGGTCGCTTTTGGAAGTTTATTTTATTACAGACCTGAGTTCACATCGTGTCGCCAAATATGGTCATTTGATTAATGATTCAAAAAACAAAAACAAAAACAAAAACAAAAAACAAAAAGTATTTTCGGAAAAACAAAAAAAATGTTTTTCATCTTAAAATGAAATTTATGAATGATATATTGATAAATGCTATTCATTGTTGAGAAAAAATAGTTACATGGTCAAAGTCCTATTCTACTTTTCATTGTTCATCATCTTTTACCTTTTATCATGATCTCGATGTGGTCATAGTAAAAAGGGTATAAGCGTCAAACTCTTGCTAAATTTTAATGCATAAAAATGGTGCATATCATCTTTTACTTCTTAATTGATTCTAATAGTTAATAATAAAAAAATTAATCCTTGTCATTGTGTAAGTCCGTGACTTATTGGTGTGTGTTGTGGGACGGTGCACATATCTAGGGTTTGCCTTTCTGTCCTATTCGGATTAACGGCATTAGGTATCAATTCCGAAGTCGTAGAGAACAGACCAAGGGGATTCATTTTCGTATAAAAAAATAATAATAATAAAAAAGTTTTCTTAATGTGTGTCCTAAAAATACATATTAAGTTACTATTAATAACTCAATTATTGTATTAGAAATAATGACAATACATTGTAAATGATGAAAATTACTTGAAAAAATATAAAAATGTTTGAAAAATTATGAAAATACATTTTTTTTCATACAATGATTAGATTAATAATTGTAACTTAATGTGTGCTTTTAGAGCACGTTAAAAAAACCCATAAAAATAGGGTTATTTTAATCTGTAAAGCAAATTATTTCAACCATGTGAGATGGGCGTAGATTAGATTTGATTAAAATGGTAAATCGTAAACCTCTAATCATTTGATTTATCATCCCCAAAAAAAATTCACAAACCCCTTATCCATATCCATATGGGCCATATCCCAGTCAACTCAAAATCCCTATGGGCGTCAAAACGACTGGCACCGCATCAACACATTCACATCGTGGCCTTCTCAGAGCGCGAGTAGCCTTCGTTCACCTACGCCCGCGAATACATCTGGAAAATAATTCCCCATCAATAAACGTAGGGCCGCGTCTTCTCAGAACCTCTCCTCCTCCTTCCCCGTTTTAGTAGTAGCTTTAAATACCCCCACCACTCCCTTTCCCACCCAAAAATTATTTTCCGACGAGCCCCCCTCCTCCACCCCCGGCGTACGTTAGCCACCACTGTAGAGCGAGAAACAAGAGAGAGAGAAACATTTTCTAGAGACAGAGAGAGAGAGAGAGAAGCATTCCTAGAGAGAGAGAGAGAGAAATGGCGAGGGTAGATCTGGACGGGAATCCGATCAAGGCGATAACGATATGCATGATCGGAGCGGGAGGGTTCATAGGGTCGCACCTGTGCGAGAAGTTGATGACGGAGACGCCGCACAAGGTGTTGGCCGTCGACGTCTACAACGACAAGATCAAGCACCTCCTTGAACCGGCGTCGCTCACTTGGGCCGATCGCATCCAGTTCCACCGCATCAATATCAAGCACGATTCCAGGCTCGAAGGCCTCATCAAGATGGCAGATCTGGTTCATTTCCCCTCTCTCTCTTTCTCTGTATATTAATTTCTATGGTTCTTGCTTTCTCTCCCTCTGTACGTGTATATATACATACGTCTATAACCCTATCCCCATAGCTTCCACTGTGTAATTTTTTGTTCGCATTTGGCTCAAGATCTCAGATTTATCCTTAATTTTGGCGTTTTCTTGTGGTTCTTTCAGTGTAGTTACGTATATGACTCTCTCTCACCTTCCTCTCTCTCTCGCTTTAAATATATATAATGTGTAATTTGTGGTGTTTCTTGTGGTGTAGACGATCAATCTGGCGGCGATCTGTACTCCGGCGGATTACAATACGCGTCCCCTCGACACTATTTATAGCAATTTCATCGATGCGCTTCCTGTGGTATGATTTCATTTCATTTTCGTTGTTTTTGCTTTTCAGCAAGATTTGGTTGTTGCCGTTATTTTCAAATGAGTTGAAGTTGATGTGCGTTTCTTTTGATTTGATTTGAATTGATTTTCATGGGTTTGGCATTTCAAAGATTTGGTTGTTGATGGGTGCCTTTTTTGATGTGGGTAATTAGGTGAAGTACTGTTCGGAAAACAACAAACGTCTCATTCACTTCTCTACTTGTGAAGTCTATGGGAAAACGATTGGAAGCTTTCTTCCCAAAGATAGCCCTCTCCGACAGGTAGGACCTCGCTTGCTCTTTATCATTTTCTGCATTGCCGACATTGATTGCGTACAATACAGATCTGTGCTTTTCTTGACGATCTTTTTTATAATAAAATAAATAAATGTCATTTGTGTTGTTTCGATAGTTGATTGTATACGTTGGCATTTGTGATCTTGTATAAATCTGCTAGTAATATCACTCTAGAATGTTGTGATCTAATATATTATTTATTGATTTTGATTTTGATCCGTAACAAACGAAATCTCGTATTAGAAGACCCCCAGTCATGGCATTGGATGATTGTGATTTAAGATACATTAGCCTTTGATCTCTGTGTTAATGTGTGTAATTGTTGGTTTAGATTTATTTAAATAGACAGTGGTTAGATATCTAGTGATCTTCTGTGGATTTCTTTTATTTGTTCAATGAGTATGGGCCTGCCATTGAGGTGCATGACCAGTTGACCACCCAGATCTTCGTAAGTTGAGTTTTGCTAATTTTATTTCCATGGGGGGTTTTTTTTTTTTTTTTTTTTTTGGGGGGAGGGGGGGGGGGGGGGGGGGAGAATGAGCTTAATGGTAATATGGTATTAAGACTTGTTAGATCTTGCATTCTGCTGGTAGTTGCTTTAGTTTGTTTAAGTTGCATATGACATGGGAAAGAAAACATCCTTAATTCCTTTTTGAGAAAATGGGTGGTGAATGGAGCTCATGGTTCATTGTTTTTTGGACAAGTCGAGATCAAATTTAACCCGAAAAAACCTTAAATCCCAAATACTTTTAGTCGGTTACACAATTTCTTTTTTCCATTCAGCTCATTTAAGGGGAATATTCTCTATTAGATGATTGGTCAAGTCTTTCAACCATTAGATTGCAAATTCTAGTATTCATGGCCATGAGGTATGAATAAACGTTTCACATTGGGTGAGTGTGTTTGAAAAACAACTAGTGCTATCTGTTTATATGTATTGTGACTCTGCGATGTTATCGCTTTTAAATGCAATAACATTGGCATTTGACTCTTACTGGATAATGTTCTCTAAGGAAATCAATTACTTATGGTCCCAAAGTTTGAAGATGCATGATGAAAGAATTTGGGGATTTAGTAAAAACTGAGGTTAAATTGGGATGTGTAGTACCTTGATCACATGAACTGATTTTTCCTACGTAGAGAGTGTGGCAGTGTGCTAAATTGCATTCCCCTGTATGGCATTTACATTTAGACTGTGGCCTTGTTAAGTATGGCTTTTGACATATTTACCTCCGCTGAGACTAGTTTAGTGTTTTCAAAAGTCCTGGTAGGTTTTAGTTGTAAGTAGAATATTTGGACTTTTGAACTCTGCGAGAGGGCGTAAAACTTGTGGAATTTGGATATTTAAGAGAAGCTAAAAGAGCTTGAGAATTATAGTTGAACTGAATGAGTTTTATATATGTTGGTAGATTCAGTTATAGAAATAGCATTAGCAAATATAAAAACGAAAAAGGATGTAGTAAGGCGTCATCCTTCTTTTTGACACTGGTCTTGCTCAGGTTAATGTTCTGATTTCATTATTATGTAAGTTCCAGGCTGTGGCTTCAGCATGTAATTTGTTGTCTCTAATCCCTTTTTCCTAAAACTTGAGGTGATTTGGGCTTTGCCAAAGAGAGAGAAAAGAATGAATGGAATAAGAAAGAAGATGAAAGCAATGTGTGTTTTATAATGTAGTTATTTTTAGGTCAGTCTCTTTGCTGCTGTTTAATTACTTTCCCTTCAGATGCAATGGGTTCTTATCTGGCTTGCTCATCATGGATTCTTGGTTAATAGCAAGAACGGAAGTTGCTTTCTTATTTTTTTTTAGTTTTACAACAGTTCATTACTTCATCCATGTTAAGAACTTTTCCCGGGAGCATAGATCATATAAGATCATAATTCAGAAATTTTACTTGCCAAGACAGAGAGTGATTAATTTGATAGTTTTATACTTCCTTGTCTGGTGGGATTGATGCCTGTTGGGATTGCAGGTACTTATTGGGACAAGGAGCCATTTTATGAATAAATAATTTGTGAGCTTTTAGTTACAGACTCAGGCATTTGAACTTGTTAGTTTCTCAGCATATAGTGTTCCTTTTACTCTAGTCAGTGTTGCTTGATGGGTATCTTTTCATGTTATGGTTGGGTAAGACTAGTGGCTGGTATTTTAGAGTACACATAAGTAGTGTTTCATATGATACTTCTCTTTTGTGGTTGCCTAGTATGCCTCTTTGTTTCAAATGTGCTGAGTCATTGTATGTTCTATAGGATCCTGCTTACTATGTTCTTAAAGAAGATGCATCCCCTTGCATTTTTGGCCCTATTGAGAAGCAGAGGTGGTCCTATGCATGTGCAAAGCAATTGATTGAGAGGCTGGTTTATGGTGAGTCACTTTGCCCCTATCGATCTTGGCTGCTACAAATAGGCACTTATTTTCTTGTCAATCTCATTTCTTTTTTGTTGAATACAGCTGAGGGTGCAGAGAATGGTCTTGAATTCACCATTGTGCGACCTTTCAACTGGATTGGTCCCAGGATGGACTTCATACCTGGCATTGATGGTCCGAGTGAGGGCGTTCCAAGGGTTCTGGCATGCTTTAGCAATGTTAGTTCAATTTCTTTGAAGGTGTTACAAGGTGTAGTACATTTTTTAGTTTACTTTTGTAGTAATAGTCCTCTTTTTTCTCGCCTCAGAATCTCCTACGCGGTGAGCCACTTAAGCTTGTAGATGGTGGTCAATCCCAGAGGACTTTTGTTTATATAAAGGATGCCATTGAAGCTGTCCTGTTGATGATTGTAAGTTAATTAACCTTTTCTTTCACTTTGATTTCACATTTGTCATAGAAAAAGAGTATCTGAGAAGTGTGATCTTTCTTATCAGGAAAATCCAGCCAGGGCTAATGGTCATATTTTCAATGTGGGCAACCCTAATAATGAAGTTACAGTTAGGCAGCTCGCTGAAATGATGGTACAGGTAAAGGATCTTGTATTTTATTATTTTATCAACTTGGATTTCAATATTATGAATTAGGGGCTTTGCATCTATTTTTTGGGATTCTAATAACTAATGTTCCTGGAATTTATAGGTTTACTCAAAGGTAAGTGGGGAATCTTCTCTGGAAGTACCTACCGTTGATGTAAGCTCCAAAGAATTTTATGGTGAGGGATATGATGACAGTGACAAGAGAATTCCAGATATGACCATAATCAATAGACAGCTTGGTATTACCTCATTTCCTTTCTATTTATTTTTATTATATTCTACATATATTCATTGTAGAGGATTAAAGAGTATTCTGACTCAATTTATGGACTGTGAATCGGCCAGGTTGGAACCCCAAGACATCACTTTGGGACTTGCTCGAATCCACCCTCACCTATCAACACAGGACATATGCTGAGGCTGTTAAGCAGGCCATTGCAAAGCCATTTGCATCCAGCTGAGGGAATATTGGGTTGGGACTGCACTTAAGAAGGGGATTCTCACTTATGTGTCCTGTTGGTTAGCCGGTGTTCTAATTCTTTCGAAGGAAGTTTTAAATATATCTAAATGGTTGATTTTGTATACGCTACATTTTTTGTCTGTGCGGTGTCCGTAGTCAATAGCTTACAGCAGCTCAGAAGTTTGTGTTTCTAATATCCGTATCGAGAGGGCAGTAGACTGTTAGGGAAACTATGTCGTATTACTGTAATTCGTTACTGGAGCACGGGCTAGGACACACTGCGGGGGGCATTATACAAGGAAAAGCCTGTATTCTGTTTCTTTTTGAGGGGTTTGGCTTTGTCATGCCTCTATTTTGTCATTCCTTAAAAAGGGTGTTTGTTGTATTATTTTGTTTGACCCTCTCAGGCTCTTGTTCTTTATAATTATTATTTATTAATTTCTTTATGCATGTAAATGATGTCGACGTTTTTATCCCTTTGGGAGTATGAACTACTTGAGCATCGTATTTCAGTGGTGATTAAAAAAATGAATTGAGTTATTTAAGGGGAAATAATATGCTTAACAAATGAATGTGGTGGGGGTAGAGAACGGGGGTCATCCAGGAGGATCTGCATGGGTCTGGTCATCGGTATGCTGTCATGATGGAATGCCATTTTAATAAATTATTTGCATGATTACGAGGGCTTATATGTGAAGTGCGCAGCCATCTGATTTGTTGAGGAGGATCAATTATGGAAAATTGTAAGGCCCTCCTCGCCACGCCTGTTTGGTTTAGTCATCTAATGATTCATCAGGGTGTGAAGTATACGAGATTTTCAAGTATTTTCTGCGAGTCCTATGTTGATATTGGTTCGTGTTTATTAACTTGGAGCCTGATCAGTTGGGCCACCTGTTGTGTTCCTACTTCTGTCGGGTATTGTAAATCGTTGTTCTAGTAGTAGCATCTCTATGTCATGGGACACAGATTTAGGATGGTTTTGTTGAATTGTTGCCGTCTTTCATCAATGAGGGTGCTTGTCTATAACAATATTTTTTGTGGCGTGAGAGGACCGAATTGATGGTAAGAGGGTGGGTTCTTCCTCTTGATGGCCTCCTCCCCTTTAATGCTTTGAAGGTGTTGGTTGAAGGTTGTTTTTGATTGCGCGCGAGGAACAAGCTGATTGGTAGAGAACAGCAGCAGTGGTAACGAAGGCTTTAGACGTGATTATGCTTTATGAATTATAGAGCCAGGCCATAATTAGCTGAAAGAGTAATAATTTAATCGGCTCAAGTAGTGTTGGAAAATTGGTGACACCCTTCTCATCTTCCCATGCAAATTAAATAAAAAACCCAGATCGGTAATATATCAGGGTAACGATTAGTCTAATTTGCACCGAGATTCTCTCTGAAAGGGATGTGTGCGTTTAGATATAGCACATGTGCATTGCACGTAAACCTTTTTAAATAATATTAGTTATATAAAAAAATAATAAATACATAAAGATTTCATATTTTTTTCATAAAATTTTAAATTCAAAAGTTAAATATACATTCAGATATATATATATTTCCATAAAACAGAAGATTCAAAGAGTTTGCATTCATATATATTGTCATGCAACTTGATAGTTATCAGCATTAGGAATTTAAGTAAGAATCTAACTTTCATTTGTTAAAAGTTTAAGTTAGGGGCAAACAATAAAATAACTCTTCTATTCTATATTGGAAGGTTAAAAATGTAATTAAGTTTAAAAATAAGGATATAAAGGTCAATCAAAATTTTGTCTGACATTCATCTTTTTATAGGTAGTATAGATATAGATTAACACTCCACTTTCACCCGTAGTTTCAAAATTAAAAAAATAAATAATTTTGAAAGACACTGGGCCCTTGAGTCCAGTGGCAAATGGGTTATGCATGATCTTTAAGCATCGGGAACGGCTATTGCAACCCCCCATTCTTATAAGCCCACCCCTTCTTTTTTGGTTTTTAAGATTTCATGAAAAATATAAAAGGTTTTTGCAAAAACCGATCACTTGATCCACTAGAAAACATCATTTTGAACAACTTTGCAGAAGAAAGTTTTTCCAAAATCTATCGTTTAGGTAGACTTTTTGGCAAAAAATGAAATAAATGCTATAAATGGCTAAAAAGTATATTTAAACGATAGATTTAGAAAAAACTTTTTTCTACAAAGTTGTTCAAAATGATGTTTTCTAGTAAACATCACGGCCGGTTTTGATTAAAACTTTTTATATTTTGCATAAAACCTTAAAAACCTAAAAGATGAGGGGTGGGCTTATAGGAATGGGGGGTTGCAATAGACGTTCCCTTAAGCATCAGTGATTTCAGGACCTAACCAGAGTAGCAGACATTGGTTTATATGATGGATGATGGGTCTGCGTGGACCTTTTTATTTCATGTCTAGCGAATTTCTCCAGGGTTGGCAATGATTGAGTATGATGGGTTGGATTTCTTTCGGTTTGATCCAAACATGCCTAGCCTGAACCCTCAGTCCATTGATTAAGTAAGAACTTTTAATCAGGCCTAAAACCCAAATCCAGGATTTGCAAATCGTCTGGGAACAAGAAGGAAAAAGAGTAAGAAGCACGCCCGGTGGGACTCGAACCCACAATCGCCTGATTAGAAGTCAGACGCCTTATCCATTAGGCCACGGGCGCCTTGTGGACTTAAAGTACGAAATACAAATTAATAAGATAAAATAATTGACCCAAACCAAAGAGTAAAGATGAATACTTGACTACACCACGGCCTACAGTTAAACCAGACAACAAACCATGAATGTGCTTGACTAGGGATGTAAACGGGACAGGTTTTTTTTGGGACCCCGCCCCATCCCTCTTCTACTTCTACTAGGAAGGGTTTGTGATATGATTTAATGGGGTAGGAGCAAATTTGAGATTTTTTTAAGAACCCGTTAAGGTTTGGGGTGGGGTTGGGATTTTCATTAAAAACCCGCCTCAATTATTTACTCTCTTTTACTATTATATCTCTATTAATACATAATAATATACTTATGTCATTTAATGTATAAAGACCTCTAATTTGTCGTATTGTTTTTGCCTTTGTTAGGATTTTTTTTTTTCTTGTTCTTTTGTTCTATTTCGTTTTGTTGGGAATTGTGACACTTTTATTAAATGAAATTATTACATGACTCTTTTTTTTTAATTGTTATGTTTTATTAATCTTTCATATAAGAAAATTGAAAATAATTTGATGAATTTAATGAATGAATTTTAAAAATTTCTTATAATAAATATGGTAAAATAAAACAATTATTTTTTTTAAAAAACAAATTTATACTATAGAACGTAATCGATTTTTTGTTTCGTCCCTCCTGTCCTATCTAGGGGTGTTAATGGTTTTGGTTAAAACCGAGAACCAAACCGAACCAAACCAAACCGGGCGGTTTGGTTTGGTTTTTTTGTCATTAGGTTTGGTTATGGTTTTAATTTTAGAAAACCGAACTCAATTGGTTTGGTTTTGGTTTTCAGTTTTAAAAAACCAAACCAAACCGAAAAACCGAAAAAACCGAAATATATATATATATACTTAAAGTTTGTAAATTCCCAATTCTAATAAGGGTAAAATAGGTAATGGGCTTGTTTTTGTTTATTTTAAGTTTTTTATTGTTTTCCCTTTTTTAGATTTAGATTGGGATGTATTAAACTAGTTATTAATGTTGTGTGTGATGTTGACATATTGATATATGTCAATATGTTTCTATTTTGATACAATGTTTGTTTTTTTTAGTTGCTAATGCAATACTTTTATTAAAAATGTTTTTATTTGGAGTTTGGCATGTCATTTTTTTCATTTTCAATTATTTGTTGTTACTTGATAGGTTAAAACCGAAACCGAACCGAACCAAACCGAAATATAATGGTTTGGTTTGGTTTGGTTTTTTTATAGTATGGTTTGGTTTTGGTTTGGGAGGAACAAAACCGAAGTATAATGGTTTGGTTTGAAATCTCCCCTAAAACCGAACCAAACCGAACCATTAACACCCCTAGTCCTATCTTGTCCCATAAAGTATAAATGGGACGAGGCAGGACGGGAATTGGATTTTCAAGTTTAAATGAGATGGGAATGAAAATTGGATGTTAAATTCAAAGTGAGATTTGGATGCAAAAAATCTCAATGGATTGGCATTGGAAGAGGGCTCCCCATACCAACCCTGCCCCATTGACATCCTTATGCTTAACTGTTTGTCATCAAAACACAACACAGAGAGAGAGAGATATTATTATTTTGCAGCTTATACATTAATATTCCATATAAAAATACCTCAAAATTACTCTTTCAACGGGACTAGTCACGAGTCTGTGTTTCCTCAGAGTATCAACTAATGTTGAATAGGTGATGATAGCCTTTCTTGTATCCGAGGATTAAGGATTAATAGGACCGAAGGTCCACATATACTGTCGGCACAATAAGGAAAAAATAAAATTATTTTTCCCACAAGACTCATACAACACTTCAAAATATATTTCCACTCTTAAATATTAATGCCCCGAGCTATTTAATCATGACAATTAAAGTCGTAACTCTATAACACATATGATCGAGTTTGTTTATTTGTTTGTTTGTTTATTTTTTTTCCCTACAACAAACCATATAAATACGTTTCTTATAAACAAAAGTAACATAAGGTTATTAGGAGTACAAGGAATAAAATGCAATTTGCCCTTTATTAACTCGGATGAAATCAAGAGTATGCACCCATGAGTCGTAACTCAAATGGTATTGAGGTGGGATGGGGTGAGGTGGGATGGGGTTGGGTTAGAATAAGTTAGGGGTTCAATTCTTATCTAATGTGAATCAAAATAAAAAATCAAAATTAAAATCAAAAGTATGCAAGGTAGCATGTTTAATTACCCGAGGCCAAAAGTCTTCCCTATTAAACATGAGTGCTTATCCTTAAAAATAAAAAATAAAAATAAAAAACTATAAGAGTTCTCTTTGGCTCCAAGAACATATTATTTATGCAAAATTGTAACAGATGCCCATGTTGACAAAACTGTAGCCTAAGGTCTTCTTTATTGACTGGATGGTCCAATGAAATATGGGCCATTGAACCAAGTACTGTGGGTCATATATCAAAGGGTGGATCTCACTTTGCGTGTGCTGTCTAAATTATATTTTCTTCAAGAGGATCCCAGTGGAGAAATAAAAGTATTCCAAAGAGTTAATCCACCAAGAAACCAAGAAAATCTCAGTCATCAAAGTGGATATCTGAAGAGACTTTTGCTGATGATTAATGCTGTGTCTTTTTTTTCTTTTTTAAATTAAAAAATTCTCACAGTTTCCTTTCTTGATTTGAGTTCTTATTGACACATTAGTCTTATTAGGAATGGAAAGATTGCTAATTTAAAAAGGGGGAGGTACTGCTGTGTCTTTTTATTATTTGTTTTTAGTTGAAAAATACCACATTTTCCCTTCTTGATTTGAGTTCTTATTGACACATTAATCTTACTAGGAATGGAAAGATTGCTTATTAAAAAAGTGGGGAGAGGGAGTGGAAGCAGTTAGTGGTTTGGTAGATGGTTGACCAAAACAGGGATAGAATTGTGGTAGATAAAGATTGATGTCTCATACATAATTTCTGACTTGATTTCTTTCATTAACTTTATCATCTAAGTCAGTTTGAATCTTCATAAATATTTTATCAACTAAGATTAGTTTTATTTTTTTCTTATTTTTTATTTGTTATTAAATAGAGTATACAAACTTTTGAACATGGACAAGACATGGTCCACCCCGCATTATATAATTAACGATTAGGATAAATTTGATTAATAATTGTTCGTAACAGGGAGTGAAACATTGAATCTCGAAACCTTTCAAAGTTTCAATTCTTGGATCATTAATTTTAAAAATCACACTTGAAAATTGATAATTTAAATATAAATGTTATTCAAAATAGCTTATTATTTTTTTGTGGGGACAGAGGTGATAAGTATGGTGGATTGGTAGGGTTGAGCCACCACCCTCCCTTTTTATGTGGGGCAATGAGCTTTGGTGTCCTTGGTGGTAATCCCCTCTAATTCTCAGTCACCAATCCAGAAAGGAACAAAAAGTTGAGAAAAGGAAGTCCCTTGCTTGGGTGACACTACTCTTCTAAGTTCCTTCCTCTCCTATGTATTGTCAACATTGGATTTGACCCACTGCATCAAGTGAGCTAATATCCACTGCACCATGGAACACCAAAGTTAGTTTTTCTTGCCAATTAATATTTTACAAATTACACATACATACATTGTCATATATCAAGTGGCGCTCCATTTTCCTTCTGGTGCTCCATGAAGCACAGGAAAATTTCTCTCACATTAAATAAACTTTAATTGTTATACTTTTAATTGCATCACCTTTGTGTGGTTTGGTGAATTATGAGAAGTGGGTCCCCAAGTTCAATCACATTGACACTATGTACACCTGATATGAAATAGTCAGTATGCTTCTTTTTGTATAAATCCCCATTCCCCCTTAATAATATGGAAAAAGTTGGTGAAATCTTTTAAGTGATGTTGCCTCTTGTGGAAAAGCTATATACCCACCAATAATGGGCTGAATAGAGGCACTAGGAAGCATTGGTTGATGGATATACCAACTCGGGCCTACTAGATGAGACCAAAAAAAAGGAAAAAAAAAGAAAAAGAGAGAGAATAGAGGGGAGCTGAGGGTGTAATTATAATTTGGCATAAGAATATATTAGAAGGATTAGCAATCAAGTTTAAGGGTTTATTTTGAGAATTTTGAAAACTGGATCAGGTTAAATCTATTCCATTAATGCTGTTTGTTTTTTAAATAAAGTAACTTATAATTTATTTGAAAAACAAAATTAGATTTATGTTTTGTTTTCAATACAAAGGTAAACAAATTACAGAAAAGAAAGACTTATCAGATTATGGTGAAATCAAAATCAATCAAACTCATCTTAAACTACTCAAATTTATTAGTTACACAAACATTCCCTAGGCCAATTAATGATCCTCAAAAGTAGTCATAAACAATGGCATAATGTAAATAGTTTTAGAAAAAATAAATTAATCAAATCACAAATTTTGGAAAAGGTAAAATCAGGAGAAAGGCCAGGAGTACTGCATCACCTTATGATTGTAACAATGGGCTGCTATTTGCACCAAAAAAAAAACAAAACAATGGGCTGCTATTATTAAAGTAGTGTATTGAATGAGGTAGCTGAGTCCTTTGCAAGTCATGTATTATTTGTTGAACTATTGCTTGAGTGCATACCAATGATTATCACATTAAAAATATATATATATTTAATGGATATCCGAATACAGACACACAGATACGTGGGTAGATATCTAGACAATTAGATATTGGTAGTATTTAGATATATCATAATGGATAAATTATGAACATATTTACACATACTCGAAAACACTAAAATATGTTTATAATCACACAAACACGGAGATGCAAATACATGATCAATTTTTATCAAAACTTTTAAACAAATGATGAAAACATAGAGTGTTTCTTCTCTATGTAAGTAACCAAATATTATCCTAAATAAAAAGTAGATTACTACTTCTTGAAATGAAATTGGACATGCAATCACCCAACCCTCTCTCTCTCTCCTCCCACACTCAAAAAAATGAAAACAAAGGATATCATTCCATGGAAGTCTCTCTTTCTCTAGTGTGTTCAATCAAATCGCAGATTCGGTGGAAGGGGCAACTTTTTCCATGGTCAATGGTGTGAAATGCCTTTATTAGAATCTTTAACTCTTCTTTGGGGTTGGAAGTCAGATGGCCCAAGGGACAAAGTACTTTTGTCCCTAAACAAATCAAATCTTGTCACAGGGACAATTTCTACCTCAATAAATAAATCCATTGCTGTTAAAACTTTCATTAAAATAGTCTCCCATTTGGTGGCTTATTTTCGTATTTGATCAATCAAAATTTAACTCTCCCATTGTCTAATTTCCCGGTTGGCCTAATGGCATTGAAAGAATTCTCTTTGGTTTTTTGGTTTTTTTTTTTCCCCTTCTTTTTGACATTGGATAATTTGCTTTATAATTGTCATAAATTACTAGTAGGTTGAGAGAACGATAATTTAGGGGAATTACAAATTGGTTCGGCTATGGGCGAATAATTACAGTTAGTAATCATTCTTAGTTAAGTTAGTAGTCATTTGCTATAAAGTTAGTAGTCAACTGTGTTGATGTGTAATTAGTTGCACATAGCCGGACCGATCGGTAATTCCCCCAATAATAATTTATAAATATTATAAGTTCTTTAGGGCATTTAATGGTACTCGTTGGATTGGCATACAATGACCATGGCATTGGGTTTTTGTACATATTAGGGATCCTCTCTATTTGGCCAACCAAAAAAAAAGAGGGGGGGGGGGGGGGGGGGTGGGTGGGGGATTGGAAACTTTGTAAAGAGGATTCTCACCCACTCTTTGTCCCTTGTATACTACCTACAAATTATAAGAGTCGAAATTCTAATTTCTTTCTTTTCCTCTGTTTTGTTGGAAATCAAATACGGCAACCCTATATCCCATCTTGATTTTGCATGGTTTTGGTGCATCTACTTACCAATAAAAAGCTCTCTCCCACATTAATTATATTGGTTGGGTGCAGCACATTCTTGGGTGCAAATGGCTTTTCAACCAAATATGATAGGGTTTCAACCATTCCCCTTTCAGTATCAGTACTAAAGTACAAAAGAGTGAGAGACCCATATGAGTCCCACGCAGTTTGTGTGATGCCAAATGGGCATTAATAGAAGGCTATGTGTAGATTACACTTATAACTAAGAGACAAAAGATTTACCTAGCAAAAAAAAAAAAGGGATTTTAAAAAATACAAAATAAAATTCAATGACAAAAAATTATGATATTTTCACGATTGGGTTCATGCATTACAATTTACAAGCTACTTTTGGCTTTCTTTTAGGCCCTCTCATTAATTTGGACAAAGGGGCTAAGAATCATAACACAACCTCTATAATTTTTCATTGTATATCGTATAATTCAACTCCGCCCTCACGTATCTTTAAGGTGAAGCAAATGTCTTAAGTAATTAGACCCAATCAAAAAAACAAAAGTGGAGAAAAGAAAAGAGTTATGAAACCCAAATTAGAAATACAGCACTCTTGTACTGTTTTTAATCCACTAATTGAATGTGTGCATGAGATTTGCATCTTAGGTCACAAAGGGAAGGATTGTTTTTCTTCTTTTTTTTGAAATTTGATTTTTTAAGGTTTTTTTCTTATAGGTATTTTTATAGCCATAGGATCGTTTAGTTTATATATGAATAAAAAAATTAAAAACCATTGGATCATTAAAGCTTATAGGGCGTGATTGTTTGGTTTGTAAATTAATAAAAAAATAAATAAAGAACCATTGGACCATTAAAACTTGTATGGCGTGAAAGCTCTACAAGATCTCTTTAAGGACAAACCTTTAGAAGATCCATGTCCTCTCTATTTTTTTTTTTTGGAGGAGGGGGGGTGGGGATGATGCGTGTGCCAATAAGAGCATTTAAACTTTTAGCCTAACTAATTTCTTTAGATATAGGTAAGGCCACCACTTACTCTGCATCAATTAACGTTTGAAATGAACCTAAATAACTACTCACTTTATTTTTATTTTTATTTTTATTTTTGTGAGAAATCGAATACAAAACTTGTCATTTACGGAAAAATAAATCCTACAAGATAGAAACTATTGATCCACTTCTTGAAATTGAGATAAGTAAAAGAGTCTCTAAGAAATAGGTATACTATTGAGTATTGACATCCATATTTTTTCATTAAACTTTTGGTTCATACCTTATTAGGACTACACATACGAGTTTGGATTTGGTGTTAACAACGTGCCAACTGTATGATCACACATAGCATGATATTGTTATAGCACGAAATTTTTTCACCCACAGATACATAGATCTTCAAGATGGTCTAAGCAATCACACTCCATAATTTCCCCCATTCGAACACATCAACAGCAGGAGAGGCGCACGTTCACGCGGACCTACGGGTCCCACCACCCCCACAAACACGACCAACACCCTCCTTAGACGCTCCTCTTTATCCATTTCTCCCACGCGTCATCGATGATTGCCGCCAAGATGTTCGACAAAAAGCGTGAGACAAACTCCCCCTCACATCATTACCCGTGTCTCTATGCCCCGCCTCGTCGGCCGGCCAAAAAGTTCCCTCACATCACCACGACTACGACTACGACGACGACGAGTCCTTTTGCTCTCTCCCTCTGAGATATGCCTTTTAAATGCTGTATAAAATATATACATACGCTACTCTCAGTCACCTTCTCGCCGGTTTGATGTCGTGATCTGTGCGTTCCTTTATCGATTCAGAATATTCAAATATACGCATATGTGTATGTGTGTGTATTCTATTATATGTGCCATCTTTGTTGTTGTTGTTGTTGGAGACTGTTGGGGGTATGTCAGTGGGCATGGAGTTCGACTTTTTTCAGGGACGCACAATTGGGGGATTGGCTTAGCTGTAAAGACCCACCATTGCTTTCTCCAAGTACAACAACCCCACGACACCAATTTTGACTCAGTGGACACCGATTGACTCAGTGGGACTCGTTTTTTTCCTCCTTTTTAATAAAAACGATTAAGAATTGGGTAGTGGTGGAAACTTGGCCTTTTTTTAGAGAGAGGAGAAGGGTCTTTCCTGACCCTCAGTCATGGCTCCGGCTGGGAAGGTTTCTGGGTTCCATCGCCAAGGCAATGACTGGTACTCTCTCTCTCTCTCTCTCTCTCTCTCTCTATCTATCTATATATTCTATATATATAGCTTATGAACCCGAATTCTAATTACAGTTATGCAGCGTTTGGTTAGCAATTTCAAGCTTATCAAAAGAAATGAAAAAAAAAACAAAAAAGGTTAGCAATTTCAAAGTATTTTTCTTGCTTTTGAAAGCAAAATTTGTCATTTTCGCTCTTAAAAGCAAGCAAAGTACTTCTAAAATGCCAACTAGACAGTGCCTTATGGCTATTGTATTTGTCTATCATTGTAAATTTTGGGTCTTTGTTGACATAGTGAATGCTCTTCCATCAAGCAAACAAAAGATTGTTGTTTCAATTTGAGTTATTGCCCTATGGTTCTTTTCAATTTCATGAGAAAATTGCTATTGGATGTATACCTTATTCATTTCATCGGTGTTAAATCGTAGCTCATTTTGCTACATGAATAACAATGAGAAGAAGAATTTATTGGATGTTTCAGTGGAGTTGGATGGGGATTTGTGTGATGGGTTTTTCTGCGTATGACAGGTTCTGCAATGCAGGTTTGCCAAGTGATGTTACCGTCACAGTTGAGGGAGTTAACTTCCGTCTTCACAAGGTATGCCATTACTTTCCCTTTTTAAAGTTGTTTGTGTCTGTATGTCTTTCGTGAAAATAAGTTTAATTTTTCGTTATTCCATTTACTTAATTTATTTTTCTTACTCGATTTTATGTAGAGATCTTATTCTTGTGAGACTGTTCTTAGAATTGAATGACGAAGCTCAACTCAATCACGTTTTTATGAAAATTTATAATCTTGATGATCTAGTACAGGAATTTATTTCACCCCCCCCCCCCCCCCCCCCCCCCAAAAAAAAAAAAAAAAAAAAAAAGGTGATGGAGTTTTAGGGGTATCCATTGAAGCTTTTATGCCTGAAGGCACATTTGATTTTAAATTCATTTTTTGGAAAGCAGTTTCTATGCAAAAATCTGTAGTGTCCTATTTTTTTTTTTTTCTTTTGGTTTTCTAAAAAGTTAATAATTAATCATGTTCCCTGTTAAGTTATCCACCACTTGCCATTGGTTACCGAATCTTACCAAATGTTGGGCCTTTGGAGGTGTTGAGCAGGGGTAAAGGAATGCTGGCAGCAAATTTTCTCGTGTTTCCCAATGAACTGAGTGAGTGGGTGTTAATGCTGCTATTGTCTGGGAAAGCCTCCCTTTACTTGCCACACTTAGAGATCTCTTACTCTATGGATATAGGATGATTGTTATGCAATCTATGGCATTCATCGCCAACTCCAAAAAATGATAAATTGGAATATTTATATTTTGACCTAGAAGTGCTTCAAGGTGTGCCCTGTTGGGTAGTGGTTGGGTATCTGCATGTGCACCTCCGCTAATACCATATGCTGTGTTCAGTTCTCTTTGAGATGGGTATCATTTGAAGGCTTTCTATTTACAAATTCAAAGCAGATTTTACTGCTAAAAATTTTAAAATTGTTCACTTAGTGAAGGTGAAGTTTTTTAGTGGTTAATTTTCTCATGTGCTATCTGTTTTAGATGGATTTTTTTTCATTTCTACACTCTTCTTTTCCTTCTAAAAAATATATTGTACTTGCTCATCATTTTGTTGATGATTTTCTCTGGTCATGTGGCAATTAATAGGTATCTTGCAGGTAACTTGACTTCATTTCTTGGATTTTTTTTTTAATAGTGAGCGTTCCTTTTCTCTTGTTGTTGACTGTGTCATAATGACGTGCTGCAGAGATAATATCTGAGCATTAATTCTATGTACTATGCTCTGCTTCTTGATATTGTCTATTGTCTTTTACCATGCACTCTAATTAAATATATAACAATTTAATGGCTTTCCAGTTTCCTCTGATATCGAAATGTGGGAAGATAGCAAGAATATTTGAGGAGTCTCAAAATACTCATGAGGGGACTTTCACCATGGTTTTGGAAGGATTCCCTGGTGGCCCTGACACTTTCTTGGTCGCAGCTAAATTCTGCTATGGTGTGCGGGTGGAATTGACTCCGAGGAACATAGTAATGGTGTATTGTGCAGCAGACTATCTTGAAATGACTGATGAGTTTGGAGAAGGTAACTTATTGTCAAAGTCTGAGAGTTTCTTCCATAAAAATGTACTCCGAAACTGGAAAGAGTGTATTTTGGCTCTTCAAAGTTCCGAACCTGTTACTCTAAGAGCCGACAATCTCCAAATAATTAATAAATGTTTGAATGCTCTATCTATGATGGTTTGTACGGATCCTAGTTTGTTTGGATGGCCCATGATGATGTATGGTAGCTTACAAAGCCCTGGTGGAAGCATCCTATGGAATGGAATAAACACCGGTGCGAGGATCCGAAGCTCGGAATCTGATTGGTGGTTTGAAGACATTTCATATCTAAGTGTGAGTTTGTTTGAGAGACTTGTTCAGACAATGGAAGCAAGAGGCATAAGGCCTGAAAATTTAGCAGGTGCCATTATGTACTATGCTAGAAAATACCTACCAGGTCTAGGCCGATGGCAGGGTGGACAAAGTAGCAAAGCTAGAACAGTTGCAAGTTTTAGCTTGACACCGGCTTCTGTTGATGAAAGGGTTCTATTGGAAAGCATTGAAAAGCTCCTCCCCAAAAAGAAAGGGAAATCCTTTTGCCGTTTCTTACTAGGACTTCTTCGTGTTGCACTGATATTGGGTGTTAATCAAACAAGCCAGGACTCTTTGGAGAGGCGAGTAGGGATGCAACTTGAACTGGCAACCCTAGATAGTCTTCTAATTCCTACTTATTCAGATTCTGTTGCTTTGTATAATACTGACTGTGTTGAACGGATTATCCATCATTTTCTATCCTCAGAACCAAGTGTAACATCATTTTCTCCATCATCATTTGACCTAGAAATGTCACCATCTTCTGGACCATTAAGAATGGTTGCAAAGTTGATAGATGGCTACATTGCTGAGGTTGCTTCTGACGTGAATCTGAAACCAGAAAAGATGCGTTCTCTTGCAGAGGCCCTCCCAGAATATTCAAGATCTTTGCATGATGGGCTATACAGAGCACTGGATATTTATTTCAAGGTTTGAATTCATTCACTGACTCCCATTGAAGCTGACTAAGGGAGCTTTTAGATGGCCCATGGAAATTCCTTTGTGTTTTTACATTAATTTTTTAATGACTTTGATTCATTTCTCCATAGCGTTTAGAATGAGTCTATTTCATTGCTTTTAAGGGATGCTTTTTCATTTTATTTTATTTTTTTCATAAAATTTAGTAATAGCTCCATTCTAGAGGTTTAACTTGTGCCCTCAAATTACATGTAAGAAAAGGGGCAATTATGATTTTCTTCCAATTAGCAGCGAACATTATCTGCCTCTTGTTGATCACTGCATCACGGTTAAATTAACAATTCTGGTCATTTTTTGAAAATTAGACTTGGATTAGAAATTGTCCCATTAGAGTTAAAGAACTACCTTAAAACAACTCGACTTAATATTAACTCAGAGTCAAGTAGTATTTAATTCCCAACCTGCCTCAGTTTGACTCATAACTTAACCAAGTTTTGATGAATTCTTTCCTGAGTTAATTTGGAGCTATCTGGTTTTAACTTTAAGTCGACCTTATGATATATTTTATCTAGTCAAGAATCAAGTATTGGTGCTATTCTTCAACTCTATAGACATACATATGTGTTTGTTAAACCAACCTTTAAAATAAATACTTGTTCTTAAATTCAGAAATTTATGATTTCTCATGGCATTGTTCAGGCACACCCTTGGCTCTCAGAGAAAGAGAAGGAACAACTTTGCAACATCATTGACTGCCAGAAGCTCTCTATTGATGCCTGTGCCCATGCATCTCAAAACGAAAGGTTGCCACTGAGGGTCGTTCTTCAAGTCCTGTTCTTCGAGCAGTTGCAGTTGAGAACGGCTCTAGCTGGTTGTCTCAATGTCTTAGACACTGAAAGTGCCCCTGCAGGTCCCACCACCATCCCAAGCGACATGGCAGGCCAGATTGTACAGAGAGATGGGTGGGTGACAGTTGTGCGCGAGAACCAGGTTTTAAGAGTGGACTTGGAGAAGATGAGATCTAGAGTTGGGGAACTAGAAGAGGAATTTAGTAAAATAAAGCAAGAGATGAAAAGGGTAACTAAATCACATAGTACCCTAAGTTCTCCCCGCATGGTTGCGAGGAGAATTGGGTGCAAGTTTCTTCCTCGATCTTCAGATGCTCGAGCAGATAGTGTTGATAGCACAGGGCCCAATCCGAGAGCATCAGTTGAACAGGCACGTTCTTCCCGTCATTCTAGACACCGGAAAAGTTTCTCTTTGTTTTGAATTCCAACACAAGAACTGAAGTCCATATATGGACATATTGAACTTCTTATAAAGGCAGGATGAAAAGGAGCCAGAGTCCCTTGCCCTAAAAATGTTTTAGTGAAATGTCTAAAGAAAGAAAGGCAGTTTCTTCCTACACTGATTGAAGCATTCTTCATTCTAGGTTTTCGTGCACATCGTGGAGAGGCAGGCCGTCCAAGTGTGACCCCAAAAAGTGATGCTCTGCCATTTGAAGACTTGTTGCTAAAGCCCATCCAAGATTTGAACTGATTGGTGTGTCCCCCACGGGGTACCTGGTGGAGCTTTCATATAAGTAAATACATATTTTGGTTATAGAAATGATACACATTGTTTTTCCCTTTTTCCATTTTTTTTTTTTTTGAAAATTTTTTTTGGGGGTGGGGTTATACATGTACAGTTCTGTGAATCAAGTTGTAAGGCTGTTAAACGGTAAAAAAATTCAGTTGCCTTTCTCTAAGCTTTTTCTAGTGAATTGACATTGGGTCGGTTGGCATTGTAGGAATCTCCCACATTAAGCTTTTGAATTCTTTGACACAAAAACTAAACATGAGATATTAAGTGTATGTGTGTGTGTGTGTGTGTATATATATCTGCATGGTTGCATGCTTGTGGACGAGGTCAAGGCAATTCAAATAAGCGCCAAAAATGGTCCCTGTAAAATGCATGATATGTTGAATTTTTCTTTCATATCAGTAGTCGCTTTCCTGGAAGCTGTTTTAGCTTGCATAACATGATTTTGTGCTGCGTGCATCATATTGCTAATGTTGCATGGAGTCATGCTTGTAACTAAATTGGGATCGGAAAGATTTGAATTAGATAACTTGTTTTAAGGGAGGCAACCCCCATTTTTTTTTTTTTTTTTTTTTTTTTTTTTTTTTTTCTCACAATGAATTCTCTTAATTGGATGCATTTCTACTTTAAATTGAAAATGCTACAGAAAACAATATGGAATGACTCTATTTGCATGATACTTCTAGGTGTACTCATCATTAAGCTTTTTAGACATTCCATGAAAGTTGAATCAGTCCATTATATTCTTTTGCTCAAAATGGTTCTGGTATGGTGACAATGCCAACAGAGATAATCTTGGTGAACTCTGGTTAATGGCATCGTATGTATGTCGCGTTCAAATATCAAATCCCTGAATTTGTGCTGAACTTATTGCCGAAAATTTGGAATAAATGCTGACAGATATCTTCATGGTGCTGAGAAATTTAGGCTGTTGTTGCTGGTTCACATATCTCATGTGGTCCTAAATTGTGACATTGTTATTGCCCTACTAGTTTTTCATGTTCTGTCCTGGGAAGATAAGTAGTCTCATCCAATCAAAACAATATTTGAGGTCATATAATTATATATAGAAAAAATTTTAGGCTTGATTTTCTTCTATCAGATTCATGCATTGGGGAGATTGGATCTATTTATTGATGGATTGTACCATACAAGTTAAATCCCATGCATGCATGGGTTACAAGCAATGCATCAGCAACATAAAAAAAAGATAAGCCTCTAGCAGGGACGGAATTAGGATTTCATCTCAAAGGGAGCCAAAGATGAACCAAAAATTTTTACCATGAGAAAATGAGAAATATACTAAGATTCAAGACTAAATTAATACGTGAAAGATATAACTAGATAGAATTATTGAAGTGTTTTTTTTAAAAAAATTTTATATAAATTTATAAACCAAAGTTTTCATTAATTCAAAACCAACTTATAAAAACAGTTGCTTAATAAGCCTAGATAAGAATTACCCATCTGCCTAAAAAGGATTCCAAAGTTATAGCGATAGCAAAATAAATTATAATTCTACAAAGTTATTTGGCTAATAATAAAGTAAATGAAAATTTAAGATACAGAACTAGAAGCTGAGAAAAAAAGGTAGCACAAACCGGTAGAAACTATACGTACCCATTGTAGCACTGTCCTCATGTTTTCATTTTATATAAGCCAAAAACAAAGGCTGACATGCCTTAACAGTAAAAAGCTAGAGGGGCCATGTCCCCCTTGGCCCAAGAGTATTTTCGTCCCTGGACTTTAGGCTGGTGCACATGATGTATACGAGCTTAAGAAGCTCAAAAAAGAAAAGGACAATACTTGTCTCCACCATAGGGGAGGAACTCCTCCCACCCCATGAGGTGGCATGTTTCTTTGATCAACATGTGTCCCTACACATGCCTCTCACATGACCTTTGAACTCTGGCTTTCGAAAACAAGGGCAACCCAAATAGAGAACTGGTTCTTCCTGAACCGAGTTTGGTCCTCCCACCCCGCCTCCGAATTGCAACATCTCTCACCGTTCAAGGCCCAACGCCGACGATCTGACCAATCAAGGGACGCCGGCAACCATCACCCATGAGAGATAATGTATATTTGGATTGCGGGTAAAGGCGGTGGATTACAATATCAAATCACGCCAGATTTGAAGCTCGACGCCAGTGGACGACAACGTCCCCACGCCGAACTCACGGCGAGTGGTGATTCTTCAATCGGGGTGTGGATTTAATCTCCGTCACGAAACTCGACATTTATTTGGCAATCTGGAACAGATCTAGAGCATCATCGACGGCGATCTATAATAGACCTGTGGATAGCATTTGTTGGGTCTTAGATTTTGGAGTGGTAAGCCTTTGAGAAGAAATCATCATTTTGTATATACTGATTCTGCCTTTTGCTTCTAAGTATTAGTGGTTAAAAATGAGGGCTTCATTTTCTCATTTCGGGATTGCGGGTCTAATGTTGCTCAGATCTGACTTCTTTCTTCTAGTCTTTTTTTTATTTACTAGTTGGTACACAAATGCGTTGCATGTGAGTTATTTTTAATATGATTTTTTTTTTCCTGACTAGCCTATTTTCAATATGATTACTTTCGTATTTATTTATATTTAAATAAATAATTATGTAATTGTTATACCCGGACCATTTTACCTTGAGCCGTTGAGGACAAGCATCCTATCACTAATGCTGAAACAATATTTTGATATATATGTTATGTTATGAGGAGTGGTTGATTCTACCAAAAAAAAAAGTTCCCACATTTTGCAATGCCCTCTCTCCTATGCATTAGATTCTCTTAAGGTTTGACCTCTTATAACCTCAAATTATGATAAAATCATAGCCATTCACTCTTATAATCACAATCATAGTAATTAATTTCATAAATGGTCAAAACTCAATTTATACAATCTCTTTCGCCCTCACTTTCATCATCAAAATCTCTAATCTGGTGAAGACCGCCCTTCTCATCACGTTTCTCTCAGCCAACCACACTCCCATTCCCCTCTCATTTACTGGCACTTTGGTGAACAATTTGCTCCCCACAATGTTCTCTCTCTTTCTTACCATCAAAATAACATAATTTGGTGAATAAACCCAAGTCGTTTTTTCTCAGCTATATTCCGTGAACGACAACCAAGATTTAAAGACGATTTTAGGTTGCCTCTAGGTTTTTTTTTTTTTTTTGATTCATCTGCTTATTTGGTGGTATTGTCATCTACTATCAAAGACACGATCTTTGTGAAGTAAATTCGCTCATGGTTTTTTTAAATTTTTTTTAAAATTTTTTTAAGTGAAACTGATCCTAGACAAAGTTTTTCTCTCTTTTTCTATGTTTTTCTTTTTTTTTTTCTCAATTTTTTTAATTTATTTTTATGGCATCATTATCTACATTTTTTTTTCGGTCCACGCAAAGATTGAAAATAGTGTAGAGAGTTTTTCATATCTTTTTTTCCCCCTTCATGTAGAGTTTTATCTATTGTTATGCCCCCCCCCTTCTCTTTCTCCCTTTAAGTGATTATCTTTTAATTTGGCAATTCAAACCAAGATTGCAAAGTTTTTTTTTTTTTTTTTTTTCTCTCTTCGTGTGATTACCAATATATATACTAATTTGGTCATTCAAGCAAAGATCACAAAGTTTTATAAAAAAATAAAAATAAAAATAAAAATTTATATGTAAGCACAGTGCATAGAAAAACATAATCGGAAAAATAATGATGTAGAAGAAGTAAACCCTACCAATATTTGAAAACAATAATTGATAATACCAAAAAAAAAAACCTTAAAAAAAAAAAGAAAAAAGATACAAAGAGTTACTGTGTAAACAAATACTCATCTTCTTTGATTTTTAACTTATCTACTACTATACAGTCAACCATTAAAATTAGAAGGAAAAAAAGAAAAAACATTGAAAAGAAAAGAAAAGAACAATATTAAAGAGAAACTTGTTTTGGTTGATGGGATCAGGCCTAAGGAGAACGAAGGACGCCGAAAAGCATTTCTTGTTTGGTTTCCATTGTTTAATTGTTGATATGATATTTATATTTATATTTTATGATTGTTTTAAGGTTTTAGGATTCTATACATGTAATACTTTTTTTTTTAGGGTTTGTTTTAATTAAAGGATAAAAAGGTAAATATAATTTTAAATAAGGGTGTTATGGTTAATTTGAAATACAAACTTTTATAGGTAGTATAGATATAGGAATTATAGTTTCCGTTTCCTTTGAATTCCTATTTATATTTTATATATTAAGGTATGTGTTTTAGAATATATTAAAGTATGTGTTTTAGAATTATAGTTTTCATATTTCTATATGTTTCTATTTATTATATAAAAATTATAGTTTCCATTTCCTTTAAATTCCTATTTGTGTTTTATATATTAAGGTATGTGTTTTAGAATTATAGTTTTCATATTGATATATTTCCTGTATATGCAAAAGGGTGAGTAAATATGTATTTAAAAATTAAAATAAGGATATATTAGTCAATCAAAAGTTTTTATTACATTCATCTTTTTATAGGTAATATAGATATAGATTTATTTATTTTTTTTAAAGATGATGCTAGGATGATGAAAATGGAGTTGAATGTTGAGTTATGAATCTTTTTCTTAAAGCTTTTTCTTGTCTTCAAATAGTTGGGATTGTGGAAAAAAAAAATTTCACCGGAAAACATGGAGTTCGCCGGAACTTCATGAATCGAAACAAACGTGCTAATATCGAGCGAGTCCGCAAGCTTCAATAATGATTGCCACCGTCAGGTCGAATTGGCAAGCTTCAATAATGGTTGCCGATGTTCGGTTGTTGATCGGAGATATTCCCTTGGACGGAGACGAGATGTGACACGGAGTGGCTGGGGCAAGAGAGGACTGTTCTCCTCTGCCTTCGTTTCCTATCCTTCAATAATCAAACAGGCTTCTAAAAAGGTCACGTGAATAACATATGCATTGAACACGTGTTGATCAAATAAGCATACCACCTCATTGGGTGAGAGGGGGTGGAGTTCCCCCACCTCAGCAAGTATTGTCCAAAAGGGTATTTAAACAAAAAGCAACAGTCCAACAGGGTCAAGAAAAGTAGGTCTATTTGCAACCTTGGATGTGCCAAATCAAACAAAAGAAACTGGAGAGTAATATCTTTAACCTTTATTATTGAAAATGACTCGTCTTCGAAGATTTTTCTTACTCTTTCCTTTCACCATTTCACGTGGGCGGAATTATTCCCAAAATGCCAATACCAACACCAACCCCCACTAGTTTTTTCTTTTGTTTTTGCTAAAGAACCCCACTTGTTAGCCCCAAATCTGCCATCCTCTTATAAAGCCATAAAACTCCTATTTCATTTTTTTTCCTTGAAAAGAAAAAAAGTTCAAAGATCTTTCACCAAATGACAATGAAGAAACTCCCTATGCCAGAACAATCTATGCTAGTATCTATGCTTCAATAAGTAAGAGGTTTGAGGTTTGCCTTTTCACTTTTTTTTGGGCTTGTCACTAATTTGATTTATCCTAAGCGTTAAATGACATAAAATGGGTAATGACTTCATCCGTGTTTCATGAAATTAATTGGGTAGAATATCTGGATATCCATGGTGGGAGTGGGAGATATCCAAACTTAAAGGACTGATCATGTGTGGGATATCTCAAAATATCCTGTTCGATCACGGCCGTCCATAGAAGATACGTACATACATGTGTCGCTCACAGATGATTGTGATCGAACGGGATATCTAGAATATCTCGCATATGATCAAAGCTTTTCAAATTTAAACTAAAGAGTTCAAGCTTATGCAACATTAAGAGTACGTTTGCACATAATTGATTCCGAGTCAAGTACTTGTCCTCTACTCCTTTCTCCAACCTATAAAAAAGTAATTATTCTCTCTATCCTCAATTACCTTTATTTATTTATTTATTTATTTTTCTTTTATACCTATACTCAGCTCTTCATTAGAAAAAGCAGTTCTCCTTTACTCTCACTCATATTATGTAACATACCCAACAAAACAAATGAAAATTGATTATATACATATATCCCCATATTATGTTATTATAGATATACATCTATGTGTCAGTGTCTATATGTTTATGAGTCTAAATAAATGTTTACTTTCACGTGCTACGTATCCATATTTTTTACAATTAACTATAACTTATGACATAATATGAGTGAGAATAAAGAAGAACTGTCTTCTACCATAAGGAATAAAGTATTGTTCTTTTTTATCATCGTAGAGTAAGAGAAAATAAAAGAGAATTAAAAATTACTCTGCAATTTAGACCAAAGGGAAAATAAAGTAAAAGACTTTTATTACCATTAATTTTATTTAGAAAAAAAAAACAAAATACTCATTGATGGGGTGGCTATTGCGATCGGTCAATTTTCTTTGTAACCCTTATTTATTTAAATTTTCTTAAGATATTATATAAAATACAAAAAATATAAAAAAATTTATTGGTGATGCTCACTTTAAAGCATCATTTTAAACAATTTTATAAAAAAATAATTTTAAAAAATTTATAATTTAAACAGAATTATTAGTCATTTACAAAACATATACGTGTATACTAGGTTCTTTTTTTTTTTTTTTTTTTTTTTTTTTTTTTTTTTTTGGGGTACAATGGTGAGGTAAAAAACGGAGACACTGGTTTTTATTGGACCGCTGGAGGACTAGAGGCGAGAGCAGAGAGTCTCTTTCCACGCTACTATAATAATACAGCCGCCGCGCCCTTTCTCCTTCACTCCCTCACTCTCTCTCAGCAGTCGGCACCTTTCTACCGTCTCTCTCTCCAATCTCTCGTTTGCAAGCAGGCAATCGAATCGAATATCACAGTGTGATTGTTTCGTATTTTCCAATCAAGTCAAATCCTCGTTAGATATCTTCGTCGGTTATGTGATTTTTCATCCTCTCCAGCCACATCTGTTTCGATTACGCATTTCCCAAATCGATTTTCAGACAGTCATTTCCAAGGGAGGATTCGTAAAATTTGGGGTTGACGAACATGGCAGTTTGTCCATCAAGCTTCGAATTGTCGCTTTTTTCAAAGCTGTCAGAAGACCTCTGTTCAAGAAAGCTATGCAGCGGTAATCCCACAGTTGAGATTAGGGTATCGGGATTTTACAGAAACCATGTTCTTCAATATCAAATCACACCAAAGATTGTATGTTTACATCATTCAAGGAGAAAGAACCAATTGTTTAAAGCCAAGAGTGTTGAGAAGGTGATTTCGGGTGATGTGGCGGAGGATTCTAGGGTTTTGGAGATCGGTTCTGAGCCGGAGACTGATAATGTAGGAGGTGGTGGTGGTGGTGGTGATGGAGATTCTTCTGCTGGTGGTGGTGGTGGGGGTGATGATGGTGGCGGTGAAGATGATGGAGAGGAAGAGGGGTTCGGACCGATAATGAAGTTCGAGGAGGTGATGAAAGAGACGGAGGCTCGCGGGGCGAGTCTTCCTTTGGATATGTTGGAGGCTGCGAAGACTACTGGGATTCGCCAAGTTATTCTTTTCCGGTACTTGGATTTGCAGGTTAATGTTTTTTACATAAGCATGAATTTAAATTAGATATACTTATGTTTACTCGACTAAACCTAACTCAACTATGAGATGTATAGTGGGTGAAAAATCCCATTCCAATCACAACAAGATGTGCAATTAATCAAACAAGAACATGGAAAGAACTGCACCTGGGCTTAAGGTGGGAACAATTCGGGCCATGTTAGTCCGGATTGATACCCTGTTATCTTGGCCTCAATAGGATGGTACTCAAGAAGAAGTGAGAATGTGAGATCAATCAGACCTCTATGGTAGCGTGAAATTTGAGTTTAATTTAAATTCAAATTGGTTGGAGGCGATGACAATCCCAAGCCCATGACTCCAAGAGTAGTGGGCTGGGATAGACAATCCCTATCTATACATATTAAGAGCAACTATAGAAGGAAAGCTGAGTCTCCACACAAAAAAAAAAAAAGAAAGAAAGAAAAAAAAAACGCATTTCTTCCCAAGCTAACAGGCGTTGAACCCCTTTTTGGTCTTCTATTTACTTAATCATTGAAATTTCTTTGATAGACACCATGCTGGTGTCTATTTTCAACATTAGAGTGGTTTTGGGAGATATTTTCATCTTATCACTGATTGTAGAACATTTCCATCATGGAGTAATTAAAATGTTCAAAAGAATAAGCAAGCAAGCCTTTTAGGCTGTCCAAGGAAATTTACGGATAGTTGAGCAAAGCGATTCTAAATGGATGCTCCGATGACCTAGAGCAACGTAGTACGACAATCGAAGAGAGTTGTAGAGGCGACGATGGAGCTTGGGCTATCAGTGGAACGGCTGTGATAGTTGTTGATTATGAAGAGTGGCTTCGGTCAAAGATGAATAAATAGTAACCTGAAACAAACAAAAACACATCAGGGAGGCCGAGGGTTGCTTGATCGAGGACCCTCCAACGGTCAAGTCAGATCTCTGAATTTAGAGAGAGGAGGAAGAAAGAGCTAGGGTTTTACAATGAGAGTGGTGTACCTGGTTGAAGATTAACAGTATGATTTTATAGTGGAGGTCGAAGGTGTGGTTTAAGAACCGTTTTAACCCCACCAGCGTTAATCTAGGGTTTAGGCCTTGGTTAAGCAACAACTGGCCATCCATGGTTAGCTTAGTGATAACCGTTTTGACCATGATCTGGTTAGCTTGTTGGTGTGTGTTTTAAGTGCGAAGCTTGTATTTTGGTTCTTAGATGAGGGACCTGTTCAGGTGTCACTAAAGACTACTGAGCTCAAATGAGATTGGCATGGACCGAGAAGGGTGTTGTCATCTGACTGTGATCAAACCAGGATCAGCCATCATTCAAGTGGATTGAGGGCCGTTTGGCCTAAGCACAAGTGGACCAAGTCTCAAAGATGACTAAGCCCATGGACTGAGCCTAGTTATTATTGTGATTGGGTGATCTTTAATCCCACGCAGTGTATAATCAAAACACACTTGTACCGATTGATGCACGAGTCGAGGACCGAACTGAGCTATGACTGGATTGGTACATGGGCTGAGCAAGAATCGACCTGACATATTGGATCGGTCACCGTTGACCATGAGCTAGCCTTTATGGATCAAGTGTGCTTTACCCGAATATATATTAACCGAGGGACTCGAGCCTGAGGGTTCCACGCGTCCAAATCTCATTCAATCATGGTTCAAAGTCTCGTCCGAGATGGATGAGATCTCACCGAGTTAACCCAGTCTCATTCAGGGACGACACGATATCTGAGAACGAATCAAGTATACAGTAGGGTTTTATTTTTAAAAAAATGAAATCTGAATGAATGCCCATCGATTAAAATGTATGCTTGATCATTGATATGTTATATTTATTTGTGTTATTTGGTATTATTTTAGGTATCTAAAACCTAATTATAGTGTATTTTCAAGTTCGTGCTAGCGCCGGTTTTGATATTTTTGACCATATTATGTGTCCCAAGTTATTTGTTTTTCTTATTTAATGGTTCTAATATGATTTTCCTATTTTTTTATGATTTTTCTATAATTTTTTTGAATTTTTTAAAACATTCTTTAATGCATAAAGTTACATCTTGCCCGAAATGCGACAAGATGGATGAGATTGAGATGACCAAGACCGAAACGCGACAACGACCGAGACCGAGACTGTGAACCATGCATTCAATGAATAATGAGCTAGCCATGGGATCTTGATTGCCATCGCGGCATTGCCTCTAGCCAATTTGAATTTGAATTATATTCGAATTTCCTTCTAGGATTGAGATTTGATTGATCTCACCTCTCTTTGGCTACCATCCTATCGTAGGTGAGCTAGGAGTATCATTTCGAGCTAACCTAGCCTGGATTGTTCGAGCTTTATGCCTAGTGTGGTCATTACCACGTACTTGTTTGATTAACTGCATTCTTCCATTTTGTACCAAGTACCATCTTTTCATGAGATGACTAAATAACACGTCTGTCATTGTTATTGGAAGGGGACTTTTTACCCATAACAGGGTGATTGAGGTGGGTTGTTCACTTACTTGAGACATAACTACATAAGGTTTTGAGATTCTATTTTATTCTTCTTGGTTTTTTTCTTGGCAACCAAATGGAAGGTTAGGCTTTGTTTGGTTGCTAAGAAAAAGAGGGAAAAGAAAGAAGTCATGATTTTGAGTCTCCATTATTTCGGACCCAAAAAATGAAAATATGGAAGAAGTCCACTTAACTAAACTTGATACTATTTGGCTTAGTTGAGTTGAGCTTTTCATCTTTTCTGAAATAAAATTGAAAAAAGAAGAAGAAGAAGAAATATTAGTCTTGAAATGCTGTTTTTATTCCTTGCCTCTGTTTCATTAGCAACCAAATTGTGGGTTATTTTATTTCTATGGTCAATGGTTTATGATTGAATCCCATTTTGGTATTTATATTGCAGGGCTCAGTTTGGCCTCTAGGGTTCATGATGAAGTACTGCTCTATGCTTCGTAATAGAATGCTGGCTGATCCTTCATTTCTTTTTAAAGTCGGAACAGAGGTTTGTTAACTTTGTATTATTATTGTTATTATTATTATTTATTTTTGATTAGTGGGACTAAATGATTGTTCGTTATCACCAAAAAAAAGAAAAAAGAAAGACTAGTGGGACTAAATAATTGTTGGTGCTCAGTGAAGTCTTGTGCCATTGACCCACATTATGGCATTACACATGAACCACCCAGTAACATACATAATTCAGATGCATCATAATTCAGATGACTTGCATGGAAGATATCCCATAATGCATCATAACTTGAAGAAGAAGAATTGCTTGGCGTGTCCACATAATGGTTGTTTATTACACATACAGCATGGACTGACTGCTTCCAGCCTCAGGGTGCAAAGAATTTTTCTTTTTTAGAAACTTTTATTGTTGACTTGACATGATGCAGGTAGTCATTGATTCTTGTTGTGCAACATTTGCGGAAGTTCAAAAAAGGGGCAAGGATTTCTGGGCTGAATTTGAGTTGTACACGGCAGATCTTTTGGTCGGTGTAGTTGTAGATATTGCGTTGGTTGGTATGTTAGCGCCCTATGCTCGTTTTGGGAAGCCATCTATATCAAGAGGTTTTCTTGGACGCATACAGCATGCTTGTGGAGCTCTACCAAGCAGGTTATAATGCATGTTGGGATTTTGAGATTCATACTTGTCTGGATCTATCTATGCCCTTGGTTATTATGCTTAAGATTCTGGGTTGAATTTTATGCTAATAGGTAGAGAAAATTTTGAGCTACCAAGATTTCCTTTTTGGCCACCTGTTCACTTTTCTTACTAGTTCAGACATTGTCAACTCTGAATCATATTGGACAGTGGATCTTCTGTTAATATCCTTGTTTCATAGGATTACAGTATGAAGACTTAGTGGAGTTCTGATCTAATTCATATTCCTAATGACAGTGGACATAGTGCCAAAGAGGTTCCTAGTGTCATTAAAGGAGTTGGCTCCTTCAGAATTGCTTGGTATCTTAAGAAACAAGGTGGAGGAACTTGATCTTTGTTCACTCATTAAAAAGAAGAGTTGTTGTACATCTCTTATTTACCTTGCATAGATTTTGAGACCCTACTCAAAATCTGAAGACTGTAGTTGACTGGATTTAAGAAATAAGCACAAGTTGATGCAAAAGTACAACTGTTGAACTACAAAACAAAAACGAAAATTAACATCTCGGTTTTTTTTTACACACTTCCAAAACAATACCCAAGTGCCAAAATGCTTCAGTCAACCAAAATTTTTCTGAAAGTTGATTGCTGAGAAGTTAAAGAATAGGGTATGCATTTGATAAAGTGAAGCAGTTGCATCCTCTAGCCCGGGTGTTCATGTGGTTGGCACCAACTGTAGCACTCTTGGGTAACCTGAGGGTATTTTAACAATTTTCCCGTACTTTATCTCTGTTAATTGATTCTATGGCTGCAAGACTTTCATCATTCTTGTGTGCAGCAATTGGATAACTTTTTAAATTTTATTAATAATTTTTTTTTTTTTAATGCAGTGTTTTTGAAGCTGAAAGGCCAGGATGTAATTTCTCAGTGAAGCAGCGGATTGCTACATACTTTTATAAGGTACCAAAAGTTATTGGACCTATCAAGTGAACAATAGACAACTTTGTTGTTTTCTGGATGACATATCTCAAAGAAAACTCCCCACCCAAAGATTGGCTTCTTTGGTTCTCATTGGTTTTTGGTATTAGATTCTAGCATGTTCTTTATTTTTCACTGTATGCCTGAAACTGGGTTTCAGTAGTAATCAGTGTTATATATTTCCAACTACTGATTATAACTGATTTTCTCATTCTCTGGATCCAGGGTGTACTCTATGGATCAGTTGGGTTTGGGTGTGGTCTTATTGGCCAAGGAATTGCAAATTTGATCATGACTGCTAAACGGTACTCTAATACACCCCTTATCTTGACATATCTTGTATCTATTTTTGAGGCTGATTGTCTATTTGCAAACTCACGGTGGGTTTATATCTTTATGTATATATCTTTGAGTTTTATGTTTCTATAAGAATGAAGTGCATAAATGTTGTAATCGACATTTTCTTTTCATGATTGAAATTTGGGTTATATTTTCAGAAACACATATGTTTAAATGTCTTCTTAAAAATATATGGGTCATGGGATGCTTTCTCTCTCTCTCACACAGAGTGGTGCTAAATATTATTCAATTTGGCTTATTAATGTATTGTCTGGAAGTTGATTTGGCTTATGAGTTATTAATTTGTAACTTTGTTGACTAACTAAATGTACACTTAAGATATATTTTGGGTCGGTAACAGAATCTACCATTTTATTACTATTGGTTCAGATAGTATAATTTTAAGTTGATCCTGAATTGTGAGCTTACTCTACTATCAGAAAAATATTTCGTGAAGAAAATACATACATGCACATACATGTAGGGATGTATGTCATTCATTCATATCTTTCTCTGAATGACACATTTTTACAAGGTTGAAGTATTTATGAAGGAAGAGAAGTTTTGAATCTAAATGATTGCCCTTTGGGGGAACTCGAAGTAGTTTGACTTGTTTTGAATTTAGAAGCACTGTACTCTTTGGTGGAAGTCAAAAAACATGGTTATTTGATTGGTTAATTAAGTCTGCACTCTACAGCTACCATCTACTTCTTGCCTGAGCAGTATCATGCCTGTGTCTTATGTGTAAAGTTGTGGGTTTGAACTTGTGATATCTTACTTTTCCAACCAAAAGGGTAAGCGAAAATGATAAACAGTGGTCAAGGACTTAACATGATTAAATTCTGCATGACAGATTGGGTGATATTTGGAAATATTTGAATTTATTTGCCTCTGTTTACAGTTGTATATGGGGGGAGTAGAGAAGTTCTTGGTGAATACCTCTGTTGTGCAACCTATCATCTTTTTTTCTTTTTCGTTTCTTTCTTTTCTTTTTTTTGGGGGGAATAATTTCTCATAGATTTATCATCCTAATTTCTATGTTAACAGGAGCATAAAGACATCAGAAGAGGACATACCTGTGCCGCCTCTTGTGAAAAGTGCTGCTCTCTGGGGTATTGTGTAACTGATCCTTTGAAATCCTACATTGGCATCTAATCTCATTCTTGACATTTTGATTTCCTAACAACTGGTGGTCGATCTGTTTTTTGCGATTGGCTTTCTGTCTCATTTGTATCTGATTATGAAATCATGGTCTCAAAATATTTCACACAAAGAATTATCATTGGGTCTTCTTTCGCCTAGATTTTAGACTGTCCATTATATATCATCAACTTCAATAAAATGTCCACAAAAAAGTTATATTTCAATTTAAGCTGTGGTCTTTCTGTTATGCACAAGATTCATTGCAAAGAAATTCTATAGATGTTCAAATGTTATCAATTGCAGATAGGTAGTACATATAGTTGCATTAATTTTATGAAGTTATTGGAAATTGGTGCTTTGTTTCAGTTATAACCAGAATTACCATATAATGAAGTGGTATGTCATTTTGCAGTTTGACTACCCTTAGATGGTGTTTCGCTAGTGTAGTAGTGAGCATGTGTCTGTGATGAGTAATAGGTTTACGCCTCTGTCACCAAGTCTTGTGGATTCTATATTCTTAGCGTTCAAACCATTCACATATTGTTGTGATTAAACATCTTAATTGAACCTCAATGTTTCTCTCTTCTTTTTTTTTCCTTTTTTTTTTTTTGGGGGTGGGGTTGGGGGGGTGGTTTGTTGTTGGGGAATGGGGAGGTCTTTTTCAAGAGTTTTAACTACTGCTCATTTACTTTATTCCAACTTATTGGTTTGCCTTCTTCGTAATCAGGTGTTTTTCTTGCGATCTCTTCCAACACTCGTTATCAAATTGTTAACGGACTGGAACGCCTGGTTGAAGCTTCACCTTTGGCAAAGCAGGTCCCACCTGTTGCAATGGCTTTTACGGTGGGTGTGCGATTTGCCAACAACATTTATGGTGGTATGCAGTTTGTAGATTGGGCTAAATGGAGTGGGGTGCAATAGCAGTAGCCTTTCTGTTAGAGGCATTGTTCTTTACTGATTAAGCGGAAGGATTGGTTGAGGCAGTTAATTTTCTGCATCAGCTTTCCATGCCTTCATTTTTAAGTGTGGCTTTCGTATATCAAGCTTAAGAGCTTGAGATATAGGGTTTATGATTAAATTATTAAAAAACTTGCACTTTGTTCAGTGGGCATTGTTGTTTATTCATGCTTGAGTTTATCGTTTGTAGTTTATTAATTTATAGGAGAGACCATGGCAACAGTTGGATACTAGGATATTAGTTTGAACCCTGGCAACAGTTGGATACTAGGATATTAGTTTGAACCTCCTTTTCTTTCTTTTCAGGTGCATTTGGATGCGCTACTATTTTTGTAACTTTTTTCTTTAGTTTGTAGTAGTAGAAGATTTTTTTGACATTGTATCAGTTTTTGTTTTTATTTTTTAAATATAAGCATGTTGGAACTAGGAAGTACATACCTGTTTTAAAAAAAAAAAAGAAGGAAAAGGCCAAAAAATGCATGTTTGGCAGTGGCAGTGATAGTGGCCATGATGAGGTAGTGGTGGGTGGTGGTGGCGGCGGTGGTGGTAATGATGAGGGGTGGTGGTGGTGGTGGAGATTAGGGGTGTATAATGGTTTGGTTAAACCATGAACTGAACCAAACCGGCCACGTTGGTCCGGTTTGGCTTGTGGTTTGGTCTTTGTTCCATTTTTCAAAACCCATTTTTTTGGTTCCATTTTGGTTTGCTTGTCAAGAAAACCAAACCGATCCAAAAACTGAAATGATATATATATATATATTTTAATATGAATTTTATAATAAATTCTACTGTAAATCTGGATGATCCTGTTTCCAATTTTCCATAGTAATTTCAATACAATTCTTCTACTTTTCTTTTTATTTTTTATATTACTAAGAATATAACATTATTCTAGGCTACTTTCCAACATTGATCCCAGTATTTTTTTTTATTTTTTGAGGGGGGGGGGGGGGGGGGGGGGAGTGTGGAGGTGTGGGGGTTGTTTGGAATTTCTTCTAATGGTCAAGACTGAATTGGATCTACCATTATCACCACAACTATGGTGGTTTTTTTTTTTTTTTGATAAAATGGATATTCATTCAAGGTCTAGGGTTAGAAACACCAACCAAATCCGGAAAAAGGAAATTACAAAGTCCTGCAAGTGGGGAGTCTAAAATAAGAAAATTACAATCAGTGTCATGTCCAATATTAGCTAAAAAATCAGTACACTTGTTTCCTTCACGCAGAGCGTACTGAAGGGAGCTGTTCCAGTTTCGGGCCAAGAGAGTTCTACAATCATTAATAAGGCTTACATCCTGGTGATGTTTGGTGCAACCATTCCTAATAAGGTCCACTGAAATTTGAGAGTCAGACTCAACAATTAGCTAGCCCATTCCCAAGCAAGTAACATGCCTTGGCGAAGGGCCCATAATTCTGCAGTTGTAATTGTGCCAGCTAGTGCCCAAATTGCAAACAAACCCCTTGCTCCAGTTGCCTTTGAAAACACTTGCAAGTTGCAACGTTATGGCAACAAACAGGTTCTCTTCCCCTCCAATACCCAAACCCCACCCCACACCTCTCTCTTAGCTTCCTTGTGATTTGCTTTTATTGTTTATCATTATTCCTATGCCTAATTATTTGAGAAACAGTGAAGCACATTCACATAAGATGACTAGCAATTTGGTTCAGCTAGTGTTTATTTTATTTTTAGTTTTTTTTGCCTGCTTCCCAAATTTATTCTCCTTCACGATCTCAATTGAAATATGGTTTATAAAATATCAAAGGATTTTAAATTTTTGAGATTTTTTCTATCTCAAATAAATAAGAATTTTTTTTGAATAAAAGCGTCTTATATTTTTTGAATTAAAATAAAATATTAACAATCAACCAAAATTCACCCCTCCTAAACAAGATTCTTGGCTTCGCCTCTATTAACAACAACCTCAAGTGGTGGATTAGTAATTCTTAAAACTACATCTCAAGAAATGGAAAGTCTTGGATTTGATTTCTTAATTCTTCTTGGAGCTACCAAGCAATTAGATTTATTTTGGACGTCAACGTAGGTGAAAGAGGAAATAGTCCGATCAAAAGTTTAGATACCTTCGTTGGCCCAAAAAAAAATAATAATAAATAATAATAATAATGATTGCATGATGCCAACAACAAGGTGTCGTGCATTAGAAAAACCCGAATCAAGCTATTTGGAACCTAAGAGCGAAGGATTCGGTGCTGAGTTCTCAAAATTCAGCACCGCACTGAGATTGTGAGCATTGTTGGATGAGCTCGTAGACGATGGAATTAGAAGTTTAAAAAGTTGTTACTAAAATGACTATAAATGATCTCAATGAACAACTTTTTTAACTTCTCATTCGAACCGTCCACGAGCTCATCCAACTATGCTGTGCACGGAATCTTGGGCAAAGATGGACCACATCCTACGAGGCCTTTCCTTATTACACTATTGACTATTGTCATTATAGATATAACTACAAGGGCACCAAATGCAGCTGAGGCTATTGTCAAGACAAAGTGCATTCCAACCCGATTCCATCATAAGCCAGGTGTGAACCTAGTCTCAGGACCCAGCCTAAATTTGAGCTGAACGTGAATCATGGACTAGATTGGGGTCCAAATATGGCAAAAAATTCTAGAATTGTGTTGATTACAGATATCAATGATGTGCAGTTTGCAACTACACCCCTTCGGACTCAACCAAATATTGCTGTATGGGATAGGTGGTAAACTGCCTATAGACTTTTATTTGAAGAGTTTGTGAGTTCAAAATTCTTCAAAACATTAATTAACTTGGGCTAACCACCAGTTACTAAACCTTAATTATCATGGATTGAATTGTGACCTTCTTTGTATTTCAGCAGAGTCTAAATATCTCTGTTTAAAATAATAACGATTAGAGGTATTTTAAGTTTTACTCATGTCGAGATTAGTTTTAGCCCATATTAATCTTCTAACGATGCATTTAAAATATCTCATATCCCATACTACACCGATAATTGTGAAAAGTCGAAATAATAACTTTTGAGAAGCATACCATGAGCTTAACCGATCAATCCTGAAGGGGTTTTGTTTTTGTTTTTTTTTTTTTTCTTAAGAAAAAAAATTAAAAAAGAAAAAAAATCTTCAAAGCATCAACAAACTTGTTGGTTTGTGCTTTATTGAGCATGAGGTGGGATTTGATGAGAGGTAACGGCTTGTTGGGGGTTGCGCTGAATTGGCCATGGCGTGGGATCGGTAACTGCTTTTTGTCATCTTTTCAGCTCAAAATGTAAAAGAAGAAAGCTACTGGGGCCTGACCCTAAGGGTGGGTTACTAAAAAAAACTAAATAAAATGAGAAGAATCATGATGAGGGTGCGTTCACGGATGTTTTAATGATCTCTTCTTATTTCAATGAACGTGGCAAAAAATCCCAAGATATGATAAAGAACCTTATAAGCTTTAAAACATCTGCCGAGGGTTTTTTTTTTTTTTTAATTATCTATTAGGAGTATCTTAGGTCTTGTCAAGGTTTTGGTCCAGGCTATTTTTCTAACAGTCCATGTGAGATGATGCTCTATACCCAGTCAAATAGCGATCTCTACGAAAAATAGAAACAATAACCTCTGGAGAACACACTCAGGATCTGACCACTCAATTAATCCCGCAAGGGCAAATCTTTGGTAATTTTAGAAGAAGATCAGTTTGTATTTAGAAACTATATTTCAAAATTATTGTTAATCTGTAAAAACAATTTTTGGTATTTTGAGTAATAATATTTTCCTAAATTTGTTACATACTAAGATGATAGACAGATAATTTGGTTGAATTTTTAGAAGTGGACAAGCTTCGTACAGAGAAATAGAATAATCAATTGATTAAATTGATTTGTTAAAATTAACATATCGTGAGAAGCGAAAAATGAAAGAGCTCATAGGAAGAGCAATGAAGATGCCCTCATCGGAGACAAACTCTAACCAAAAGCCCTATGATATTTTTTTATTTGTTTTTATATTTTTGTTTTTTCAAAAACGAACCCCATGGTCTGCACCGTAAGAATGATCTAATATTCTAATAAGAACGAACTGTATTACTGTACAACTATAGTATATAATATATATATATATATATATATATATATAAAATAAAAAACTCACTAAAAATGTGAGAAATTAAATTAATAAAAAAAATGATGAAAAGCATAGGTGGAAAATTGAAATGATGCAAACGGTAAAAGTCGTCTTCTGCAGTGGCCGACGGCTTTTCCAATTTCCCCTCAGTCCACCCCCTCTCTCTCTCTAAAAACGTTCTCTTTCTCTCTCTAAAATCTCTCTCTCTCTCTCTCTAGATCACAGAGTCTTTCATCGTGCTTCTCTCTCTAGACACTCTTTCTCTCTCTCTTTCTGTCTCTGGGGCATTTCGAGTTGATCTTTCGTAAGATCTCCCAATTTTATTGTTTGGATTCTGAGGAAAATCTTGTGGGATCTGGAGAGAAAATATAGGAAATCGGAGCTGAAAGAGGTGTCGTATCGGCTGGATCTGAGGGGAAAATGGCGTTGTCTGGCATGAGAGGTCTCTCCGTCTTCATCAGCGACATTCGCAATTGCCCCAACAAAGAACAGGAGAGGCTCCGCGTCGATAAAGAGCTCGGCAACGTTCGTACCCGTTTCAAAAACGAAAAGGTTAGGGTTACTTTCTCTGTCGTTCTCCCTCTTTTTCTATACATGTCTATGTATATAGATGAATTCAATTTCCGATTTTTTCTTTTTTTTTTTTTTTTGTATCTTATTCATTTTCGCATGATGCTTGAGCTTAGTTTTGATTTAGCCCGCTGTTTGGTTGCTGAGAAAAATGTAAGAAGAGGATGGAAAATAAAATTCTGTGTGTAATGCGTTATTTCGATTTTATTTATGAAGAGTAAAAAATTTACCTCAACTAAGCCAAAATACTTGTATTAGTCTCAGTTGAGTCGAGATTTTTGTCTTGTCTGTTTTATTGGGTCCGAAACGATTTAGAATTTGGATGTAAGCTTGTGACTGATTCTCCTTTGTTGCATTTCCTCAAAAACCGAATGGAGCCAAAAGAAGAATGAGATGATTTGATAGGTCGATTCGAGATTTATGGCCCTATAGTGATTTCTTTTCCCATGATTCTCGAAGTAGATTGCTTGGATTTGCAGTCAACCCATTGTTGGGGAGTTGAATAGGAAGTTTAGTTTGTGTCGTTAGAAATTTTGAGCACATTTGGGTTTAGCACTGGTATCTTGTCAATGGGTTTAGAGTTCAAAGATTGATACACCAAATATTAAATTATAAATGTCTACTTAAGCATGTTCATGGTCATAATCTTGACCCATTACACTTAAAATTATAAGCAATAGCACCAAGAGGCACTTCATCAAGTTTTCATTTAAATGAATGCGACGGAAAATGTCCATGTTTATTGTACAATCCTAGTCTGTGTATGTTGTCTGCTGTTTCTCCTAGTTTGTGTTTGTTGTCCTCTTCTTATTCTCTGAAGAGGTATTGTGCACATTATTAGGAGAAACAGCAGGCAACATGTACAAACTAGGATTGTGCAACGTAAGTAGAGGAACTCCACCCTGGTTTAAGTAACGAGGAGTATGGGGATTATTTGGAAATGGTCTCAACATAAGATTTGCATTTTGTCACCTAAAATGAGTCACTGTTCCTTCATTCTAGTTTCTTTGTGATTTGTTACCCATTGTCGTTGAACTATTACCAAGTGGTTTACTTTGGATTGAGGTACATTTACTTTCTGTGATTTGTTGCCCATTATATTCTGCGGCTCATAGAGGGAGCAAACTTGATAACGAATCCTGTATCTACTTGATATTATAGAATTTGTAGGTGTCTGTTTATATCGAGTATGTTTCTGATACCATAAGAAGCACGGATATGGATACAGATACGAGATTTGATACGATACGGATATGCCGATTCGGCAATTCTAAAAAAATGTAGGATACGGTACGACGGGGATACGTTAATAAATAACTATTTTAATATTTATATTTAGTCTAAAACATCAATAAAGCTACAAAAACAAAGATGTAAACAATATTAGTATATCACATATTCACATATCAACATAGTATCATTAAATCTTTAATAATCAATTAATCACTACTACAAAAACATATCGGTGCCGTATCCGATCGGTGCCGTATCCGATGCTGTAACACTGATCCGATACATATGGAATGTATGTGATATGTATTGGGTACGTATCAGTATCCGATACGGATTCGAGAGGGGTTTTGGAGTATCCATGCTTCCTAGCTGATACCCAAAACCAAACATGAGATATTAGAACTAGAACGACTTAAGCAGTGGATCACAAAATCTTGAGTGATATTATCTATTTGATGAAGAGGGAGTCTGTTGCTAATCTTATAAAGTATCACTGATACCATTGTATATGCTTCAAAAAGGGTGGGTAGGAAGAGATTTCCTAGAGGCATGTGAAATTCAGGATAACTCTAGAATTACTCACCATTAAGCACGTATGTTACTCATACAACTAAAATTTCAGTGGTTTGTAGTTCAAAACTTAAATAACATGTGCGATTCCTAAATTAGAAGTTGTTACATAAGATTTTTTTTTTTTTTTTTTTTTTGGTCCTTGAGGAGAATCCAATGGGCCCTTGGGCTACACAATGAGGGGTAGCCTAGGAAGCACGAATACTCCAAAACCCCTCTTGAATCCGTATTGGATACCGATACGCTCCGATACATATCAGATACGTTCTGTACGTATCAGAACAGTGTCACAACATTGGATATGGCACCGATACGTTCGGATACAAGGGGGATACGGCACCCATACGTTTTGGATATGGCAGGATACGGTGGGATAGGCTAGGGGTAATTCCACAATTATTATTATTTTTTAAAAAAAAAGAGGAGTTTAAATGAAAATTTAAAAAAGCATCAAGGTAAAATTTAAAACAAAATATTTGTGATACATATGGGGTATATATGTATGTTTTTATAGTAGTGATTAATTGATTAGTTATGATTTAATGATGCTATGCGATATGTGAATATGTGATACACTAATATTGTTTACATCTTTGTATTTGTGGTTTTGTTATAATGTAGTACTGTGTACGAAATAAAGTCATATTATCATACATCTTTGTATTTGTGGCTTTATTGATGTTTTAGACTAAATATAAATATTAAAATAGTTATTTATTAACGTATCCCTGCTATATCATATCCTACATTTTTTTAGAATTGCCGAATTGGCGTATCCGTATCATATCGAATCCCGTATCCGTATCCTTATCTGTGCTTCTTAGGGGGTAGCCCTCTCCTTTCTCTTAAACCCCTCACCCCAAGGTTCAAAGACTCAAACCTAAGACATCCACCTCGTAAGAAAGAGAAGTATCACTCCTTATCAAAAAAAAAGAAAAAAAGAAAGAGAGGTACCACTAGGCGACATACTTCCTCTCTTTATTATTGGAAAGCTGTAGTGGAATTTTATATTTAAAGTTAAATACATTACATATCATTTGGGGGAGTGAACAAAAGATTTGTGAATGTGAAATCCAGATGGTTTGGAGATTTGTTTGATCTCAAGTACAAAGAATGCACCCAGAGGCAAATGGTTGAGGAGCTTTGGAAAGAATAAAAAAGGCTATGGTCAATTCAACAAAATTTGAAGAACATAGGCTTGAGTGGGATTTATAAAGGTTACAACTTGTATGGTTATGACACATGGAAGAGTACATTAGGGTGGGTCTTAGTTTGAAAAACGGTCTCATATCTTCAAGGAAACAAATAAATTCCAAAACTTGGTTTCAGCTAGCTCATATGTATTTCATAGGCCTCTAGGGTCAAGCGGAGTTGGTAGTTTTAGACTAGCACTTTTCTTGCTGGTTTGGGCATTAAAAATTTAAGCAAGTCCTATGATCATGGAGAATGTGTGAATGGAAACATACCGCATTTTGGATTCTGTGACCTTGTTTTTGAATTACGAGGGGACTATATTTCATGCTTATCATGATTGGTAATGATATTATTACAAAATAAGCCTCTCTTGCAAATGATCATTGAGATAGTTTGAGGAGCAAGTAGCTTGTAGCATTTTTTTTTTTGATGAAGGAGTAGCTTGCAGTATTTTGTTATTTGATTAATCATGGAGGCCACCCAGAAGGTTGGGACCAGCAACTATCAGTACAGGAGACCTTGTAATTTTTAGGAACTTATTAGCCAAGGTTCCTAGCATTCCTCCCATGCCTAAGCTATGGCATTGGGTGGGTTTTGAGTTGAGTTTTGGGGAAAATATAGCCACCTCAGAAGTTTGTTAGCTTTGTAGATACTGCTATGTTGCTTAGCGACTCACTTAGGATTTCATCAAACTTGCTTTCAAACACTATTCCATGGGGAAGCTAGGGAAATGTGACATTACTGGCATCTTATGAGACCATGGACACAGAATTTCATCAACCCCAGTTTGATTTTAATTCATCTAGGTGGTGGAAGCCAACAAAGTAAGATGTTTGCTCCTTAATCGATTCATATATATATATATATATAATTTTTTTAAAAAAAAAATTGGGATGTGTAACTTGAAATAAGAAAGACAAAGAGGCTACAAAAAACCTAAAGGGGGCTTAGAGATTGGAAAGTCCCAAGATTTTAAGTGAATGTGATTCAGCTGGTGTTTTGTATATTGGTCCAGGCCGGCAGGTCGAATTGTGAAATCTGGGGATTGCCTTGGACTTTCTCCTTTAATCATCAGTTCCCCTTCTTCTTCCACCTGTGCCCACAGTGGAAGTGGGGGGGGGCGGGTGGGCGGCGGGAAAATGAACATTTAAAATGCACAACATTTTTTACTTAAACCTTTTCAAATCTCTTCATTTTGTTAGTAAAGGACTTTAGAAGATTTGTTCTACTAATACTCTTCCTGATTTCTTTATTATAATTTTTTTCTCCTTTTTGTTTGGGGAGGGGGGGTAGGGGAGGTAATTTTATTTATGAACGGTTGAACCAGTTGGTCAAATTGGTGAGCAGAGAACTGGTCCCATCAGGTTCATAGTTCTGTTTTGGAAATATTGGAATTAAATGGGCTAGTACAGCAGTAGTGCCACATGCAGATGTCTCCATCTTATTAGAGAAATTAATGACTTTTGGGGATCTTGGGAGTCCACTTACTCCCCTAGACCATCCAATTCGAAGGCTTTATTGTGACCAAGAGAGGTTCTTCAATATTTATCATTGGGATATTTTTCTGTTATCTTGGTTTGTAGCTTTTAGATTGGTTTTTATTGTTCTCTCTCTCTCTCTCTCTCTCTCTCTCTCTTATGCACACACAACAGGGGTGGAGTCAAGATTTTATTGTAGTGTGGGCAACCTTTGGTCAGAGAATGAAAACAAAAGAAATTGATGCTAATCTAGTTATTGACAGTCTCTGCAATATAAATCAATGTCCATGGCATGGACTATATATAGTAATAGTTGTGATTGTTGAAAGATTATTTCTGAAGGAGATATGAATATTATAATTAACCATATTTATAGGAATGCTATTAAAGCAACAAATTTTCTAGCTAATTTAGTTCATAAATTAAAAATAAGAGCAGTACTATTTAACCATCTCATTGACCCTTGCACTAATAGGGTGTGGGGGCCACCACCATGTGGGACCCACACCCTATTAGTGTATGGGTCACTATATGGGTCATTAATATGTGTACGTGTTTGGTTTTTTTATTTATTTATTTTAATATAAATATAATTTACCTTATAAAAAAAAAGGGGTTATTAAAAGTATTTTCCTAAAAATAATAGGATTTGGGAGGCAAATTTTGCAACAGAGCTTATGTATATTATTTGGGAAGATGTGATGTGTAGGTCTTGTCTGAGGTGGTATTCATCCCTTTCTTTACCATAAAAGGGGGGGAAAAAGACAATAACATAAGAAGATTAGAAAATTTCAAAGAGTGCAATTTCCAAAACAAATCCAACCAACCAAAACAATGTCTAATCCAACCAAAACAATATTTTTGCGACGGCAAGGCAAGAAGCCGAGACTGCCATCGGCTTGCGAGAGAGAGAGAGAGAGGCTTTTTGGGCACGACTTAAGAGAGAATTTACATTTATCAAGAATAGATAGAGAGGGTTATATATATGGACGGGAAGAAAAGAGGAGTGAAATGAAAATAAATAAATGAATAAAGTGGGGATCAAAATGCAAATGTTTGCTTGGTGTGTGGCGCATGAGAGGGTTAATACGAATGATTTGATGTAGAGAGAAGGCCTTCGTTTTATCTACATCCTCAATGGTGTATTTTGTGTAAGGTGGCAGAGGAGAGTATTGATCATTTATTTATCCTAGAAGTTTATTGGTTTTGGCAAAAACTTTTTCAGATTGCAGGAGTTTATTGGGTGGTTCAGGCTTCAGCTATCTCAATGTTTGAGATCTGGTTTTATGGTTTTGGTGTAGGGGATTGAGCTATTATACTTTGGAATTGTGCCAAGTTAGCGATTTTTTGGATTGTTTGGTCAGAGAGAGGAACGTAAGGATCTTTAATGAAAAGGTTTCTTTAGTGTTGAAGCTTTGGGATCGGATTTTTTTCTTAGCTTCTTTTTGGGCTTCCTCCTTGAAAGACTTTGTTGGGGCCCCTTTGTTCATCATAAGGCTGATTGGGTGACTGTTTGTCATTAGTTTGTGTTGAGCTTTTTTTTTCTTTCTCTTTTTGCTTTCTTAGTTCCTATGGGTCCTTAGGTGGATGACTTGTTCTCCTATGTATCCCTTATTTTTATTAATAAAATTTTTCTTCTTGTGGTTGTTGATAAAAATAAAAATAAAAAAGCTAGAAAAGAAATAAGGAGGGAGGTAAAAAAATTTAATGGCGGAAATTTATACTTAAATATAAAATATATATTCAAATTTAGAGTAAAAAAATTTTGAGCGAGGGCCATTGCTCCCACTCATCCCTACACGGCTCCGCGCATGGACACACACACATGCTCTTAGCTGAACTCCATCCTGTGTGCTTCAATGTGCTTTTGGTTTTCTGTATGTGTTTTGCCATAAGGAAGCCAATCAAAGGTCTGTGTTTAAAACCCTGTGTTCCTATCAGTGATGGTTTGGTTATGACTTCCTAAAAACTTGTATGGAGTTCTGTTGATTGTCTTTGAGTGACAAAAGTTTAAGACCCTGCATTCACAATTTCGCATACCCAGCAATCAATTCCATCTGTTCAAATTCAGGATCTAAGAAAAAGCATATTGGTTTGCCCCTAATATCATTTAGAAGCATCCTCTTTGTCTCTCATGATGAGTTATGCATATTGGCATTATTTACCCTAAGGATGCCAAGATTTATCATTCAAGTGCATCTGGAAAACTGTTGCTTAGTTCTTTTTGGTTGTTTGGGAGTTGGAATTTAACAATTTTTTGTGTATTACCCTTCTCCACATGAACTGTATCAACTCTGTGGTGCATTCTCACTCTTCATTATGTAAATCATTTACAATGTCTTATTTGTGGAATTGGATGGTGAATTAGCCACGGTGATTCAAGTCTTTTGTTCTTTTGACAGGGTTTGACACCTTATGAAAAGAAGAAATATGTTTGGAAAATGCTTTACATTTACATGCTGGGCTATGATGTAGATTTTGGTCACATGGAAGCTGTTTCTCTAATATCTGCACCAAAGTATCCAGAAAAGCAGGTAATGTTTTGATCCTTCTTTGCATTTTGATTTCTCTGATGGTGGTTTCCCATCTTATGTCTTGGTGTTCTGTCATTATGGCCTCTGATATACATTTGTGTCTGATAAAAGTTATAAACTTGCTTCTGCACTTCTCTTCTAAAGTTATATATGCTTCCTTAAGTATTCAGAAAATGTAATCTTGAGAGAGAGAGATTTGTATATTGTTTAATTGCTTATTGTCACTAGTTAATGGCTTTATGTATGTTATAGGCTCAGTGATTGTGCTGTTTATCGCTAGAGGGAGTGAACTGTTTTATTGCTTAATTGCTTATTGTCACAATCGGATGTCTTCTATTAATGTCTGTCTTGTATCTCTTTAGAACTTTGGATGATAATCATGGTACCAACCAAAATATTGTAACTAGAAGCTTGGAGGCCTGAAAGATTCTTTGGATCTGGAATCCATACGATGAATATACGTAACTATATATGGTCCTTAGAGGTTATATGTCTCATGCTACTTTTGCCTAATTCTCTTCAATACTCATATATTTCTTTGTTCTCTATGCTCAGTAATAATGGTCCATGTTGCTTTATTGGTTTATTAACTTCTAATATTTTACTATGTCATAAATGGCTGCAGGTTGGCTACATTGTGACATCATGCTTGCTCAATGAGAACCATGATTTCCTGAGATTGGCGATAAATACAGTGCGCAATGATATTATTGGTCGCAATGAAACTTTCCAGTGTCTTGCATTGACTATGGTACGGCAACAAGAAAGCTGTTTAATTTTGCGAGTGACCTCATTTATTTATTTATTTTTGTTGTTCTTAAGAGTTTGCAATTCTTTAATACTTGTCCTTATTTAAGATGTGGGAGCTTTTGTAGTGTACAGCATACTTTCATCTATGACATCTTCGATACTTAGTCTTAGCATCGTTATTCTGCTTTCATTCTTATCAGATTTCTTGGGTCTTTGGTTTAGATAGTTGCTTTGTTTACCAGCTGGTGGCCATACTGTCATTTCTTTCATCTTGTCATGTTCTTTACCATGTGTTCAGAATTTTTGGCTTTTTTCCAACCTCCTTTTTTTTTTTTTTTTTTTTTTCTTTTTTTGTTGTATTTTTTCACCCAGGTTGGGAATATTGGTGGGAGAGAGTTTGCTGAATCGTTAGCACCTGATGTTCAAAAGTTACTTGTAAGTAAACCACAAATTTCTAATTTAATTAGCATTAATAGAATATGATTGATGTTAACTATTCCTTTTGTTACAGCTTTCGAGTAGCTGCAGACCACTTGTCAGAAAGAAGGCCGCACTATGTCTTCTGCGCTTGTATAGGAAAAATCCTGATGTTGTCAATGTAGATGGCTGGTATGCATGGACTTTACATTCTTCTACACGGGAAGTTTTTTCCAATCTTAGTTTTACTTATGCTGATTTTATTAAGTTTCTTTTGCCATATTCTTCAGGTCAGATCGGATGGCACAGCTTTTAGATGAACGTGATCTGGGTGTTTTGACATCTTCTATGAGCCTTCTTGTTGCTTTAGTATCTAATAACCATGACACATATTGGAGCTGCCTACCAAAATGTGTGAAAATTTTGGAGAGACTTGCTAGGAACCAGGATGTTCCACAAGAATACACTTATTATGGTATCCCATCTCCCTGGCTTCAGGTTTGTGCACTCTTTTTCTTTACTTGTCTCACTTAATAAGGGTAAAAATTATTTAGCATTGTTGAGCCTGGAAGATCAGAACACTTTGGCTCGATTTTATTGGAGTTCAAATCTATCCTTAGTCTGGAATATCAGGTTGGGAACCCATTGGACTGTTGGATGTTCTGGCATGCTTGGATGTTCTATGGACATGGATTTTTTCTATTGAACTTGTTATGAGAATCTAACCCAAAATCCTAAGTTGTTAGGTGGGAGGCCCAAATAGGTATATGAAGCCAAATCAAACCCAATATTTGGGCAATGTGGGATGTGAGACTTCCCAACACTCCCCCTCCTCATATGCAAGCCCAATAGGACAAGAACGGGCTTGCACATGGAGAACAAAGATGGGCTCATGAACAAAACGGGACCAAGAATGACAAGCTCTGATACCTTGTTAGGAGAATCCAACCCAAAAGCCTAGCTGTTATGTGGAGGAACCAAACAGGAATATGAAGCCAAATCAAATCCAATATTTGGGCGATGTGGGATGTGGGACTTTCCATCAGATTCTTATATAAAATCTGGTATTTGAAAATTTATCATCTAGACTGGGTTCATTTCAAAATAGGGCAGCCATCATTACCAGTAATGGTAAAACATTAGAACTGTATCATGTCATGAAATCTTATGCTGATAGTTATGATGATGGATCCCATTTTGTTTAATGGTCCAATTCGTGATGCTGGATTTATATTTCAAATGCCATGTAAGAGAAAATTTTGCCATTCAATTTTTATGCGATGTCCTAACTGGCCCTTATTGAATACATATAGGCTTTTATTTCATTAGTACTTCAGGAAAGAAGGCATTATTTATACAGAAATAAATAGTTCTCTTGCTAAAGAGGCTGCTTGTCAAATCATCTGGCTGATATATATCGACTCGACTTGACTCAACTGGCTGATACACACACACACACACACACACACACATATAAATAATTCACTAACGTGCAATCTGATTGATCTTGCTGGTTGACCCTGTTTGTATTGATCTAGTCAGTTGATTGGATTTACATTTGGAAAATATATTAATACACTGATCAGGGAACTCACTTTTTGCATTTTCCCCATGTTGAACTCCTCGTATTTATGTTAGATCCTTCCAGTCTTGTCTTTCTGTGGTTATATGGAACCTAGTCTTTTCAGGGTTGGCATGTCAAGCACCTTGTATTTTTGTTGATAACTGACATAACATCTTGTAACTCCTTGTTAGACAACTTATCTATTTATCGCTCACATATGCAAGAGAAGAAAAGACTGCTAAAAACTGTAGAAGTTAAATTTGATATTTTAGCCTTATAAGGTATCAAGATGCCTATTTTTACAAACTTACAATCCAATTAGTTAATAACTTAATATCAAAAGAACATAGTGAATATGAAATGTTAGATGTTGTGCATCTATGCTTTATTCACTAGCTTTAAATGGAACATGTCATGAGAAACTTTCAATGTATGATGGTAATTGAGTCACCTTCTGTAATAGTATTAGAGAGATTTGACAAGTTCAATCCTGGCTTCAATTTCTCTTACAAGTAGTGAGTTCTGCTAGGCGATGGCTTTTTCATCCTTGTGGGATATAAAAGGAAAAATAAATTTTTATTTTCATCATCCCAATGTTGTTGCCAATATTTAGCTTTTGAATTGTACGATGAATGTTTTCTTGCTTTGCCTGGATTAGCTATTGTTTCACTGTGCCCAAAGTTATAATCTATTTTTGCTTTCAACTGTCAAGGATGAAATATCCAAGGCATTGTGATTTTGTAGATCCAAGTATTTTACTCCTACAAGTGTGTGTCAAAAGAGTTATTATTATGAAGATTAATGGTGTAAATACAAAGAGGGGAAACAAGACTTGATCACTTTTCGTGTTTTAAATACTAAATACATTAAGTGGAGCAGCACACATTATCTCTTCAAGATTGCCTTTATTGCAATATCTCCGAAAGAGTTTCCCTTAATTAATCTCCTTATTGATTATGTTCCTATAAATTCTAATGAAAGAATTTACTTATTGTACATCTCCAAATAAATTTCATTTTTAGTCTAACTTTTATTTTATGATTCAACAAGGAATTATGTAATCTAAATAGTTAAATAGTTGGATTGTCCTTTTTTTTTTATCTATTTTTAATTATATGATTAATGAAATCAATTTAACTGAATAATTGAATTTGACTACTTAGTAATTTGGTAATGTACATTAAACAAAAATTTTATGTTTAATGCTTACTAGTATTTTTTCCAATGCAGGTTAAGACAATGAGGGCTCTTCAGTATTTTCCAACCATTGAAGATCCTAATACCAGAAGATCATTATTTGAGGTTTACATTTTCTCAAGGAAGTTATCTTACCTATCATTAGAATGTATAATTCTGATGAACCTTGGATGGGTGATTTCAGGTTTTACAACGGATATTGATGGGAACTGATGTTGTGAAAAATGTGAATAAGAACAATGCATCTCATGCTGTTCTCTTCGAAGCCCTAGCTCTTGTAAGTCTGTAGTGAATTTAAGCTTTTTGGGTATATGAAAGTTGTCTCCTGATGTGGCCAACAGATTTGTATCTTGTTCTTCTCTTTTATTTTCTATCCTATATTTAATAAATTAAACTTTTGTTAGGAAAAAAAGAAGGGGAAAACGGAAATTACACCCAATTACAACCATCCATAAAATCCAAAAAAGGAACTCTATGTGCAACATTGGAAGTTCCACATCAAAGAAAGAGTGTCTTAAAAAGAGTTTCCTTCAATTTTTCTACAGGTGTTTTTTTTTTTTTTTTTTTGTCTTAAAAAATTATTTTATTTCTTTCTTTCCACGCATTCTTCATAATTGCAACTAGAATTAAATGCCATACTACCTTTCTTCTTATATCGCCTTCTTAAAATCACCAACCTTGTAAAATGTCTCTCACTGATTTGGGTAGTAAGCCAACATACCCCAAGTAATAAAAAAAAAAAGGAAGACCCAAAGCTCTCTCACCAAGGTGCAATGAATAAATATATGATCTCCCATTTCCTCCTCATGTTTGTACAAAATACATTTATTTGGCATATTCCAATCTCTACTCTCATTTGCAGAATGGCATCACTAAGTCATATTTTATGTGCGTGGAAAAATGAAAGAAAATGATATTTGAATGTGCAAAGCTCGCTCTCCTTATGCTAAAAAGGAAAAATAATAATGCTTAAATATTTGTGAATTTGTCTTGTAGGATGGGCGTGGTTATGATTTGTGAGAGACTGTAGCTTGCTTATTGATTTTTTTTTTTGGGGGGGGGGGGGGGGTACTTGGGGACTGTCCTCTTGTTTTCCTTCTTATCTTTGCTTGAACTATCAAAATAAAGAAAGTCGTATATTCATTGTATTGAGAATGTTTGAGGGGCTCTTTATTATGGTTGTGTGTTCTACCAACTCTTTATTATGGTTCTGTGTGTTCTACCTGCACAGGTCATGCATCTTGATGCTGAAAAAGAGATGATGTCCCAATGTGTTGCCCTCCTAGGGAAATTTATAGCTGTGCGTGAACCAAATATCCGATATCTTGGTTTGGTAAGTTGTAGGACATTAAAGTTTTTCCTATAATTTCTTTTTCTCCTCATTATTCTCTTGTAGATGCAACCTATGGTTAAAGCATACCAATCTAGACTGTGCATTGTTAGAAGATATCTGGTTGGTACTGTAATTGCATAATTTAACAATGTGTTTATCTGGTGCAGGAGAATATGACTCGGATGTTGATGGTAACAGATGTGCAGGATATCATCAAAAGACATCAAGCCCAGATCATCACATCATTGAAGGATCCTGACATCAGGTAAAATTGGGGGAGGGGGCAATTGTGAGAGAAAAAAGGGGGAGGGGGCAATGAGTTGGGTGTGGTCCGTGGCAAGAACACATGTTATATATATATATATGGTGGTCACTATTTAAGATTCTTACATTGATGATTTGCTGCTCATATGAGAATGACTTTTTTCATCATAGCCTAATTATGATTATTCTCCAGCACTATTTGTTGAAACAAATTTTGTTTTCCACTCAAGTGACGTGGATCACAAAATGAGATTTTGTTTATGTTAGTGTGGACTTGTGCTATTGTTAATATTCATAGTCTAGGAAGATTTGTGTTTAAACCACATATATTAAAACATGCGCTTCCACTTACTGAGTACAATTTTTCATGCAGTATTCGAAGGCGTGCTCTTGACTTGCTTTATGGTATGTGTGATGTTTCAAATGCAAAGGACATAGTTGAAGAATTGCTGCAGGTACAAAATTTCTGGATGCAAATTACTATTAGTATCTATCTGTGATTTCTGTTGATAATTTTATTTAAATTATATAGTTCTACTCTCTAAAGGTGCATTATTAAAGTTCTATATGAATCACAGAAGGAGAATGATGCTGACACCCATCTGTTTTTTCAGTATCTCAGCACAGCAGACTTTGCAATGCGTGAGGAATTGTCACTAAAAGCTGCTATTCTTGCTGAAAAGTTTGCCCCTGATCTATCATGGTAAGGATTCTCTTTCTGTGCAAGAGATGACATAATGAGTTGTAGGATTTGCTATTAATGAGAGGCATCTGAATTAGACGTGCATATGATCCTAATTCATGAATTCATCGCAGTAGGGCCCAAAGGAACCAGGAACCAATTATCAACCAATGTGCACAATGTTAAGATCTGGAATAATTAATCTTGCTTTTAAAATTACTTCTGTGGGTAGCGAATAAGTAGTTTGCATTTTTGAGTGTCTTGCCATATGCTTAACCGTTTCTACTAAACTTTTTTTTTTTTTTTTTTTTTTTTTCCTGATTAGTTAAATATGCTACTTGATCTAGATGTTCTATTCTATCAAGGGCCATAGCCTCTATTAAATCCTAGCATACGTGTCCTTTTTGACCACCTTTAACCACATTATTTTGGGCCTTCCTCTTGTCATTTTGAGGATTTGACTTGAATTTCTTAAATCACCTTAAACAATTTTCTCTTACTTTTTCTTAAATGCATTCATTTATTATTTTATCTCTCCTTGTTTTATTCCTTATCCATCTTAACATCTTCATTTCTGCTACGTTTATTTTCTTCACATGTTGTTATTTAATTACCTGACATTAAGTTCCATATTGCTTAACCGGTCTTATGGTCATCTTGTAAAATTTTTCTTTTAACTTGATAGATATTCCGTTGTCGCACAGCACTGCAGATGCTCCACTTCATTTGTCCTACTCTAATTCTATGGGAGATGTATTCCCCTGTCTCTCCATCTTTATGGATAATTGATCCAAGATATCAAAAATAGTCCCTTTTAGGTATCTCTTGGACATCAATTTGCACTATGCCCTCGTTTCTATTTTTAGTGTGACGAAATTTACTTTTCATATGTTTCATTTTAGTCTTACTTAACCTAATAACCTAAAACCTTTAGATTTTAGGGTGTCTCTCCATAATTTCAACAGCCAATATTATATCGTCAGCAAATAACATACACCAATAGACATCTTCTTGAACATGTCTAGTCAGTTCATCTATACATAAAGTAAAAAGATAAAGACTCAATGGCAATCCAATGTAAGCTTATTGTGATTACTGATTAGAAATTCGGCTACAAGGACCTCCAGGTATAGTTATGCTGCAAGGATTGTAAAACTCCATTTCCTCTGAGAAGTTAGTAATAACTAAAGACCGGAAGAAGTTTTGTTCTACTGATGATTTTGCATGATCGAGACATTAAATATCTGCTGATAACTCTCTTTTCAAGATTGCCAATTGGCAGAAGGAACAGTAGGGATACTGGTTGGAACAGGCTTATCTTAAGAAATATGATCAACAGATTCATATTTCATTTATGGCTAGGTTGGGTCAGTTTGCTTTGAGTTCAAATTTAGGGTTGGTTTGGTTTTTGAAGATCACAAAAACAAATTAGCAGGATGTCATTTTCTGGATTTAGTCTAAATATCTGATTGCTTGTAATCTAGAATGTGGAAATAGTTTATGGAAGCATAAAGCTAAACCATGGAGCTCAAGTATTTTCATAACTAATCGATTGAGCAGCAGCTCGTAAACCACCTAAAAACGAATATTTATTATTTGATCCATATCCTGACATAAGAAGTCCAATGGGAGAAATACTTGAAATAGCGATCCATAAAAAAACCCCGTTTTGATATTGAGATCGGCTAGAACAAGGTGATAGCCAAAAGGAATTACTGAATAACTTAGTAGAATTGATATGACTGCTATGGATGGTCCAATACTGAATAAACGAGTATCTCCTCTAGATGGAAGAAGATTCTCTTTGAAAAGTAGTTTTGTCCAGTATTTCAACTTGGTTTTGTCTAAACTTGGTCACCTAGAAAGTGGAAATATCTGTGGAAATTGAAGATCATGACTCAAATTTTGGGCTTTGTTTGAGGCTGGGTGGTCTTACGCAACCAGAGTCCAACGATATATATTGTCTATCCAAATTTTACAAACAACATTTTTTATAAAATGATATTTAGATTTCTACTTTGGTTTTGCCTTTTTTTTTTTTTTTTTTTTGTTTTTTTTTGGTTTGGTACTGTGTTTTGCTTGTTTTGGAGTAAACGTTTTGTTTCTGACCTAGTGGCATAACTTTGGAGCTTTTAGGGCATTTTTCTTGTGTCATTTGTGGTGCCTGCATTGAAGGTTTTAAGTATCCATATGCTGTTGAAGTAACAAACTTTTATTTATTCACTCTGAGCCTATGAGATTATATTTCTCACGCAGGTATGTGGATGTGATCCTTCAGTTGATTGACAAGGCAGGAGATTTTGTCAGTGATGACATATGGTTTCGTGTTGTGCAGTTTGTGACAAACAATGAAGACCTACAGGTGATCAAAATTCTTGTTACATACACTTTAGTGCATTTGATCCTGCTTGTAATGTAGTTGTTCATTTAATTACTATTTCCCTAAAACTACCTGTATCTTATCAGCCTTATGCAGCAGCAAAGGCCAGAGACTATCTAGACAAGCCAGCTTTACATGAGACAATGGTTAAGGTGTGTATATTTCGCCCTTGATTCATTTACCATTTGAGCTCTATCTTACATATGACAGAATGTTTACTATTGTCTGCAAATGGTTTCATGCTTTTATGCTGAAAATCTTTATACTGGAGTTGGTTTTTTTAATACCTCTGGGAGACTGGGATGCACACTTTGTTCCACACTATATGCTGTTGAAATGAACATCTTATGAGGATTTGTGTGAGAGGTCGATACCCATCATTAAAGCATGATGGTTGAAATAGGTGAGGGGCCAGATTTTGGAAGCTGCTTACATCGAGTGTGTCCACCAGATTACCTATCAAATTTATAAATATATATATATATATATATATATATATATTGGAGAAACAACAAGTATATTAATTATAAGTAGAGAATACAAAGAAAGGACGAGAAGTCCTAAGCGAATCAAAAAGGCAACCAAATCTATCAACAACCCCACTCTCTTTAAAATAAAGAGAACAATGTCCAAAGCCAAACCGCCCCCCCCTTCAAAAAAAAAAAAAGAGCCTTGAAAATTCTTCAACCAGAGCTATCACGGTTGCACATTATCCTCCAAACTTGGATTTTGCTGCCCTATTAGGGATTCTTTTGGGGCTAGGGTATGGGCCTATCTTGCAGAGGTTCTTTTTTAGAACCCCAATGGGTAGCTCACTTGGCAAGGGACTATGCCTCAGGAAGTGGAGGTCCTAAGTTTGACTCTTGTTAAACCCCTTGAGGCTACTGACACAAGGTTTCATGATTCTCATGGGCCTTGGATTTACCTAGTTCATATGGGTTGTGGGGTCTTATATGGGCCCGGGGTTTGCCCAAAGGGTTTCCTCGTTATAAATAAATAAAAGAGGTTCTTCTTTAGCTTATGTTACTTTGAATATAGCATTTTCCATTGATTTTCATTTTTTTTTTGTCATGTATCAACGCTGTTAATAAGTTTATAATTAATTTACATAAACACATATATTGAACTTGCTGACAGACCTTCAGAGAGATCTAATTAAACTACTAACATTATTTAAGTCTATTTTGGAATTGGTTTACATGAAACAGGTTAGTGCTTATCTCCTTGGAGAGTATAGCCACCTTCTGGCTAGACGACCTGGGTGTAGTCCAAAGGAAATATTTAGCATCTTACATGAGAAGCTCCCTACTGTATCGTAAGAGAACTTAACCTTTGTCTCTCTTGTTTGTCTTCTTATTTGTTTTTCATTACAGTATCTTAAATCAAAATATGTATTTTCAGGACTTCTACCATTCCTATACTTCTTTCAACATACGCTAAGGTCTTAATGCACACTCAACCCCCCGATCCAGAATTACAGAATCAGATTTGGGCAATATTCAACAAGTGAGATTAATTCACACTAAATTTTATATATATATATATATATATATATATATACATATTTCTTGCTTTATTAGTCAAAAAATGCTGTGAAATTCTTTGACACAACTTTGCATTCATACAGATATGAGAGTTGCATTGATGTTGAAATACAGCAACGAGCTGTTGAATATTTTGCATTGAGTAGGAAAGGTGCAGCTTTAATGGACATATTGGCAGAAATGCCCAAGTTCCCTGAGCGCCAGGTACATTTATGGGATTTGCAATTTTTGAAGCAGCTTGTTCCCTCATTACTATGTGGGATCAGTTCATCAATAAATCTGATGAAGGGCTCCAAATGTATGAGGGATTTTCCTGCCGGATGGCTTCTCAGGAAAAAAATTTTACAATCGTTTTATAAAGATTATTGCCACTGACTATAATATTCCCTTCTAAATTTAGTCCGCGTTGATAAAAAAAGCTGAAGATACTGAAGTTGATACTGCGGAGCAAAGTGCTATCAAGTGGCGAGCCCAGCAGCAGACTTCAAATGCTTTGGTTGTCACTGATCAACGCCCTGCTAATGGAACTCCACCTGTTGGCCAGCAGCTTGGTCTTGTAAAAGTGCCTAGTATGAGCAGTAATGTGGTGAGTTATTATTCCCCCTTCTTTCTTTTCAAATCCTAGAATCGGTAGCATGTTATCCTCTCTTCTTTTTTTCCCTTTTTCTTTCTCCCTTAAACCTAGTATTAAATTGAAAGAATTTTTCAGTTCCAATCAGAAATTGATATGTAGTTGAGTATTTTGACAGGATCACAACTCAGAAGATCAAGGGTCAGCTCATCTAAATGGGACTTTGAGCACAGTAGATCCTCAACCTCCTTCACCAGATCTCCTTGGTGATCTTTTGGGTCCACTTGCCATTGAAGGCCCTCCTGTTGCTTCTGTCCAGACTGAGCAGAATATAATCCCTGGATTGGAAGGCGTTTCAAATGCTGTGGATGCTGCAGCCATTGTACCTGTTGAAGAGCAGAACAATTCTGTTCAGGTATTACTTTGAGAAATTGTTTTGCTTTCCAATTCGAGAATGTAAATGAAACTTAAAAGGTGTTTTTCCCTCTACCTTTAAAAGAAAAACTTTAGAATAAGTTAATGAACTTGGGGCTTATGTTCTCTCATGTTATAGGAATTGCAAGCAACAGATTTTGGAAAATTGCTAGTGCAATTGTTCAATTATTCTAACCATGACTTGATGCATTATGGAACCAAGAATCAAATGATTGATGTAGTTTCAACTTGCTGCTTTCAAATGTTCTGCTTCCAATTAAATCTGTTCTGTATTTTTGTGCTCACTACAAGCAAAACTCTTTGTTGCATCATCATTGTAGCTGGATTGGAAACACACTATATATATTCATCTTGATTGTTGAGGGACACCATCGAATCCCTTCTGTTTTTTTCCTTTTCTTGGGATAGGGTATAGATGTATAGTAGTATTCCCAAAAAGGGTGAAACCCAAGTACATCAAAGTATACCGAAGCAAAACAAAAGAGAAAGCAGAAGCAAAGCTTCTAGCAAGAAAACCTATAAATGTAAAGAATCATAGAATATCTGGAAATTCATCCTATTTTCAAAAACCTCATGACAACCCCAAGCAAAAAAGAAGACCTAAGAAACTATGCCCCATATCCGCAAAAATTCCCTCCTTCCTTTTTCTCCAAATGGTCCAGAAAATGGCATGCTGAACCATTTTCCTCACCGCAAGCACCTTCTTGTTTTTGCTCCTACACATCCATGTCTCTCTCAGCTGGCGGACCAAAAATGGAAGAACCCAATGAACACTTAACAAAACACAACGTCCACAAGCCACCCACCACCTCACAATGCATGAGAAGATGCTCCACTGATTCCAACTGATTGTTACACATCACACACCGACTCGGCAAACCAAAACCCCTCATTTGGAGCTCCTCCATGATGAGACACTTCTTCCACGCTCCCATCCAAATGAAGAAAGCCATTCTAGAAGGAACTGACAACAACAAAATCCTTGAAGATGGAGAAATGGACAGCCAAATACTATGATTCATCCGAGAAGCGCCCATCAGCACTATCACCCTACACAATTCGATCTTCCTCCACTTTATCCATTCTCACCTCGTATAACCTTGCCAAAAACTTCTCTACCACTTCAATTTCCCAATCTTGTAGATTTCTATTGATAACAACCTTCCAAGTTAAAAACTCCATCGATGCTTCCACATACTTAGCCACCCACCCCTCCTCCCTATTAGCTGTTATACTGTAAAGAAGAGGAAACTTCTCCATCAAGCTCTCTCCCCCCAAGCATCCAACCAAAGCTTAACACACTCATTTCCCACTTAAAAATTCACCTTCTAAGCAAAAGAAATCAAACCACCATGAATGCTCTTCCACACCCCAAACCCCCTGCGGCCTGTGAGAAGTTCTAGGTTACTATTCCCCTTCTTCACATCCATACTTCCACACCACCACCTCCCTCCAAAGATCGCCCCTCTCCACAGTGAATTTCCATAACTCTTACCCAAGAGGCCAAGGGAGCTTTATTAACCTGCATCAACGGCCTTAAACCTAATCTGTCCACATTCTTGGGAGATCCAACAGTACTTCAATTGACCAAGTTATTTTTCTGTTCTCTGCCCATACCCTCCCAAAGGAAGTCCCTTTAAAGCTTTTCTAAACTGTGACTCCCTTCATAAGGCTTTCTACTAAAACAAAGTGCAATCTGCTATGCTTTTCTCAATTTTTGAATGTGAAAGCATTTATGATTCATTTTGTTAGCTATAATTATGGTTGTTTGCCCAAAAATTGTTTTTGCCACTTTTCACAAGAGAAAGGGTTTTCCAAAAATAAGAGTAAATAGAACTACCCCCCGTAATTGTATCGTAAATTGCAATAATTTTTAATAGTTATGTTTTTATTGGCTATGGTTATCGTTATTAATTTAAGTGTCCATGAATTATTACTTGGAGTTATATTAATAGAGACTTGGTTATATCTTATAAAATGTCAAGCTAGGGTGTGATGCTAACTATCCAAATTTTAGGATACATGAATGGGTTTATATTGTTATTTAAGTGAAAAACTAAAACATAAATGTATTCGGTGAGGCATCATCTAGGTGACACCCAGATGTCTTCTGTACACTGCTAGTGTGCTTGCTGAAATAAATAAGGTTTTTACAGATCTCTGAGGTTTATTTGTTGGTAAATATTATTTTTATTTGGTGGTTTTCCTTCTCTAGGTGACATCTAGAACCTCCTTGAGGTTGTCTTTTGGTAGCTGGGTTGTGTTAGTCTTTGTCCATGGTGTATAGCTTTTGAATGCTTTCTTTGGTGGAATTGTCGTCCTCCTTTTCTTTGTACATCTTTCTTTTTGTTCATGGGTGATTCACTGGAAATTTGTGCTAATTCTTTGGGATTTAATTCTTATTTGCGTTTTTATTCACCTAAATCTTTTGGTTGGCCGCTAGTTTCAATATCATGAATATATATCAGTAATTAATAATGAGCTATGTAACAAGGAAATTATCATGGGTGTGAATGTCTTGCCCAGCCATGAGTTGTCTGGCATGGCAATCTTTTTTTTTTTTCCTTTTTTTTTTTTAGATAAGGATCTGGCATGCCAATCTCAAGAAACCCAAAATACTGTAACTATTTCTTATGCTCAATCTGCGTCTAAATTTACATATACCTTTTCATACGGTGAAAAAAAAAAAGTTATTGCTGCATCCTTATTACTTAGATCACGATCAATGAAACTTTAAACTACATTGCCATTTTCGTTTGCATTTCAACATACTTGCATACCTTTTTTGTTGTGTCCCCCCTCTTTGTTTTTAGGGGGGCGGGTGTTAGAATAATTTACCCCAAGACGCACACATAGGCTAGGCTCCTAGCGCACCCATTCAATGTTGTTTGGCCAGACTCAATGACTCAATCCCTTGGCCTTTCCTAAAAGAGATGCAGCAGAATGCTACTATGCCACAGCCAACAAGGCTAGTGGGTGTCTAATTAAGTTAGGATGTTAAGATTTACACATATGGTTCTCTTGTTTGTTCTTTACAAGTATGTTTTTGTTCTATGATGATTTACTTATGTGCAAATGTTTATTGTAAACTTCCCAAAATTGGACACAAAAATACTTGGTTTTTCCCCAACTTCAACTTGTTCATCATGTCTTTTTTTTTATTTAATGTTGACTTTTTGTGTTTCAACATGTGCTTTTCTTTAAATTTTGTCAAAAATATCTATTAGTTTCAGTGAAAATTTCCATGTTTTTTCTTATCATTCTCCAAAATTCCTTATTTTCTTTTGCAATATATTGAATTATGCCATAGTACCCTGCAAGGTATCCCATGATAAGGGTGAAGTGTGGCCAGCTTTATCAACATCTAAAATTTGGTTGGTGGTTCAGCTGCCAAGCATTGGAAATTAGAGCTGAATTTTATTTTGTGCTTATTTATGGTCGAAACCTGCTAATTTCATCGTACACCTTTGCAGCCAATTGGAAATATTGCCGAAAGATTTCATGCTTTGTGCTTCAAGGATAGTGGTGTTCTATATGAGGATCCTTATATTCAGGTTTGCAATCCTTATGAAGTTTTCTCTTCAGCTGTAATCTGTTAGAACTTGATTATCTCGTGGTGTTTACTATGAGAAACATCACTTCATGGTTACTACATTTCATAGCTTTTGTGAGGCTTGTAGTGATTTATTTTCTTGTTGAACTCAATCCCAGATTGGCATTAAAGCAGAGTGGCGGGCCCATCATGGGCGTCTTGTCCTTTTCTTGGGGAACAAGAATACTTCTCCGCTTGTTTCAGTTCAAGTTGTAATATTGCCTCCCTCCCATCTAAAAATTGAGCTGTCATTAGTACCAGAAACTATTCCTCCACGGGCACAGGTGAGTCTACATGTTTTGCTGGTAATTAGTCACTGGTTGTTGATAAACTTACTTGCTGCTGTTGTTTTTTGTTCTATTTATTTTTATTTATTTAATAATAAACATTTTTGGGTTTGATTATATAAGGTGCAATGTCCCCTTGAATTCGTGAATCTCCGCCCAAGCAGGGATGTAGCTGTTCTCGATTTCTCTTACAAGTTTGGTACCAATGCGGTACTTACTACAAACAAAATTCCTGTGTTTTGTGTTGCCAATCTACAAGGAGCTAGGTAATACTCATCACTGCAGGTTTTTTTTTTTTTTTTTTTTTTTTGCCCTTCTGTAGGTCAATGTCAAGCTTCGCCTTCCAGCTGTCTTGAATAAATTTCTTCAGCCTATACCAGTATCTGCTGAAGAGTTTTTTCCCCAATGGAGATCACTTTCTGGACCGCCTTTGAAGCTTCAAGAAGTGGTATACATATTATGCCTCTTGTTTAGCATAAGAATGAAACATCTAATTATATATGTACGTGTGTGTGTGTGTGTGTGTGTGTGTGTGGATTGACACCCATCAAACAGGCATACACTCACATGCTTAGTTTCATTTTTTGGTCTACCTTATTATGACATCATTTCTTCGTTTGGTTAAATTGAAGATTATGATTGTAACTAGTCTTTATATGCTCTCAGATGAGTGAAAGGAATTAGTTGTGTGGTTTTATATCCAGAATTAGTTATTTCTACTAAAAAGTTGGTTCTAATTGTAAGGTGATAAAATGTTGGCCATAATGAGTTTCCTGCCTACGGGGCATGATTCAGAACCTTATCATCTTACTGTCCTAATAGGGCAAAAAAAATGATTAAGCATGCTTATCATAAACTCCCGGTTGCATTACTATTTTCTGACTGACTCTTTTTTTTTTTTTTTTTTTTTTTTTTTTTTGATGAAGTAATATTTTCTGACTGACTATTTATGTGCCATATTTCCCTGTGGCATCACTCAGGTTAGAGGCGTAAGACCATTGTCCCTCCTGGAAATGGCAAACTTATTTAACAGTTTTAGGTTGATGGTTTGTCCAGGGCTTGTAAGTCACTCTTTCTTTTTGCCTAGCTTTCATCCATATACTTCTTTTTTCCATTTTCTTTTGCTATGCACAGTCCACATACAAGTTGCTTACTTTCAACTCTTTCAGGATCCAAATCCAAATAATCTGGTTGCAAGCACAACCTTTTACTCAGAAAGTACACGAGCCATGCTATGCTTGGTAAGGGATTTATGATAAGTGACAAGGGTTTTGGAAATTGCTCTCTATTTCTTGGTGTCAAACCTGATTTTCAGTAAAGAATTAACTCATGAGCCATGTAAACCTTTCTTGATTATAATATATGACCTTACCATGCCATTGAATTGGTGAAAGATTGCTGTTTGATGGCCCTTTCTTCATTTTTTTGTTCCCTTGATGATTTTCAGGTCAGGATTGAAACAGATCCAGCAGACAGAACCCAGCTGCGAATGACTGTTGCTTCAGGGGACCCGGCTCTAACATTTGAGTACGTATTTTTAACTTCCAAGTAATGTCAACTTTACATGTTCCAACAGATCTCTAACCCTCTATCCACAGGTTGAAGGAGTTCATCAAGGAACAGTTAATAAGCATTCCTACAGCTTCCCGTGCGCCTGCACCAGCGCAGACACCAGTACAGCCAACCAGTCCACCAACGGCATTAACAGATCCTGGAGCTATGCTGGCTGGTTTGCTGTGACAGCGGAAGTGATTGATGTGTGAAGATTTGTTCAATATACACTTGTAAACCTGATTTATACAGCCGGCCCACCCATTTGTCCACTCGAATTAAGAGGTGGGTGAGGAAAAACTATGATGCAAGGGCTGGCGGAATTGAAGGTGAGTTAATTTGTGATCGGCTTAGTGTTTGAGTGGGATTTCCCAGGGGGGTCAGGTCGGGGCCTTAAGATTCTTTCTGCACAATTACATTGTGCATTGGTGAGGGTTTCTCTTTCGGGTGAGGGTCTCTTTCTTTTCTTTTCATTTTCCTTCTTCCCATTTTCACTGGATTGGTTTCTGTAATACAATATTTGATAGAATGTGAGCTATTGCATTTAGTAGAACCAGCTGTAACAGTTTGCATTTGTTTGTTAATCCATAATTATATTTTCAAAGAGCAATAATAGTTGAAACTACTGGAGTGTTGATACGATTCCGTTCTTCAAATGCAACTGTGGTGCAAAAAATAATGAAATTCAAATAAAGAGGAGCCTTACGTGCACAAAACCTATGCACAACTTCTCACTTATCAGATCAATGTGTCAAATGAGAAACTTATGCAGAATTACGAATCCATTGTTCTTCCTTTTATGTCAAAAGTTTATGACAATTACAATCTTAAAATTTGTAGTGCTTTTGCCATATCATTTGTAATATATTTGCATGAATATTTGCATTATTAACAACAACAAAAAATGGTTGGGTTAGGGCAAATGTGATCGATGGGAGTCACACCCACCCATTTTGTAGAACAAAACCATTACATTACCCCCACGACGTTGCCCCATCCCCCTCTGCAATTATACACTATTTTGTTCTTTTTTTTATTTTGGGTTAACGAGTGTGGAGCCTTGATTCAGCATCTACGACGCTAAGCAGCTCCAGTGAGATTATCACTAATAAAAGCTTCCTTCGTTAAGGGCCTTGAAGCCCAATCTTCATTCATCGTATTAAGCGCGTCCTGGGCTCTGGAGAGTTATCTAGGAAACTTCAATCTTTTACTTTTATTCTTGTTTCTCTCTATAGGCAACGGTAATTTTAATAAAAGGAAAGAAAAAAGAACAAGAAGTCCCACAAACAGAAAGAAAAATATTTAAAAACCTAAAAACAAAACAAAACAAAAACAACAAAACTGGTACAATGCAACTACAATATTAAGTTCAACTTGTCAATTTATCAAGCTAAACTCGAGTAGAACACTTTCAACTCTCCAATGGCTTGTTGGTACTGTTGCTGTTTTTTTCGCTTTTCCGAAGTGCAACCAAACAAACCCTAAAATATAACAGATCTTAAAAACGTTGAATGACTTGGACGGTGACCTACTGTTCACATATTAACAGGCTTCAAATATCATAAAACAAGGTTTATTAATAGCAAACAATCATAACTTGGATCTGAATAAGATACTTAGGCTCCACCGAACATTTGTAGCCCAAGTACCTTATTCAGATCCAAGTGAAGGAATTTTTGTCTTTGAGCCCGTAATGCATAGATAGGTTTACAATGAACTATTTTGCAGCAAAAAATATCATGAAGTGTATTAGTAGAAAGGCTTCTTTTAAAAAGGAGAATGAACAATGTAAGAACCTTAATCCTTACTGATCTCAAAAACAATTGTGACAGGACCTTGATTTATACAGGCAACTCAATCAGATAAGCACAAATAAAAAAACATGCTTACCCTGCGAGATCAAAGTTAACTTCCTAGCTTTCTGTGAAATGATTCTAATGTTCCCCAGAATTAATTTAGGGAACAAACTAAAGAATTTAAGGCTCGAGTGTCTCTGTATCTCCTAACACTGACCAAAACAATCATCTATAAATTTCGACAAACTCCCCAACAAGAAAACTGATTCTATCAGAAAAAGATGTTTTGCGAGAAGCGACCATCTCATCAACACAACCACCACTAGTGAGGGAGCCATTAGAAACTGCAAAAATTGCTTCGTCTCTAATTAGTACGTCACCATGGTGTCCTGCACAATTTTCTCCAAATTAAATAGGGATGGAAAATGAACTTGCTCATCACGATCTTCTCCCCCAAAATAATGCACAATCTCAATCTGCGAGCCTGCTTCATCATCAAAAAACCATCAACTTGTGGCTCACTTCACAATCATCACCTGGCAAAACTCCCTCAGAAAATCAAAACACCAACAAAAACCCAAAACCTGATAAGTAAACAATAACAGTTACCGCCACTCTCGGCAGTTGCCACATCTCCAGCTGTCCCCCCAAGATGACGGCTCAACCCAAGGAGAACAATGACTGTGTATCCACAACCCACAAATCTCACAAGAAAGATCAGGGGCTGGTTCCTGGTTTGGGCACAGCTGACAATGCACAACATTAACATCCGGTTGTACTGTTGGTTTGTGCTGACCATTATTAGTACCCATTCTGTACTGTTCAGAAACTCCATCTTTCAAAAATGCAGAAGATGAATTTTCCAAGTTCCCTAACTCATTCCCGGATGCATCCACTCCATCCAACTCACCACCATCCTCAGACGCCAGCAACTCAGTAAAAGAGAAGTAGGTCTGGGGTTCAAACTCCATATCCTCATAGTTAAGACCTTCATAATCAAACATCATTGTGTCTTCAAGACCATTAGTAGAAATATCCCATTCCACTTGAGGAGATGACGCTTCCTCCTTAGGGTTCACTAGGCTGTTTGTTTCAAGGGGTGTTGATAATTCAACAGAAGATGGATTATTCCCAGAAATACCATCTATATCCCCTTCACGCTTCACCTGCCTTCTGACTGGTAGCTTCTGAGGCCCTGGGCCAGAAGCAGTATTACATTCCAAATCAACTTCTGCATTGTGCTCTGTAATTTGCTCAACTCTAGAAAGAGAAAAAAGAAGAGGATCATCATCTGGTATGAACACTTCCTCCTTCATGGGTAACATTGGAGTAGTGGGTTCCCACACTTCAAGTTGTTCAGAAATGGTTCCAGAAACAGAGTCTTTTTCTGAATCTTCTTGCTTTGAAGTCCTTATGCGTGGCTTTTTCCCTACTGGCCTCTTTCTATCTGGATCCGCATAAGGGCACGTAGGTGTTTTTATCCTACGACAGAAGCAACATTTAAAACCCACCACATTAAAAATTTTCGACTCCTCAAGTTCAACAGCATCACCATGAAACCACCCTGCAAATTACCATAAACACACTGCATGAATAATATAGATACCAAAAATATTAGAAATTTAAATATTAAAAATGAAGGAAATGACAACTATAATCCAAAGCAGGCTTACAATCGCAAGTTTCGCAATGAATATACATCAGATCACAGTTATATGGCTTCAGGCAGAGGCGGCAAACTGGTCCTGACCACCCCATATATGGATTACCCCTTAAAAGAATGTGTTTAAGCCTGAAATCAATACCAGTATCTTGAGTGGTTGGTTTCCTCCAAATGAGACCCCAAGACAATGATGACCTACGTCGGCTTTTTGTTTCCACACTAGAATCAAGAGAGGCTGGTTTCAACTCTGAACAACTCTCCAGTGTTCCTACAGATGCTAATGGTTGATTATGGCCTTTATGCTTTGCACCCTTAGTGACTTTCCCTACATTCTGACACCCTTGCCCTTGCAAAGGCAAGGGACTAGTAGGAGAGTCATTACTGTCTGCATTTTGAGTGAGAGCTTTGGCATCATAACACTGCTTGCAGGTGATCAAGAACTCAACTTCCTCACTTATAAGAACTGTTGAACTTATTGTACAAGCTTCATGACAATAACCTAACCATAATATAGCACAAAATAAAATCACTGATGCAGCACACAATAAAAATTATAAAAAAATAAAAATAAAAATACATTACACAACTGTAAATAACTATGGTCAAAAACCAAGGGCAATATCAGAAATACCCCAAGGATTCTAACATCATTGACCTCACTGTAAGTGTTGCAGTCATCAACAATCAGGCATTTACCAATAGATTATAGATTATGTAGGTATACTATTTTAATCTTAACTGATGAAGGTGAGGTCACCTAGCAAATTTTATTTTGGGTAAATTAAATAAAACCCCCCTGAATTATAGGTCAATTTTCACAAAACCCTCCTGAACTTTAAAACTGAACAAATAATCCCCTAAACTATCAAATTGTTACACTTTGCCCCCTCTGTTTTTTTTCATTACAAAATCTAATGAAAATGGATCATTTGAGCTTCATGTGATGCCATTAAACGGATTTAATGCATAAACTAGACTTTTACAATCGGTCTAGGCATTAAATTTGAACAAAATAGATCATAAATTTGATGAAAGTTCAGTAAACATATGCATTAAGTTCAGAGAAGGGGGAAAAGTGTAACAATTTGATAGTTTAGGGGGTCATTTGTTCAGTTTTAAAGTTCAGTGAAAATGGGCCTATAATTCAAAGGGGTTTTGTGTAATTTACCCTATTATTTTTTACAAGTTCTTCTAATCTGATTGAATTCATAAGGGTACTTTTACCATTATACTTCGCAAAGAAGTTGAACTTATTTGCACCTTTATAATAACTGTAAGCATAAATTAGTGGTTGTTGTTTCAAAAAAAAAAATTTTTTGAAATAAAAAATGAAAGAAAATAGGTTTATCTGAAAGTTTATAAGGGCATAGTTTTGTCTTCTTATTTGCACGACAAGATCACCTTTTTTAAAATAAAAAAAAACTAAAAAGGCTAGCCATTTTAAAATTTCAATGTATTGGCAAAGGCACTTTCATTTTTCTTTTGGCTAATAAGGTGTCCCCACCCCCATAGGGATTGGCACACTTTATGTGGGTAGTTCTCAAACAGTAGTATCCTCTCAAGAGCAGCAAAGACCAATAACAAAAGAAAGGGGGTAGTATAGAAATTTAAGGCAGGAGTGAAGAAGAGTAAATCTCTTCCTCAGTTAATATGATACTCCTTCCATCCCAATGATTTTTACTTGACTTTTGACAATGGACAAACATTTTAGGACATCACAAAATAGAAAATGCGGACAAACGAACTGGGACAGAGAGAATAATATAGAATCTCATTATACATATCAATAAGTAGTCATTTTAGGAATTCTAAAAATAAAAAAAAAGGGGGTCTGAAAACCATCTAATGTTACTTGGACAATTTAAAATTAATAATTTTTTGAAGAAACCAGTTGGAAAAAAATTTAAAAATTTCACAAATTTATAAGTAAAATAACTCTAATTGTTGAGAGATCAGAGAGTGGCTAAGAGATAAAGTACCTTGGCATTCACTGCACTTGACAGCATTTCTGAAGATCACATCAGAGAACACATTAATAAACTCAGAGCAAATTAGCGAAGAGAGATGAAAATAGAAAAGTTACAGCAAGAAAAAAAAAATTACCTAAGTATGACATCCACTTGACACGAAGCACAAGAGCATTTGTCCAAGTTATCTCTCTTAAGCATGAGGTAGGAGAATATATCCCTTCGAGAAGCTTTCAGCTGCCTTCTTTGTAATTTGGACAACACATTCAAGGCCTTCTTAGCTGATGGCACCAACACATTCTCCACATTTTGTTCGTATTCTTTAATCAAATATAAAGGAATGCGTGTTTCAGAAAACCAATACTTGTCCTTTCCATCTTGGCTTTGCTCTACTTCTATAATATTCTTCATGACACGGGAAGGGAGATGTTTTTGATTCCCAAAAGCAACTCCATATCTAATCTTGTTCTCCACAACTTTCTTATCACAAATGAGTGCATTTCTAAAAGCAGAAGCTTCCGTCTCTGGACCTTTTCCATCCTGGAGATTCTGATCGGGACGAACAAGATCACTCCACCTTACATGAAGGTCAAGGTATCTGACCTGATGCATATGCCAAGCTTATAGTTAAACACTTGCAATATTACAAATAGTACCAGAAAATTGGGTATACTCTGAAACCAAGCAAAAAAGGAGAGAATTAATAATCATAATTGTAATAGCAAACAGTAAATATGAACAAACCTGAAGTGCAAGCTGCGATGCATTCTTACTCATTTCAACTGCAGTTCTCCAAGCAAACTGCCTGCTTCTTCTAGGAATCTCGGAATCCTCAGCATAATAAATACCAGAAATTTTTTTTGAACCACCTGATCAGCCACAAAATTCTTTGTCTAATATTTCTCTTTCATCTAATTTAGTAATTTTTTAAAAACAGAAAACAAAAGAAAAGAAAAGTTATCAACTTTTTTAGCTGGAATGGAGAGAAGGGGAAAAGATTTTACCTCGACGAGCTGCCTTTTTAATCATTGCGTGTGGCAAAATTCCCCTCTGGAATATAAGCTTTGCCAGCTTTCTTCCCCGCCACCAACTGAAATCATTCAACCTGTCAAGGCAACCATCAGCTGTAACGTTGGAAAGAGCGGACTCTTTCCTATTTCGCTTCCCACTCGGTCCACGTTTCTGAGTTGCTCCAACAGCAGATGCAGAACTTTGGAGTGCAGAAGATTCAACTGACCAATCATCCACAAGCTTAACCCACTCTCCAGAAAGAGCAATAAGGTGAATATTTTCCTCAAGCTGCCAATGAAAATCATAAGGTTATATCAACCAGAACATAGAGCACACATGCAAAAACATGTAAAAATAGCACGACATAATACATCCATTGCTAGTTTGCTACCTATCAAGACATAAAGGACCATTATGCCTAAGGAAAAATATTAAACAACACAAAATGTATACTGATCTGCGATAAGAATTGTGCTTAAGAAAAGGTAGAGAGAGAGAGAGAACGACAATGACGATGACAAAGAAGGAGCTAACCTGATCTGCTGATATGAAGGCCAATCTGATTCCCTCAATCCTTCCCCAGTCAAACAAAAGAACTTCAATTATATATAGACCAAAAAAAAAAAAAAAAAACCTTTGATTATGTTTTGCAAAGTACAAATAAAGAACACATGCGTGTGCACATGGTCCACCCATTTCGCTGCTGGTTTCTTTAGTCCCCAACAACTTCAAAACAATTGACCTTTTTTTAAACTCAACAAGTGCACTATTAGAAGCGCGTATAGGCGAGAACTTGAATACCCAGAAGGCATTGGCCCTATATAAGGCCTAAACAAGTGGTGCCTAAGTATCCTAGAGTGCTACTTGCTTAAGCAACCAAGCTTTATCTATACTACCAATAAAAGTCTATAACTCATTTTGATTGACCATTAAACCCTTATTTTAAGGTTAAAATACTTATTTGCTCCCCATATTTAAACAATTAAGAATGTTTATTTTTCCTGCACCAAAAAAAAAAAAAAAAAAAAAAAAAAAGGGAAAGATAATGATGTCTACTTCATGAATTCTACACAACCTCCACTACTATGCATGTCTCCTAACCTACTTCCTATTCCTACCATGACTCATAGCCATGGAAGGAAGTTTAACCTATTGTGTTGAGCATCCATTTTAATGACCTAAATGGGATACATATTAAGAAACATTATTTATGTACATATCTCTCAAACGGAATTTATGTTTTCAACAAAAAGTAACAAATAATTAGATTTCCATGTTCTATATATATATATATATATATATATATATGAGAATTTATGAATTTTCATATATCTTTTATTATTTAAATATTATTCACATGCAACGCACGTGTGCCCATATCTAGTAATTTGAAAATAAACCTATAGCCATTTTGTAGGTTTTCCCCTTGCGCGAAAACAAGTTAGGGTTCTGAAAAATAATATAATTCCAAGAATGTAAGTATATAATTGCTAGTAAAGCTCATGTTTAGAAGTGAGAAGAAAAATATATCAAGAAGTTGTAGTTGGAATATTTTGTTTCTTAATGTACTGTTGGAGAGGGGGGGAAGGGGGGAAGGAGGGAGGGGTGGATCTCATTAATTTGATTGATGCTGGTATATAGCTAGGAACAGGACAGGATATGAACGGATTTCCCTTCCTCTATAGCAGATAGGGATGAAGAATGTAAGGCCATACCCGTGCCGGGGCTTAGGCCAGGAATGGGATAAAGTGTTGTTGCATAGTGCAGGGTTCAGGATAGGGGTCCTCGTCCCATACCTGCCCCATTATGGTCAAAAGAACAACCTAAAGGCAAGTTTAAAGGCAATATGATATTTTTTTGATGACATGTTTATAAAAAAGTGGGGCAAAGCCCAAGTACTGGAAAACATTGTACAAAATTATTTGGGGGGGGGGGGGGGGGCAAAGATCTAGAGCTGTGCAGTTAAAAGAGAAATATAAAATCCCAATATTTATTTTCCAGCATGTTGCGAATGTTCAAAGAAGAGTTAATTTCACATCTAGTAGAAGGCTGACGAAATTGTGCACAAAATAATATGGGTAACAAAGAACACTCCAATATAATCAAATACTACATACATAAAGTGATCCGATAGACCAAGTGGTTCAAATATCAATTTCCACAGACCCGGACTGCTGTTTTAACTGAGAAATGACAACCAATCTTTTCCATTGGAAACCCAAAGGCTAATAGTTTGCAGGCTGTGACTATTGTAGCCCCACAGGTAAGCTTCGGTATAATAAAAGCAACAAAAAGTGAAGTTCAACCGACACAACAAACATTATATAAATTCGACATTGAGAAAACACTTCACCATATGGAAAAAGGATACCTTAATACAAGCTGCATAAAATTTGCATGTACTAAATATAGGTACGCCATAAAATTAAACACTTACTTCAAGCAAGAGGGACTTTATTGCACTGCAGGTTGAAGCCTGCTCTACTTGTTTACGCCAATGTCTCCTATAGCTTGCACTCAGAAAGGGGCCAACTATTAGACCACTTAAACTCTCCTCCATGTATATAATGTATGTTGCGATACTAGTAAGGCTTCCCTCTCCACTCTTTATAGAACGAAGACCAGCAAGGATTTTCATAGCACCTTTAATGGCATTCAAGGCAGCTGAATTTAACAGACATCCTCTCTTGCTCGTAGCAGGGGCCTTGCAAGAAAGACACCAACCACACCGCTCCCTTGGAACTTCCACAAGCTTCTTTTCAGAATTCGGCCAGAAAAAACGAAGAGCTGCTAATGAGAAGGCTTTCACTTGTAGTAAAATGTTAGCGGACATAACTTTCCTGGGATTAACGGAAGCTTGAGCCTCAGTAGCCCGATTTTCTTCTGATGAAAGAACAGCCAGATTAGCTGCGGCAGATGCAGCAAAATCCCCATGGCTATAGTGATTTATATATGCATGAGATTTAAAGGAAGACCCCATATATATAAACTCATTAGCTGAATTTCTGTCACCTCTTCCACCAACTCCGTGATAAACATCTTTCCTCTGAGAGGATATGTTTGCTGTCAAACACATACCATTCACTTGTCTGCTGTTACTGCTGTTGCTGTTTCCTGAGGTACATGTAGCTAAGTCTATCACACTTGATCTGTCAGCCAAACTTTGGATGGTTAAGTCAGATGGATCAACCTGATGGCTGAATGAACCTGTAGACATAGAAGGTTCCATTTTAATCTGCTCAGGAAGCTTGGTATTCATAAGAGGGGACACCTGCTTTGTTGTAGTATCAATACTCCCCGGCAGACTAGGAAGGTCAGTTTGCGTCATTGTCTCAAGGCATGAAACTGCCACATTTTCTACATTACTTTCAGCTATACTACTAGCACGGTTCTCGCCCTCAACTGTATCTAGAATTTTATGGTTTTCATTACCAGAAAGATGAAGTGAAGTGCTACAACAAACTGCATCTACCTTTTCATTTGCTACAGCCCTTTCAGGAAGAGATAATAAATTTTCTGGGATTTTCCAATACTGCGAAATTGCCTTACATATCCCTGAGTACAAAGCTGTATGTTGGACGGTTGAATAAAGCGCTTGCAGGACTTTTGGAATGTCATTCTGATTGTAGTATCTGAGACATGGTTCTGTGTAAATGGAAGCCTTGAGCCTGCAATGATTCATTTCAAAAATATTACAAACAAGCAACAAACAGATTGAAAAGCAATTCAAATAATTAGAAGACATTAAAACAATATATATACACACATAAGACTCAACTCAACTCAACTCAACTAGACACCACATGTTCCCTATACAAACCTACTAAAAATGTGATTTCACCAACAGCACAAAGGTCCACTAAACATTTAGATAATGTAATCAACATAATTAATGAAGAGGGCTAGAGTAAAGGTGTTGAATACATACACCAGTAAGTGATTGCAAGTACCCAAAAAGACTTGTTCATAGCAATCAATGCCAAAGATTTGAGCACCTCTTAGTGATGTTCCAATTGTAACAATTGGCCCAATATTATTAATTGTACACTCCGGACAAAACCATGACCCTTCTGGTATAGACATTTTGCTCACACCAATGCACCTCGAATGGTATGCTGATGGACACCCATCACAGCAAAGCAAGGTCCCATCCATGCCACAAACTCGGCATTCATCACCATTCCCATCCAGAACAACATCACCAGCATCTGCATCCACTTCAGTACCTCTGCAAGCCAAGGAATTTGAGTTACTAGGAGACTTTATTTCATGGCTTTCTGCAATAATCTCCATAGCTTCCTGGTTCTTGCAAGCAGAAGTTTTAGAATATCTGGGATGGACTCTTCTAGGGCCATTATCAGGAGGATTGGTCGTACTCGCATCGGAATCTATTCCAACTTCTGATTCTTCACGCATGTCAATTTCTGCTCTTAGCTCTGCAGAATCGAGGACATCATCACACAAGATTTGCAAAATCATCAACTTCCTCCCTTGAGATAAAGTGTAATACTCCCTGTCTGTAACATCAGCATAAAATCCTTTCCACTCAGGTCCTTTTGTGTATCCCATTACTATCAAATATTGGACCAAGTAAACAGGCCAAGTCAATGTGTCAAGCAAGCTCCAATCAATGCACCTGCAGGTAAAAGTGGAATGTTAATCCAAATTTTCATCAATGAACAATGTAAATACATGTGTGTAGTAAAGGCAAAAATAAGAAATACATGTTAAAGAAAATGACACAAATGGCGGCATCATGATGCTTATGGCGTACGTGTTGGAAATGAAAATTCCACTATAAGGGTCTAAATTTAGACCAATGAACTATCATATACAGTTCCTCAGTTTGGTTAAAGAAAATTTGGGGGTGAAAATGAAATAAGAATAAGACTTTAAAAGAACAATTTTTTAGTTTTTAGGTTTTCAAATAATGGAAAACTCAACTCAATTAGATCAAACAGTTGTTTTAGGTTCAGTTGACTGAGGCTTTTGTTTTCCGAAGTCCCAATTAACCATAAACCTCGGTTCCAACTTTTTTGTGTTTGTACAGTTTCTCAGTGACCAAATGGAACAAAAAATAATATACTGGAAAATAGATTTTCAGCATTAAATATCTCCAAAGAGATAAACCATAATTTTTATTTTATTTTAATGAAAAATCTCCAAGAGATAAACCATAACTAATACCCACCAAAACATCATCTCGACTGAGATGCTCCTGCCAGAACTTGAGTTGATGAATTAATAATGCTAGATACTGAAATTCCTCAAAAGACATATAGTGGTATATATAAATACCTCAAGCACTTTATAGCAAGCTCAGAACCATCAGAAGAAAGCATTTCAAGATGACGCCTCAATGCACGCATGAGAGCAACATGAACGGCATCCAGCAACGTGTTTGGGACATGACAATTAAGCGACCCCACAAAATCATCCAGTCCAAATGGGCTCAAAAACAGTCTAATACTAAATGAGCGCAAGAACCCATATACAGAGAAAAGATGTGAAACATATTCTTCTGGCACACCTACAGTCCCTGAAGATGGAGGCAATAGTGGAGGCGGAACGAGCAAGATCTCAGCCTCTGACCTAGAATCACGGTCCCGAACATACTCACACGAATCACTAGACGAATCCACATCGCCATCAACTTGAACCCCATCATCTTCATTAGTGGGAGCACCACCACAACTCATCTCACTATGTAAAGATGGTTCGACAACCCTATCAGCGCCACTGACTGAGTCATCCACCACATTCGTATCCAACGCATACCCTTTTTTCAGTACTAAGGCATCTAACTTCTTCTTCCTCGCCAACAAACTATTGTCGAAATCATCATCCCCAATAAGAAATCCACGAACTTCCTTGCTTTCTAAATCCTCGCAATCCCCGTCCTCGTAATCAACTCTATACAATCCGCTATCATAATATACAATCTTCCCTATAAAAACTCCGATACCCTCGAACTCCTTCTTCACGTACCGACCCACCAACGCCCTCGACCTCATCGTGGTGGCGACTCCCCGCCGCTTGGTTTCGGGGTCAGGTTGCCGATCGGCGGAAACGTTATTAACATCCTTCCTTCTTCGTTTCCGACCCCGACGCTCCGATCTGATTACTGAGGATTCCATTGACTGATCGGAATCAAATCCCTAAATTCAAATCGAATTCAAAATAACCCTTGTGGTCCCGAAATAACCTCAATTTTTTACCATAGATACCAATCTGTTTCTGAAAATCTAGGGTTTCTGCAGATCCTATGAAACGAACAATAACACTAATGAATCCACAATGAAAATTACATATACAACGTGATATTGAGAAGAAAATGACGTTCTCGGTGAAATGATTGATCGCAGTGCGTTTTTTGAGAGATGAAACGGAAATATGACACAGAGAGAGATAGAGAAAGAGAGAGAGAGAGGGAGGGAGAGGGAAAAAGAGAGAGCAGCGTACAGGAGAGATGGTACCTTTGCTAGGGTTTGATAACCGCCATTGAAGACGTATTTGGGGGCTTCTGGATAGAGAGAGAGATACCTAAAAGGGGAGAGATGGACAACGGCCTCTCCACACTCTTCCACCGAGTTAAATTTCCGCGCATTACGTGGTAAGCTTTGACTCGGAACTCAGTCTCTCCGAGTTTGCACCTCCCCCCGTCCGAGTCATGGGGATTTTTTTCAATTTTGCAAAATAATAATACTCTCGTCATGTTCTCCCATAAAATTGTTAATGGGGGGAAATTTTGAAAATATAAAAGAGGATCCATGCAAACGGGAGGGGGGCTCCCTCGTGTTACAATCGTGGGCTCTCTCCACCTCAATAAGGTTTTTTTATTTTTTATTTTTTATTTTTTATTTTTTAATAAGGGAACAATCACTGATATATGCTCCCCTGAAAAATCGAAGTCAAAATTTTTATAAATCACGTACCTCTATTAAGATAGAATATGTCATTAAATTTAAAGATCATTAACACAAATGACATGATATTTTAGTCATTGAATGGCATTATCCTCATTTGTTAAGTAAACGACCTCAGATTCAAGCTTATGAAAAAAATATCAATACCATTTTGTTGATATTAAGGGGCTAAGCCTAGGGGTAAATTATATTGATTATTTTTATAGAAAATAAATAACCTTAATATGGTTTTCTCTAAAAACAAAAACAAAAAAAAAATGTCGATCATAGGGATGTAAGTTTTAAGCTTGTGCAAGCTGCAATGAACACAACAAGGATCTATTTGGGATTTTGAAAGTTGAATCAAGATACTTTGCTCCCTTAATGTTACTTGCTTTTTAAATGAAAAAATTCGTAATAAGTGATTTAAAGGGAAAATAAAAAAGCCATTATACCTTTTTTTTGACATAAAACTGAACAAATTTCAATTCTTTTTACCCAATAATGAAATCAAAACATGTTATTCAAATGCTCAAATTATTCAAATGCTCGAAAATTTACTTTTGTTTTTTATAACATGTTCCGATATGGGTAAAAATGGGATTGGGATTTGGTGAAGTTTAGGACTTTAACTACATAGTAAAGTTACTGTTGGATTGACACCACGTGACAAGGGAAAATAAGGGACGGCTCAGATTCGTTGGTATCAAAGAAATTGAGACCACACCAAATCCGGATCCGTAGAAATGGGTAAATTTTACATTTCTGACACAATATATGCAATGATGTTCACCCAATTAAATGTGTATTTGTCACTAGTCCTTAGGCCTAATGGCATATGCCAACCTAATTAAAGTGTGGGTTTTGCAGAGGTCTTAGTTATGACTCCACATGGATGTGTATGCTCTATTTCAAACTTGACACCTATTTAAACCCTTATACCTATTTAATATTGTCCGTAACTTGATTGTACTGTTTCCAAACTCATCTCAATTCACAAAGACATTTTGGTCACCCATTCGATTCAAATCTACTGCCATCCTTATTTAAAGAGTACCCAAAAAATACGAAGCGGTTGTTGCCGTCGTTATCAAGCGATTATATTAAGAATGATTAACATCATCCATTAATGATTGATTAATAGAAGGGAAACTTGTGATATTGTTTGGTTTAGTGTAAAGCCCACCAAGTCTTTTGGACTGGACATTTGAAAGAGCTAATATTTCTACATTTATAAAGATTGATAAATTATTCTCTTTTTTTTATAAGCAAGAGATTATATTAAGGAAACTGGAGAAGGGGCAGAATCAATCCGATATTCGATCTTAGCTGAAAGAATAGAGGGTGGGAGGTTGCTAATGGGAATAGTTTCATAGGGATTACAAAAAGCTACCCATTTGGGTAAAGTCCATAAATTATTCATTAACCTCAATTCTCATACTTGTGATTTGCCTTTTTATATTGTGAGTTATTTCAAGACGTTACAAACAAGTACGATTGAAAATTTCAGTGACTACTATGCGTGCATAAAAGGTACAAAGAGGATTACTTGCATATGAGGGTAGCATTTTCCTCATTTGTTGAGTAAGTAATGTCGAGTTGAAACTTATGAAAAACCATTAATATTCATTTTTTAATATTAAGAGTGTACGGTTAGATCCTACCGATTGTCAAATTATTATAAATAAATAAATAAATAAGTTAATTCACCCCTCCCCCAAAAAAAGACAAGAATAATGAATTTTTTCAAAACCAATTCAAAATTGTGTTTTTTTTTTTTTTTTTTCAAAATATAGGGAAAAAATAGACAGGATTAATAGAGTTAACCCAACTTTGTCTACTTCTTCAAATTCCAAAGCATGCCCCAATTGGAAGTGATCAAGGATAGTTCAAAATATGTACATAGTCCGTGCATAATATTTGATAATCCAAATCTTATAAGAGATCTCTAAAAATTACATACAAAGTTTTAATCTAATAATCAAAACCAAAACCTCCGCAAATCCTATATTTTTATTAACGATGGACATGCTATTAAGATTAAGAGCCATTGCTATTTTATATATATATTATTAATTATTAGGGGTTTCCTCGGCCTTACTCCCACTGAGATTTCATCCTAAAGTATTCCCCTAATGACCCACATGAGCCATTGATATAATATTAAAATACTGTATAAGTTATATAAATATTTATAATAAAGTTAAAATAACACTTTATCTTCAATTATAGGAGCCTGAACAACTTACCATGCATCAACGTCTTTGTAAAAATGACAAAAATTGATCATATTTTATGAACATGATGTGTTTGATATGTGGACATGTTGCACACAAAATCAATTGTATAAAAAGAAAAGGTGCTTTCTTTTTTTTTTTTGATAAGCAAATGGGAATATATAGAAAAAGAAAGAGATCTGGATCAATTGCCAAACCCGGCTTCTTCCAACAAAATAGAGCGAGGTAAGTACGAGATTGAAATTGATCCAAATCAATTACAGAGAGCTGCCCAATGGGCAAGTGCATGAACCACTTAATTAGCGAGTTTAGGAATAGATCTAACAACTGACACTAATAATCGAGCAAGTTTTTACTTTATCAGTAGAACTATTATGTCAGTTTTTAAGTTTTTTAAACCGCATGTATGTGTGAGAGATAATTAAAGATAACAAATTATGGTAGATTTTTTAAAATTGGTAAAATTATCAAATCGTTTCTTAACTTTATTAATTTATAAGGTCATTTCAATATTTTTAGGTGCAATCCAATCACAAAGAAAATTAACTTTATATAATATTATAGATATTAAAATTAGAGAGTAGAGTTCTAACATCTAGGACAAGAGGATAAATCATCAAAGGAGAGGTCAAAGCGCTTATACTTGCAGTTGTACTACTCGTCCACGTGGCAACAAATACTTGGACACCAAGTTGGACATACCGAAAATCTAATTTATAAATAACAAAGAGATAAATTAATATTTTCGAGGATTAAAGTTGACTCAGGGCACAAACGAGTCGACTCAGGAAAAATTCCCGAGGTTTGGACTTAGTGAACAGTTCTCTTGAAAAAGTTAAAATAAAGCACTTTTGTTTTCTATTCATGGTAACAGAAGATAAGAGAAAAAAATGAAACGAACGTAATGGCGGGAACTTGGATTCAGTAGGTATACCCGCCAAAATCATCAAAGTTTAAAATTGGGTTGGGGTTCATTGCTAAATGCTAACTGTCATTCCCCCACCCCCATTAATTACATTAATTTAGGAGGATTATTCTGTCTTATTTTTAAATTTTTGTCTTAATAGGAATAATAATTTTTAATTTTTTTCTCTATACAAGAGGTATCATAAATTATTGGGCTCAAATTAATCCCATGATACACTGACCACCCATAAACCCATACATCTGGTCATAGTAAGGTTTGAGATTTGATTCTGAACCTATTTTGAAGTAAAAAAAAACTTTTGGGTTTTATGAGAAGGGAGGACCTACATATGGGTAGTAGGGGTGTTAATGGTTTTGGTTAAAACCGAGAACCAAACCGAACCGGGCGGTTTGGTTTGGTTTGGTTTTTTTGTCATTAGGTTTGGTTATGGTTTTAATTTTAGAAAACTGAACTCAATTGGTTTGGTTTTGGTTTTCAGTTTTAAAAAACCAAACCAAACCGAAAAACTGAAAAAACCAAAAAATATAATATATATATATATATATATATATATATAAAATTTTATATATTATATAAACTTAAAGTTTGTAAATTCCCAATTCTAATAAGGGTAAAATAGGTAATGGGTTTGTTTTTGTTGATTTTAAGTTTCTTATTATTTTCCTTTTTTTATATTGGCATGTATTAAAATAGCTATTAATGTTGTATGTGATATTAACATATTGATATATGTCAATATGTTTCTATTATAATACAATGTTTGTTTTTTTTAGTTGCTAATGTAATGCTTTTATTAAAAATGTTTTTATTTGGAGTTTGGCATGTCATTTTTTTCATTTTCAATTATTTGTTGTTACTTGATAGGTTAAAATCGAAATCGAACCGAACCAAACCGAAATATAATAGTTTGGTTTGGTTTGGTTTTTTTATAGTATGGTTTGGTTTTGGTTTGGGAGGAACAAAACCGAAGTATAATGGTTTGATTTGAAATCTCTCCTAAAACCGAACCAAACTGAACCATTAACACCCCTAATGGGTACGGTTGGGGGTTTGGTGCCCTAGGAGGAAAAATGATAAATAAGCCTTCACACTAACCCATTGGTTATTACTTATTAGTTTTTTTTTTTTTTTTGGGGTAATAGAGCAGAGATTAAAACTTAAACATAATTACAAATGGTAATTTGTTGGTACAAAGCGTGCAGCCTATTCACCTCTATCTGTTTACAAACAAAAGGGAGGGGGGGGGGGGGAGGGGAGGAATTCAAGTAAGGAACAAGGCAATGACCCTCAAGTTTAGAGGCATGTCCCATCCCAAATAAGGGTGTGAGGTTTGTAGAGATTTTAGTTTTGACTTTGTGTGGGTGTGTGTAAGTGTTTGTTCTCTTATCATTTAGCAAAAAAAAAAGAAAAAGAAAAAAAAGTCACTAAATCTGTAGACAAGCAGTTTCCTTCCTTAACGAGGAGATCGATGCATTTGTTTTCTACACGGTTGGTTGGTCTGTTGCATCTCCATCTCACGGAATTTATTCACTAACCACTATAGTAAAAAATGATAGAGCTAAGAGGGTGAGAAGGTGATATATTGTCCCTCACAAGTTTTATTGCAACGGAAAAATTAGGGGCTGTTTGGCAATCTCAAATATTGGTTCAGTCGAGTTCAAACCCAACTTGTTCATGGTGAAGCAAGTGCATATAGGTCAGATTTTTTACTTCAATGCGGTTACCAAACACTGGGGCATTGAAATTGGACCCAACTTGTATCTAGGATTATTGGTTTGGGTACTTGCCAAACAGCCCCTTAAGGTATATAACAAGAGAAAAACGTTCATGCAACTGTGACACAGGCCACATGGTGTCACTAGCCAATAAAAGTCAAGTAAAATGGGATTGTCAAAATACTTTTTAATCCCATAGTCTCACTTTGCTTGACTCTCATTGACAGTGACACTACGTAGCTGTGTCACAATTGCATGGAAGTTCTCCTATGACAATGCCTAGTACTCCACACTCCCAAGCCATTGTAAGCCCATCACATAAGGTCCATAGCTCAGCATTCATGCTGGCAGTATCACCCCAATTATAGGGGCACTCTCTGATCCATTTTCCCAGATGGCCCCTACGGATTAGGGGTGTTCATGGTTTATGTTAAAACCGAAAACCAAATCAAACCAAACCAAACGGGTTCGTTTGGTTTGGTCTTTTTGTCCTTAGGTTTGGTTTTGGTTCTAATTTTAGAAAACCGAATTAAATTGGTTTGGTTTTTGTTTTCATGTTTAGAAAACCAAACCAAACCGAAAAACCGAAAAAAAAATATATATATATATATAATTTTATATATTACATATTAAACTTACTTTGTAAATTTTTATTCTAATAAGGGCATAATAGGTAATAGATTGTAAATTTTCTTAATGTTTTTTCTTTATTAGATTGGCATGTATTAAACTAGCTATTATTGTTGTGTGAGATATTGACACATATTAGATTGGAGATGTGAATTTGGATTGACATAAGTCAATACTTTGCTATTTTGATACAATGTTTAATGTTTTTTTTAATTGCTAATGTAATGATTTTATTAAAAATGTTTTTATTTAGAGTTTGGGCTGTCATTTTTCGATTTTTAATTATTTGTTGCTATTTGATATGATAAAACCGAAACCGAACCGAACCAAACCGAAATTTTATAGTTTGGTTTGGTTTTTTTCATAGTATGGTTTGGTTTTGGTTTGAGAAAACAAAAACCGAAGTATAATGGTTTGGTTTAAGATCTACCCTAAAACCGAACCAAACCGAACCACGAACACCCCTACTACAGACTCAGGTCTGCAATTGGGAAGTGCTGAGCTTAAAAGAGTTGGGATATATAGGAGGGAAGTGCTATTTCCACAGCCTAAATGCTGTATCCGCAGCCCTCTCCTTTTCTCTCTTCAGGAAATTTCTATATTACCCTTCTCTCTCCCTATTTCTTTGTTCTCTTCATCACTCTCCACTTCTCCCAACATTGATGAAAACCTAAACTTGAATTGATCATTACATACGAAATAAAAAAAATAAAAACCCAAAAAATTAATTAAAAAAATAAAACTAGATGCATGTCATAGCTAGGGGAGATCAGTTATCCTACCTTCTTGAGTTGTATCAATGACCATCTCTAGTTGCTCAAGCTTTTGAGCCACATCTACCATGTTTGGGTTTCGGAGCTTGTAAGTTGCACCTAATATGGCCAAAAGCTCATCTATCCCACTTGCATCTTGTTGCTCCTCTCTTCCCACATCTTCCCTTTCCCCACCTTTGAGAAAATTTCACCTTTACCATTGCCATCACGAGTCTTTTGGTGGTCTCTTTTTCTCTTTAATTCTTTGATTCTTTAATGATTCTTAGTATAAAAAAAAAATGTTCAACAAATCAAGTAGTGAAGTAAATGTGAGAAAGAAAGAGAGATAATCATATAAAAGCTTGGGTATGTGTTTGTATGCGATGATCAATCCAATTTTTTTTAAAAACACACACACACACACACATATATATATATAAAGAAAATGATTAATTGAAATTTGGGTTTTTACCCATGTCAAAGAGTGAGTGAAGGAATGAAAAAGGGGGGAAAGAAAAGGGTAAAATGGGGATATCACAATGAAGGAGGGGAGAGGGCTGTGGATATAATCATTTAGGCTGTGGAAATAGCCTCACCCTATATAGGATCTCCCTTTTCTTTGAATGCTAATGCCTAGCAAGTCATTATGGAAATTGGTTCTTAACTAGTAGTTGCCATCACAGTGAATGGTATTGATCCATACCACTTCTACAGTCATGTGAAGGATTGTAGGGATCTTGTAAAAAACAATTGGAATTTGTGTTATTTGCCATACTCTCAAAAGGGGCAACTCGTATGCAGATTTTCTAATCCATTATTGGAGCTCATGGAGGGGATTGCCTTTATGTCCTCGATAACCACTCATGTGGCCTTAAGCCTTTGTTAGGGATGTAATTAGGATTGCGCCATTGCATTTCATATTTGTTGAGGACATCTTTAGTTTTTACTCAAAACTCATATCAACGTCAAATTGGAGTAAAAAATGCCAAAAACCTTATCTAATTCCTTACTCAAATATATATCAAATCTAGTTTTACTCAATTTTTTCACCAAATCAAGAAAACATTAAATTTTTTTAATAATCATATTTGACTGGAAACTAGCCGGCTCTCATTGGAAATCAATTTTATTTCTATTTGCTTTTGAACATTGCCGGAAGAGAGAGTTTGAAAGGTCATTGGAAGAAGGGGCATAAAGTTGCTAGAGGTCTCGTCTCGATCCACATCTATATGCACCTACACATATGAAGGAAAGTGGAAAATGATAATAATATAATTTGGGACAAATTTGGTATTAAAAACAATTGAGTAAAAATTTGAGTCTATCAAATCAAGTTATCACTAAAATTTTTTCTTTCTCAAACCTGAGTAAGCAAAAAAAAAAAAAAAGGGGGGGCTGAGATGCCCGTAACTTAACTATGTTGATCAGGAGGGAGAAAAAATATTTTCCAATGTTCCCCAAATGAAAAAGAAACTTGAAATCTTGTAAATGATCCCGAGTGGGGATAGGTAGGACGAGAGATGGAAGGCCGAATAGGGGGACGACTTATGTGTTGGTGCTATATTCATTGATAATAAAAAACAAAGCTCAAAGAATCTGACACATTCATGCCAAAAAGACTAAAAACCCACTTTCCAATCTGTGTGGAATATCCAACCGAAAATCACGCTCAAAATCAAAGCAAGAATCACGCTCATATAAAGAACCAAGGATCTTTATTTTGAAAATTCAGATAAAAAACGAGGAAGGAAGGAAATTCAAATCGAAATCAAGATAAAATTAGCAAATTAAAAATCGAGATAAACTCGTTAAACATACTTTGATGCAATCAAATGTAAGAAAAATCAAGATAAAAAAATTAGATCCAACCAATAGGGATGAAATTCTTGAAAAGAATTACATAAAAGTTATCTAGATTATTCTGAAAATTCAAATAAAAAACCAGAAAAGGAAAAGAAATTCAAATCAAAACCAAGATAAAATCAGCAAATTAAAAACCAAGATAAACTCGTTAAACATACGTTGATGCAATCAGATGTAAGAAAAATCAAGATAAAAAAATTAGATCCAACCAGTAGGGATGAAAATTCTTGAAAAAAATTACATAGAAATTATCTAGATTATTTTGAAAATTCAGATAAAAACTAGAAAAGGGATTGCATTAAGACAAACCATCATAGAAATTACATAGATCCAACCAATAGGGATGAAATTCTTGAAAAAAATAAAATAGAAATTATCTAGATTATTTTGAAAATTCAGATAAAAAACTAGAAGAGTGATTGCATTAAGATAAACCATCATAGAAATTAAATAGATCTAACCAATAGGGATGAAATTCTTGAAAAAAATTAAATAGAAATTATCTAGATTATTTTGAAAATTCAGATAAAAAACTAGAAGAGTGATTGCATTAAGATAAACCCAGTGAATAGCTCTGGCCATGAGAATCGCACCGTCAAGACCTTCACCCATCAAAACCTTCACCCACTAATACTGTGCATCTGTCAACCCAATGAGTACCTCTGGCCATGAGAAGAAACCCAATCTGCACTTGCCGACGATCTCCTAATCTATCATCTCATTGTCGTCTTGCTATCATCGCGTTGCCTGTGTGAATATTATTGGGTCGAGCACTTCTCCGATGACGATGCAGTGAGGCATTTGGCATATAACATAGAGATGGGAGAAAGGCATAGAGATGAGCTGTCTAGGTAAAGATGGGAGTGAGGAAAGAGGAGAGAAGTTACCCAGATCAGATTTGGATCTATTGCCCCCAAAAAGGGTGGTTCGTATTTATGAAGATAGAGAGAGAAAAATCTGGAAGAGGGAGAGTACATATTCCGTCTTTTATGCATGTAGGGGTATGTTTGTCATTAACTTAGTCGGCATATTTTGCCTAACAATCACTTCGTCTCAAATATTATTACTTAAATGATCTCCCAAAAAAAAAAAGAGCATAATAAAAAGAAAAGGAAACAAAATTTCTTTTTTATTTTTCAATAATTTAAATTAAGAAAGGGGAAATCTATATAATATAATATAATATAATATATATATATATATATATATATATATATATATATATATATATATAACGGAAGATTGCTTCCTTGTTGATGCCACGTGTCAATTTATGATTTTTTTTTTCATTTCAAATCACATGCTGAATCTGTGAACAGTTAGAGAAAAAGGTAAAATTACCTTTTAGTGACCACTTTCCAATCTAATTCCAAAAAAATGATAATAATCTGTCAACTTGCTACAAATTAATTGTATACTTACGGCAAAATAACTATCAGTTTTCTTTTTTTCGTATTAAGTTGGGAAAGAATTACTAAAAAGTAATTTTCCCAAAAAGAAAGTTACTTTTAGTGACTTTTAGAGAAATTACTTTTTAGTAATCAATTTCCAACTTAATACCAAATAAAGAATATTCTCTGCTAACTTGCTACAAATTGATTGTATAAATGCTTCAAAAGGGCTACTAAGATTTCATGTTTGGTATTAAGTTGAGAAGTGATCACCAAAAGGTAAATTCTCAAACTTTTCCAATTTTTTTTTATTTTCACTGCTCTTTTTCATGTAGTATAAGTAGGTTAACGCTTGGTTTACACTGCATATCTCTTTGTTTTTATGTGGGAGAATCGAAAAACTTACATTATACAATATTCGACCCAAACTTAGTAAACTATACCATATTTTTTCGTTTTCTTTATGTCTATTTATCTCCTCTCCAAAAAATTGAACGTATAAAATTATAAATAGTTATAATCATAAAAGGAGACAAATAGAGGCAATGATGATTAAAAAAGAAAACGTAACACATCAGAATATGTATTAACATATCAAATTGCTTAGAAAGCTATAAAAATGTTTTAAAAATTGTGCAAATACACTTTTGCCAAACGAGGGGTATCTCAAACCGTTAAGCCTAAACTAATCCTCATGATGCACAAACCATCCTTAAGTCCATGCATTCAATAGTGAAGGAGTAAAGACATGAACTCAATATCTATGATTCCTGAGCCGCGGTTCTTTGCCATCTAAGTTACTATCACGGATGTGTATTATATATATATATATATATTAGTATAAACCCGCGCGATGCGCAGGAATAAAAAACACTAAAATAAGATTCAAAAACCCATTTTGGGGGAGACCGTAGCTGGGTAGCAGAGGTAGCGTAAGTTTTGAAAATGAATTAAAATCCTAAAATGGAACAAAGGGAAAAAAAATCAATGAGAAGAAGGAAAGAGGAAGAAGAAGAAGAAGAAGAGAGAAGTGGCAACATACTTGAGCTGTGGAGGAAGATGTGGTTAAAAGGCCAATTGATTTGAGATTTGGACCCTCTTTGAGAAATTTGAACCCTAAATTGAAAGAGGAAGCCATTAATCAAAGAAAGAGAGAGATCTTGAGAGAGAGAGAAAGAAAGAAGGAGAGGGATTTTCAAATTTTAAAGTGAGCTTGAGAGAGAGAGAGAGTGCGTACTTGATAAGAGAGGAAAGAAAGAGAGAGAGAGAGAGAGAGAAGCGTATGGGAGAAGGCAGCAAAAGAGTGGAAGAAGAATGAAAAAAAGAAGAGAAAAAACAGGGATGGAGGGAAGGAAAAAAAACAAAGAAAAAAAAAGAGAAAGGAGAGAGGTGTACGAGAAAAAAAATAAAAGAAAAAGAGAGAAAAGGGAAAGAAGTGTATAGGAAAAAAAAAAGAAAAGAAAACGAGAGAGAAGGGGGAGTGCATACAGGAAGAGAGAAAGACAGAAAAGCTGTATGAGGGAAGGAATATAAAAATTTAAAAAAAAAAAAAGAGAAAGAGAAGCTTACGTTATTATATGGGTCCAAAATTAGGAGGAGATTGGATTTTGGAGGGAGTAACTATTAGGAAGCTACCTCATCATGTGCTGAGGTAAGAAAAAACACCTCTTTATATTATAACTATATATATATATATATATATACATAGGACAATGCTTGGCTACTGAAACTTGTGTAGGAGCTCCTGTTGAAAAGATGATGTGGCACTCCCTACGTCTGCCACATGTTCGACAGTTTTAAAAAGGCATGCTACTGAGTTACAATCTAAACTTGATCCTCTCTCTTAGTTTTACAAGGACCAAAATACCCTGAACATTACCTTACCCAGTCCTCCATTGCAGAGTAGCCACTGTCGATTGTTATTGCACTTTGGACCACTCAACTCCTTAAACCTCCAATTGCTCATCCACTAAAGCTTAGCCAACCTCAAGTTTCCCCCATTTTCAAATCCGTACTTATCTCGCAAGCCACGATTACCTATTCGATTCACCTTCATCCCAGCAGTTGAGCACTATCATCTTCTCCCCATCGGATTTGGCAGCCCCATAAGTCCATAACCATAATTTCCTCCTACATTTTCTAATCCACAACCACTGAAAATCCAATTTTAAACCGTCACCTCCATATTGCTCAACAATTTCTCCGGCGTAAGATTTGGCACTCAAAACATTAACAAATTTTTCCTCCTAACTCTCTTCCCTCTTAGAATATTTAAGGGCAACTAAGTTTTTGTTTAAATATTTATAAATTTTCATAATACAGTAGCCATTAGCCAATGATAGAGGAAGATTCTTCTTCTTCTTCTTCCCCTTTTTGTTTTTTATTTTAAACCTTAACATGGGTAGATCTCAGAATATAATAATTTGGGCATAGGTTTTTTCTTCATTTGTTTTTGTTTTAAAGGAAAAAAAAGGTTTGGAGAAATTGAGAAAGAAGGAGAGGTATTCAAAAGTGAATCGTCGGGCAATCGTACGTGGGAGGCTATGGGTGGAGAGCACGACTGTGGTGTAAGTTGGGAGAAGGGAAATGTTTAGGGAGAGAACATTCAAAGTAAAGTGAGGATATTTGTGTCAAACCGAAAAAATGGAGAACAATATTTGAGTTATCATGTGAGTAGCTTTTTTTCTTTTATGATATTGAAAACGTGGCAAGCATAAGGAGTGCCACCTATTTTTTGAGTAGGAGTTCCTACTTAAGGTTGAGTAACCAAGCATTGTCCATATATATAATCTATATTTTTCACAATATTTAATTTTACAAACCTCACCCGTGCAACGCATTGGTTATAGAGACATCTCTTCAAATAAAAGGCTTTGAAGATGGAGAGCTCTGAGAATATAGCACCGCCTCTTTCTTCTGAAGAGACTGATTGTTGGGAATCTAACTAGAGAGGAAAAACTACATAGGCGGAATTAAAATTTTTCCTATGATTCCCAAAACCATGAATCTTAATTATGCTTAATACAAAACAAAAACCCTAACTAGAAGAGGGTAGAATTACTTACAGTTTGATATGGTCTTCTCCTTTATGCTCCAAGCTTTTTCTTCTCCTTTTTGCTCCAAGCTTTGTTTCCGGACAGCGGTGAATGAGTAGCCCAAGTGTGCTGCCTCCAACGGTATCCACACCTAGCTAGAGCTTGTTGTCCTTTCCTTCTTTTTCCTTATGGTTGCTAGAGGTGGAGAAGAGGGAGAGAGAGAAAGGGAGAGCTGTAATTTTTCCAGCCAGCCCTTGGGAGAATGAATTGTGTTTCAAGTGATGTCATCACATCACATGTGAGGCTATATATAGCCCACTAATAGGGCCGGCCCTAGTGAGGAATCCTATTCCTCATATGAGTTAAGTTGTAATTATACATAATTGCAACTTAACCCCTCTAATTTATATCCCATATAAATTTGCCCCTTAAGAACAATTCTTTTATTCACTTATGCCCTTTCTCTCATAGACTTTCAAGCTTTCTTAGCATGATCAGTGTGTGACCCATTGGGTTCACATCATCAAGTAGTAGGGATAGCACGAGATGTGCACAATGGAACTCTTTCCATTAGAGGGTCTAATTGGAACTCCTTCCAATTCCCTAATTGATTATAACTCATTTATATCAATTAGGGCTTCTACTAACCATGAGTAACACCTAGCATATGGCTCATGGTGTGGTCCCTAATGAGGTGAATAGTCATTTACAAAGAACCCTTCTGTTATAGTTTATAGGTTACAATTCTATCCTTCCATCAACACAATGTCTCCAATTGAACTAATAGGACACGGAAGTCTGTCAAGTCCCTAGTTCAATTACTTTATACTCATTCATTAATATCAACTCAATGATGAACTTATAGAAACTCATTTCCATATTTATTCTACCATGGGCCCATGGGTTTAATGAGTTATATTCAATGAATGCTATATGAGACATTCACTCCTTTTTTCCTGAGAGTGATGGATTCCTTATTGATCACTTACATGCCTTCACACACATAGCAGTAGGGCCAATGAACACCCTTACAGACCCCTGAATAGGATTTGCACTTAGTGTTATCAAACTTCTAAAGCTATATGCATAAGACAACCATGGTGTCTCAGGTTTAAGAATTACTTGTACCACTATAACAATGACAAACTGATTGACAGGCAGTTTAAAACTCCATTCAGTTTATCTCATATCTTTGGTCACATTCAGTGTACCTATTCTTATAATAGGCACCCACTTGTTGGTTGTAGTGTCTCCACACAAATAGCTTGAGACTAGCTATTCTCCTATAGAGTCAACCTAACAAGTGCTAGTCCTATGGTTCATTACTGTCCATCATAGTGAACCTTCAACTAGGAATGATTTAGGAGTTTAGTACAGAGATATATTTAGAGTCTCAAAATTACAACCCTTTGTAATTTCATATTCTCAACTCTAACTCCATGGACATATTATGTAAATATAAATTATGCATATAAACATAATAGAATAAGCCCTTTTATTAAATCAATAATAAATGTGACATATATAAATGAAATCAATTGATTGTTCCTAATCCCTAAACAATTATCTCTATGATTGGCTCTAGGGCATAATCCTAACAATGATCACCTCGAACGGAGTACCAAGAAATCTACGCCCCCGTTTGCTCATGGCCTTTCACCTATGGATGAGGATAACCGTCCCCTTTCTTTTCTTCCTGATTCTGAATTGCATATGGCAGATGCTCTTTCCCTGCCCACCGTTCTCCCTTATGGGTCAGTTATTCCTACTGCTAAAACCCCTGTTTCTTCGGCTCTTATCCCCCCTGTTACCTCCTCTGCTTCGTCTCGTGCTCATCATGGCGGTTTGTCTTTCGAACAGATTTTAGTGGCGAATGCTGGCCCTAAATGCGACAACAAACCTCCCTGGTTTGAACCAAACCTCAAAACTGATTTGGAGAACATTGAAGTCTCTTTTACTAAGGAGGCAGTCCCAGAGCCAAGTTTTTCTTTGAAACCCCTTTTTAGAGATCGTCTGAGATAATCTTGGGCCACAACTCTTATTGTCAAATTACTTGGGAAATCCATCAGTTTCTCTCTTTTGAGTATTCGCATACATCAATTATGGCGACCAATGGGTGATTTGGAAATCGTTGATTTGGGTTACGGATTTTTTCTGGTGAGATTTGCTAATGCTGATAATGCTGCTATTGCTCTTACGGAAGGTCCATGGCTCATCGGTAACCACTACCTCACTGTCAGCCGATGGACCCCTGGGTTTACACCTTCTACTGCCACCATTATGTCCACCACAGTTTGGGTAAAACTTCCTGAACTACCTATAGAATATTATTATGACGATGTTCTTTATGCCATTGGTAAAAGTATTGGAGTTCCTTTAAAGGTTGATTACAATACTTCCTTGGCTACAAGGGGTAGATTTGCTCGAATTTGTGTGGAACTTGATTTTCAGAAACCTCTGGTTAGTTGATATTGGCTTGATGGTATTCGACTCCGTGTCGAATACGAAGGACTTCCGGTTATTTGTTTCACTTGTGGTTGTGTGGGTCATCGGAGTACTGATTGCCGAAGTTCTGTAATTCCCACTAATGGCACTCTGGCTCATCAGCTAGTAATGCAAGATACGGTAGCTGTGGATCAGCCGGAAACTCGGTATGGACCCTGGATATAAGCATCTAAACGTGTTACACGAGGCAAAGCTGCCTCTAATATTGGTGTTCAGAGCACCGCTGCTAGTGGTGGCCGGAATCGATTTGCTCCATTACAGGAGGGTAATGGTATAGATTCTAGGTTGCCAACTGACTCCTTGCAGGTTAGCGAGAATATTGGGGATGTCATCACAACTAGTGTTGAGGCGGTTAGGCCCCGTAAGAGTCTAGATACCTCCAAAAAGAATGCTACCTCCCCTGTGGTTACTACACATGGCGGTCTATTCTATAAACGGTCCGACAAGAATCCTTTATCGGATAGGAGTAGAAATCATAAAATGGATAAGGGCACCTTGTCTCTTAGCCACCCTCCTTTAGTTGAGAAATCCTACCCCTCAAAAGGTTCTAAATCCTCTTTGACTTCCATCCCTACCTGTCAGATCCCTCTTGAGATTTCCTCTTCGACACTAACTGAGCCCTCTGATATGTCCGCCTCCCTTCCATCTACTTTTATCCTTATGCCTCCAGCTGTCCAAACCACGGTTAACCTCTCTCCCACCTTAGTTAGTAGAGCAGTTCCCCCTAAACCACCAGATCCATCGTCCCACTCTTCCTTCATACCTGTCCTTCCAAATATCCAACCCAGCTCTACCCCCAATCCAATTCCCCCGTCCACTCATGGCCAACCCAGTATGACGAGCCAGCCCATTTACATTACCAGTAATGCCGTTGCACTGCCGGATTCATCAATTGAATAGTAATCCCCTATTTCTCCAGATGGAATACTTGAGGGAGACTGCCCACATCGTCGAGGTCGTTCCCCCCTTCCACTGATAGACGTTATCGTGACATGCTCAATGTTGCAAGAAGCAGGAGTCCCCGTCCTCGACGTGGTGCTCACCCCTCAACCACAGTCGACTGTTCGACAGCCAACAAGTTGCAACTCGCAGACAACCACTCTTCTTACTCCTCCTAGTTCTTTAATGAAGATCATTTCTTGGAATTGTAGAGGTACAGGGTCTAATATTTTTTGTAGACATCTACGGGAACTCTGTCGTGTGCATAGTCCAGATTTGTTAATTATTATGGAGCCTTGTATCAGTGGGGAGCGAGCAGAGCGTGTTTCAACTTCTTTAGGCTTTCAACAAGTTTTTTGTGTTGACAGTGTAGGCTACGTTGGTGGTATCTGGCTTCTTTGGAACCCTATTAGTTTTGGAGTTCATATATTGGGCTCTACTTCTCAGTTCATTCATGTTTTAATTTCGCCAGATAACCAACCAGATTAGATCTATTCTGCGGTGTATGCTAGTCCTAATCCCAACCTTAGGGATACTTTCTAGACTTCTCTCACAGATTTTTCGGCTAATCAGAATTTGTCTTGGTTGGTTATTGGGGATTTGAATGATCTCTCTTCTGTTAATGATAAACGAGGAGGTGGCCCAGTTAGTATGGTTAGATGCTCTTGTTTTCACCTATGGATGAATCAGTGTGGTCCTTTTTATATGGGGTTTCAAGGCCCTGCTTTTACTTGGACTAATTCTAGACAGGGTTTGGCTCATATTAGGGAACGCCTTGATCGAGCCCTTGTCAATCCTAATTGGAGGATTCTTTTTCCTGAAGCAGTTCTCTTCCATTTACCCAGAACTCATTCTGATCATCATCCGCTTCTTCTAAACCTTGAAGGTACCTCTGTTCCTCCTATTACCAAGCCTTTTCGGTTTGAACTTCCTTGGCTTTCTCATGATGATTTACCTCTTATTGTTAATAATGTCTGGAATTATCCTGCACAATCCTTTACGGATACTATCACTAATCTTACATCTAATTTGACCGCTTGGAATCATGAGGTTTTTGGTAATATCTTTCGCAAGAAACGAAGTTTGATTGCTCGTCTTAAGGGTATTCAACTGTCTTTGGGGTTTAGATATTCTCAATTTTTGATCAATTTGGAACATGAGCTGATTGGGGAATATAACAGAGTTCTATCTCAAGAGGAACAACTTTGGTTCCAAAAATCTCGAGCTAAATGGTTGGCTCATGCTAACCATAATACCAGGTTTTTTCTACTTATCTACAATTACTAGAAGAAGGAGAAACAAGATCAGTAATCTGAAATTGGCGGATGGAACTTGGTCTGCTGATCCTGATGCTCTCGTTTCTCATGTTCAGACTTACTTCAAAAATTTTTTCAACCCTGATTTAAGCCTTCAACCACTATGTTACCGTTCGTCTCTGGGTCCTGTTTTATCTGACATTGAGGCTTCTGGGTTGTCCAGTTGAGCTTTCAGAAGTTTACAGAGCCTTATTTTCTATGAAACCTTATAAAGCCCTTGGTCCTGATGGGTTTCAAGCTTTTTTCTTTCAAAAATTTTGGAATATTGTGAGTCCTAAGATTCTCTCCTTTGTTACCTCAGCCTTCTAAGATTCTTCTTTTTCCTCTGCTTTGAATAGAATCTTTATTACGCTGATTCCAAAAGTGCCCGCCCCTAAATCTATTTCTAATTTCAGGCCTATTTCCTTTTGTAATGCGATCTATAAAATCCTCACCAAGGTTATTGTGGATCGTATTCGTCCTTTGTTACCTGATCTGGTGTGTCCCCTTCAGAGTAGCTTTGTTCCAGGAAGACATACTACTGACAACATTCTCCTTGCTCAAGAATTAATCCACACTATTAAAAGATCCAAAGGCAAAGTGGGTTACATGGTTTATAAGATTGATTTAGAAAAGCCCTATGATCGTGTGAGATGGAATTTCTTAGAACAAACTCTCAAGGACTTTGGTTTTCTTGTTGCTCTGGTGAAGTTAATTATGTGTTGTGTTTCTTCTTCTTCTCTTTCTATTTTATGGAATGGAGAACCTCTTCCAGAATTTACTCCCAAATGTGGCATTTGTCAAGGAGATCCTTTGTCTCCGTATCTCTTTGTATTGTGCATGGAAAAGCTCTCCCATCTTATTTGCAAGAGTGTTAATTTAAAGTCTTGGCATCCTGTTAAAACTTCTAAACTTGGACCTCCCATCTCCCATCTTTTTTTTGCTGATGATCTTCTTCTATTCTCTAAAGCTTCTATAGAACAAGCACGTATAGTTATGTCTGTTCTAGAAGAATTTTGCTCTGTATCAGGTCAGTCGATAAACCTCTAGAAATCTAAGCTTTTTATTAGCTCAAATACACCTCGACATCTCACAAGCCAAATTCATCTACACTCCCATATCTCTCTCACTTCTAATTTGCGTAAGTATCTTGGTGTTCCTCTCCTTCATAACAGAGTATCCAAATCCACCTACAATTACATTGTTGACCAAGTTCAAAGTCGCCTTACTGGTTGGAAAGCAAAGTTCCTTAACATAGTAGGGAGAGCCACTTTAATCCAATCAGTTAATTCTGCCATCCCCAACTACACGATGCAATCAGTATGGTTGCCTACTCATACCTGTGATAGGTTGGATAAACTTAATCGTCAATTCCTATGGGCTGGTGATCCAGATGATAATAGCTTAAAATTGCATTAATGTTATACTTTTAGTAGGCATTATCACATTTATTTGGTACTTAATTCCACATTTTACACATTATATATGAATTCTCTTGATACATGCTCTTATGCTTAAAGTGGTGTATTAATGTGTGTTTTATTTTTGTAGGAAGCCAATTCCCTATGGTCAAGCATTCTTTATTTATTTGGAACTATATGGAAGCTTTGCAAGGGTGAAGTGCATTAATTTTAGAAGATTTTAGCAAAGGAATTGGCAACCCCAAAGTTGGAAAGAAGATTAAAAAGGAAGTTTGGAGCAATTACCGTATTTTGGCCATAACTTTTGACTCCGAAGTCCAATTGATGCGAAATTGGTGTCCCTGGAAAGCTGATTTGAAGCCCTAAAATATTGTATTTCAAAAATATTTCGTGATTTCAACGTTTGGTAGGTCAAAAATGGGTTACAAGTTAGCCCTGCTGGAAAAAACCGGGATTCCCATTTTGTTTCCTAATTTTTCTCCTCTTTCTCTTGGAAACCCTAAGAGCACATGGAAAGGAAAAGGTGGCTACACCTATATATATTACTTCTCCTCTTCTCTTCTAGGAGGACCTCTCTCTTGTTCCTCTTCTTCTACCCCTCTTTAGTTTTCAATTATCATGAGTAGCTAAACCTTTTGCTAAGGTTAGGAGTGAAGCCACAACAATTATTTGGTATTTGTTTAATGACTCTTTCATGGATTTAATGTAAGGTTTTATAGTTTTGATTGATTTTGATTATTTTGCAAAGTATTTATTCTGTATAATTCTTTTATTTATCGTTAACTCCGGGTACGGTGAATGCTTAGAATTTCCTGCGAATTAAATTACTAGTTTTCTCATGCATTAAATCAATCAATCTTATGAATCCATATTTTTAGAATTGTTTTGAATAAAATTAATTGTTGCATCATCCGACTGGGGCCATCCTTCGTATGAATCTCAGTTGAGTTATAAAATTAAGTCGTTAGCAAATATCTAATACTTGTTGTGAGTGGACCTCTGAACCTTAGTGCTTTTAAATTATTGTTTTCAATCAAACTAATTTTCTACAACCAAGCAACCAAATTTCTAAAATCTTTTCTCAATCTTTTCTGCTAATTATTCCCCTTCCCTGTGGTTCAACCTCGGACTCACCGAGAATTTATTACTTCGCAACATCCTGCACTTGGGAGCATTATTAAAGTCGCAGCAAGTTTTTGGCGCCATTGCCGGGGATTGGTGTGGATAAATAGCAACTCATTGTTTTCGGTGGAGGTTTGTTGTATTTTGCGAATCTCTTCGCAAATCCAGTAAACTCTTTCCACAACTTTTTATTTATTTTTTATTTTTTTATTTATTCTTTTTTGTATGCAAATTTGGCATCTTGATCATACTCATCGTTTGGTTAGAGTTGAGTCTGAAAATTTGTGTGACAATTTAATTGATTCTCTTGGACACAATCACATACTTGACACCATGTCTGATAATGAGGAACAAATTGAGAATATTGATAGGGATGATAAAAGGACTCTTAGAGATTATTTGCAGCCTACTAGGAGTAGTGCATCATCTTGCATCATTTTTCCTCTAAATGTTAATAATTTCAAATTTAAGGCTGGCATGATTACATTGCTACCTAAATTCCATGGTTTAGAATCTGAAAACCCATATTTGCACCTTAAGGAATTTGATGAGGTTGGTGTAACCTTCCATGATCAAACTTGTAGTGAAGAGACTATTAAATTGAAATTATTTCCCTTTTCTCTCAAGGATAAGGCGAAAAATTGGCTTAATGCTTTAAGACCTAGATCAATTGGCACATGGCAAGAAATGCAAACTGAATTTTTGAAAAAACACTTCCCACTTCATAGGACAAATGCTCTCAAAAGGCAAAGAATGAATTTTTCACAAAAAGATAATGAGACTTTTTACCAATGTTGGGAACGTTTTAAAGATTTATTAAATTCTTGCCCACATCATGGCTATGAAACTTGGCGTATCATTAGTTTTTTCTATCAAAGTTTAACTCTTAAAATGCGCCAATTTATAGAGATGATGTGCAATGGTGAATTTATGAATAAGGACCCTGATGAGGCTTTTGACTATTTTGATCTGTTAGCCGAGAATGCCCAATCTTGGGATACAACTGATACTTTAGATAGGTCCAAGCCTTCTACCAATCCATCTGGGGGCGGTAAGTACCATCTTAGAGAGGATGATGACTTAAATGCTAGGGTAGCTACTTTGGTTAGGAAATTAGAAGCCATGGAGTTAAGGAAAGTTAATGAAGTTATGTCTGTTCCTAAATTGAATGATGTTTGTAGTATTTGTGAGACCGTGGGACACTCTACAAATGATTGTCCAACTATCCCTGCTTTTAAAGAGGTGTTGCACGATCAAGCAAATGTTATAAACGTAAATAAAAAACCTTTTTCTTCACCCTATTCTGAAACTTATAATCCAGGGTGGAGGAATCATCCAAATTTCAGTTGGAGGAATGATAATGTTGCACTACCACCTCAAGGCCATTCTAATTTTGTTCCTTATAATCCTCCTCCTTGGGAAGGGTTTAGAGGAAACATTGCAACAATTCATGCAGAGTCAAACCACCATAAATAATCAGACCTCTCAAGCTATAAGTGATATTAGAAATACTCTTACTAAGTTGACCACTTCATTGAGCATTCAAGAAAAAGGTAAATTTCCATCTCAACCACAACCTAATCCTCAAGGTCAATTTAGTATTAGTGATTCTAATTTATCTGACACACAACTTGAGCATGTTAAGTCCATTACTACTCTTCGCAGTGGAAAAGTTATTGATAAAACTATTTCATCACCCAAAGACAAAGAAAAAGAAGAATTTTCAAAAACAAAGAGTAGTAATAAATCTAATAAGCCTGAGTTAAGTGTAGTTGAGAGATGCCCCATTCCTATTCCTTTTCCTCAAAGATTGCAACCACCTCAAAAAGTGAATCAGAATGCAGATATTCTTGAAATCTTTAAACAAGTGAAAGTCAACATTCCTTTATTGGATGCAATAAAACAAATTCCTTCTTATGCTAAATTTTTAAAAGATTTATGTACAGTTAAGCGTAAGCTTAACGTATAAAAGAAGGCATTTTTAACTGAGCAGGTGAGTGCTATTATTCAAAACAATACTCCTCCTAAATATAAAGATCCAGGTAGTCCCACTATTTCATGTGTTATTGGTAATTTTAAAATAGATCAAGCTTTACTTGATCTTGGGGCTAGCGTGAATCTTTTACCTTATTCAGTATATGAACAGTTAGGTCTAGGTAAGCTAAAACCAACCAAAATAACTCTTCAACTCGCAGACCGTTCTGTAAAAATACTTAGGGGAGTAGTAGAGGATGTGTTAGTCCAGATTGATAAATTTTACTTTCCTATTGATTTTATTGTTTTGGACACACACCCTATTTTGAATGCTAGTTCTCAAATTCTTGTGATTCTGGGTCGCCCATTCCTTGCAACTTCCAATGCTTTAATAAATTGTAAGAGTGGTGTACTTAAATTGTCTTTTGGAAATATGACCCAAGAATTGAATATTTTTAATACTTGCAAAGAACCTAAGGATGATGATGACTTTCATGAAGTTAACTTGATTGATACACTTGTTCAAGAACAATTTAATGTGTCATGTTTTTCTGATCCTTCAGAGGCGTGTTTGGTTAATTCTTATGATTTGGAGTTTAACGAAGATCCTAAAATTGCATATCTTTATTGTCTATTGGATTCTACACAGGAATTGGATGTGAATGCGCGGAGGCCTAAATTTGAAGAGCTACCACCCCGTAAGCTTAAACTATTGCCATCGAATGAGAAAGTGCCTAAACTGGAATTAAAGCCTTTGCTAGTGGAACTCAAGTATGCATTCTTTAGACCTAAGGAGATTTTTCCTATGGTAATATCTACTAAACTTGATCCCTTGCAAGAAGGTAAGTTGCTGAAAATTTTGAAAGAGCACAAGGGTGCAATAGGATTGAATGTTTATACTATTAAAGGAATTAGCCGTTTAGTGTGCACTTATATAATTTATTTGGAGGAAATTTGGCGAGATGCTTATAACAATTCTAGAATTTACAAAGAACGAATAAAAGTTTTTCATGACAAAAATATTTTAAGGAAATCTTTTGAACCATCTCAAAAAGTTCTTTTGTATAATTCTAGATTGCATTTGTTTCCATGTAAGCTAAGGTCCCGTTGGGCAGGACCATTTGTGGTTAAAACTGTTTTTCCTCATGGAGCTGTTGAGATTGAAAATCCTAAGAATGGTAATGTTTTTAAAGTTAATGGACAACGTCTTAAACCATTTCTTGAGAATTTTTCACCTGAGGATGAGTCCATTGATTTGGTGGATCCTGTCTACCAGGATTTACCAAACCCTTAATTAGTTCATTCGTATTAGTGTTTGTGTCGTAGTTAGTTATTTATTTATTTTTTTTCCCTTTTGGTTTTTTTGTGTTTTTCGTGTTTAACCCATTTTGCAGGTATTAGAGTTTGTTTGTTTTCTTTTTGGTTCGCACCTCAAGGTACTCTCCATGATCTCTACTACTTTGTTTTTCTTTGTTTACATTGAGGACAATGTATGTTTTAGGTTAGGGGAGGGAATTTTGGTGTTATGTTAGTTTCTTTTGGTCTTAGTTAGTTTATCTTATTTTTCAAAAAAAAAAAAAAAAAAAGTTTAGTGGTTTACAAATTTTTTGGCTTAAAAATTTTGTTACCTTAGCATGATTATCTAGTTTGATGTTCATTATGCTACTCCTGTTTAAAATTTTTCATTGAATATCATACTCAGATTATATTGCACTTGCACTTTAGCCGCATGAATATGATTCTTGATTAGAGGGTAAAGATGATTTTAAAAATCTTGATGAATAAAAATGTGGAGACTTTTAGCCCTTGTGAGTATTTGAGCCATTAATTTTTTTTAGAGGGTTATTATATTTAATCTTACCTTGATTTTTGGAAGCGCTCAAATTTCATTGTTTAGTCTCATTATTTCTTCTTTTTGGTTGAATGCTGAGAATATATTTTTTATACCACACTTGTTTCTTTTGAAGTCATGGATATTGAAAAATTACACCATTCTTTGAGAGATGATTTTAGGCCATCTTTGATTTCTTTGAGCCTTTAATTTCTTTTCTTTGTGATACATTACCACTAGTGAGCCCGTTGAGCCTTTTGATTAGCCTTTCTTTCATAACCTTTTTCCTAAAGTGTTTTGAGAATGGATATTATCAATGTTCAGTAAAGTGAATGGGTGGGAAAATTTTAAAAAAAATTTAAAAAAAAAAGGTGAAAAAAAATTTAAAAAAAAAAGAAAAAGAAAAAAGATCGAGAAAGCTTTGTTGGTGAAGTATTGAGAAGTGAAAAAAAAGAAAAAAAGTGTTTTGGAAGAATAAGTTGAATACAAATTGTTTCAAGTGAGTTTGTTCTTTCTACCATTCTCGGATACACTTTTTATTATCACCATAACTTTTTTGTTTCAATTCCTTCTTTTATTCCAACATTACATCCTATTAAAAGTCCTATTTGATTTCGAGGATAGTATGGTTTGGATATTGACATGACTGAGCTATAATGTAATGTGTGGTGTAAATTCTTAGTATTTGGTATTCCTTTCATGAGACTATATGATTATTTCTTGTGATAGCGTTTTTCAAATACTTTATATGTGAGATTCTTGTTCTTGCTCTATATTATTCTACTCACATATACTTGAGAGTTTTACCCTATTCAGAGTGCATTATTTTGTTGAGTGTAATCCCTGTGAGATTTGAGTTGAAACATATTTCAGATAGAGATTTGGGTTGTGCTTTACCTTGAAATTAGACTTATATTTGTGTTGGCTAAACTCTTCACACACAATGAGTTTTTGAATTCATTGGGATGTTTTTAATAGTTGTGAGTGTCCTGAACTTTTAACTAATTCTTTTGTTAAGGTGATGAAATCGGTAGCCATGCTTTGAGTTTTTCTTTTGAATAAAACTATTTCAATCGCTTTGATTGCTAGGAACTAGCAATATGCTGGTTGGGGGGTGTGATAATAGCTTAAAATTGCATTAATGTTATACTTTTAGTAGGCATTATCACATTTATTTGGCACTTAATTCCACATTTTACACATTATATATGAATTCTCTTGATACATGCTCTTATGCTTAAAGTAGTGTATTAATGTGTGTTTTATTTTTGTAAGAAGCCAATCCCCTATGGTCAAGCATTATTTATTTATTTGGAACTATATGGAAGCTTTGCAAGGGTGAAGTGCATTAATTTTAGAAGATTTTAGCAAAGGAATTGGCAACCCCAAAGTTGGAAAGAAGATTAAAAATGAAGTTTGGAGCAGTTACCGTATTTTGGCCATAACGTTTGACTCTGAAGTCCAATTGATGCGAAATTGGTGTCCCTGGAAAGCTGATTTGAAGCCCTACAATATTGTATTTCATGAATATTTCGTGATTTCAACGTTTAGAAGGTCAAAAATGGGTCACAAGTTAGCCCTGCTGGAAAAAACCGGGATTCCCAATTTGTTTCCTAATTTTTCTCCTCTTTCTCTTGGAAACCCTAAGAGTACATGGAAAGGAAAAGGTGGCTACACCTATATATATTACTTCCCCTCTTTTCTTCTAGGAGGACTTCTCTCTTGTTCCTCTTCTTCTACTTCTCTTTAGTTTTCAATTATCATGAGTAGCTAAACCTTTTGCTAAGGTTAGGAGTGAAGCCACAACAATTATTTGGTATTTGTTTAATGACTCTTTCATGGATTTAATGTAAGGTTTTATAGTTTTGATTGATTTTGATTATTTTGCAAAGTATTTATTCTGTATAATTCTTTTATTTATCGTTAACTCCGGGTACGGTGAATGCTTAGAATTTCCTGTGAATTAAATTACTAGTTTTCTCATGCATTAAATCAATCAATCTTATGAATCCATATTTTTAGAATTGTTTTGAATAAAATTAATTGTTGCATCATCCGACTGGGGCCATCCTTCGTATGAATCTCAGTTGAGTTATAAAATTGAGTCATTAGCAAATATCTAATACTTGTTGTAAGTGGACCTCTGAACCTTAGTGCTTTTAAATTATTATTTTCAATCAAACTAATTATCTACAACCAAGCAACCAAATTTCTAAAATCTTTTCTCAATCTTTTCTGCTAATTATTCCCCTTCCCTGTGCTTCGACTTCGGACTCACCGAAAATTTATTACTTCGCAACATCCTGCACTTGGGAGCATTATTAAAGTCGCAGCACCAGACATTAGAAAAGTTCACTTGGTTAAATGGGAGAAAATTACTACACCTAAAGCTTTTGAGGGATTGGGTATTCGTGATACCAGACTAGCAAATGTCTCCTTGCTGGCCAAATCTGGATGGCAGTTGCTTAATAATTCTGCTGTTCTTTGGGCTCAATCGATGGTTGGAAAGTATCTCAAAGGTGCTCCTTTCCTGGACCACTCTCCGAAATCATATTCCTCTCATACTTGGAAGGGGATTAACAAGAGTTTCTCTCTCATACGATGGGTATTGGGTGCCGTGTTGGTAATGGAATTTCCATCTCTTTTTGGTTTGTTTGCTGGGTGGGAGCTCAACCAATTTATGAAGTTTTGGCTGAAGATATTGATGAATCAGAACTCTCTTTGACTGTAGCTGATGTTATTTATGGTGGTAAGGAATGGAAATTGCATGGGCTCAGAACCCCTATGCCTGATGAAGTTATTCAACTTATTCTGGTTATTCCTCTTCCTCAAGTTGATCTCACTGAAGACTCATGGTTTTGGAAACACTCGTCTAATGGGATTTATTCTTCTAAGACGGCTTACTCCTTTATTCTCTCTTTGAATTGCATTAACTCTGATCCTAGTCTCTCTTGGAAATGGCTCTGGCGTTTGAAGGGTCCTCATAAGTTGAAATTCTTCTTTTGGTTATACCAACATGATAGGCTTCTTACTAATGAAGTTAGACACACAAGGAACATGTCTGATACCTCTATTTGTCAACGCTGCAATAGTACTAGTGAAGACTCTTTGCATGCTCTACGTGATTGCCCAAAAGCTCGGAAGATCTGGATGGTTTTTATAAACCTAGGTGATGCATTTGATTTCTTTAATTTGCCTCATCAGGTATGGGTAAAACACAACTTGCTCTCCCATTCTACTTCGAATATTTTTGGTTCCTCCATTTCCTGGCCCGTCCTCGTTATGGCTATCCTTGGTTTATTTGGTTAACCATAAATTTGGAGGTAATTCAAGGTTCTTCCCAACCTATTATGGTTACTTGCAGTAATATTTTGTAGCTTGCACAAGGTATTGTTACAGCCATTCCAGTTAATACATCTAGTTCTTCTTTGGATTCCACTCGCCTTATTTTTTGGGCTTTCCCTCCGACCGGGTGGGTTAAACTAAACACTGATGGTAGTGTTTTTGGTAATCCTGGAGTTGCTGCTATAGGGGGTCTTATTCGAGATGCATTTGGAAATTGGATTAAGGGTTTCATGGGGAATTTGGGTATCTGCACCAATACTACTTCAGAACTTTGGGCTATTAGGCAGGGGCTGTCTTTGCTATGGGATTTAGGGGAGCGCTCTGTTGTCATTGAGACTGACTCACAAGTCTCCATTGATCTCCTCAGTTTTGCCCCCAACCCTCATCACTCTGATGCTGTCCTCATCAATGACTGCTGTGCTTTAATATCTAGAGCCTAGAGATGTAAAATTCAGCATAGTCTTAGAGAAGGCAACAAATGTGCTGATTTCCTTGCTAAAGAAGGGCACAAAATTAATTGTAATTTTCAAGTTCTTTTTTCTCCCCCTAGTGGGATTTGTACTTATCTTTTTACAGATCTAGCTGGTATTTCTACCAACAGATCTAGCTGACTGCTTTTATAAATATCCTTTGAACCAAAAAAAACAAAACGCATTGGTTATAAACTAGTATGTTGTAAAACCAAGAATTTAGAACAAGTTATGAGGAGAATAAAATTTCTCATTCATCTTCTTTCTCTTCTTTCTCTCCGAATACACATTTCTTCTTCTTCTTTCTCCCCTTCCCCTTTTATCTTTGTTTGCATTAGGTCCACATGATGGGATTACCTAACCCACTTATGAAGTGGTGTTCCCATTATCACAAAGTGGAGGGGGTGTGGACATCCACTCAATTTCTACTCAATGTTTAATATTTATAACACTCCCCCTTGGATGTCCACCACACTAAGATAATGTGCCTCATTAAAAACCTTACTAGAAAAACCCAGTGGGAAAAAACTAGTGAAGGAAAAAGAGTACAACATTTTTGTAAATCTTAGAGTGGTGTTGGACGCACTAAAGAAACTGCCTCATTAAAACCTTGCCAGGAAAACCCAATGGGACAAAACCTAGGCGAAGGAAAAAGAGTACAGCGTGCATATGTCCAAAAATGAATACTCCCCCTGATAAGAAGATAAGTATCAACTTAATTGATCGCAAACCCGACGCATTCCAATGCCATATATCAATTTCTTGAATGTTGACGATGGTAAGGCCTTGGTGAATAAATCTGCAAGATTATCAGTGGAACGTATTTGCTTCACATCAATTTCATACCTCTGCTGGAGTTCATGAGTGTAGAAGAACTTTGGTGAAATGTGTTTGGTTCTATCACCTTTGATGTACTCTCCTTGAATTTGTGCAATACATGCAGCATTATCTTCATAAATTGTTGTTGGCATACTTTTAATCAGAGGTAACCCACATGTGTCTCGAATGTGATGGACTACAGATCTTAACCATACACATTCACGACTTGCTTCATGGAGTGCAAGTATCTCAGAGTGATTAGAAGATGTAGCAATTAAAGTCTGCTTTGTAGATCGCCAAGAGATCGCTGTATTGCCACATGTAAATACATACCCTGTTTGTGAGCGAGCTTTGTGAGGATCAGAAAGGTATCCAGAATCTGCATATCCTTCTAAACAAGGACCACGGGCTAATTCCTTTGAGTAAAACAAACCCATATCTGTAGTTCCACGAATGTAGCGTAAAATATGTTTAATACCATTCCAGTGTCATCGAGTTGGAGCAGAACTGAATCTTGCTAATAAGTTGATTGAAAATGCTATATCAGGCCTAGTGCATTGTGCTAAATATAACAAAGCACCTATTGCACTAAGATATGGTACTTCAGGACCAAGTAGCATTTCATTATCTTCTTTGGGGCGAAATGGATCTTTTTTAATATCAAGAGATCGAACCACCATGGGAGAACTTAGTGGATGCGCTTTATCCATATTAAAACGTTTCAATACCTTTTCGGTATAAGCTGATTGATGGATAAGAATTCCATTTGATTTATGCTCGATCTGCAGGCCGAGACAATATTTTGTTCTCCCTAAATCTTTCATCTCAAATTCTTTTTTCAAATATTCAGCAGCTTTCATGAGCTCTTCAGGAGTCCCAATTAAATTTATATCATCAACATAGACTGCAATGATGGCGAATCCAGATTCTGATTTCTTTATAAATACACAAAGGCATATAGGATTATTAATATATCCTTCTTTAACTAAGTACTACGATTATACCACATTCTTCCAGATTGTTTTAATCCATACAAGGATCGTCTCAGTTTAATTGAGTACATATTTCGTGGTTGTGATGTATTTGCTTCAGGCAATTTGAATCCTTCAGGGATCTTTATATATATATTTGCATCTAACTTTCCATATAAATATGCAGTAACTACGTCCATAAGACGCATGTCAAGTCCTTCTGAGACTGACAGACTAATTAAATATCGAAATGTAATGGCATCCATTACAGGTGAATATATTTCTTCATAATCAATCCCAAGTCTCTGCAGGAAACCTTGTGCTACTAAACGAGCTTTATATCTGACGATCTCATTTTTATTATTACGCTTTCTTACAAACACCCATTTGTAACCCACGGGTTTCACATTATTGGGTGTTAGGACTACAGGTCCAAATACTTTACGTTTTTCTAGCGAATCCAATTCTGCTTGGATTGCTTCTTTCCACTTTGACCAATCAGGTCTACTGTGACATTCGTCTACAGTGCGTGGTTCGAGATCATCATCATCTTTCAAAATTTCAGTAGCTACTGCGAAAGAAAATACATCATTAATAACCACTTCTGAGCGATCCCACAATTCTTTTGTACATGTATAGTTTATGGAAATTTCTTCATTTCCATGTACATATGCCTTTTTATTGTTTTCTGTCTCTTCAGGGACATTTTCCTCTTCAGGAGTTATTAAATCAGAATTTGTGGGAATATTTATTTCTTATTCAATAGCCTCTTCCGGAGTACTATTTTTTATATTTTGTTGCCCTTTTATTTTCCTCTTCCGGGGAACTAAATCTTTTGAGCCCAATGGTCTACCACGCTTCAGGCGTGTAGTAGATGATTTATTTGCTGCAATAATAGTAGACTTACCAATTGGTACATTGATCTTTGCTGGTGTGTTTACAGCCGGTATATAAGACTTAGTTATTTTTGCTGCGTCTGTAAATGCATCAGGCATTTGATTAGCAATCTTCTGAAGATGAGTGATCCTCTGTACTTCAGTTTCACATTGAGCAGTACGTGGATCAAGATGGGATAAAGATGGTACATTCCAAGAAAGTTCACGTCGTTCTTCTATCAGTGGATTTCCTCCTCCTAACGACGGGAACTGTGTTTCATCAAAATGACAATCTGCAAATCTTGCTGTAAAAACATCACCTGTCAATGGTTCAAGAAATCTGATGATGGAAGGTGAATCAAACCCAATATATATTCCCAATCGACGTTGAGGACCCATTTTAGTGCGTTGTGGGGTTGGAATCGGAACTTGTACAGCACAACCAAAAGTTCGTAGATGGGAAATATTCAGTGGTTGACCAAGTACAAGTTGTAATGGTGATTGTTGCTGATAAGCAGTAGGGCAAAGACGAACCAATACTGCAGCATGTAAGATGGCATGTCCCCAGGCAGAAATAGGTAATTTGGTCTTCATAAGTAAAGGTCGAGCAATCAGCTGAAGATGTTTGATAAAAGCTTCTGCTAACCCATTCTGAGTATGGATATGAGCAACTGGATGTTCAATATCAATCCCAACTGACATGCAAAAGTCATCAAATGTTTGAGATGAAAATTCACCGGCATTATCAAGGCGGATCTTCTTGATTGGATGATCTGGAAATTGTGCTTGTAACCTGATTATTTGGGCAAGGAGCCTGGCAAATGCAACATTGCAAGTAGATAGCAAACAAACATGTGACCATCGTGTTGAGGCGTCTATCAAAACCATAAAATAGCGAAATGGTCCACATGGTGGAGAAATAGGTCCACATATATCCCCTTGAATTCATTCCAAAAATTTTGGAGATTCAACAATAACTTTTGTAGGAGATGGTCTAATAACCAATTTTCCCTGGGAGCAAGCAATACATGGATAATCACTGGACAAGAGAATCTTCTGGCTCTTTAATGGATGTCCATGTGAATTGGTAAGGATTCGACGCATCATTGTTGATCCTGGGTGACCAAGTCGGTCATGCCAAAGCATAAAAGTTTTTGAATCAGAGGACTTCAGGTCCATCACCACATTTGATTCAATTGTTCTTATAGTTGTATAATACAACCCCGAAGAGAAAGTAGGAAGTTTCTCTAATACAAGCTTCTGGCCTGAAATAATTGAAGTAATGCAGAGATATTCTACATTACGTTCACATGCAGTTTCAATATGATATCCATTACGACGTATATCTTTAAAACTTAGTAGATTTCTTCTGGATCTGATTGAATATAAAGCGTTGTTGATATGTAAGTTTGTTCCACCAGGTAACATGATTGTGGCTCTTCCGGAGCCATCGATCAGGTTCGCAGGACCTGATATTGTATTGACATTAATTTCATTTAATATAATGTCGAAAAAATATCTTTTATCTCGAAGGATAGTGTGCGTTGTGGCACTGTCTGCTAGACATATATCTCCACCAGTCATCTCGGAATTGAATAATTCATTATCAAGATCCATACCTTTTCATGAAAATATATAAATTTGAGTCTAAAAATAAATAGACAAATAGATAAAATATGAAAATAAAATGCATATGAAATAACATTCTTATTGATAATAAGAAAATAGAAAAAGGTAATAACGTTAATTGATGTGGACATTTCCATCACCAATTAAATGGTCAATTTTTCCATTAGGCTCTTCAAAGAAGTCTGAAACATCTAAATGAGTTATATCCACGGGGTCATTGTGATCAATAAAATTTGTTTCTACTTTCTTGCCTTTCTTCTTGATTGAGGCTTGGTAAAGTTTGACCAAATGATCAGGCGTACAACAGGTACGCGACCAATGCCCTTTCATACCACAACTAAAGCAAATATTTTCATACTGCTCAGGCCTTTGATTTTTCTCTCTTTCTTGTTTGGCCACATTGGTGGACCACTTCTGGTGGTATGATGTGGTTTTATTGTGGCGACCACCTGAATAATTATTATAACCACCACGTTGTGAATAATTATTTCGCCCACGACCGCGACCACGCCCACGACCACGACTATGGCCACGTCCGCGACCTCGTCCACGACTACGAGACGATGTTGCATTCACTTCAGGGAATGCTGCAGAACCGGTTGGACGGGATTGGTGATTTTTCAGTAAAAGCTCGTTGTTTTGTTCAGCAACGAGAAGACATGATATCAATTCAGAATATTTTGAAAATCTACGCTCTCGATATTGCTGCTGCAGGAGCACATTCGAGGCATGAAATGTAGAATACGTTTTTTTTAACATGTCTTCTTCTGTTACTTTTTCTCCACATAATTTCAATTGGGAGCTGATTTTGAATAATGCTGAGTTATACTCAGCAATTGTTTTGAAATCTTGCAACCTCAAGTGTATCCAATCATAACGAGCTTTTGGAAGAATGACAGTTTTCTGGTGGTCATATCTATCTTTTAAGTCATTCCATAGGGTAAGAGGGTCCTTTACTGTGAGATATTCTGTTTTTAACCCCTCATCAAGGTGATGGCGAAGAAAAATCAATGCCTTGGCGCGATCCTGCAGGGATGCTTGATTTTCTTGCTGAATTGTATTACCCAAATTCATTGCAGTAAGATGGATTTCAGCATCAAGAATCCAAGACAAATAATTCTTTCCCGAAATATCAAGGGCGGTAAACTCAAGTTTTGTAAGGTTTGACATTGTCGGAGTGCACAACCAAATTGGTTAAAAACGAAGATGCTGATAGTATGATATTGCTCACAAATTCCTTGAGCAATTCGTGCTGATAACGTGTTGTAAAACCAAGAATTTAGAACAAGTTATGAGGAGAATAAAATTTCTCATTCATCTTCTTTCTTTTCTTTCTCTCCGAATACACATTTCTTCCTCTTCTTTCTCCCCTTCCCCTTTTATCTTTGTTTGCATTAGGTTCACATGATGGGATTACCTAACCCACTTATGAAGTGGTGTTCCCATTATCACAAAGTGAAGGGGGTGTGGACATCCACTCAATTTCTACTCAATGTTTAATATTTATAACATAGTAAACTAAAATAAAATGCAACGTTGTACAAGCAATTACATATAGAGATGGCGGGAAACATAACGCGTGTCTCACACGCCTCTTTATCCCTTTCTCTCACACATCGCCCCGCCATTTTCCAGACTCCATTGTTCTGCCCTCTCCGTTTCAAATCGTGCTAACTTGCGCCGAAGCGCACTATAGCATTGGGGTTTTACAACCTCCCCACCTCCCAAACCCCCGTCTCAGACATAGGGCTTCACGTTGCTCCAAACCTTCGCAATCCCAACCCGAACGCGTGGAATTAGGGTTAGGGTTTTGTCGTTGATGGGGAACAAGGTAACAGACGAACTGCTATCGACCGTTCGATCGATCGTCGGTTCAGATTACTCAGACATGGATATAATCCGTGCTCTTCACATGGCGAACAACGACGCCACTGCCGCGATCAATATTATCTTTGACACCCCGAATTTCGGAAAGAGCGAGAAATCCAAAACTGAGAAAAACCCAGAAATGTTAAACCGGAATTCGAGCTCCGAAAGCAAACCCATTACTGTGAAATCGAAGCGAATCGGCAATGATAACGGTAGTTGTTCTCTAGGTTCTGTCTCGAATGGTACTTCAAACCCTAGTAATTCAGGCGACGGCGATGTCAAATGTGTTGAAAATCTGAGTCGGTGTGTGGGCTCGGTTGGGAGTGAGTGGTGGTTCCTGGGGTGCGGTGAAGTCGCCGGGTTGTCGACGTGTAAAGGGCGGAGGGTTAAGGCTGGTGATGAAGTGGTGTTCACATTTCCGTTGAAGAATAGGCCTAATTCGCCGTCGCCAGGGAAGATTCTGGGTCGAGGGCGGCATGGGGCTGCTTGTTCGGAGATAGTGAGGTTCTCTACTAGAGACTGTGGGGAGGTAAATTTTAACAAATCTTTTCGGTTTTTCGGCTATGACTTAAGAGTATGATTATTGACCTCAATTGGGTTTATGGCAGATTGGTCGCATTCCAAATGATTGGGCTCGGTGTCTTTTGCCGCTAGTTAGGGATAAGAAGGTTAGGATTGAAGGGCGTTGTAAGTCTGCTCCTGATGTTTTGGGCATTATGGACACCATACTTTTGTCAATTAGGTAATGCTTTGTTGTGAAGGACGTGAACATTGCTTTTAAAATTTGAAAGTTACTTTTACAGTGGCATTTATAGAATCATGGGAAGTGACCTTGTGTGCTTGCTAAAGTGAGGGCAATGGATTATCCTTTGGTTGCTGAGAAACCAGAGGAATTGGAGAGAAAAAAAAATTTAAGAATCTCTTAGTTTTCGTTATTTTGTTTTACACGTATAGGTTAACAGAGAAATGATTATTTTTTTGGAGTATGTATGGAGTATCTGATGAATTTTAATTCTGCTTATATTTCAGCGTGTATATCAATAGTTCTATGTTTCGCAAGTGCCACCAGATTTCTCTCAAGGCGGCCAGCAATTCTACCGACGAGTCAGTTGTTCATCCTCTTCCAACCTTGTTCCGGTTGCTAGGGCTTACTCCTTTTAAGAAGGTGATCATTTTCCATTTGTGTTGCAAATCTGTCATGGAGAGTCTGTTACTGCCTTGATTATATAGTAAACATGTATAAGTGAACATAGAAACAATGAATTCTGTCATATTTCGGAGTTTGCTTCTTTTCTTGTTAAAGAAATTATTGTGCTGATGATTTGTTTCTTCTTCTTCTCCCTGCTCTTCTTTTTATTTATTAGTTATTATCATTTTGTAGTTTCAAAGGTTGCAATAAGTTAATTCAATTTCATCTTTGCTTGATTATCATTAGGCAGAATTTACTCCCAATGATCTGTATATAAGGAAGCGGCCTTTAAACTCAAAGGTACATTGAACAAATTTTTTTTGCTTAGCCAATTATGTTTACATGAATTTCAGTGTGTAATTTTGCATGAACAGGACAGTTCTAGTATTCCTGCCTCATTGTTACATGTCAACAAGTCTAAGGATCCATTGTTAAATGGAAATACAGTTGAAAGTGAGGAGTCCATCCCGGACACTGATCTTGATAATATTGTTGGTGTTGGAGACAACTCCGAGCTTGAGGTATTTCATTTTTGATAATATATCTTGCTGTATTTGTAGAGCTTGCATATAATGCATGAAGGTGGTTAAATTACTCCAGGAAGTTACATGTTTCAGGAAATGGATCCCCCTAGTACTCTTCAATGTGAACTTCGCCCTTACCAAAAGCAGGCTCTTTTTTGGATGATCCAGCTCGAGAGGGGAAAATGTTTGGACGAGGCAGCAACAACCCTTCATCCATGTTGGGAGGCGTATCGCCTTGCGGACAAGTATGTGGGATGATTGTTATATTTGATATTGTTTATGTACTTTTGCTAATAAAAAAATAAAATAAAATTGGTTATATACTTTTAAAGTGGATATTAAGTGGAGTGTTCATGTTTTTAGGAGGGAGCTTGTTGTCTATTTGAATGCATTTTCAGGTGATGCTACAACAGAATTTCCGAGCACCCTTCAAATGGCCAGAGGAGGAGTATGTCTCCAGTCGTAACTAATGTTTATTTCCATCTCTTAATTTATCGGTTCTTTTGACTTGAATATGCATTTGAAGATTCTGGCAGATGCCATGGGGCTTGGGAAGACCATTATGACCATAGCACTCCTTATTTCTCATTCCAAAAGAGGTGGATCATCAAGTAGTCAATCCACGAGTCAGCCCTCTGGCGAAAGTAGTGAAATCAGCCACATTTCAGACCAATCTCCAGAACCTCCGAAGAAAGCAACAAAATTTTTAGGTTTTGATAAGCTGATAAAGCAGAAGAATACACTTACCAGTGGTGGCAGTCTGATTATATGTCCTATGACTCTCCTAGGCCAGTGGAAGGTATATGTGTTGTCATTTTGATGTTTTCTATTGCCCTCATAAAATATAAATATGATGTTTTTTCTCAGTGTGTTTTGCATACTTATCAGTACTGTTAGACATGCAGTCTTCCATTTTTAAGATTCAATCTGAACATTTGTGTTTTTTAACAGTCAGAGATTGAAAGTCATGTACAATCTGGGTCACTGTCTCTCTATCTTCATTACGGACAAAGTAGGCCTAAAGATGCAAAACATCTAGCTCAGAGTGATGTTGTAATCACTACATATGGAGTGTTAGCCTCAGAATTTTCTGCAGAGGTAGCTTGAATAGCGCTTGTTAGTGTAGAAATCTGCCTGCACATTACGCTGCATTTACACAAGACAAAGTTATGCTCAACTTATTCCATTCATTTGTTTCCTTTGTAGAGTGCTGAAGACAATGGGGGCCTTTACTCTGTTCGGTGGTTTAGAGTGGTGCTTGATGAGGCACATACCATAAAATCCTCTAAGAGCCAAATTTCTATGGCAGCAGCTGCTCTAGTTGCTGATTGCCGGTGGTGTCTTACTGGTACCCCTATCCAGGTGATTTTTTAGTTTTTATTTTTAATTTTTGAAATCTCCAGGAACCCATATTTTGGTTAAAAAACTTATCTTTGTTTGTTGGAATGTTACTATTGCCTAGGCATTTTTCTTCTTTTATAATTTGCTTTCAGTTTGGTTGCTGGAAATGCTGAGGAAACGAAATGTAACAAATTATACATTTTATGTTATATGTTTTTGTTTGACAGAAGAGAGGAAAAACTACGTCACCTTAGCCGAATAGTTAAATGATAGTTTTTTCTCAGGTCTCTAGTAGTGAGCAAGGGCCAAAATTTTAATTTCTTTTCTTTTTCTCGATTATTTTGCAATGAAATGGAGCATTAAGCTAATATAGTTGGCAAACAACTCGAGCAAGTTCAATATTCTTGAGTATGTTGACAGTACCCATTTCTTTGCTTCCTTTTTATTTCAATTTTATCTTTTAAATCTGATTAAAAAGGAGAATCCTTGCTCTTTTTTGAAGGAAATTTTATTAGCTTGTTTTTGGGACTTTCTGCATTGTCTGTGTTATTTGATGAAAGGCATACGTTATCAGAAATCCCTGCATTATCTATTAATTATTAAAAGCTAAGTTTTGTTCTATATTTCAGGGTTTCCGGCCCGACTATTTAATCGTATGTTGGCTGTTATCTTTTCACAAGCTTGGTTTTTCATGCTCGAATCACAGGATTGTCATTATTGCAAAATTCTTGACATTTCTTTGCATTTGTATTGTATTATCTTCTGGGCCATATTGGTACTTTAGAGATTTACTTAGTCTCTAGAGCTGATTTTTGTTAGGCTTTGATAAGTTGAACTTCTTCTCTGATATAATTTGCAATCTAAACGTGGATATGTGTTGGTTTCGGGCACCAAGGTCAGGTGCGAGGCCCACAAAGCTTGGCTAATGACTGATATGCCTGTGCATTTATTGCCAAAGACTTTGTGGTTTGTGTGGCCTAATGTTCTGTGTTGTGGTGTTTATATGCATACATGTATGTTTTTTTTTTTAATAAAAAAACTCCTTTATGTGAATTGGGTGTCATCATTGCATATACAAAGCTGGTCATTAATTATTTGCCTACATAAATTTATTCCTGGTCAGGCAGGATATTCTTTACTACTTGATAGTAATTTATTACTTATGTGGAATTGGTCTTTGACTTCGTGATTGTTGTTCTTCCTGACATTAAGTTTCATTGTCACAGAACAATGTGGAGGACATTTACAGTCTTCTTCGGTTTTTGAGGGTTGAACCTTGGGGTAATTGGGCATGGTAAGTATAGCCACTTCCTTTTACATGACATATTTATACATTGGGATCTTTTGGGTTTCCAAATGACTTGGTTCTTGTTATTTATACATTTCACACTTTCAGGAGGCTGTGTCCTTGCTGATACAGAAACAATGAAGTTGCTTTGGTTGTTTCTTAATAATGTTACTAGGGTTTTATGTAGCCTTCGAGGTGGATGAATTTTTGATTTAAGCATATTTTAGGTTTCATTGGCGTAGGGTCTGATATTTTGTTAAATCATTTTGAACAAAGTAACGTTTTTATTTTCAAATCCTTGTATGTATTCTTGACAAGGAATGGATGATTGTGCTAAATTGTGTTTGTATGAAAATAGCCTTCTCAAATTTGGATAAGAAAAACACATTAATAGTTTGGGAAGTGCTGTGTTCAAGATTTGTAGAAAGAGAAAGAAAATCAAGGCTTGTAGATTAAAAAATTTGTGGAGGAGTTGAGTTTTGCATTTCTGATTTCTCAACCTTTAAATCTGTAATGCTTACACTTTATGGTTGGATTGAAGAAAATGTAAAATATGCAGTGAATGCTTGCATTTTTTGGAAACAAATTGATTGTGTTAAAGAAGTGAGGCTCTATAGTGACTAGTTGACTACATATGTTAAAGAATTAACGCTATGGAAAATTTCATATTATATGTTTGAGAAACTTCTTTTTTCTATTTTCCAATAGTATTCTCTGAGTGAGTTGATGTTGCTTGTACGATTAATCTATTTTCTTATCTAAAATAGGTGGAATAAACTCATTCAAAAGCCGTTTGAGGAGGGCGATGAGAGAGGCTTAAAATTGGTCCAATCCATTTTAAAGCCAATCATGTTAAGAAGAACAAAGTTTAGCACAGACCGAGAAGGCAGGTGAGTTGACCAGCTAAGGGCATTCTCCCATCTCGCATCTCAGCTCTTTTGCATATTCTACTCCTTAGCTTTTTGTTTGTTGCAGGCCAATTCTAGTTCTCCCTCCGGCTGATATTCAGGTGATTTATTGTGAACTCACAGCAGCTGAAAAGGACTTTTATGAGGCTCTGTTTAACAGATCCAAGGTACCTTCTGAAGTAAATGATTGTTTTTATTGCTTTTTTTATTTTAATCTAGAGTGATGCTTTTTTTACTTCATAAAAAAAAAGAAAAGGAAAATCTAGTGTGATGCCTTCTCTATAGCATGTTGATTGGAATCTTTTCAGGTGAAGTTTGATCAATTTGTTGAGCAAGGACGAGTTCTTCATAATTATGCTTCTATTTTGGAGTTGCTTCTTCGTCTTCGCCAATGTTGTGATCATCCATTTCTTGTGATGAGGTTTGTTTCTTACTTGGGTGTGGTTTCTTATAATTGATTCCTGCCCTGGAGTTATGATGATGATAGTTGATGGTGTAGGTAATAGAAAGCTGTAGGGGCATATGCTTCAATTGGTGTTTCGTCTAATTGATGAGTTCATATAATTTTTTTTCCCTTACTAAAATTTAATTTAATTTTTTTTCAAAAGAGAGTTATTTGATTAATGAGTAAAGTTTCACAAGATGTATTTATTCATGTAAAGGCAAAAACCTGACATCAATCATGAAGATAAAGAAGACCAATCATCTATAATATGAAGGGACTCAACCTGATCAGATCTTTTCTGCTATCCAATCTATGAGTAATTTTATTACTATTAGTTTTAGGGTACTGGTTGTCCAGATTACTGATTGGACATATATTTCTTCTGTCCAAAAATGTAATAGCTCGGATACACAATTTTGTTTGTGCTTTTACCTTTTAGAGTAAGGATTACTGTCATATAGGTTTTTTTTTTTTTTTTTTCTTTTCACTTTTTTATTTGAAGAATTTTACAACAACAACATAACTATGATTTGTGACGGACAGTTTTGTTCATTTGATGTGTCAGTCGAGGTGATACACAAGAATTCTCTGATCTGAATAAGCTAGCTAAACGTTTCCTTAAAGGTGGGCGGGATGCTGTGGAAGGTGAAGTTAAAGATGTGCCTTCGCGGGCTTATATTCAGGAGGTTGTGGAGGATCTGCGTAAGGGGGATCAGGGAGAGTGTCCAATATGTCTTGAAGCTTTTGAAGATGCAGTATTGACACCTTGTGCTCACCGCTTATGCAGAGAATGTCTCCTGGCTAGTTGGCGAAATCCTACTTCTGGTTTTTGTCCCGTTTGTAGGTATCTTGTTGTTATAGTGTTTTATTTTGGGTTTTGTGTTTCATTTTATTTTGCAACAGCAACTAAGGTTCTATTTTTATTTTTCTTTATGTCCTATAATGAAATTTTACTTATTATGAAAATGTAGAATATGATTTTATTTTTTGGGTACAGGAAAACCATCAGCAGGCAAGATCTTATCACAGCCCCAACTGATAGTCGGTTCCAGATTGATATTGAGAAAAATTGGGTGGAATCATCCAAAGTCACTGCTCTCTTGCATGAACTGGAAAGTCTTCGCTTGTCAGGCTCCAAAAGCATTATCTTTAGCCAGTGGACTGCCTTCCTGGATCTCTTGCAAATTCCTCTTTCTCGGTAAAATTTCCTCGCTGTTTAGATGTTTTTGAAGGAACATATATGGCTTTAAAGATATACTGCTTCTTTATTTATCAATTTTCTAGGAATTCGAATTATTATACAGCATAGCAGACAATGTGAAATACGTGCAAGCCTTGCTGGGGTTGGATTTACCCATTTATGAAACTAGTTACTGACCTCTGCTATTATAATTGATAGAATTGAATACTTCTGATATAATCGATTCTTATCAAATAAATTGATAATATCAATCTTTATTAGAAAAAAAAATAAAATTGAATACTTCTGATTATCAATTTTTATTTCTTTGTGTGGCATACATTGCATTGTTAAAATCTTCATGAAAGTTCATTTTGGCATTGGGGATGTTTACATGGCTGAAATTTGATTGTAGTTCTTTGACATGCTTTGATCTTGTTCCTTTGTTCTGTGACCTGTGGTGCCTCGAAGATGTGCCGTTACTTTATCTTCTGGTAATGAATATTCCAGTTATGTAATCTGGTCGTGAATATATTTTTAGTTGCATACTTGCACCACATTGACTGGTCGCTTGAAGTTCATTGTCATGGAAATTTTATGGAGTTGGTATTAAATTTCCTCATTTCCTGGCCAGGAGTAACATTCCGTTCGTTCGTTTGGATGGGACTTTGAATCAGCAACAACGTGAAAAAGTAATAAAAGAGTTTTCAGAAGAAAGCAACATTCTGGTTTGTCACAAAAACCGTGGTCTTTATTGGAAATTGGGGGTGTTAAATTGTCTAAAAACAGTTTGGTTATAGTCATTTGAGATTGGTTGTTGTTACATAGGTATTGCTGATGTCATTGAAGGCTGGTGGAGTTGGAATAAACCTAACAGCAGCATCCAATGCCTTTGTTTTGGTATGTGTGGAAGATTTCAATTTTTTTGCTTGTGAATTGTGCTATGGTGCTTAACCACAACCCCCCTCCCCCAAAAAAATAAAAATAAAAATTGTGATATGATTTATAGCTTTGGATGTTATAGTGGAAAGCATTGGCATTATATCTATATATATCTTATCCAATGCCTGTGTCTTTGTCTTGGTAAACAAGAATTGATTTAGTTTACTAAAGAGTTTGCTTTCTAATGTAAAATTCTTTCGTGAATTTGACCAGAATAACATCCTTTTATTTAGAGAAAGTTTGGGTTTATCTATGAAAATGTGAAAATATGCATCAATACATCAACATGCTGAAGGAGCTTGATTAATTGGTCTTGTAATTAAAATTTATAAACTATGTAAGAATCATTAACATTCAGTCAAATTTGTGTCTGTCAAAATTATGATCAAGTTATATATCCAAATTTTCACATGAAGTATACTTATATTCATAATAAGCCAAACCTTTTATGGTGTAACCTGTATTTTTCCATGACACTTTAAAAATTAAAAATTTTGAGGGCATGTTTGATTTGCGGGAATGCATATTTGGGAATGAAGTTTTGTGGGATGAGACACCCAAAAATGTGGGTATCCGAAACTTAAGCTAGGGATAGGTTATCTGATTCCCATTCTCAAGAATGGATTGAAAAAGTGCAACTTGGGCCAAAGAATCATCCCCACCCACCATCCACCATCCACCATCCATCATCACCACCAACCCCCCACCACTATCACCACCCCCACCCACCCATTACGATGACGACCACCACCACTCAACACTCATCACCAGCCCTACCACCCACCCATCACCATTACTAACCATTCATCAAAATCAACACCACCACCACCACCCATCACCATCATCACCACCAATCATGTCCACGATCTACTACTGCCCATCAATTTCCACTACCCATCACCATCACCACTTAAAAACCACCTTTCTTATCTAATCATCGCTACTTTTAGTTGAATAATTGTGGACAGAAGTTAGCAAACCATGAATTAGATGATATCCTATGAATTGGAAGGAGACATTATAATGGTTTAGAGTTTCAGACGAAACTGGGTCAACCAAATGAGATGTATCAACTTTGTCATGTGATGAACCAAGATATTGTGCCAGATTGATATTATTGTAAGAGGGTATCAACTCAGATGAGACATTGAGATATCGCCCGATATTGGGATGAAATGAGAGATATAGTCATCTTGTCTTGGCCTCTTGGGATCAGGTGATATCTTGTTCATATCAGATGTGAAGACATTTTTCTTCTGTTTTTGACTTGCACTTTTTTCCCAAGTTCTTCCATTTCTAACCTCTTTTGACAACTAATGTAATTGCAACGAAGGACTCTATTGGTGACGACAGTGGAGCAATGACTCGGATAGAGAGAGAGAAAGAGAGAGAGAGCAATGACTCAGAGCCGCACCTGCTGTTGTCATGGCTGTTTTCTCAGCATCTTCTTCTTCTCTTCTCTCCTCTCAGTTTTTCATTGGTGTGGCTTAGATCTCAGTGTAGGTTTGAAGATAAGGGCAAGGTTTTACTTTTTATAAGATTCATGTATTTATGTATATTACAAGTTGGTCCCTCTTGTTTTTATTTTAGGAGAGAAACCTCTTGCAGTATTAGTTAGTTTTATTTATGAAGACTACCCAATAATTTTAGTATTTCTGGAAAAAATTATTTTTTAATCTATAATTAACATATATGTCCTTTGAAAAGGTTATAATATGTAATTTATAGCCTATATATAAGTTATCTTAAAATTTTTATTACTTCTATGTCAATATAGTAATAACTAATAACCATTCCTTTACCCTCCGTTAATTTCAAAAAAATAAAAAAATAAAAAACATAATAAATATCATACTAAAAAGTTAATGAAAAATGGTATCTTGTATTCAAATTCTTTGTATTTTTATTTTTTTACAATATACCAGCACTATATATATATATATATTTAAAAGCATATAGTATTTTCTAAGTTATTTGTTTTGCTTCTTATATGGTACCAATGTGCTTGCCCTTTTTTTTTTTTTTTTTTGTTTTTTATTTTTCTATATATTTTTTTGGGATTTATTTTTGAACATTCTGTCATGCATAAGAGTTTTATCTCACCTGAATCGCGACGAGGTGACCGTGGCCGAAACACAATGACATCTGAGACCAAGAATTTGAACATGGTCATTATATGTGGTATAAAACCACTTTCAAAAGGGTATTTTTCTTATCTTTTTTTTTTTTTTTTTTTTTTTTTTTTTTTTGGGGGGGGGGAAATCACATCAAATTTGTTATGTTTTTACACTAGGCTATGTTAAAATAGATTGGAATGAGAACAAAGTATGATTCATGTTTAGCATTCCTAACGTAGCCAAACATTGACATTGGAAGGACAATATGGGTCCCCTTTTACTTGGAAATTCATTCCCAGGAGTAGGGTGCTCATTCCCATACGTCCATTCCCATGAATCAAATGGGACCCGAAGGTAATATTGTATGTTTATAGGAGTTATATTTTGCCAACTGATCCACTAATCTCTTGGAGAAAATCCGCTACCTGTCAATTTATCCACAATAACTATGGTATGAAAATTGAAAGCAATAGAGAGGGGATAACAAGTGGTATGTAGCCCGAGCATGGTGTGTGCCATTCCTATATTATTCATAAGGTTGGAATGTATCTAAGAACTAATTTGGTTGTTGTAGAAAACTTCAATTGTATTTTACTTTTCAAATACGCTACAGTTTAGGGGTTCATTAAATGATTTGTCTCTGTTTTATGTCTCCACGAGATTCTCAGCTTAGTTAGATTTGTAGACGTTAATATAGGATTTTGCGAATTAACAATTTCATATTTTAAAGGGCATTGCTATTTCCACTTTAGAATATGCTGCATCCATCAAATGCTGTGGGAGACGGATATGGGTGGATACAGCAAAATCCTGTGACATATGCAAACCCTTAAAATTATGAGAAAATTGCTTATATAGTTTGTTACAGTTCTCTGACTATATTTTGACCAAGATGTTTTGAAAGATCGTCTTTAACTAGTGCCAATAGGGTTACCAATGTTCAACTCATCAAGGAGGCTGCCTGATTGTGTCATTGAATCATATAGTCTGGTTTCCTATAAATAAACAAAGTCTGGTCTTCCCACTTTTGTTGTTTTTTTTCCACATTAATGTGTTCTAATTTTTAGTTAAGTAATTTCATGATTAATATGTCAATGTGGTTCAATTTTTATGTAGGATCCATGGTGGAATCCAGCTGTAGAGGAACAAGCTGTCATGCGGATTCATCGCATTGGACAAACTAAAAGGGTGATGATCAGGCGCTTCATTGTAAAGGTACATTTTCTTCCTTGACTTGCAAGGCTATGCAACTAGAGGTTATTCTTTTGTTGCTTCACTGGCAGAATGGCACTGTCTGTAGAGTTTGAGTGAGTTCAGGAACTAATGCTCCGGACTCCAATTAAGAAAATAAATCTTAAGAAGAATCATTTTCACCAAATGGGATCACTGTTGCCTCTTTCTTTGTGCTTTAAAATTTCATTGGCAAAGCTACGTGATAAAAACATAAAAATAATTTGAATTCGGAGTCTGGTATATGGGTTCGGCCCAACCATGTGAATTTGTCCTAGTTCTTAGTTTAACTGATACGGACCGTGAACATCTGTTCAAATAATCTTGGATGGCAGGGAACGGTTGAGGAAAGAATGGAGGCAGTGCAAGCCCGTAAACAGAGGATGATCTCTGGTGCCTTAACTGATCAAGAAGTTCGAACTGCACGTATTGAGGAACTGAAGATGCTTTTTACTTAAACCAGGAGAGAAAACACAGATATTTTGCATTTCACTTGTCTTGATACAGTGTTTTGCTTTAGCTTTGAAGAGCTCTTGAAATCATGATGTCCAGAACTCAACAAACAGAGGTGCCCTTCATGGGGTATTGGACCTTTGAGTGCACTCGAGGTTTATCTAAGCCAATAGCATATAGTTCCTGGATGAGGTAGATCGGAGGCCAGAAGGGTTTTGAATGTGCAGTTATCGTGCATTGGAAGCAGGAGTTTTGTTCAGAGTGGAGCTTCCTTTGGTATGTTGCTGGATGCTATATGGAGTGACAATTGTTGCACTTGGTTTTGGTTCAAGATGAAGGCAGGTTTGTTCACATTCTAATTCTTAGATCGAAGAACCAATTGTACATTATGTCAGAGTTTTTAGTATGTTCACAAGAATGTATATCAAAAATTGCATGGAAATGTAAATTTAATGTCTGATTATTATGCAGCAATTTTAATGTAATTTGAACTGTATAATCATTTAGTCTGTAAATTTGACCATCATCTATGATAGTGCCTAACTTTGCTTATATAATGTTTGGAGTCCTTTATCTTTCACACAAGTTCGGTGGAGGTTGGTGCTAGGTAAACGGCCAAATGCAAGAACATTTGATCTTAGAGAGAAAAATTTAGTGTAAAACATAGTCGTATATGTTAAATGAGCAAGCCTTTTGTGGGTTGTTTGGATTTTCGGGGGAGGGAGGGAGGGACCTTAGCACCAATAGCCTGTTGGCCTTCTGACACTTCCCTTTCATTATTATTATTATTATTTTTTTTTCAAATCTTGGTAAGAAAGGGGAGGTATTTGTTTCAAGTAGTGATTGAATCATAGAATAAATTTAGACGTGTGTTATCTGTGCATTTTGATGTGTGGAGAAGGAAACAGTGCATTTTGGTGCACAAAAAGGTGACCATAGCACAAGAGATCAGGGTAACATGACCTATAAAACAATATATATTCTAGATTTTTTAGAAAATGAAATAACATTTCAATTAAAGATAAATTCATAATTCCTATTTAATTTTTTCCCAAATGATAGGAGAACACACCAACGTAGAATCGGAATCAAGATCTTTGTAAATTCCACACCCTTATTGAGGTAGGATGTGCCATATATTGTGTATATTCTCAAAATTTTCTCTATTCACCATCTATTTATAAAATAGAAAATAGCTTCTTCCCTTAACACTTTTCCTTTTGATTATTCTATTGTCAGTGGCTCATTACATTTAATCAATTTTTTTTTTGCCAAGCAATGAGGTGTCCAAATTGTCTATGCTTGACTAATCCCCGCTCCCTACGTGGGGTTACCGTTCGATGAGGTCGTTTAACTGGTGGCTAGTTAAGAGAGATTGGTTAGTTTCGAATCCGGGATGTTTGAATTTATAGTTCACCTCTTTACTCTTAGGCCAACTCTCATTGCTTACATTTAATCAATTTTAAGTTACCGAAAAATAGAAAAGAAGAAATTGTCTATTTCATCCAACATCAAATGGCTTATTATAAGAAAAAAAAAACCCCTTATTGCAATATTTTAAATATCTTTCTTCTATTTTTCTTATCTGTTTTCAAGTTCAGGAAATATCGACAAATAACTCCATGTGGTAGTTTAATTGGTTCATATACCTCCTCCTCATGGAACCGAATATACTTGTTTCAACTTTTGGTACTCCCAACCATTCAACCAATCAACAGTACCAAAAAGAAAAAATGAAAAAAGAGCGTGTTGACTTGGGCAATTTTGTGCCAAACCGTTTGACCTGGTGGGGTTGCAATGGATGGTTATTCTCTCTCCCATTATGAGGATAAAGCTACATTCTTATATAAAAGGTTTGTTTCAATTATTAGGATTTAACTATCTCAATTGATCTCATAGCTTTACTTCTTATTTTTGAGTAGAATTTTTATGTAAATGTGATATAGTTAAATGGTATCATAAATCAATCAGATTTAAACAGAATATAAATATTAATGTATTTGTTGGTCCCATTTTTTTACTTTACTTGAACTTAATTGGCTTATGATATCACTTAACCATATCATATTTACATGAAGTTTTTGCCTTATTTTCTTATAGTGGGGCGTAGTGCGGGGTTCCAAAAAAGAAAAAGCCTCCCCTTCGATGGCTCAATGGTAGGCAGCAGCGCAAACGGTGTCGTTCGGATGGATAGTTAATCTCCCTCCCCCTCTCCCTCCGTGCGAGTGAGAAGTTAGAACGGGCAATAACCATGAGTGCAGAAAACGAAGCCACCACACCTCCGCGGAGCGTATCATGCGCCACCTGCTTCGACAACCTCTGGTTTTGCTACTGTAAGCCCCTCTGGTTTTCCCTCTTTTCAAAAACTCCTCTTTGTTCTGGCTCTCAAAATGCATCCTCTCACTTCCATTTTTTTCATTTCCAGATTTCCCACCTCAAATCGATGGTTCCCCAACTAAATATGTTTAAACTCACAAAATAATTCAATATTATCTCATATATTTTGAAAAATCAAGTTCCCTACAATTCTAATAGCCTATGTCCATGATTAGGGTTTTGGTATTTAACGTTATTGTTCGGAATATGTGTATACATGAAACCCCATATACCTAGGGTTTTTTTTTAGTTTAGATGGATATGTGTTTCTATATTTTTTATTTTTGGTTGTTGCCAATATGGCTATCCAGACCTTTGTCCTAGCGGGTATGGCCACTGCCCAATCTATATCGGTTAATGCCCAAGATAAACCTGACTGGTGGCTGGCCCCAAGGAGTGGGAAGTCGAATTCAAGACTTTCTGCTTCGTGAGGCTTAAGTCCCAGTGACCATTAGTCTATCAATGGGGGTTGTGTGTGTGTGTGTGCGCGTGTGCGCATATATATATATATATATATATATATATATATATATATATATATATATATATAGATAGATAGATAGATGTAAGAATGTAGCTTTAATTGATGAATTGTGTTGAAGCTCCTCACACGAGCTTAATAGTTTCTGGTACATTGTTATAAAAGGTAAAATTGAATGGATCATAATGGGTGGAAGTACTTTATTGGTTTTAAGATCTAAAAATCAATGGACTTTTCGCTTTCAAAAGCAAGAAAGTAATTTGAAATTTCTTACAAAATGATGGGTAGAATAACTATCATACTTCAAAATAGTCCTTTTTGGTCATTAGAAATTCATTAATGCTCATTTTCATGCATTAATTTATTGTACATAATATTAATTTGGTGTGGGTGTGGGTGTGTGTCTTTGTATATAGATGGATAGATAGAATGTTAAACTGGCAGGTAATCATTGGATTGTTCGACCCCAACCTAATGTGGTTTAATATAGATTGGTATATATGTATGTGTTTGTGTATGTTAATGGTTATAAGAATGTAGCTTTAACTAATAAATTGCTTTGAAACTTTTCATGTGAGCTTAATAGTTTGTGGGTCTTTGTTATACAAAGTAAAATGGAATTGATAATACTGGGCGGAAGCACTTTCAATGCACCTTTGTCTTTCAAAAGCAAGCAAGTACTTCAAAATTGCTAGACAAACAATGGGGGTGACAATCAAACACTCTTTTTCGTGCGTTAACATCCAGCATACCATTAGAGATGTTTTTTCTGAATGTGGCCAATCAAAACTGACGGGTAATTGTGTTTTGGCAGCTCCAGTTCATCAGATGCAGCAGTATTATCGGCTAGGAGTTCTCGATAACTGTTCTGACAAATGGAGTGCTCTCGTTGATTGTTTGACCTTGAAAACAAAACGATCCTCTGAGATGCAGGTGTGTCATCAAACTTAAAATACTTATAGGTCAGGTATTATGTTGTGTGCTTCTTAAGGTTTGCTTGTCAACCTTAGAACCAACATTTTCTTGAATTGTTTCTTAATTCTTTTTTTATTTTTATTTATTTTTATCTTTTTATTTTTATTTATTTAATATTTGAGGACTGTGGACGATCTTTCTGTAGAAACTTTCTTAGTGGACCATTTTGTGCTGTATTGACCTAAGTTGAAAACTGGGATTCCTTGGCAGAATATTAAAATGCAATTTTTGTTGCCTCCACTTTTTTTTATGGTTCAACTTCAACCCTCAATTTGTTAGAAGATGTGGCAGAAAGTGGGTGCAGGAGTGGCCACAAGAAGTGTATCATAAAATTAATAATATGGGCATTGATGATAAGTTGGTAAGGTGATCATTGTAATTGTGACCTTTGCTTTTATCCTAGCGACAGTAGTTCATGCTACTGAGGTTTCATCGTTAACATGGTGACAAATTCCTAATTCTGTACATATTTGGATCGGAATACATCAAATTTGGGAATTATTGAATATAATGTGCAAAGGGAAAGGAAAAGAAAAAAAAGAAGGGAGGGAGAGATAATCAATGCTTGAAAGAGTTAAAATATATGATGTCCTTGCATTATTAATAATTTGTGATCTATTGAAGTTTACATGATAAATTTGTCACATATAAGAAAAAGTTGCGAAGAACAATTAACCTCCTCTTTGGAAGGTTGTTGAGTTTTGTCTCATTGATTCCTAGAAAACTTAAGCTAGAGAACTTTCAAGGTTGTATGGTAACAACCACAGGCTTATCCTGAACTGCGGAGGTTATTTGATTAATGTCACAATGAAGTGTGTTACGACAAAAATTACTGATTGTGAGCTTTGCTTATACACTGACAACTTAACCTGTTGCAGTGATCCAATTGATATATTAGTCATGTTAACTGCAAAGGTTGTATATTAATGATTGGTTGTTAATTCTAGTTGCACTTTCACATAGGAGGCATGAGACACTATCTTTATTGTTCTCTTACCGTAGGAATACCCAAAGACTTCTATTTCAGATCATGATAACATCGAGTTTTCCATTCGTCAGGTAAGGAGACTAACCCCAAATTCACTGTAGTCTCTGCTTGGAGAACTCTTCCTCTCTTCCCCAAACTATTCCCTGCAAGGTGTCTCTAATCCAAATTTTATATCAGTTTAGAACAGACTTGTATATGCCTGTTTTAAATTTAATTCCTATTTGTAATGAATTTTAGAGGCCTGCTTTCCTTGAACCTGAGGCTGGACCATACAGAGTAAAATCCAAGACGACTTGGATCACCTTTTCCAGGAATTTTGCTTCAATAATGATGCAGGATGCAGGATCCATATTTATTTATTTTTTGATAAAGATAGGATCCATATTTATATCATCATAAGAATTGGAATTTTGGCCAAAGTTGTTTTTGGTCTATGGAAAAAGAAGGTTTGCATTGACATTACCTCATTGACAACCACAATCTTTCCCTATTACGTCTACTTAAGGTGTACTTCAGCCGCAAGCAACTTAATCATGAAGGAAAATTTTGGACCTTATGTTTACTGTTTTCCTCTGAGAAAATTTTGAACGATATCCATGTATATGTGGTTTTTCATCGTTCTTGTTGGGTTTGATCTGATGGAACCATGACTTGTGGTGCTGTGAAGAATGTAAAGCACTAGGGCTACAGGTTTGAATTAGTATTCCTTTTATTGCATGGTTTGCGGTGGTTGATAAAGCCCTTAATACTACTCTAGCTGCTATGTTTAATTCCTTTTTTATTTTATTTTATATATTATTTGATTATTCTTTTCTATCTATATATATTTATTAGAATGTTTTCAGAAAAATTTTAAAAAGTTTAGTAGCTGCTAATTTTAAACCTGCCTGATAGCAGACTATATGGATAAACTTTGTAGTTTCACAGCCACCATTAATCTAGTCTTACACTGGGCCCAATACTGCTCCTTTAATCTGTGATTGCCATGTATGATATTTATGTCTTCTTTTAATGGAGCTAAGCCTGTAAGATAGTGAAATAGGTTTGTTTAAATAAGTTCTTCTTTTAAAGCTTACAACATAAGTTAGACATGGACTCCTTTTTCTTCTGTGATACTGGCAAATCCCATTAGGACAGGAAATAGGTAGAACCATCATTCCGACATCTTCCTTATAATCCACCTTGAACCATTGCCGTCTAAAGAGTTGGAATTGCCATTATTTGTAATTCTGTTCTCATGTTATTGTAATTTTAATTATTTCATTTATTTATTTATTTTTGTACATAGAAAAACATGATTACATAGACTCTAACTCAAGTCCTTTTTACTCAACTGAGCAATAGATGGTTGGTTGCTATTGTTCTATAGCAGTCACAAAACCCTCTATTTGCAGTTCAAGTTATGCTATAGAATCTAATTTGGCATGTTGATTTTTCTGCTCTGCCTAGGCAGTAACGAGTTGGATTTCTGATTGCAGGAAATCCTGGAAACTCGTGAGAAAGCGAAGCCCCACATCTGGACTCTTCGGACACCAGAAGAAGCGTCAGCTCACTGGAAAGAACTGTTTGGAGACATAGATGGAATGGAATGACTGGGCTCCAAGATTTTCTGCTGCTTTTGAAAAGTAGATGGCTAATTTTTTTTTATTTTATTTTTTATAATCTCCATTGTTGTTTCCAAATTTCTTCCCGGCGATTGCAAAGCGAAAGAATAAAACGTTAAAAAATTCCATGTTATGTCCCATTAACGTTGTGCGAGAGGAGGGAAAGAAGAGAGAGGAAGGGGGGATGGCGTTTGATCTTTTTCATCATTTTGATCGTTGCTTTGCAGTTTTGTTTCTCTCGTTCATTTTTCTATGTTCTGTAGCTATTGGAAATAGTTTAAAACGATTAGAAATGTAAGGAGAAAAATTTAGCAAAATGAAGAGTTGAAAGTTTGCTTCACTCCTATTGATTTTATTTATTGATTTATTTTATTTAATTGTTCATTATCTTATTTTTTATTTTGCATTCTTGGGTTATCGCAGGAGAATTTTCCCCTTTTTTTTTTAATGCAAAAATATTTCAAATAATTCTCCCAGTGTTAGCAGCTAGTGGCGGGCAAATTGTTCAATGTGCTAGTAAGCTGGATCGATCTACTAGCATGTTGGCAATTGTATAAACTAAAAAATGGAAATAAACAATAATAAGTAAATGCATTTTCCATTCATTGAGCTATAATTAATTTATTTCTTAGTATTCTAAGAGATTTGAATAAATCCATCTTTTCTTATAAATTTTTGAGTGGAGATTACAAATAAAATTTGCCTATTTTTCTATTCAAGGATGTACTAAGGAATTATATGAAATTATATTTGAGTTGTTACCCTTATTTTTTGGTATAAAATTTAGTTGCCACTTTGGAGACACATAAACCTTGGTATATTCCCTCTTAAAGTTAGCAAAAAACAATTTTTTTTTAAAAAAAAACCCTTTTGAAAGATTGAGTTTATAATATTTTGATATCTTAATATTCGTTTACTTTTATAGTTGTAATTTTTTGTTAATATTTTTTTTATAATATTGTCTATTTTAATATCAAAACAATATTAGTAATAATATTAAAAATCTTTCATTCTTCATTTTTTTCGGGGCATATTGAAGTGATCTTGTCCTCCTCCACCTCCAACCCTCCACCACCCTCTCTCTCTCTTTCATTATTTTATTTATTTATTTTTTTTTTTGGGGCTTAACATGGGTATCTGATATCTCCAGCCCTTTGAAATGAGATTAATACCATGAGCTTGTACAATTCCTTGTTCTACACGTGTCAGGTAAGTATTGGATCACTTTAGACCATGGAGGAGCCCCAAAGAGATCATTGTGCAAGTGAGGTTTTAAACACAAAAGCTACATTTTCAGGGGAGCCTTGTGTGAATACCACAGGAACATCATATGAGGCCAAAAACCCATTTTTTTTTATATAGATAATCTTATTTTTCATTTAAAATTTTTTGGAGTACCACTCCTTTTTTAAGGGAAGAAATGTATCATTTAGTCTATGACTATAAGACATGGGCCAATGGTTTCTCAAACTTGTAAGTTAAGTCTCAAAAAATGAAAATATATAGATTCAACTTTTCACTTCCTCCAAAAAAAAAAAAAAAAAAAAAAGCCTAAATACAAGACTGATAATCATAATAAAAAGGATTTTTTACTTTTATTAGTTTGGGTAAAGTGAATTTCTTTAACCGTTCAAAGAAAAAACTAAATTTCTTTAATTTTTATTAAAAATGTCATTTTTAATTGAAATCATTGTATTGCAAATTTACAGTTCAGCTTCACTAGTCGACTGGTGTGTTATTAATATTAGTATTACATTTATATTAAAGTTTTATTTGACAGGAAGCTTAGGGATTCGGTTCAACGGTCGAGCAAAACCGCCAAAAGAAGCCACGTAGATTTACTCTAATACCCTCAACATCTTAATACTTTAGTGTTTATGTCTCTTGTCTCTTCAATTCCCTTTATTTCTTTTTTGTTTTTCGTTTTAGATTTAGAGCTTTTAGAATATCAAACCAATTAGCAAATTTTTGTTAGTTAATAATTAAAATACTGTAGATGCAATTTAAATTGCATGAAGGCAAATCAATAATATTGACAAAATTACATGGTAGACAAAATTATGACAAATTAGTTGCATAAATGGTGCTAAGAAACATTCAATTTAACCTCTCAAAAAATTATATTAAATTAATCTTAATAATGTTAGTTTTCAGATAGATAACTAAGAGAATTATAGAAAAATTGGAAAAAATCATGGAAGTTATCAAATAAAATAAGAAAGCAAAAATTGATCATATTAGTAAAACGGCAATAAGGGGAGCCATGTTTAATGGGTAAGATTGTTAAGCAATCATGAAAGATGTTGATAACATATATGACTTGAAATGAGGTTGTTGAGAAGTTAAGATGGATTAATGACTACAAGAAAATGATATGACAAAAAATGAATAAATTTATTAGAAATTAGAGGCAAATAAGCAATGCTATATATCTTTTTTAAAAAAAATTATAAATTCAAGATCCCAAATGATGTGGCATTTTGGTATTAGATTTATTTTTGCCTCACTATTCTAAAAATTTAAATCTGTGTGTTGTTATGTTGCCATGTCATTTGGGATGTTGAATTTGAAAAAAAAAAAAAAAAAAATTGGGACAAGTAACATTTTCCTAGCTAAATATTCAAGTTTTTTTTCCCTTCTTGATACATGTAATGTGACTATTGGAGAAGCGACTATCTTTAGGTAACTCATGAACTCGAGTGAACTTTTCTTAAAGATAAAAGGAAGAAGAAAGGAAGAAGTACATTAGGGGAAGAAAAAGTGCTATATTTCTATAGGCATCTTTTGGAGGGGATATGTTTAATCCTTTTTTAAAATTTTTTTTTTCCCTTTTAGTTTATGTTTGTTGAATGTAGGGTTCAACTTTGGGGAAACAAATATTTAAATAGTGCTTATCTTTGAGAAGTACTGAGGAAAACATTTATAATAACTGAACACGCCTTTGTGCATGTCAAAATAAACTTCTGCATACATATATAAAGAATGATGATCAAGTAACCACATGCTAATATAACTTATATCAACACCCGCATTGGAGGTTGTATCTCGACGACCTCATGCATTAGTAGGTTACAGGGTACATTGGGCCAATATACAGGATACAACCCCTAATGGATGGATGGTGCTGATATAAATTATACCAACACGTGCTGATGGGAACATAATCATGTTTAGATATATATATATATATGTTTATTAACAGGACTTTACTAAAACGGGTCATCCATGTAGAGACAATGGTGGGTCCATAGGGCATGGGGTCCACTTTTGCCTCTGCACGAGACAACTTATATATAGGTCCACAGGGGGTGTGAGGTCCTCCATAGGGTGCGATATCATTCATAAAATTTGTTACAAGTAAAAAATAGTAGACGTTGAACTTTTACTCAGTAACATGTACAACATTACTCAGTTGTAATGATTATGAATAAATTTATTAAATTCAAACTTATCTTTATTTTTTGTTTTTATTTCATATATAATTGGCATCTTCTCTACTAGATATGTCACATCATTTGAGATGTTGAATTTAAGAAAAAATGTTTAGGATAAGTAGCATTTGCTGAGGCAAATATCCCAGTTTTTTCCCTTCCATCATGATGCATGTAATGTGACTATTGGGAGAAGGCTAGTCTCTTTATGTAGTTTATGGGCTCGAGTTAAGTTTTTTTAAAGAAAAAAAGGGAAAAAGAAGAAATACAATATTAGAAGAAAAGGTGCTATATTTCTGCAGACATCTTTTGGAGGGGATAGGTTAAGTATTATTATTAATATTTTTTTTTTGGCTGTAGTGTTCAAATCTTATAATTGATTAAAAAAAGGGGAAAAAAAATTTAAATAGTGCTTATCTTTTAATAGTACTAAGGAAAACATTTATAATAACATGACATGCCTTTGTGTGTCAATTAATAACATAACACACCTTTGTGTGTGTCAATATAAAATTCTATATAAATTTTTTTAGAGAAAAGAGAAATATCATGAATATGATTTTCCTGAAATAGGTCATGAAATAGTGGTGGGGTTCACCCTTGCCCTTGCACAAAATAACTTGTATACAGGTCCTCATGGTGTGGGGTCCTCTATAGACTGTGGTGTTTTCCTTAAATTACGTTATAAGTAAAAATTAGTAAACGTGGACCTTTTAATTAACGTCTACAACATTACTCAATTGTTATGATTATGTGTACATTTTTTAAATTCAAACTTATCTTTATTTTTTGTTTTTATGTCGTATTCAATCGACATCTTCTCTACTAGATATGTCACATCACTTAAGATGTTGAATTTGAGAAAAAAAATTGGGACAAGTAGCAGACAAATATCCTAGTTTTTCCCTCCTCCTTGATACATGTAATGTGACTATTGGGAAAATGCTACTTTCTTTATGTAGCTCATGGGCTCAAGTGAGGCTTTCTTAAAAATAAAAGAAGGAAAGAACGAAGAAAAAGAAATACATTAGTAGAAGAAATGGTGCTATATATCAATAGGCATATTTTGAAGGGCCTTTCTTGTTTATTTTTATTTCCTTTTTTATTATTTATTATTTATTTGTTTATTTGTTTTTGTTTTTTAGGTGTAGGGTTCAAATCTTATAATTGATTAAAAAAGAGGAAAAATATTTAAACAGCGTTTATCTTTAAGCAATACAAAGGTAAGCATTTATAATAATATGACATGTTTTTGTGTGTGTCAAGGTAAGCTTTTGTATAAATTAAAAAAAGAAAAAGAAAAGTATATAAACAGTACTTTGTTGAAAGGGGTCGCCATGCAGAGATAGTGGTAATGTCCATAGGATTTGGGATTCGCTCCTACCTTTGCACGAGATGACCTATATTCACGTTCATTGGGTGTGGGGTCCTTCACAAGATGTGGTGCCATCCATAAATTTCGTTATAATTAAGTAAAATTAGTAGATGTAGAGCTTTTACTTAGTAACGTCTACAATTTTACTTTGTTGTAATGATTACAAATAAATTTTAAAAAAAAAAATTCAAACTTGACTTTTTTTTTTTTTTTTTTTCGGTTTTGTTTTTATGTCGTATTTAATTGATATCTTCTCTGCTAGATATGCCACATCATTTGAGATGTTTAATTTAATAAAAAAATTTGGGACAAGTAGCCTAGGTTTTTTTTTTTTTCTTGATACATATAATGTCACTATTGGGAGAAAGTTACGCTCTTTATGAAACTCTTGAGCTCGAGTGATGTTGTCTTAAAGACAAAAGGAGAAAGAAAGGAAAAAGTAGAAGAAATACACTAGTGGAAGAAAATGTGCAATATTTCTCTAGGCATCTTTTGGGGGGATAAGTTATGTCTTTTTTTTTTTTTTTTTTTTTTTTTTTTTGGTGTAGGATTCAAATCTAATAATTGATTAAAAAATGAGAAAAATATATTAAAGGGGAAATTGGCGATTAGTCCACTTTTTGGTAAAATATTGGCAATTAATCAAGTAAGAGTTTTTCTAAGTCAATTAATCAAGGAAACTGAACTTATTTATCAATTAGTCACACTTTTTTTGAAAATGCCAGGTTTACCCTTATTATTACTAAGGGCACTCCCCTTTTTGTTTTTAAGGGCACCCTATGTAACTAACTTAACCTTTTAGTATTATAATTTTTAAAAGCTTATAACTTATAATATACATATCCATTTTTTTTAAAAAAATCATATTTTTGGAACCTACTCGTCGGCATCTTCGAAAAAAGATCCATATTGATTAGGTAATTATTAAAAAAATTAAAACCGTAAAATTTTACTACTTTATGAAGTAAGTTTTACAATAAAGTAGTAAAATTTTACTACTTTACCAAGTCTTTTACAACCAATGGATTGGATGAGACGGGGATGAGTCTGTTGACTCTCAGTTCATCATCGATGTTAATGCCTACTTGTTCTACACCACCCTATGTCGCCATCCACAACCGCTTCATTGCCTAAGGGTGGAACTATGTGGCAGAATAAGGTTAACCTCACGACACCTTTGCTGTAGCTCCTTGGTAGCAGGTTGAAAATTGCTTTAGTGCTAGGGATTTAGAATTGGAATTGCTTGGGTTGGAAGATCAACATAGACAGCAGCAACAGTAGTAGTAACTGATGTTTTAGATGAAGAAGTTTCCAATCTCCTTCTGGAATGTTGCATCAAGATAATGTACACAGATCGTAGGCGTCCTTGTCATTGGTGACAATGGTTGTTGTCGGCGGTAGAAGAAATCACTAGAGAGAGAAGAAACTCTTGGTGAGTTTCAGATTTGGAATAGAGAGAGAGGGAGGGAAGGGAGAAAGTCGGCAATGATAATTCAGATCTGGTGAGTTTCATATCTGGTTCGGCATTGGAGAGAGGACAAATCTTCAGATCTAGTGGTCGTTGGAGGAGGTTGATATCGATGAGTTTCAGATCTGGCCGGTCGTCGTTGCCGGAGGTTGTTACTGTCTGGTGGTTCTCTTATGGCCGTAAGGTAAGTGGAGAGGGTGGGAGAAAGAGATAAAAGTGAAGGTGAGGGTGAGGATATTTTCCTGGTTCTTTTATAGCTATTGGATAGGTGGAGAAGAAGGGGAAAGAAACGAAGATGAGGGTATTTTGGTCAGTAATGACTTAAATGGACTAAGTGAGTTGAAAAAACAGTTGGCTGATTATTTGCTAAATAAGTGTTATTTAGTAGACTGATGGCCAAATTCCATCCCCCTATATTAAATTACGCTTATCTTTGAGCTACTTTAAAGAAAGCATTTATAATAACATGACAGGCCTTTGTGCGTTGTCAAGATAAACTTCTATATAATTTTTTTTTTTTTTTTAAAGAGAAAGAAAAATGATACTACCTATAAAAGTTTGTACCTCAAAAAAACTTTTGATTGACCATTATACCTTTATTTTAAATTTTAAACACTGATTTGCCCTCTATATTTAAATAATTAAGAATTTTTATTTTCAACAAAAAAGAAGGGAAAAAAATGAATTAATTTGATTAGAATCAATTTGCTATATTTATTTATTATTTATGTAAAAGGATGATTTCCAAGAAAATAAAAACACCTAAATTTTCTTTCTCCAATACCAAAATGTTAAAAAATTATCCCCTAAATATAAAAACTTATCCTAAGTATTTCGTATATGAAGTTCATTGGAATTAGTCTACTTACTGTTGCATCAAGGTAAGACTCTATTTTACTTCTTGTTCTTCATCGTGATCATCACCTTGCTAATGTTTCACAAAGGATTACATCCTTTTATCTAAAAGTTCACAGTCCAACACAACATCCATTTTTTTTGTTGAAATCTGATTATGACTATATGTATATAACTCTGGTGTTTGAGGTGTATGCTTTTATTGTAGTAATCTGTTTTGATTGATGAACAAAACTGAAGGGTATATTTTATTATTGTCACCAAAAACTTCAATTGCCTATGTTATGATTTATTTTAATTTTTTTATTTATTAATAAACTGACATAGCACTATATGTATTTTCGTAGTATCCATGTGTTCGCATCTATGTTTTTATGAATTTTCATATATTATTCACGTGCAACACATGTGTGTCGATATCTAGTATTTAGAAACATGACTTTGCTGAAATGGGCTATCTATGCAAAAAATATTGGTGGGATACATTCTTGTCTTTGCACGAGATGACCTATAGGTCCATAGGGCGTGGGTTCCTCCATATGGTGCGATGTTATCTATAAATTTTGTTGTAAGTAAAAACAAGTAGACATTGAACTTTTACTTAGTAACGTCTACAACATTATACTGTTGTAAGGATTTCGAGTAAATTTTTCAATTTAAAACTTATATTTATTTTTGTTTTTAATTCGTATTTAATTAGCATATTCTTTACTAGATATGCCACATCATTTAAGAAGTTGAATTTGAGAAAAAAAAATTAGGAAGAGTAGCATTTTCTGAGGCAAATATCTTAGTTTTTTTTTTCGCTCTTGATACATGTGATGTGATTATTGGAAGAATATTACTCCCTTTATGTAGCTCATGAGCTCGAGTGAGCTTTTCTTAAGACAAAAGGAGGAAGAAAGGACATAAGTAAAAACATTAGCGGAAAAAAAGGAACTATATTTCTATAAGCATATTTTGGAAGGGATGAGTTGAGTCCCTTTTTTTTTTCCCCCCCTTTTTGTTTTTATTTTTTCAGTGTAGGGTTCAAATATTATAATTTGATTAAAAAGAGTGGGGAAAAAAAAATAAATTTAAACAGTGCTTATCTTTGAGCTGTATTAAGGAAAACATCTATAACAACATGACACGCCTTTATGCTTGTCAAAATAAATTCCTGTATTAAAAAAAAAAAAAAAAGAAGAAAGAAATATGTTTATAAACAAGATTTTGCTCAAACAGGTCATCTATGCAAAGATAGTGGTGGGATCCATAGGGTGTAGGGTCCACTCTTGCTTCTACACAATATGACTTGTATATAAGTTTATAAGGTATGGGGTCGTCCATAAGGTGTGGTCTTATCCATTCATTGTAAAATTAGTAGACATGCAACTTTTACTCAGTAATGTCTACAACACTATTTAAGGTGTGGCGTTTACTCTATTCTCTGCACGAAATTACCTGTATACAAGTCCACAAGGTGTGGGATCTTTCATAAGATGTAGTGTCATCCATAAATTTCGTTATAAGTAAAATTAGTAAGACATTGAACTTTTTCTCAGTAACGTGTACAACATTACTCAGGGTGTGGTATTCACTCCCACCTTTGCACAAGGTAACCTGTACATAGGTCCATAGGGTGTGGGGTCTTTCACAAGGCATGGGTCATTCATAAATTTTGTTATAAGTAAAATTACTAAAACATGGAACTTTAACTCAATAATGCCTAGAAGATTACTCAAGATATGGGGTCCACTCCTACCTCTGAATGAACTTGTTATAGGTTCACAAGGTGTGGGGTTCTCCAAAAGGTGTGGTATCATTTGAATTTTTTTTTTTTTTTTTTGGAGTAAAATTAGTAGACGTGAGTTTTTACTTAGTAACATCTATAACTTTACTGTAGGTGTGGGATCCACCTTTGCACGAGATGACTTGTATACAGGTCCACAGGGTGTATGGTCTCTTATAGGGTGTGGTGTTATTATAAATTTGTTGCAAGTAAAAATTAATTGGGATTTTACTCAATAACGTCTACAACATTACTTTGTGTAATGATTATGAGTAAATTTTTTATATTCAAATTTATACAGTTTTTATTTTTTGTTTTTAATTCGTATATTGGCATATTCTCTATTAGATATGCTACATCATTTGAGACGTTGAATTTAAGAAAAAAATTTAGGACAAGTAACATTTTCTTAGGCAAATATCGTGCTTTTTTTTTTCCTTCCTTATACATATAATATAATGTGACTATTAAAAGAAAGGTACTCTTTTTATATATAGCTCATGAACTCGAGTGAGCTTTTCTTAAAGACAAAAAGGACAAGGACAAGAAGTAGAATAAATACATTAGTGGAAACAAATGTGCTATATTTCCATAGGCATATATTAGAGGCTATAGGTTAAGTCTTTGTTTTTTCCCTTTTTGTTTTTTGGGTTTAGGGTTCATATCTTATAATTTGATTTAAAAGAGAGAAACAAAAAATAAAATAAAAATAAACAGTTCTTATCTTTAAGCAGCACTAAGGAAAGTATGTATAATAACATGATATGTCTTTATGCTTGTCAAAATAAATTCTTGTATTTAAAATGAAAAAAAAGGAAATATGTTTATAAACAAGATTTTGCTAAAATGGGTCATCCATGTAGAGATAGTGGTGGGGTCCATAGGGTGTGGGGTCCATTCCTGTTTCTGCACGAGATGACCTTTATATAGGTCCACAATGTGTGGGGTTGTGATGTCATCCATAGATTTCGTTATAAGTAAAATTAATAGACGTACTTTTACTTAGTAATGTCTACAACATTACTTAGGGTGTGGGGTCTACTCTAGTCTTTGCATGAGATGACCTATATATAGGCACAGGATGTAGTGTCATCCTATAAATTTTGTTATAAGTAAAATTAATAGACATGATGTTTTTACTCGATAATATGTTCAACATTACTTAGGATGTGGGATCCACTTAGACCTTTACATGAGATGGCCTATATATGGGTTCACAGGGTGTGGGGTCTTCCACAAGGTGTAGTATCATTCATAAATTTTATTATAAGTAAAATTAGTAGACACGAATATTTTACTTAGTAACATCTACAACATAACTCTGGGTGTGGAGTCTACTCTCGTCTCTGCACAAGATAAGCTATATACAAGTTCATAAGGTGTGGGGTTCTCAATAGGGTGTGGTGTCATTCATAAATTTTGTTATAAATAAAATTAGTAGACGTGAAGTTTTTACTTAGTAATGTCTACAACATTACTTTGCATGTGGAGTCTACTCTTGCCTTTGCATGATATGACCTTTATATAGGTCCACGAGTGTGGTGTCATCCATAAATTTTGTTGCAAGTAAAAATTAATAAATGTTGAGCTTTTACTCAGTAACGTCTACAACATTACTCTGTTGTAATGATTTTGAGTAAATTTTTTAAATTTAAGTTTATCCTCAAATTTTGTTTTTATGTCGTACTTAATTGACATATTCTCTATTAGATATGCTCAGTAATGTCCATAAAATTACTTTGCGTGTGGAGTCCACTCCTGCCTCTGCACGAGATGACTTGTATATAGGTCCATAAGGTGTAGTGTCATCCATAAATTTTTTTACAAGTAAAAATTAGTAGACGTTGAGCTTTTACTCAGTAACGTCTACAACATTACTATGTTGTAATGATTATGAATAAATTTTTTAAATTTAAGTTTATCTTCAAATTTTGTTTTTATTTTGTATTTAATTGCCATCTTTTCTTTCAGATATGCCATGCAATCAGAATTAATATATAATCCATTTTAGCTGAACTGTATATCTGTCACAGATAATTGGCAACAAAGAAGACATGCCACATGTTTTCCTAGTCTCGGGTACTCACAAGTCACAATTGTGAAGAATCCAATTTTTAAAATTCAAAATAAAATTTTAAAAAAGAAGCATTAAAAATATAAAATAGATTAAATATTTAATTTATTATTTTTGGAAATAAAATCTCTTAAATAATATCACAAATTCAGTTTTAATTGTGGCAATTAAACATATATCACCATATGAAATTAAAGAATAAATAAAGAAACTCTTTGTGCACAAAAATAAGCAAAAAGAAACTAAAATTGAAAAAATAAATGAAATAAAAATGGCCATTTTCTTTTATTTTTTTCCTTTTTCTTCAACGCTCAAAATATTTCCTTGGTCATTTTTCAAATCGGAAAGGGTATTTCTTGGAACATGAAAAATGTGGCACTCCTTCAGTCCCTCTATAAATACGTGTACAGCATGAGCAGTGCCTTTCTCCATTGCAGCACAGAGAGAGCAGAGCCTCAAAGGAGATTTCCTTCTTGCCGCCTTTTGCAGACTCTTCTTGGTTCAAACTCCTCTCTCTCTCTCTCTCTCTCTCTCTCTCTCTCTCTCTCTCTCTCTATATATATATATATATATATATACTCTCTATATGTATATATAAATAATGCTGCTTCCTTCTCATAGCTACTGCATTTTGTCTCTGTGAGTGTCTCAGGGGAAAGGCTTTTGTTCATGGAAGACAAGGAGCGTGCAATCTCTGCATCTCCGGTCAATCCTGGAACCAGCACTCCGGTGACAGGAGTTCTGCCAATGGCGGCAACAGGCAGCAGTAGTATGGAGCGGAGCCTCGCCAGAGGCGGAAGTGGCGCAGTTGGAGGTGGTGGTGGTGAAGGAGAATCAGGAGGGGGAATGGGAATGGAGGCGGCGGTGAAGAAGAGGAAGAGAGGAAGGCCGCCTAAAAAAAATCATGATGTGAATGAAACCATGGTTTTTCCGGAGCTGTTGCCACCGGCCTTTTCCTCTGCTCCTTCCAGGGGATTGCTGAAACGGGGCAGAGGTCGGCCTAAGGGTTCTGGTAAATTTCAGAGGCTGACTTCCCTGGGTGAGTTCTAGCAAATCAAGTGAATTTAATTTTGAAACTAGCATTTTACCCACTTCGATTCTCACTGTATACGTTTTGTTTTGTTTTGATTGATTCTCATTGTATTTATGTGTATATATATATAATGCACGTATATATGTGTTTGTGTGTGTGTGTGTTTTTTTTTTCTCTTTTTTCCTACTTCTTGATTTTATGGATGGGTATGAATGTTTCTCTTTTTACTTTCCATGTCCTGTATGTTGATGATTATTTTATTTGACAAAGTTAGCAATGTTAGATATATTTAATTTGTTCTTTATAAGTAGTGATTAGAGTGAATATTATCTCCACCGCTGCGATCCCCAGTTGGATTCAGGCATGATAGCTAGTTATGGGTAGAACCCAAGTACTCCCTTTGGGATCCAAGAAACAAATCTCAGAGATCTTTTTCCTTTTGGAAGATGACAAAAGCCAACAAAAAAGTAAAATAAATGAATAAATTCAACCTATAGATATTGGAAGACCCAATAGATCCTTCCAATCTTTCGTTTCTGGGTACAATGGAATTCATAGGTATAGGAAGAAGCCCTGTCAAATAGAGAATTTTCTATCGACCACATGCAACATTTGGATCATTGAAGAGATTATAATATTAAGAAGAGAAGATTTTGGTTCCCGAGTGTCTGATATAGCTTAATTAATTGTAAATTCTCCCCTTTTTTATTTTTTATTTTGGATTGACCAGTCGTCGGGTGGATTTGTGGTTCCCATAGTGCCTCCATTGAGAGAAAATGTTGATGGTCTTATATAGTGTGATTACAATAATTGTCATGTGGTGTCTTGCATTCTTTTATTACTAGACTCTAAGAGGCCCAACAAAAGGGCCTTTCTAGAGGGCAGAGGGCCTTCAGAGAGGGTTTGATGTTTTTGTTTTGCTTCGTGAATTTTTGGCAGTGAGAGAAAGGAGGTTGAGAATTCTTGTACCGAATCCTTATTGTTGATAGTGGATTTGACCTCCCTCTCCATCCCTCCATGGACATAGGCATCTTGCAGAACCATGAAATATGGTTTTCTTTGTTTGATTGTTGTGAATAATTTAACTATGATTGTTCTTGCCACATAACGATAATTTATAGGTTTTTTTTTTTTTCCTCCCGATTTGATTATGTGTGAGATAGCTTATATATGCAATTTAGTTTGATAAAGCAATCAGGTTTTGATAGATTTGGATATTCCATTACATCTTCATAGAGAGCTGTAACAATGACTCGAAAGGGAAAAAAAAAAAAAACTTGAAGTAAGGGCTGAATCCGACACATGAAGGACAAAGAAGGTGGAGGATTGTTTTCTTATATAAAAGAACGAGGTGGTGAAACTCTACCAAACTAGTGATGTGGGATGCCTGTGGAGACTCCTTCCCTCAATGGACATTATAAGAAAGAGATGTGGAAGCATGAGCCTCTTAAAGAAGGTGAATGGGGAAAGGGGGTGGTGTGAATTTGAACCCAAGTGAAAAAATGTCGCTCTTATTCACAATTTTAGTGATTTAGTATGATGTCATGCTTGGTTTATTTGTCTTAGATTAAGGTAAGCTTATCTCTAGTGCTAATAAGGGAGAGACCAAATAGTGAATATCCTCTTTTTGGCACCACTAATGGTACCTAGTAGTGGAAATGGCAGAAAGGAGCAGGGCTATTGGCTTAACTGAGGGACCCAGAGCTAAGAAATTCCGACTGCTTAATCCGCCACCAATAACACCATTAAGCAACTTAGAGGGATGGGGCTTCTTAATTGATGGATCCATAATGCATTTTGGTTAAGGGACTTGAGCTAAATAAACGTAAAATTCACTTAAGACATCCAGGGTCCTTTTGTTGTCCTATAGGAATTGAATGGCTCCATGCATACATAGCATCATCCAAGGTCCTCGTTCATAATCTTGAAAGGGGCATTGAAATAGATGAGTCATCAATTGATGGTATGGGATATATTTTAGGAATTCATGAAATGTTGCTGTTTCAGATGATTTAGTTAGTTTATTTTATTTTTTATGATTGCTTCCATCCACGAGTTGCCCCAGTTACAATGATGGAATTATTCACAGCAGTGTATACAAAACATAGTGGAACAATTCAATTTCCATAAGACATCCAAACAGACACTTACACAATGTGTCAAACACATTCAAAAAGATTGGCAAAAAGTATGACCAAAGATGTAATGGTTGAGTACCAAAAGAGGTGTAACTTCGGTGAAGAAGCGTGATGTTGAGTGTTGAAATGAATATTTTAATTGGATGCATTTTGACCTAATAGGCCTATTCTTTTCCTCATATCTTAAACCTTTTTTTTTTTTTTTTTTTTTTTTTTTTTGAAGGTGGGCTTCCTGCAGAAACAGCTGGGGTAGGTTTCACTCCTCACGTAGTGATCGTACATACTGGGGAGGTAATATTAAATATGTGACAAGGAAGTTTGCTTGGTTATATTGTATTTCAGTATTTGTCTTCATTACATGTCAACTTGTTAAGAGATTCTATTTCTTTATTTGTAGGATATTATGAAAAAGATATTATCATTTTCTCAGAAAGGTCCTCGATCAGTCTGCATTCTTTCTGCCAATGGTGTTGTTTCAAGTGTCATTATTCACCAACCTTCTCCTTCTGGTGACATTCTGAGATTTGAGGCATGATCTATACTGGTTTTCACTTCTTGTCTTTCATTTATTTAATATTTCAATTCTAAAAGGCTATTTAATTATTCCCTCTATGTTCTAGCTGCAAAGCCAGTATTAGTTTTGAAAGTCTACAAACTCGATCATATCCTTTATGTTTTGCTAATGAAATACAGTTACAGTGAAGGCCCACCAGTCCTTCTCTCCTCTTCCATCACCACCTAGACCCCAGAAACTTATAGTTACTAAATTACATAAACATTATGCACCCTCTGTCTTTGTATATTAATCTAAGTCACACTACATTTCATCTTATGAAGTCTTATGATTTTAGGAAGGATTGCTCTGCAGATAATAATAAGAGATTTGGTTCTGTGGACCTGTAACTACCATTATTTTTAACGTTCAAATTCTTGGGTTTCTGCTATTTCGAAGCATGTGTTAGAAAATGACTATTATAGTTTCCAATTCTTATATTAATATTTGCTATTTTCTTTTCCCCTTTATGTAGGGCCGCTTTGAGATTATATCTTTGACTGGGACATGTGTATCTAGTGAAACAAGTGGTCCACGCCGCAAAAAATGCATGTTCTGTGTTACATTGGCGAATTCCGACGGGAAGGTTTTTGGTGGTGTTGTTGCAGGTTCATTGATCGCAGCTGGTCCAATTCAAGTAAGGCCTTGCTTTCTTGTATCTGCAACAAATGGAGTTACTAAATTCCCATGTCTTTTATTATTCACATATTACTTCTGTTGATCATGATGGAGCACTAAGGGACTTATGTGCCATATTTTGATATATACATTTCCACCCTTTCTTTTCCCTCAAACATGCTACCTCAAATCATTCTTGTGGCTGTTAGAGGTGATTCTTTTATAAATTCCTTAACAGAACACCCAAAAGATTTGTTGTATCTATATCTTGACCATCACTGCATCGGATTTAACTATTGGTTATGCTTATTCCAAGTTTACATGGTGCCACGGTAATTATCTAAGCCCTTTTGTGCTAGCAGCTTGAAATTATAAGCTTACAATGCTCTGTGCCGTCAACCATCTTGTGAAAAAATGCTTACACTCATTCAACCATTTTTTTAGATCATTGTTGGCAGTTTCAAGCAAATCGCAAAGAAGGAACTCGAAAGTAGGCTCTCTGCCAAATCTTCAAAGCTTGCGGGTATGCTTGATAATTCAAATTTAGTTAGAGTTCCGATAGCAATAGCTAAAATGACAAAGGGTGATGAGAACTACCTGAAACCAACATCTGCAACCTCCAACCAAAATTTGAAGACAGCTCCTTTTCGCAATGTTGATTTGGAATGCTTGCAGCCCTCAGATCTGAGGTTAGGCGAGAGGAAATCTCCTAACATCAGTGCTAGTGCCTGAGAAATAATGGTATCCCTCCCTGTTTGTGTGTGTGTGTGTTCATCTTTCAAAAATTAATGATAATAAAGTGATGTTTTTGTTCTTGTGCTCCTTTCAGGTGTGATATGATAAACTTACAGAGGTGGCAGGAGAGCAGAGAGTGACTTATTCGAGTTGCGTTGAAATTAGTTTCTTATTAGTGACTATCAATACCTGTGTATTAAATTTGGGATTTCTTCTTGTTGTTGGTTATATATGTGATGTTTATTGGAAAACCTATGGGATTAAGGGTTATAGCATGGAATTTTCCATCTAGTGTAATTTGAAACCTGAAATTGTATCATTTTGGTAGGCTTGGGTAGAGGTCCATTACGCATAATGGAGCTTAGATTCATTTGGATAGTGGTAAAATAGTAATGTATCAATGTCAATGGACCAGCATGATGTGTTTTAAAATTACTAAAGATGAATGGATCAACTCTTTTCAGGGGTTGGGTGATGAGCTTTCTTTACTTTTCAATACAAGGTACAGGGAAATAAGAAATTTTACATGTGTATCACCCAACTGACTTTACTGCCTTCAAGGGAGGAAGTTAAAAATTTAGTACACATTGATAGAATGGCATGGCAATAAGGCCAGAGGCTAAGGACTCACTTGGTGTGATCATAGATTAGCAAATAATTGATAGGTTTTGGCATCAAGAATTATTTGTCTTACTGCTGCAACGGATGCTATAACTGCCATTGTTGAGAAAACCGTAGCAATGCTGCCATTTAACCAGGAAATGGGGACTTGTTTTGATGGTTTAAATGTCAAGCTGAAGAAAATCACTGGCAAAACAAAGTCAAGAGGCAAGAAACCAAAGGCTCCAATAAGTGAATTGATGTCCCCAAAGAATGGAAGCATTGCTGCAATAATCGTTGCAATAGTAACAGAAAGTGATCGGAAAAACAGCCTTGGGATCACATTGCGGGCAGAGAATTCACCGCTTGCTGGGTCTGCAAATGTTTTCTCAAGCACTTCATTTGTGGGCTGCAAGTAAACCTACACCAAAGACTCCAAATGTGAGAGAGAGAGAGAGAGAGAGAGAGAGAGAGAGAGAGAGAGAGAGAGGGAGAGGTTCTCACCACACCGACGGCTGATAGTTGGAGAATAGTGAAGATGTTGGTCATCAGTATAAACCATTTTGGTACCAAAGGTTTCCCGTTGTCCAAAAAGTTGTTAAGGATAAGTCCTTCAGCTTTGTTACCAAATGCCCAGTAGCCAGAGATGGCAACACTGAAGAAAGTCACTATAACCACCGTATAACAGACACATAGTCCCTTGAACATCTTCCCCTTCACCGGCGGGGCTAATGTTGCCTATAAGCAAAAATTGCACGAAAAAGTCCGTTATACTTCCACAAACAACGACTGATGAACTAAAACCGTCGTTTTTTTAAGCATAATTTATGTAGAAAACAAATTGCAAACCTGAATTTCCGGAATGATGCCATTGCCAAATGTTGTGGCAATGATAGCAATGGCATTGAAGATCCCAAAAATGCGAGTTTCACTGTTGCCGCTTATGGAATAATCCTTCTTTGGCCCCTTGGATGAACTCCCTAAGAAAAAATAATCCATGAACAACAAAATTTTTGCCTAATTGCAGTCACTGCTTTTTAGATTATATGATTTATTTCAAAATGGTTTTTCAAGTGTTTAATATTTAGGAATGTTACCGATGTAAATGGAACCGGCAGTGGCACAGGCACTGTAGGCAAGGGATAGAACTAAGGAGACTAAGTTGATATATCTCAGTGAGTGAAAAGATGGGATCTGGGCCAAAATCAGCATTAGGCATCCAAATATGGTTACAAATTCATAAAGCTTCATAGTTCCATCTGGACTTGACAGCAAGTAAATTGCCTGCAAAAATAAACATTAAAAAGCTCTCAATTATATTTAACCCTCATCAATGACAAGTATAATGTGATTTTTTTTTTTTTAATTATTATTTATAAGAATAAGTTTTATGAATTGAGTATGCATAAACAATTCAAAAGGAAATTCTATCTAGATTTTTTTTTTTTTTTCCCCTTCTAATTTTTTCCCCATTTCTGTATCATAGTTATTTAGAATATATATTGATGTTTAGATGCTAAACGGCGCATTTACGCAACGTCGTTCGTGGTTGTTTGTGTTTGTCACAAACGATTTCGATTGATGTCACGTATATGTGAAGTCGAGCACAAGAGTATATATATATGTATATATATATATAGGATGATGATCAGGTAAGCACGTGCTGATATAACTTATATCAAAACCTGCATTGAGAGTTGTACCTTATGCATTAGTGAGATGTGAGATGCATTGAATCAATGCAAAGGGTACAACCCCCAATCCATAGTGCTGATGGGATCACCTTTATATATATATATATATATATACACACACATGTATGAATGTATAGAGAGAGAGAGAGAGAGAGAGAATAACCTTTAGGCATTCTCCTCCCAGGAGAGTGCAGCCAACAACGGCACCATAACAGACCATGAACTGAATCGGGCCCACATAATACCGACCCCAATCTCGGCCCTGCAAAATCCAATAGTGTCAAATTGCCTGCAACCATTCGGATATAAGTGTGGGTTTGTTTGTGTATCCTCAAATATACCTATATTTTATATATTTATTTGGGCAATGGATTTAAGATGAGACGACCGCCCTCCGACTTTATTTGTAAACTTCACTTCTTTTTATTTTTTAAGATTTTATGAAAAATATAAAAGATTTTTACGAAAATTAGTCTCATAATCTACTAGATAATATTATTTTAAATAATTTTGTAGAATAAAATTTTTTCCAAAATTTGTCGTTTGAAAGGACTTTTAAACCATTTATAATCTCTATTTCATTTTAGAAAAATGAAAATTATTAATGGCAAAAAATTTAACTTAAACAATAGATTTTAGACACAAAAAAATTTATAAAGTTATTCAAAATGATGATTTCTAGTAAACAAAAGAATCAGTTTTCTTAAAAACCTTTTATATCTTTTATAAAATGTTGAAAATTTTAAAATAAATAAAGTTTACAAATAAAGTCGAGAGGTTGCAATATCCACCCACATGATAGGATCAGACCGAGGTTAAATTATGGGGTCTGGCCCATTCATGAAACCTTTGGCTATTGATACGAGGCCCAATAGCATAATCAATAAGCCGACCTCCCAAATTTATTGGATTGCGTGTCAGAACTGAGTTGGTTCAAAGCAGAAAAAGTCAAAGAAGGAAGGAATTATTTTTGGATCTTTATTACTATTACTATATATTTTTTTTCTGGCATATAAAATACCAAATTTATAGCACGTGGTCAAGTTTACAACCTCACGTGGGCCGTCGCAGTCTAATCATCAACTTTTTGAAAAGTCCAGCCCACTAAACGAAAGCACCAACCATTTTTTTTTATTTTTTTTGGTTCAAAAAAGGCGACAACTAAGACGTATACAGTATTCCCACCTCTTAGAAAGGAAATGTAAATTTGTAATGGAATTGATCATTGATGTCATATTTAGAGACAGCAACCCAACTTTCAAACCCTTTGATTAATTTCTACATATAATTTGATCCCAATTCAACATAAAAATGATAGTTTTTTCTTCTAGAATTGTGTTTGAACAATATTAAAGATACCAGATGGAATATCAATCAACATGTTATGTGACTGGTACAATCATAAATAATAATAAATAAAAAAAGAAAAAAAAAAGGAGGTGCAAAAAATCATATAAGATTTAGTAAAATGTCTATGTCCATAACGGGGAAAGAGATCAAATTCCATCATTAACAATAATGATTCGTCACATAATTACACATTGGGTTACCGGGGTTTACAACCCCTACCTTTCAAAAAGGTCCATTAGCGTAACTTCTTGGAATTAAATAATAAATAAATATAAGACACCTTACAACACAACAAATGTACTAAAGTGAGACTTAGACTTACGGTTTCTCTTAGCTTTTTCCAAAAAAAAGAAGAAAAAAAAGAGAGAAAGTGCTCAATTGACATTTGAATCTAAGGGAAACACTTCTAGCTAGGAAAGGACAATTCATACCATTGACCTTGTAACCTATGTATTGATCCACACATACCTCCATAACATGCACCGATTAATGCATGCATGATGGTTTGATCATCGTGATTGACAGTAAATTTTCTCTAAAAAAATTAGGTCAGAAGAAGAACCTACCTATAACGTAGGGTGAATGTTGTATGGTGTGCCACTTTGACTATCATCTATATATATATATATATATATATATAACTTATACGTAAAGGTAGAAAACAGTGGCCGGTGACTCCCACATGTGAAGCAAATCATTTAAACTTATTTAAATCATACTTTGCTTTGTAATCCAAAAATCATGCTTTGCTTTACACTTTAGTTGCGGCAGGAAGGTTCAAAATGGCTTTGACAGAGACGGCGGAAATATTGGAATCTAAAGTTATCAAAATGAGGAAGCCAAACAAAATTCAAGGCGGCGCGATAACGAAGAAAAAGTGGAAAAGAAAATAGTCACCCCACGAGAAGTCGGTAGTCTGACAGCGTTTTGGGAAAATGATCTCATGGGCTCGAGTCTATAATAATGAGTCATAAAATCATTGAAATAATAAGAGATAATTGGTTCGTGGAACATCGGGAATGGCACATCCCATTATATATATTGGCACCTCCCAAATCTTACCATGTCTACACAAGAAAAATTATGTGCCTAAGTGTTTAGCTTTGATAAAGTCTGACATGATCAACAACGTCACTCGAACTTACACGAAGTTATCAGGGTATAAGTCGGTTTTTCAAAAGAACTTATATGACCCAATTTTTTTCAACTTAAATTAACCTGTTTAATAAACTTATATATTGTGTTAAACCGCAATTATTTAACCAGAATTTACCTCCCAAAAAAAATAGTTTTGTTAAAATAACTATTACGGAGTATAACATTTAAAATAATAATAATAATAAATAAATAAAAGGACAAATATATAACTCCATCATATTTTTATTCCATAACTAACACCATAGTCCACTCTTAAAGGGTGGACCGAGTTGGACCGAGTGATCTCAAAGGTTTTTACCAGGTAAAAAAGTTTTTTATTTAACTTTCACCCTTTTCCTCTTAAGATCATCTTAAAAGATTTCGTCCTGTAATTATCCTGTCCATAGCCTATTAATTTCCAAAAAGAAAACCATAGCCCTTTCACCAACTTAGGTAAGAAATAGTTATTGAAGGAGTGAGGGAGGGTGAATGATTGAGGGAACACCGTGGTCCTTGGACTGACATGTAGCAGAGGATACGTGTACATGGTGATAAATTTTTCTGCAGCATGGGTTCGCCAGCGGGTCCATGTCGTTCCTTTGTTCTATAGTCGGGGATTTTGATGGCTTAACACGACTCAACACTAGAGATTGATTGTGGTGTCCAACTCTCTCATCACCACTTGTTTTTTTTTTCTGACCCAATGGCGCATTTGTCTCCAGTTTTCAGAGGGGGCCAGTCAATATTTCCAAAGTGCAGCATTACTTGACCTTTAACCATTATACTATATAACCTAATAAGCAAGAGAAAAATTAGTCACTCTACTAGATATTAAATTAGAGACATTCATTACCCAGCATTGTAGTCTCCTCTTTGCCTCACTTATTAAATCAATAATTTCGAATTCGAGTTTATTAATTGTTTAAAAAATAATAAAAAAATAAATTGCTTCTTACGTGTAATTATGGCGATGGATAACTTATGTTTAGAGAACACAAATGCAAGACTTCCACACCGAGTAAATCAATAATTTTGTGTGAAAGTATGAATATAAACTGAGTGCGCACGTATTGTTGGATTGTTTGAATAATGTGATTTTGGACAGGCATTTTATATATATCAGCAGGAAATTAAAAGAGTGTTTTTAAATATTAGAAAGTGATTTTACCCAAAATGTCGTGAGCCATGTCCCGGAACCGGAGATGGCGTCGGCCCAATTCAGCATGGTGCTCGAGAACCAGTGACAACAAATTGTAGGAATAGAAAGACACAGCGGCGCCGATGACCAAACATAGGACTCCGGCAGCCCATCCGAGCAAGGCAAAAGCATAGGGCAGACTCAAGAGAGCAGGAGCAACTATTGAAGTTGTCAAGTGGTAGCCACAATGCATCCATGATCCTGCACATAATTAAGACATCATACAAATCAGAATAATGTTTTTATTTTTCCTCCCTTTAAAATCTGAAAAATTATAAAATGGTAAGTAACCCAAGAAGGACAAAAGGCATTTATTTATTTTAGTTATATGTATTAAACAAGAAAGTGATACTATATTAATTACTATTGCCAATGGAACAACTATGGGGGATAAGTCAAACAAGGCAAAACCAGATTTCTGGTCAAAACTGTTAAAATATTAGCTAATATATCCGAATTGAGCGGTTCTAGTTTCGCTACTGGCATGATACCATATCATTATGATGGAAAACTGTCTCATGTGGTGATTGCCATGTCATCAACATATATCATAATATTATTTATGAACGACGAAACATATATAATTTTTAGAAATCCTTTTATTATGTTGATGCGGCGACTTCATATTAATTGTCATATAAAAATTTTTTTTTTTTTTTTGGATAAAATAATGGTAAGAGAAATATTTTTCTTTTAAATTATTTTTTTTGGCAATATCACTTCTTTTTTTTTTTTTTTTTTTTTTTTTTTTTTTTTGGGGGGATAAGTGCAAAATCACTTCCATTAAAATGGTTTCACATTTGGTCGATCATTAGATGGTAGTAGGTGGAGACAAGCTAATTTGGAGAAAACCATTTGGCACTTGGAATTTCCATTCCCTTTATGGGAATTTGGGCATAAGACAAAAAAGGTTGCAACTCGAAAATGGAAGAGTGAATTGGACGAGCATGAGGGGAACTTCTCGCACCCCTTTTGCAGGAAAGGTGGTTGTCATCGTTGTTAGCAACCAAAAAAATGACATCTAGCTCCAATACACCGACTCATATAAATAAATAAATAAATATTTATTTATTTTTATATATTCATCAACCTCTATGACCTAGCAGACAGCATGAGTTTAATCTATTTGATGACAAAAAGGAAAAAAAAAAAAGAGAGAGACCATATATAATGGTTTTGGAGTTGAGGACTATGGACTTGAGGTTTGTATAGGATCATCAGTGGCACAAATGCTTTGTAGGTAAAATAAATTGGGACTAAAATATGCCAATATATATATATAGAGAGAGAGAGAGAGAGAGAGAGAGGATGATGAGACCGATGAGAAGAGGGACAAGTTGGTGATGGAAGTAATAATAAAGGAAAGAAGAAGGGAGAAGAGACGACGACGACGATGATAGTTATTAAATAAAGAAGTACCAAAAGGAAAAAAAATGAAAATGAAAAATACCTTTGGATTTGAGAACAAAGAGAGCACCAGCATCAAGGTCCTTTCCAGGTTGAGGAGGTTGTTGAGGATTAACCTCTGGACCCTCTCCTTCCTCATACACCCCTATTGAGCTTGGACGCACTGTACCCATCTCTCTCTCTCTCTGTCTCTCTCTCTCAAGATAGACTAGAACTCTAGAGGATATAAAATATATATTTACACCTGTTTATATGTACTTATATAGTCAACCAGATGCGTATGATATGATGCCCATAATCTTTGACTCATAATAAAGCATGATTCTACTTAACATTCAACCTTAGTTTTTTTATTTATTTTGCTCTTTAGAGAGAGAACAAAAGGAGGGAGCTCGGAGTTGGTTTCGTAACAGCAGCGTCAAAAAACCATATCCCACGTAGATTAATCATAAATTGTGACATTACTTTATATATCTGTTTAAGCCATCCATTTATAATTTTAGGTTTTTCGATTGAAAATTTTACAAGTAGTGTGCTGTGCATATCACACAGCTGGTGGTACAAGCTTGAATCTATTGGGTTTGGCCCACTTCATATCTAGAGGTATTACATAAAGGGAATGGCTATTGCAACCCCCTATTTTTATCATCCCACCTCTCATCTTTTACGTTTTTAGGGTTTTATATAAAATATGAAGGGTTTTTATGAATACTGGTTGTGATGTCTTCTAAAAAACATTATTTTGAACAACTTTGTAGAAGAAAATTTTTTCTAAATCTATCATTTAAATATACTTTTTAGTCATTTATAGCCTTTATTTCACTTTTTGCCAAAAAGTCTACCTAAATTATTGATTTTGGAAAAACTTTCTTCTGCAAAGTTGTTCAAAATGATGTTTTCTAGTAGATCAAGCGACCGGTTTTTGTAAAAACCTTTCATATTTTTCATAAAATCTTAAAAACCAAAAAGAAAATGGTGAAGTGATAAAAATGAGGGGTTGCAATAGCCGTTCCCTTACGTAAAATCTGGCTCTGTGTAAGGATTATGACCTATGGGCCTCTAGTGGGCTTGTTTTTGTTTTTATTTTGGGAACGGCTATTGCAACCCCCCATTCCTATAAGCCCACCCCCCATCCTTTAGGTTTTTAAGGTTTTATGCAAAATATAGAAAGTTTTTATGAAAACCGGCCGTGATGTCCACTAGAAAACATCATTTTGAATAACTTTACAGAAGAAAGTTTTTCCAAAATCTATCGTTTAAATATACTTTTTAACCATTTATAGCCTTTATTTCATTTTTTGCCAAAAAGTCTACCTAAACGATAAATTTTAAAAAAACTTTCTTCTGCAAAGTTGTTCAAAATGATGTTTTCTAGTGGACATCACGGCCGGTTTTCATAAAAACTTTTTATATTTTGCATAAAACCTTAAAAACCTAAAGGATGGGGGTGGGCTTATAGGAATGGGGGGTTGCAATAGCTGTTCCCTTTTATTTTTCTTCAATTGGGGTTTTAAGGGTGGGGTGAAGGGTAATGTTATAATCCAATAATTTCATGGAGCAAAGGAAAAGCTTTTTCTTCTTTTTTTTCTTTTTTTTTTTTGAGGGGAGCTCTGGAGAACAGTTGATTCCAATGCCAATATTTTCAAAAAGAAAAATACTTTTGATCCATATTAATGACTCATACACTAATAGGATATGGGTCCCACATCATCGTGAGCCCCATATTATATTAGTGGGTCTTTAAGATGGGTCAAATAGTAATGCTATTTTTAAAATTGTAATCACTATGCTAAGACTTCAGTTTGATTCATTTTTAGCAGATAACTTCAATGGAATCTTGAATGGCAGAAGATATTTTTCGATTCCAGATTGAATAATCCATGGGCTCCTCTCCAATTTGTCAAATTTGGGCTTGGACTTAAGATGATAACAAATCTGGATTTTTGGTCAGACTACATTGGTTAAATTTTTTTATAAAAGGAATCAATTCATTATTATGAATAATAATTCATGCGACTTGGAAAACAAATTCATACAAATCATCCATGCATATGGACCATAAAGTAATGAGAAACTGATTTCTCCATGTAGTGTAATCAATAACATTTTTTTTTTTCCGAAGAAAATAAAATAAAACTCATAAACGACACATTACAATTCTTTCAAAATCTTCTAAGATAACTTCCCATAATTGCATAGCAAATTAATTTTCCCAAATTACAGCATCCACATAGTTGTAACTAAGATTAACAATGCTCTAATGATACCTATAGCTTTATAAGTCCCCCAAATAGCATTACATAAAACATTTCTAAACTAGTTTAGATTGTATTTTAAAAATATTGCTATTTCACTTATGTATTTCACCCATATTCTCTCACCCGTCATATGTGGCAGTTTCTCATTTTTTCATATTGGGCCCGTTTTTACCTATTCACCTTAGACACATATGGTGGGTAAAAGGAGGTGTGTGATAAAAGTGGATCCTTAATTTAGTACTCTACTTCAAGATAGATCAAAATGGTTTATTATTTGACACTTTAATCCTTCCATCAAATTGAAGGTAATGGGTTTTGAAAGGGATTTTGGATATGTTGTTATTCTTATGGGCTTTTTTTAAATTAAAAAAAAAAAAATCAATATGGGCTTTGACCCAGACACAAATCAATCCATGGGTTTGTGGATAGAAAACATTTTTTAAGGATATTTTTTATATTTACCTTAAAAAATATGTAAGGTCTAAAAAAAAGTAAAAACAAAAAAACAAAACGGGAACCCACGTTTCTTGGAAGGAAACCCACGTTTCGTCCAGGTTCTGAATCTCTGTCTCTCTGTGATTGAAGTTTCAGGGTTGCCCAATGGCCCTCGAAGAAACGCAGGTTTCGCATCCCTGAATACCTCCCCCACCAAAAAAAAAAAAAAAAAAAAAAAAAAATCTCTTAACAAGAATTGAAGATCAGTGAAAATATCAGCTTTTAGCACCCACCTCAAACAATCACTTTCAGGTAAACTAATCTCTCTCTCTCTCTCTCTCTCTCTCTCTCTCTATATATATATATATATATAATATGTATATATGTGTGCTTACATACATATATTTATATCAATTGAAGCATTGAAACCCTAAACCCTAATTTACCCCAAAAATTATATATTGAAGAGGGCAAGAGGGTTTTGTGGAATGAACTGCATTGATCTCCTGCCCTAGGTTTCTATTCTGTTGTGTCTCTGTAAGTAGAATTACAAGATAACAGTATTAGTTATGGGAAGCAACCCTTTTGGGGTGCTCACAATTTTGTTTTGAAATATCACTGCTTTTTCAACTTCTTCTTTTTTCTTTTTTTAACTCAAAAATCTTAGAAAAGATAAAAAATACTAAATAACTATAATTGAGAGGTTGAGTTAGAGGTGGTGATATGCACGATGTGCACCCACAACACTCTAGATATCCCATCATAATGCACAAGAAAACATTGGGTAGTGGGTAGTTTATTAGAGTTCAAAAAACTATACTATCACTATTATACCCCTTTTAATATTTAGGTTTAAAATGCCATGATAGGGGTTTTTCTGAAAATAATTGTGAGCACACTGAGGCTTCCTCTTCCCTTTATAATAGTAAGTAGAAAGATGAACCATTGAAAGTTCTATTTTTATTTATAAAAAAATATAGAAAAATAAATTTTTATTCCATTTTTTTCCATAAAATGCGCTCCATAGTAGATAAGCACTCCAAGGGTCATATTATGTGCCACGCATCACTTGTGCACCATTACAGTTAAAATTTTGTACATGAGTATTCCATTCAAATATGTGATGCGGTAGTGAACACTGAAAGAGAGAGCTGCTAGGATATACTACATTAGATGATTTCACGACAAAAAGGACTCAATTTTTTTTTAATTTTTTTTATTTTTACTATTAAGTTTTAATTTGGTATTGCCACTTATCTGGTATCTTTTGCATTTTTCACAAAGAATACATAGTTTGTCTAAAGATGCTTTTAGTGGGGTGCAGAGTATAATTGAGAATTAGAAGGGAAAAGGGTAAGGAAATGGTTTTGTGCTGAAGATGATGAGCGAAAGGCGACACCCATTTCATGAAGCAACTGTTTCGAATAATTATTTTTTGATGTTTTTATGGATCATAGTTTATGGTTAGCTTTAGCTGTTGAATGTGCAACAACTATTGGTTTCTTGTTGATTATCAATCAGTGACTGAGAGACGAGATGTAAAATTCAAAAGCTTCTTGTTGGTTATCAATCAGTGATGTTTCAAGCACATTTGTTTTCAATATGCTTTAAGATCTAACGAGGATGGTGAATGGAAGAGATGCCTGGCATAAGGTACTTTGAAAGATATGGATGACAGAAACCCAATGCACAGATTGACTTTTATATGCAAAATTACTAGAGCGATGTCCTTATTGCTGAGACACATGTATTTCAGCTGAATTGATGTTAAAAATTGAGTAGCATAAAATATCAGTTTGTTATCACTAATAGAATTTCCATTGTAAGATTTGACGCAACCAAAGTTAAGACAATGAGTATGAGGAATTTCTGGAGCCAATATATGATTAACATGATGAGGAAGAAGAGGTGGATGTTATGAGAGTGCAAGGTGAGAATTTAGTGATCTAAAGGTAGTATTAGCTGTTTGACAGCTTGAAGATTAGAGGCAGTGTAACATTTTCTCCACACTTAATATGTGTCTAGGGAAAGGTATTTTTGTCCTTTTGGATACGAACAGTGGCAGGAATATAATGCCAAGGGGGTGCCATGTACAAGTGGAGGTTGCCATCTGAGAAGCATTTTCATCCCCCTAGGTGGCTGGGCTTCAACAATTTAATGAAGTTCTCATTATAACTACTTTTAGCTCAATTTACTATGGGTGATAATTTAAAGATGAGGTGTGAGTGGAGTTGCATCCATGGATGTGTGTCATATAGATACACTCACACTCTTTTAGGAAGACCTTGGTTGTTTGACCACAACATGATTCATCTTATTGATGCATATGCATTCCAAAAAGATGGTAGATGCTCACTTTGCCTAAAGGATAGCACGGTTACATGCTTACTTACTACTTGACAACTCAATAGAGAAAGCAAGGAGGCTAGAATTGTTTATATGCTAGTTAGGAGGACTCTATCGATTTAGAATTTGTTGATGGAAATTGGTGAGTTAGTCAGTGAAGATTAGTCCAGCTTGTCAATGTTGATTTGGAGTGTGCATGGGATCAATTTGATTTGAGGAGCTATTTTGCCAAATGAGGAAGCTTTTCTTTGGCACCAATCATCAGGGGGCTGAAATGAGAAGACAATTGAAAGGAGTCAATTGCAAATGGATTGGAGTGTGAGAGCAAGAGCCCATGTTCTGTAGCAGCTTTGCTTATACCCAAAAAAAAAATTAAGAAAAAAAAAGAGGACAGTTTGTGGAGTGTGTTTCAACAGTTATGCGAAAGATAAGATGATTGTGAAGTACGGGTTTCCAGGCCTAAGATTAGATATGTTTGATATATTGGTTTGCAAGGTGTTCTCTAAGGTTGATTTGTGCAGCTACCAAATCACCAAATCAAACTTAGTGGTGGAGAGGAATAAAAGACATCCTTTAGAACACTGGATGGCTTATATAAATGGCTCGTGATGATATTCAGGTTGTCTAGAGCTCTTTGGCATTAGTTCCTTTGTAGTATGGTTCATCTGAATATGAAATTCAATCCTGGAAAATATTTTGATGATATTTGTTTAGATGGCATAAGTATTTAATAAGGAGTTGACATGTGTCATCTGACTATCTAAGTCATCTGGCCTACCTCCTTCAATAGAAGCTTATTTGGGCATGACTGCATGAGGCCTATCTTTTTATAGGAGCTGGGTGGGTTTTAGGGTGACAAAAACCTAGGATAAGTTGACACCTTAGAGGCTTGTTCCTTACACTTTCTTTGTGCTTTGGCCCTCGTAAGCCCACTTGGGCTGATGACAGGACCTAAGGGCTAGGGCGCTGAAAGCCTAAAGCACTTTATCTCAGCCCATTCCTTTGAGATAGCTTGAGGGTATTGAATTGGTGGTTAGAGTGAATAAGGGTTAACCGAGCTAGTTGAGTTGTTCACCCTATAACTGGGATGGCACGCCTTTGGTCTTGGTCACCAGAGAGAAATGAGGTCCATATTGTCCATTGGACACAAGCTACAGACATTGTGGGCTCATTAGATGGCTCTTGTACCTACAACTATAAATAACCCATCGGATGTAAAATATGAGTATATTGGTGGACTCATGCCTTGGGGTTGAGTTTATGTCTTTGACTAGAAGCGTTGGAGGTTGACTTTGGCACATTTGTCTGGCGCCCTCCCATTGAGGACACATGGTGTGCTTTAATTAGCTAAGAGTATATGTAGACTTTGTGGTATATATGATAAATAGAAAACTTTATTCTTGAGAAAATAGAAGGGAAAAGAAAGTGCAAAGCACCCCTTAAACCTGAGTCTCAAGAGCAACACAAACCAAACTGCATTCAGGAAACAAAACAAAATCTAGCAAACCCTAACTGAAAATAACACTCACCCAATCCCAACACCATACCCAATCAGAAAGGTAAGATTGGACTCCATTCACTGCATTTAGGGTGTCCTTCTCCTTTCCATCAAAGCTTCTAGAGTTCCTAACTTTTCAAATTCTCTAAGCAAACTGCAAAAAGAACAAGTTTTGAAATTGATTTGCCTCTTGGACCAAAAGCCTCAATGCTCAAGTAACAGGAGACCCTCCAAGGACATTAGAAACACCCACAAAACCCCTAACTGAGAACTCAGAAAAGGCCAAATATTTGCTGAGAACCTGACAGTGGATGAGGAGGTAATTTTATTGATTCCTCTGAGCAAAAGACATAATACAATGATTGTAAGAGGTATGAATTGGGTCCATGGTAAGAATTATAAGGGAAAGGCTGTGAACTGGCCGCTGCTTGCTTTGAGGCATGAGTTCTGCCTCTTCGTTGTCAGGTCTGAATATTCCTTAAAATTTTCATCCAATTTTGCTTTTTAAGCATGATCGGTATGAATTTCAAAAGAATACTTAAACATGACAGCTTTGAGGGAGACCTCATAGTGGCAACATGTTTTTTATTGCTTTGTTATGAAATGGTAACAAGTTTTGGGAATTTGCATTCCTTCCCCTATATTTGCTGAAAATTTGTTTACGTCAACTGCATGGCTATCAAACAGTAGGCATTGCTATCCCTACCATTCATAGCATTGGTTAACTAGTGCCATGTTATGCGACTATTTGCGTTATTATTTGTAGTTATGGTTTTAAATCGTAAGAGGTTTGTTTTACTATAAATGCGTTTGTTGTGCAAGAGGTGATATGAGGCAGAGGGTTCCAAACCTGGTTGGGTTCCATCTAGGGGAATCTCTGAGGTGGCAGGTTATCCCCATCAAATGATCTTAAGGGTGCAATTTAGTTCATAACTTTTGTTTGTCACGGATTTCAACTATTTGCAGAAGTCAAACATGGTGTGGTGCCATCATATGCAGATGACAGAATATATATATGTATTTTAAGATTGAGCTCATCGTTACATCTTTCATTTATATATTTTCAAGTTGAATAACAATCTTAGCAAATCTCTAGAGTTCAAAGTTATTAGTTATAAACTGTTCACATGCAAAGTACCGTTCACATGCAAAGTACAGCATTTCACTATGGTGCTCTTTTATTTTATCGGGCATTCATTTTCTTACATTATTTTTCTTTCTTGGTGCATAGAACTCTGGCTCGAAGGTATGCCATCAGAGTCTGATAAGTGGGGATGGAAACATGTTAGTGTGTTTGGTGGGTTTGACAAGGGAAGTGGTACAAAAAGGTGGAAATGCAACCACTGTAATCTACGATATAATGGGTCTTATTCACGTGTTAGAGCCCACCTTCTTGGGTTCACAGGTGTAGGGGTCAAGAGCTGTCCAGCAATAGACAAGTCTTTGAGAGAAGCATTGCAGATCCTAGAGGAGGAGCGCCTTGCTCGGAAAAAGAAAAGGACATCTGGAATTTTGAAGCCTGGCAAGCGCATTCGGACTTCGCAACCGAGTGTTACCTGTGTTCGGAAATCTATTGCAAAAGAAGATGTAGATGACATAGTAGCCAGATTTTTCTATGCCGATGGATTGAATATTAATGTTGTCAATTCCCCTTACTTCCAGGAATTGGTCAAAGCAATTGCTGCATTTGGCCCCGGGTATGAACCTCCATCAGTAGACAAGTTCCCTGATTCCTTTTTGAGTAAAGAGAAAGCAAGGATAGAAAAATCCATGGCTCTAGTTAGGGAATCCTGGCCTCACACGGCCTGCACAATACTCTGTGTCAATCGTTCAGGTGGCACGCTGGGCTCCTTCTATATTTCTATATTCGTCTCAAGTCCAAGGGGACTTCTATTTTTGAAAGCAGTAGAAATAAACGATGGTGATGCATTGGAAAATGTGTTTTCCAGTGTTCTTAGTGATGCAATCATGGAAATTGGGCCCAAAAATGTGCTTCAGATAATCTCACATTTAGGCCATGGCGGTGAATCTTTTGAGTCGCTTATTATGTCAAAGTTCCCGAGTATATTCTGGTCTCCTTGTACATCACATGCTGCCCGCCTGTTGATGGAGGACATAGCTGAACTAGATTGGATAAAGCCTATTGTCATGTGTGCTAAGGGGATAGAGCAATGCATACTGACATATCAGTGTTCTTCTCAAAATGTTTTCACTCAAAATTTGAAAGAGAGCTCTAACCCACTTTCTGCCAAGTTTGCACCTTCCTATTGCATTGTCCAGAGGATATTTGAGCTAAAGCAAGCACTGCAGGAGGTAGTTGTTGGTGAAGAGTGGAAACAATGGAAGCTTACAATCCCAGAGGACATTATCAATATTGAAAATGCCATTATAGGAGACAATTTCTGGAGCAGGGTCCATCTGTTTTTGCAGTTGTGTGAGCCTTTTGTAAGGTTACTTGCTACACTTAATATTGACAAGTCTGTCATGGGTGATGTTTACGATTGGCGGGTTCAGGCTCTTGAAGCCACGAGGAGCAAGGGAATCGATGACATTGCTTTGAATCAACTGGAAGTGCTGATAGAGAACAGATGGGACATGTTATTTTCCCCTCTTCATGCTGCAGGTTATATACTCAACCCTAGATATTTTGGGAAAGGTCAAACCAAGGATAAAACTGTAATGCGGGGTTGGAAAGCTACTCTAGAGAGATATGAATGTGACAGTGCTGCTAGACGGATTCTTCGAGAGCAGCTTGGCTCTTACTTGCGACTAGAAGGATCCTTGGGAGAGGAAGATGCTATGGATTGTAGAGATAAGATGGACCCAGTGGCATGGTGGGAGAATTTTGGTTCTGAAATACCCCACTTACAGACATTAGCCATAAAGATTCTGAGCCAGGTTTCAAGTGTTGTGATATGTCAAGAGAGTTGGCAAGATAATGATTTTCCATATCGAGAAATGGCTGACAGGTTGGGGGTGGAAAGAGTGGAAGATGTTGTGTTTGTCCGGAACAATCTCAGGCTTCATAGCCAAAGAATGGGGAATGTGAACTCACCATCTGGCCAAAGAAATGTGAATTCAAGCTCCCCATCCGGAGTTAAGACATGGGACAGCTCTCGTCTTGATCAAAGAAAGGGGATAGTAAATATCCATACAAGATTATGATAATGCCTCTGCCACTTTCATTTTGTCTCTGGACTTGATGAAAATTGGGCCACTGCAGAAGCTTGTTTGATTAGTATGCTGGATGAAGTAATGAACTTTGAAGTGGTGAATTAGTGAGTGGGGTTGTGTACTTCTGCGGGCGACTTGTGATGAATTCATTACTCATGGACTTAACTAAAAGCAGGTTGCGGATGACCTAGGTTCAATTGCATAATCATGCGTTTCACTTTGATTAAGGTGACTGTCTGCAGAGTTTTTTCGGGTTAGTGATTTAATGTATGTTAATTTAAAAGGCATTTGCCATGTAAAAGGCACCGCATTTATAATTTAACTGATATATATGTAAAAATCAAGGTTAGTGCTCTCCTTATAAGGTTTATACATGTTTGTGACGGTTTTCTGGGTTGCATAATAGATCGAGTACCATTGGCCAGATATTTCAATGTCTTTTACCAATGTGCCGATGTTGACTGCAAATACACATTAGGTTGGATCATTTTAGATATAATGCAAGCCAAAGAGGTAAAGTAGTTCTATTTTTAATTGTTTCCATGGGCTTGCAGTTACTAATGGCAATGGCTTTATCATGACTTAAGCTGAGAGAGCAAGGAAAAGTGTGTTATCTAGGGTTAATAGGAACAACACGAAATTATGATTGTAGTTGGTGCCATTATTGTTGCATTGCTGCACCAGCAATTGAACTCACTTTACCAACATGGAATTAACTATACACTGGGAGTGAGCAAACATCATATAGTTGGTGGAAAACCTTGGTAAGCAAGGCCCACTTATCAGGTTGTCATGACTCATAACTCGATGAGGTATCTGTGGCTGCAATTGTAATTCTATCCTCCATTGCTCAAACCAATCAAACTTACTGCATCTCTCTCTCTCTCTCTCTCTCTCTCTCTCTCTGGTATGATATGGATCATTGGGAATTTATTATTTATTTATACTTCTCTGTAGTGGGGAAGGAAAATGATTTTTAATGCAGCATTAGAGCTACTCTCAGGAACAATGAGAAGAGTCAAAAGGAAATTAAGAAGATTTAAAGCAATGTGGGCTGTTAATAATCAAGCCCGCCAAGGAAAGATGACACTAGAGTACACAACAAGTGTTTACATCATAGTCAATTGAAGGGGAATAAAGGGTCATAAAAAATGGAGAACATGGATAGGGAAAGACAATTAGTAAGCAGAGAAGGTCTCGATGACAATTTTTTAATTTTTTTAAAAAAAAATAGAGGGGGGGCGGGGGGGGGGGGGGGGGGGGGGGGGGGGGGTGGTTGGAGATAAGACTTGAAAGATCATGTGTAAGATGTAAACTTTGACTTAGAGATAACTATGGTGTAAAATGAGGAAATTGAGAATGACCCAAATCCCTCCTCCAATGCAATCATATTAGAAAACTACTGATGCAGTTCTTCTGACAAAAGGAATTTTCACTAAAAAAATTGCAATTTTTTTTGTGGTAGGTATTTTAAAAAAAAAAAAAAAAAACATATATGTTGAGGTGCTTTGCGTCATGACTCTGTGACTTTGATTGTGATTGTTGATAATCAACGCGTGTGTATGATCAACAATCATGATCAATGTTACACACTTGAACATCAGCATATTATTATATAAGATTTGAACCCTAAACCTAGCCATCACCGGCCCACCCCTTTAAGACATGAGGCAAGGGCCTAGCAGCATATTGAAGGTATCAATCTAAGCATAAGGAATAATGGGAGCAAGTTTGAAGGGAAGGAGGGTGGGGGTTTTTTTCCTTCTCTGTCACTCATTTTCCAAACACATGTGAGGCAACATGCACTTTGACAGAAGGACATGCAAATTTTTGAAGTGGTCACGTGCAAGTGGAGCCCACCCAATTGTCCCCGTTGGTCATCACGAGTTTAAACCTAAAATTCACACTTTGATTGGATCAAATCAGAGCTGGTTAGGTGCCTGCATCTCTATCACCACTTGGACCTTATCATTTCTTTTTTCCTTTTTTATTTATAATATTTTATCAATTACAATGTGTCGGTTAACCAACACCAGCCCATTGGTTCCATGTTGAATATTCTTACTCATATTATAAAAAATAAAAAATAAATAAAAATGAAAAAAGAAAAGAGTTATTATCATTTTATGAAAACACGTTTTTGAGAACAGTTTTCAGAGTACAAAACCAAACAGATCCTAAAACTCTCTTTCGCAAAAGTAATCATTTTTCTCCTGATATTCCTCACTTTCAAAACCAAGAAAGATCTCTTACAACCCCACAAAGAAACCCGCGTTAAGAACCTTTATTTTCTTAACAATTTTCTTAAAACCTTGAAGTTTATCAAATGGTTTTTTACACTACCTACACATTTGACATCATTTTCTTGATACTTCCCACTTCCCAAACGAATGACTAGTTACACCTAATGGCTTGGAAAGATTTCTCAATTGACACATTAAGAAATTAATCATTGAGGGAATCCTTGACGTGGAAAATGCCCATGATGTGGGATAGTATGAACCTGCAGACATTGTGCTTCCTAAAAATGCCAAAAGGTTAAGCTTTCAAGCTCTCGAAAACTTTCTTTCTTTTTTTTTTTTTATAAATAAAATGATTATAATATAAACATAGATTACTATTGCAAAAGTCCTAAAACAAGAATTGATGGTCGAACAACCATCTCAGTATACCTTCTTTGATATATTTAAAAAATTTGTTTAAGTCACACCACGCCAATTATTGTTGCATTTAAACACCGAAGTCGACCCCTAATCGGAAACGGCATTTTTATTTTTTATTTTTTATTTTTTTATCATAAATTGCAACAGTTCTTGACGTGTACATTACTACATTTAACTAATAACACTCCCACCCCCCCCCCCCCCCCCAAAAAAAAAAAAGAAAAAGAAAAAAAAAAAGGGAGGAGGAATCAGCCAACCCATTCCAAGGCATATATGGCGTGAGCATGTCAATTTGCAACTTTGATTTGTCTAATTGGAATTAATTATCTGAGAAGGAAAACTTTGATTTGTCTAGTAGGCCTGCATCCAGAAAAGGATGATGAATTTGAGGACTTTGTTGATTGTACATCAACTGACTAGTCTCCTACGTTGCTTGTAAATCTATCTTAACAAATGAAGAATGAGTCCATAATGTAACCATGGCAAATGAAAATTTCATGAAAGAGCAAAAATGTCAAAAGGGGGTAAACTGTAATCTTCACTTTGAAAGAGAAATTGATAGGAAAACTAATCTATATATTTTTCAAAACTATACTAGGGTATTTTTTATTTTTCCTTTTTTTTATGAACTACCTCTTATAAATTTATTATTACCAAAAAAAAAAAGAAAAAATCCCCAACGGATAGGGACAGAACCAAGATTTCATCTGGGGGGGCCAAAGCAAAAACTAAAAAAATTTCACCACATAAGAGTGATAAAGATAAAAAAATTCAAGACTAAATTAGTAGAAAGAAAACAAAATTAGTGAGGGTTTTGATTTTGGAGGGGACAAGTGTAACTTTTGAATCAAATTATGTACTTATATAGTTATATGTATATATATACATATACTTTTAAAAACTTAAAAATTAGGGGTGGGGGGGGGGGGGGGGGGCATTGCCCCCTTAGGCCTATATATAGTTTCATCACTACCAACAGAGGTATTTAGACTTTCGGTCTAATTAATCTCTTGAATATAGATACGCTATCACACATTCAAGATAAATTTAACTAGTGATTGGTCCCAAGGAAGTCTAATTTAGATAAACCTAACTAGTAATTGATCCTGTGGGAATCTAATTCAAGATAAACCTAAATGGTAATTAGTTCCACAAAGGAATGAAAATCTAATCTAGGACACACCTAAATTGGTGATTGGTCTGTAGAGAGGAGGGAATTTAATTCAGGATTTTTTAGTTCTCCATGTATAAGTCTAATGAACCACTAATTCTCCCATAGGATTACACCACCCTATTGTGTACTTGTTCTTTGTTATGTCAACTTGATAACATTTGTTCTCTTACTCATTTTAAAATCCTCTACCCACCTCACCCCCCCAATCATGAGTCTAATGATATATGACAAGAGACAAGTGTTAGAAGTTCTCTATCACATGATTTATAATAACAGGAATGGGCTTTTTGCTTTGACATGGGAACTTTGCTATGTACCTTTTTGCTCAAGACATTAAATTTTCCCCCAAGTTTGTTTTTGTGTATGAATGAGCAAGAGGACCACAAAAATAAAGGGTATGGGGAGGAAAAATACTGCAAAGAAGAATCCAAAGTCTGAAGAATCAAAGCACAGTCAAGTTAAAAAAAACATATATAGGGACAGTCAGTTGGTAGTTAAAATATACATAGGGACTGTTTGTTGGGAGAGAGGTGTCCTGACTTGGCTCAGAAAAGGAAAGGTTAGATAAATAGTTATGGATGGAAGCTTCACCAGTGTTTATCATTTTTTATTTTTTTATTTTTTTTCTAATACTTTTACTTGGGTTTTGTGTGCAAGAAAACATAATTGCATAATTTCTGTGTTCCTAGAAGCCCAATCTACTGACTTTTTGGCTTTGTTGAATATTATTTGTCAATGTGCCATTTTCTTTTTTATTTAATTAGTCAAGTGTGAGTTTTTTTTTTTTTTTTTTTTCAAATTAATTAAATAAATAAAAAAGGATATATTGAAAAGGAGGAAAGGACAAGTTGGGCATAACAAGGAGGTTCCACAGCCGACACTCTTTGGTGTTGGGTCAGCCTCTGTCAATGGGGGCACATTGTCCTGATGTGGTTAGCCTCACCTTTCCGCTTCTGGACTTTGGCTCAATTGAGGCGTGAGTGTCGGGTGAGTCTATGGTCAATAAGGAGAAAAACTGAGGCGTGGGTGTCGGGTGAGTCTATGGTCAATAAGAAGAAAAACTTTCAATGTAACCGTAATATGATCGAGTGATATTATAAGTCAATAAAAATTAAATGATATAAGATTATTAATGTATTTTTTACTTTCATAATTTTACTTTTCTTAGCTCTTATTGGCTTGTGACACCACTTGACTGTGTCACAGTAACATGGAAGACTCACTCATCAATAAGTGTGCGTGTGTATATATCTATCTATACTACCTATAAAAAGATGAATGTAAGAAAAACTTTTGATTGACTAATATACCCTTATTTTAATTTTTAAATACACAACTACCTACCCTTCTGCATATATAGGAAATATAGCAATATAAAAACTATGATTTTAAAACACATACCTTAATATATAAAACACAAATAGGAATTCAAAGGAAACGGAAACCATAATTCCTATATGATAAATAAAAATATATAGGAATATGGAAACTATAATTTTAAAACACATACCTTAATATATAACACAAAAATAGGAATTCAAAGGAAACGGAAACTATAATTCCTATATAATAAATAAACAGCCGGAACACATACCTTAATATATTCTAAAATACATACCTTAATATATAAAACACAAATAGGAATTCAAAGGAAACGGAAACTATAATTCCTATATCTATATCTATCTATACTACCTATAAAAAGGTGAATGTTAGAAAAACTTTTGATTGACTAATATACCCTTATTTTAAATTTTAAATACACAATTATCCTTCTGCACCCTTTTAATATTATTGTAGTTGAATAGATGACAACTACTCTTGTAGTTAACTTATATAGGAAACATTTATTTTTGTATTTCATTAGAGTTCTATGCAAGGTATCTTCAATAATGATTAATTTTTTTTAATTTAAATTTTCATTTCAAATTGTCGAAGTTTTGTGGTTAATCAATATAATATTGGGAATTATTATATTCTAAATTTATTGGGAATTGTTATATTATAAATTTATTTGTGACTAACTTAAAATTTTTCAAATTAGTTATACTACTCACTATGAGTTTCATTAGAAGTAAAAATCTAACCAAACCGATATTAATTTCTAATCCTTTAAAAATTATTCTTTCATTTATATTTCATATTATTGAAAAATAACCACGTGCAACGCACGTGTGCCTACATCAGTATATATATATATATGGGAGAATTTTAGATTGGTCGATCTACGGGAAAATAATTACAAGTGGTAGTCACTTTTAATTAAGTTAGTAGTCATTTATCAGGAAGGTAGTAGGAATTTGTACTAAATTGTAATTATCTTCTATATAGTATCGATTATGTGAGCACGTACTCACTCAATTTATTTTAGCACTATGCATTAATAGTTGTATTTCGTGTATATATATAAGATGACGATCAAGTAAACACGTGCTAATATAACTTATAAACCCCGCATTTGGGATTATATCTTATGCATTATTGGATTATGGAATATGTTGAGCCAACACATTAATACAACCTTCAATGTATGGTACCGATATAATATCAACATGTGATGACCTGATCGGGACCATATATCTATACTATTATAGAAAGGAGTTGCACTTTTTGTTGGATGTACAAACTAAAGTACTGAAAAACCCTCATCTGATTTTGAGGAACAATTACATTTTATAGCTAAAATAGTCATTTTCACAAGCACTCCTAAATTCTCTCCACTTTCTTAAGGACTCCCAAAACCATATCTGCTTTCTACAACGATTACTTATAACTACCCCCAGTTGCCCAACTCCTCTATTTTTTTCATCTTTTAAAACTGTTTTCTTTCTCCCACTATTTTTAATCTTTTCTTTAGACGAGGGTTTTTTTTTTTTTTTTGCACATGCAACAAGTGTGCGCTGACATCTAGTATATATATATATATATATATATATATATGATTTTGATGATCTATGCGGATGACTTGCATAACGTCTCGCACAACACTTAAATGTATAACACTATCTGTGTATATGTATATATATATATATATATATATACACACATGATATCCTCAACTTTTTAAAGCTTAGTGAATTGTGGACAGTGGACCAACACCCAATAAAAAAAAGGGTTAAACCCAAATTGTTGCACTAAATTTGATGTTTCCTTACTACTTAATCCTAAATCCTAATGAAAATCAGCGAGGGAAAGATGAGGGTGTATATATGAGAATATATTCAAGTGTTTAAACTCTAATGGTACGTATATGTGACACCGATTAGGATTGCCTTATTTTTTCCTTGATTAACGATTAGGGATATTTATTTTTATCATGTGTTCATATATATTACTCACAAACGATCTCGATTAGCGTTACATAGGCATATTATCGAATACATAATGATTACTACATTATATATATATATATATTCTTATTATTGGAGGTTGTCCCTTGCATCCTCCTTTTGGCCAATCCACTTTATTTAGGACCATATATTCGCTATGTTGAAAATCGTACCAACTTGAAGCACAAAAGCTTTTAAAAGCAGTCCAAATATTATTCATTAGTATTAGTATATGAGCATACTGTGACAAAAAAAAATAAAATAAAAAATTAGTATACGGGCATACGTATACCATCTGTGTGAAATTTGTCGGTCTCTCTCTCTAGTTTTATTTTTATTTATATTTATTTATTTGTTTTGGTTAACAAATTTGTCGGTCAACAGTAAAGGGCATTCATATATGCAAATATATTGGGGAAAAGTGGCATAAAGTGGGAAAAGCTTGGTTCTGTGGCCAAACCTGGGCCTCCCCCACACCAAATAGTAAAAATGAAAATGAATGCCCTTTTTTCATTTTTCCATTACTTGTTTGGACTCTCAAATGGGAACCTTTGATCATGAAAGTTTAGGGTTCTTATCTACTGCCTCCTTCCCAAGGGCCGACCTCTTTGAAAATGTTCACAATTTTATATGCAATTAATCCAATTACATTTCATGTATTTAAGTTAATTTCTCAATATTGTCCTTTTATTGTTTGACATTTTCAATTGAAAATTAATAATGGGTAAAGATCATTTTAGTATCTTGAACTTTTTTAAAAATCCCAATATAGTATCTAAACTATTTTTTCTCTCAATTTAATACCTAAATTTCACTGCCGTGCTTAAATGTGGTCCCAACCTCAAACGCCATTCAAATAGTTAACGAAAATCTCACGTGCTATCAAGTGAGTGACATGTAGCATCCCACGTGGAACCTATATGTTAAGGACGGTTAAAATATCATAATTTAATACACTTTTAGTATCATATACTTTCATTTAGTTCCAATTTAGTACATAAACTAAATTTAAAAAAAAAAAAAAATCTAAGTTGATACCTCAACTATGTTGAATTGTACAAATTTGGACAAGGCATAAGATTTAGCAAAATTGATTTTCTAAAATTGATTTTTTTTAAACTTATTATAATGGAAAATGGACATTTACATGAAAACCTATAAATTTTTTAATTATAATTGCCCCATCCATACCATTATAGGTTTTTATATAAACTTATAATTGCTATTCGATCTAAAACTTATATTTTTTAATCAATGGCTATTGCTCATTTTGGACATATATGGATGAAACAGTCTTGATTTTGGATTAACTTGATTTTTGGCATGCATGACTTTCATATGAGATAAATCTAATCTAATGATTGTCTTTGCAAAATTCAAATCATATATAGAATTTTGTAGAATTTTAAAAGATGACTTAATACAAAATTACATTAAAGTTAATCTCATTAGAAGGGAACTCTCTCTCTTTCTCTCTCTCTCTCTCTATATATATATATATATATATGAACTTTTAATCTTAATTCTTTACTTTCTCTTAAAAAATAAAAATATTACGAAAGTGAATTATTATTATTAATTTTTTTTTTGCGAGTAAATTACTATTATTTTTTATAACTTAGAAAATGAATTGTTGAATATCCATAATTTGAATCGTTGGACAGAATGTAGATTGTACGTAGAGACTAGAACCTAGAGAAAGATAAGGTGACGGCAGACAAAAGCATTACTTAGTTATTACGGCTTGTGAGTTGACACACCGCTCTAGGCTTAAAAGTTAAACATGCCTCGAGTTTTGTACTTCGAAATTATAAAGCCATCTAATACGTGTATATATATATATATATACAGAGGTGATCCCATTAGCACGTACTGATATAAGTTACATCAGTACTATACATTGGGGGTTGTACCCCTTGCATTGATTCAATGCACCTCACATCCCACTAATGCACAAGGTACAACTTCCAATGCAGGTTTTGATATAAGTTATATCAGCACGTGCTTACCTAATCATCATCCTATATATATATATATATAAAAGATGATGATCAGGTAAGTACGTGTTAATATAACTTATATCAATACTCACATTGGGAGTTGTATCTTGTACATTAATGGGATATGAGGTATATTTGACTAATGCAAATGATACAATCCCCCAAAACATGGTACTAATATAACTTAAATCAACACATGCTGATGGGAACATAATTGTATATATATATATATATATATATATAAGTAATGTTCATAATTGGCATGTGGTAACTTTTTACACAATCATGTGGCATTCTCTTTATTTTTAGGTGTTTTAAAAGTTGTATCTCTAATTTTCAAAAATCGTAACCGTTCAATTATTCTTAAAAAACACAATCATTTTTTCAAATGTTGTAACTATTTGTTTTAATTTAAAAGACACAATCCTTCCAAATGACATCTATATATTAGGATTATAATTTTGATTTAGAAGTTATATTAAGAAATTGACAAAGTTAATGTATTAGCACAAGTAAGATCTTACTTTTACGCTTTTTTCTTTTCTTTTCTTTTTGGGCTTTTTCCTATCAAATATCATGTTCTTCTCTTTGTCCCATGCAATGCACTGACTCATTACTAGTCTATATATATAAAAACAATATTCAAACCAGCCACATGGCAACTTTTTACATTGCCACATGGCACCTTCTTCTTCTTCTTCTTTTCCCTTTTTTTTTTTTCTTTTAATTTTTTATTATAAAGAAAACTGTGTTTTAAATCTTAACGGTTATAATTTTTCAAGTTGTAAAAAGTGTTTTAACTTTAAAAGGTTTACCTATTCAATTTAAAACCATTTATAACCGTTCTCTTTCAACATCAAAATAAAGATTAAAGGCCAATGGCATACGTCCCAACCAATGAGGAGATCACAGCAATTTTGATAAAACCCTTTATAATCCTGTTTATCTAAATTTTGAGAACATTTATCTGAATCGGGAACTGAGGGCTTCCCATATTAAGTTTTTTTTTAGCTACTAATGGTGTTAATATCACTAATCAATCAGATTCAGCCAAGTCAGTGGTCTTATGTTTTGGTCCTCTAATAGTGGTCCTATGTATCATTACTCTTTAGAAAAACATGCTTATCAAATAGTTCAATTTTACTTTAATCATATTATTTGTTATTTGTTATGGAGTATTACAATTATGATATGATATATTTTTTTCTTCTATTTATCCCGTGCATCGCAAGGTTTTACCCTTAATTTGTTCACAAAAACTTGTCACATGGCAATTATGTAGTAGTTGTTTTCTTCTTCTTCTTTTTTTTTTTTTTTTTTTTGAATTTTCAAATAACCGATTCATTAATACTATAATGTCCAAATTAAACGGATGTATCCTTCAGAAGGGACACCAATGGTGACCAATAGGCACTTTATACAAATGCACTCTTCTTGCCCCATGGTTGCCCCCTAACACAAGATGTCCAATAAATTATTTATTCTTTTTTTTTTTTTTGTTACAATTATTTCTTACCAGTGGAGTTTGTGACAATGGTAACAATCACTTATCACTATATATATATATATATATATATATATATATATGAAGATGGAGCAGGACTTTTAAAGTTTCAGGTGAGTTTTTCTCTTTTCCTTTTCTCCTATTAGTTTTCATAACATTTTTATCAATTATTGCATTGGTTTTTGCCTATAGAAAAATCAAAGTCATACGATGACGTTTCTTTAACGTGTCTTATATTATACAATATACAATGTGTATTATGGAATTTTAATTTTCTTTAATTTTGTTAAGTCATAATTAATATAGAATTTAAATTTTAAGTTTTTTGTTATAATTATTTTTATTTGATACAGTTTTTAATTTTCTATTTTACTTCGTGCATCGCACGGGTTTACCACTAGTATATATATATAAACAATGTTTAAGACTACCACTTGGCGCATTTCTATACAGCCATGTGACTCTTTCTTTGTTTTTCTAATATATATATATATTAAAAATAGATATGAAGAGACCCATCTTTACGTAACTTATTGGTTGGTTGTTATCTTTTTAGCATTTGTTCCAAACGTTGTAACCTCTCCTATTTTATAGCAGGTTTGCAATTGTTAAAGAGGTTTAATTGTTGGCTTTCTCCTTCCTATTGTTATATTCATATCTTCTTCTCTCTCTCTTTTACGGTTATGGAGGGATGCTTCGCAAATGGTCTCCCATGCATGCACAATTCTGGTAATAACGTATAACTTTGATATTTGTTTATCTAGTTTTTAATCAAATAGGTTGACGCATTTATATGAATTGAATATTTTGCCCAGTATTTTTGTGGGTTGAAAGATCTATAAGTAATATTAATTTTTGTGAATTGAATATTCAAGTTTTGCTACTGTTGTTATTGTTGTTGAGTTCTCTTTTCTTTGTTTTACCGATTGTATTACTTGTCATGTCTTTGCTATTTTTTCATTAATACTATTGCTTTGTATATATACTTATCTATTTATATGTGTTTATAGGTTGAACTAAGAAAAAAAGAATTCGACTTTTCCAACAAAAAAGAGAATTATCATATATTTTTGTTAGAATTTTCTTTAATATATTTATAATGAAAAGCATGATATTTTATATAATATTTTTCATTAGGTATTTTATCCGGTGCAGATGCACGGGTCTTACCTTGGTTTTAAAGATACAGGCAATGGCCAATTAGCCTTTTTAATTTTCTTTTTGTTTTGGGTAAAATGTGGGAAAAAAGTCAAGGGATCAAACAGAGACATGATTAAATAGAGGCGATGAAATAATACATAAGACAAATAAGCACACTACAATTTAAAGACATTAACCTTTATGGTGTGTTTGGATGAGGAATTTGCATGAAAGATTTGGGTTAAGTTAAGATTTTAATATCAAATTATAGCGGCGACAACAGATGCAGATGCAGATGCAGATGAGGTTGAAATTCTATCTTAATTGAAATCGTTTTTGCAAATCACTCATCCAAACACACCATTACTTTTGGGATTTAGATTTAGTGTAATTGGCTACTTTTATTACATGGTGCAATAAATGTAGGATCGATGATACGTGGCAATGAAGAGTAATGGAAGGTTGTTAGGCGTTGGGCGTCAAATGCATCTCTCGAATTTCAACCCTCTATATCTCATTCTTGCCACATATCATCAATCCTACATTTACTGCACTGTGTAGCAACTGCACTAAATCCAAATCCATTACTTATGTATCATTCTTAACGGTCTCTACCCGAAATATTGGTCTTGGTTTGTCAATTACCAATTGGACCCAACAAACAGTGGACCCACCCAGCCACCCTAAATGGTGACCTTGGGTTGTCAAATTAGAGAGATGTAATTAACAATCCCATATCTGGCCTTGCTGTGATGCTGTCATTTTAGTAAAACCTTCCACCTTGGGCTTGTAAAGGGTATTTCAATAATTTCATTTCGGAGGCTTCCTTTTCTGTTATGCACTTCTGCTTCCTCGTGCTCGTTTGTTTAAAGGGAACACTAAAGGAAAGAGCCACATAGTGACACGTGTCCCTAACATTATCATAAAATCACAATGGGTCCTCTGCCTTGTGCCCTTGCTATGCAGTTGACAACCGGGTGACTCGACCCGAGGAATTTATTTATTTATTATTTATTTTAGTTTAAATTTTAGTCTTGGGTCTTTTGGTCATAAGACTGACAAGCATGAGGATATTAGGGATGTTAAAAACTTGTAAAGGTAACACAAATGATAAAAGTTTGTGGCCTTTTGCTTTCTCTCATTATCAGATATATCCTTTTGCGGTCGAATTATGCATTAAGTGAATTAGTTTAGATCCAAACCTCACTAAGAATATATTTAAGATACCCTTCGATTGACCCCCAAAAATAAAAAAAAAATGGTTATAAGGGTAGTTTAGGCATTATGAAAGTTTTCATACAAGGTAAGCTAAAGCCACTCATCCACTCACAAAGCAAAATCAAAAGTTGGAAAGAGTAAGTGTACTAAAAGGTTGGGAGTCCCTAGCAAAAATAAAAAATAATAATAAAACAACACAAAATAAAATCCTTTAGAAACTTAAGAGTAAAGGTGTTGGCACTTATCTCAATGCGAGGGAGGGAAAGATGCACATTCTAATTGATAGAGTAAGAAACTTTTTTAAGGATTGCATCAATGGCTTAAGGACCAATCACTCAAAAATAAAAAAGTTTAGAGTTTGACTTTCTCATATTCTCTTTAGGTCAGTCATCAGTTATGTTTATTGTCGATGTTATGAGGAGATCGATTAATTGGCCGAAGGTTTGAATACTTTCGTTGTACATAAGACATGTTCTTTGCTGATGCATCCAATTTTTAAACACTTGCAGCAACAGTTAATTAAGATAAAAATGACTTCGTTGTCATTGCCTTCAAATTGATTGATTAAAGACACGATAAGTGGCACTAGGTGCGGAGTAATTGAATGTAAATTCCAGAAATACCAAACCTTTCCTTTTCACTTTCTTGTTGGCTTTGACTAAGAATAGAGCCATGAACAATTATGTGACTAGATTCTTTGGAATTGACCCCAGATAGAGTCAAGTACAACAAGATTTGGTTCCATGGTTAGTCACATTTAGTAGAGACTATTACAAAAATTAACAAAAGAAAGGAAAAGTTCAGGGTAAATACGCGAGGGTGTCAACCTTCGAGGATAACAAACATGGGTAAGGATTTTGACTAGAGAACGGGAGGTTTTGAGTTCGTATTTTCATGTCAACACTTTTTGATGTATGGGCTTGCAAGTGGACTATACATTAAGTGAGACTAATCTAGGCTTAAACCTCGGTTGGTGTAGACCTATGACGCCCATCTTTAGTATACAAGGCATACTATTATCCTCATATTTTGAAGTAAATGTTTAATTGTTTACTCATTGATTTACTATTCATATAAGGTAATACCCACTCAGCCAAGCAAACAAATTTTTGGAATTTAATTTGTTAGGTTGGGATGAATCTTGGCCTTAATCATACAAATTTCATTTTGTACTTCCATATGTGTGGCCAAATTTTGACAAACAGTTAATTTCAGAATTTTACTCTATTTGGTTTAATTTCACAAAATTCCTTGAAATTTTTGCCAAATCTTTTACCTTTTAATGCTAGTATCTATTCTCAAATATTGTACAATATGAAAGTGGCCCCTTTTTTTTTTTTTTTTTTTTCAATTCTATTTTCAACTTATTATCTAATTCAAACATAGTACAATATCAAAGCAGCATTTAAAAAAAAAAAAAAATTTAAAAAAATCCATTTTCAACTATTACTTCCAAAAATCATTCAAATAACTGAGAAGCGATTTACTTAGTTGGTAATGATTTTGTAAATTTTATTTATTTATTTATTTTTTCAATACCTTTAGATGAATTAAATGTGCCCCCTATTTTACTCTACCATACCCCCTCCCATGGGTTAGAAAGACACCACCATGTCAAAGTGGGAGTCTTTGGGGGAGTCAAGCTCCTAATTTTCTTTGACTGAATTGTCATTCTTACACAATTACTGAACAAAACTCCTATACAGACAAAATAGATGGGTCATCAAAATCATCATGGTCATCTTATTTGTGAAAAATATAGGCATGTCTTGATTATTATATCTGATGATTCATACAGGAATTTAAAAATGTCTAATCAAAAGGGGTGAAGTAGCTCTTCTAGATAGAGGCATGAGTCAGTTTTTTTGTTGGGGATGCCTAGCAGTAACAATGCTGGTAAAATAACCTTAATGTGTACTTGATCATTGCATGATTATTGATTATTACTATGTATGATTGCATATTACTGATTAAACTTTAATTTTAGTCTTGTGAGGAGGCTCACCTACCATTAGAAAGAGAGAGGTCAATTTAGCTTTGGCATCCTACATATAAATAAATATTTTATTAAACCAGAGAGAAGGGGGAAAAAAAATGCTCAAGGCCTATTCTACTTCTTACAATTTTTTTTATTTTTATTTTTATTTTGGATAATGCCTATTTCATACGTTGAGTGGGAAAGCTACTGCACCTAGTGAGCCATTATTGATTAGTGTGTCAGAATAGCCATGGCATAAAGGCATGTGACTCCAATGGAGAATTATGCTCATTGTCTCATTCATGTAAAAATGTAAAAATCATTTCATTAAACTTATGGACTTATGCCCATAATTTATTACTCTCTTCCTTTTATTTTGTCTGATACCATGTAATATTATCAATTTTGGAACTTGGTTTATTGTTTGAACTTTGAACTTTAAAGTCAAAGCAAAAAATTATTTTTTTTCTCAAAAAATATTTTTTACTAAAATTTAAACTTACAATTATTATACCACGTTAACATTTAATTAGAAGAATAATGATATTAAAAAGTCAAAATTAATTGGATGACGTAATAAATGCATTAAATGACACATCTTAATATGGGTTTGGACAAAATGGCACAAACAAATTAGAATAGAGAAAGCATTTTGCTCACTGTGAAAGTGCATTTCAATGCCCATATACAAGCTTTTCCATGGTTAGATGGCTCTTAATGTTTGGGCATTTTGAAATTCATTAAACATTGATACCATTTTATTTATTTTTTTTTTGGCTCATCATTAAACATTGATACTTAATTACTTACCTCAAGTGGGATCGTTTTTATTTATTTACCCCTTCATTGACAGTTGTAGTTGACTTGTTGGTAATTATAGTGGTATCTTCTAAATTACCCTGCCTAGAATGTGCTAAGACCTTGAACTCACGTGCCAAAACAACAGCTAACCAATCAAGGCATGACACATCATCATCCTTAGAGAGGTCACAGCTGCCACTTTCAGAAGGTTTCTCACTTGTTCTTGCTTCCTCCAATGACATGGACAAGTATAACCCTGCATGCCATGATGTGGCATTGGGGCATGATTTGAAGGGTGGTTGGTTATATATAATTTGAGGGGTAACTAACCCTGCAGAGACTGCAGGCTTATATTCCGGTTACAGTCACCGGAATCTGACACCGGTCTCCGGTGGTAACCAGAATTTAGTTTGCTACTGTCCTTTTCTGTAAAGCCCACCTCACATTTTTCAGCCAAAATAAAAAATAAAAAAAAATGCCACCTCACAGTTGTAGTTGGAACAGTTATGGGAACTTTTTAGACACCAATTATTTTTATTTTTATTTTTTGGGTGCAATTAGACAGCAAAATTTACCAACAAAGACAAAGGGAAAAATTAACTGCTTGAAATAGAGGAGAGAGAAAAGTATGTAACAAAAAAATTAAAGTTCCACAAATAAGACCAAAAGGTCCAAAACTGACTATAAAAGACACCCCCCGTCTCTCTCTGTATATTTACACTTCTCTCTCTATATCTCTATCTCTTGCTCAACTCTCTCTCTCTCTCTCTCTCTCACAATGCCTCAATACTTTTCTGTCTCTGTTTCATTTTGATGGCAAGAAACAGAAGTATTGTTCGGCACAAACTGTGAATAGGGCTTGGGAGACCTTGTACAAAGCAGAAAGTAAGGAGAGTTTCTCTGTACTTTCTTTTTCTGGGAAGAGAGAGGGAGATCTGGAGTGGGTTTATCCTCTCTTCTCTTAACCTGTCACTCCCAGCCCAGCTCAACCACATTGTTGGATAATTGGGTACATATATATAGAGAGAGAAAGAGAGATTTAGAGAGAGAAATTGCTCTTAATTGATGCAGATCTAGTGGTTTTCTTTTTTCACATTTCAGCCTATCCATCACTTCATCCCCTGTTTTCCCCTGTTTTTTTACTCTAGAGAGAGAGAGACAAATGGCCGAGATTTCTGCGAAAACCCTCATACCGGAAACATTCCAGGGGACCAGAGGAGACATTGCGGGGCAAATTGGGTTGGTATGGGAGCTGATCAAAGCACCATTGATTGTTCCTCTGCTAAGACTTGGGGTGTATATCTGCCTCACCATGTCGCTCATGCTCTTCATTGAGAGGCTATACATGGGGATTGTCATCATCCTCGTGAAGCTCTTCTGGAAAAAACCAGACAAGCGTTACAATTGGGAGCCCATACAAGAAGACTTGGAAAATGGCAATTCCAATTTCCCTGTGGTTCTCGTGCAAATCCCAATGTTCAATGAAAGAGAGGTCCTCTCTCTCTCTCTTTCCCTCTCTCTCTCTCTCTCTATATTTCCATATGTTGTATTTTTGGTTTTTCTGTGATTCAGCATTGTGAATTTCTTGGTTTATTATTTCTGGGTTTGCGAGATAAGGTAAAAAATTTCATGCTTTTTCATGGATGTTTGGGTCAGGTCTACAAGCTTTCCATTGGAGCTGCATGCGGACTCTCATGGCCGTCCGATCGCCTCGTGATCCAAGTCCTCGATGATTCAACAGACCCCACCGTCAAGGTGCCCAAAAGACTCCCTAACAAATCAAAAATCAATTTTCTTTTTTCCTGAATTTCTTCTCCTTTTCAGCTTATGCATTCCTCTGTTTTCGATACATTAAACACATCCCCGAATCTCAAAAACCACTTTCTTTAGAACTCCAAAACCGTTGAATTTCTCATATGGGCATTAAGATTTCAATCCTTTTTTCATCTGGGGTTTTGTTTTTCTTGGCATTTAACTCCAGCTTTGGCATTTCTCTATATGCGGATACATTGTTTGCATACCCAAATTGCTCAAACCACACCATTTTCATATGAAATTTTTGATTTTCTGATCCGGGTCTTGTTATTTCAATCCTTTTCTCAAACGGGTCTGTTTTACTTGTCATTCAAGTCCATCTTCAGCATTTTTCTAATATTATACATACTAGTCTTACATGCCCAATTTTCACTTGGAATTGTTCAATTCCTCTCACTTGGAATTGTTCAATTCCTAATCAGAGTCTGGCCATTTCAACCATTTTCCTGCGTATGCATTACTTTGACCATTAAACCATGACACAAAAAACTTTTGCAGGACCTAGTGGAGCTAGAATGCCAGAGATGGGCAAGCAAAGGCCTCAACATAAGGTACCAAATCAGAGAGAACAGAGTAGGCTACAAGGCAGGTGCACTCAAAGAAGGCTTGAAGCGAAGCTACGTCAAACACTGCGAATACGTAGTCATCTTTGACGCTGATTTCCAGCCCGAGCCTGACTTTCTCCGGCGATCCATCCCCTTTTTGGCCCTCAACCCCGAGATTGCACTCGTTCAAGCTCGTTGGAGGTTTGGTAAGCTCCAAAACTTAACCATGATTAGAGCCCCTTAATTTCGGCCATTAATGCCCCCCTGATTTTCTATGTCTAGATTTCAGAAGTGTCGGTGGTCTAATAGAATATGACTCGTACGGAAAATATAAATAAACGTATGGAAAATCATATATATACGTAATAATTTTATGTGTGTGTGTGTAAATTTTTTTTGTTTGGGGGCTTTTTTTTAGTTGGTTTTCGTCGGCGGGATTGTTTGCAGACTGCATGGGGAGATTGGGTCCACTTAAAGAAAAAAAAGAATAAAAAAACCCATTAATTACGGGGTGGGACCACGTGGTTGGACACCCTTGATTTTGACACTTGTTTTGTCTAGTCACCGTACATCATGGTGCAAGGGGTGTCCCACTTACGAAATTAGTTTAGATGATGACTACTTCTAGCGACTCCCACCATACTCTCAAAGACAAAGGGTGATTTAGTCAATGTGCGGCTATTTGTATAAGTCACCTTCTCATGGGACACCCCCTTGATGTATATAATCAAGGGTATTTCATTTCTTATGATTGTATTAAGTGTCTATTGAGTATTAATAGAAGCAAAGTGACTAGTGTTATATTCCAATGTCTGGGAATTAGTTGGGTTACTCGTCACCTAGGGCATCAGTGGACATCGAGCTAGTGGCATGGTAGTAATCCCAAGCTTTGTTTATTGTGAATCTTGATCCCAAAATTTTCCATGCCATCAAACGACTTGGGAATAAACTAAGTAACACTAGACCACTACCTAAACTTGTTTTTACTTCTAATTTTTTCAACGTCGCATGAGTATCAATGTTTATCTGTAAATTTTAATTCAAAATTATTTATTCCAAGAGACAGCGCCATAAAACAGGCAAGTGTGTCTTGAGTAGGAAATGGGGTGTCCAAATAAACTCTCTTTAGTTAATATTATTAAAGTTGATTTAATGGGAAGTGTCTTTTTCTTCACTCAAAGTTTGTGAAATGACGCAAGTATCCGGACCTTCTTGCAAAAGGTCTTGGCCAATTTTGCCATATATCTCGGATAACCCGGCTAGATATCCGGGGATAGGATTGTCATTTTACCGGGGAAAGGAAAAACAAATGGAGAAAGAATCAGAAGCTTACTACTTTAATGAAATGACCCCCGAAGAGGACGGATCCGTGGTCAACTAATCTGAGAGGAGTCCAAAGGGGCAGATTAGTCATTTTGGTGTCTCACACCCTCACGTGTCTCACAAACCCCACTTCCCACGTGGGGCACGTGCTCTTATACTCTGTACTTCTCACAACCATAAGCACAGTAGTGGACTTAAGGGCAGTCACCGACACTCGGACCTGTCTGCACCCCATTTTTGTATGGTATGGAAAAAAACCTATCAGTTGCATGTGGCACAGGAATCCCATGGTGCCCCCTGCTGAGGTGGCAAGACCACATGTGATGACAAAAAGTAAACTGTTCTTTTCTAAATTAAAATAAGAAAAAAATTGAAGGTCCCCTACCCATGAGTCCATAGGAAATTACTGTAGTAGGGTCACAGTAGATTATTTCCTTTTTGTTTTGTTTTTTCCAAGAGGCATTCCATATATTATTTTTATCTTAACTGAATGCAAACATAATTACCAAAAAAGGGAATTTTTTTTTTTAAAAAAAAATTTAATTATGTGAGATTATGGAGTAGTAAAGTAATGGTGAATTTTGTTTTGCAGTTAATGCAGATGAGTGCTTGATGACAAGGATGCAAGAGATGTCACTGGATTATCATTTCACAGTTGAGCAAGAAGTGGGGTCAGCAACTCATGCTTTCTTTGGTTTCAATGGTACTGTATATGCCCCTACCCTAGATAAATTGGTAGCAATTTGATGTGAGCCTTTTTATTTAATTGCAAGAGTCATGCATTCCACACATCCCCAACCACATTTCCACAGTTTCCTTTTTTCTTTTTTCTTTTTTATCTTTCTCTTTCTTTTTTTCTTGACCTGTTCCACTAATATGTGGTAATAGTGGTCAAAGATTTGACAAAAAATGGACATTTGTGGAGAAAATTAGTTGGATTTGGTATGTGAATGCAATGGGAATTAATAATGAAAGACTTTTCATTATAAAAATAAAATTCACCAACCTTGCAAGATGACCAGACCATTTCTTCTTGAAAATGTTTTTAAGGAAAAATGTTACTATCCTTCTTGTCATAGTCATCATTATTTCTGTTAGTACCAATGATTAATGACTAGTTCAAACTGAAAATATTGGAAAGATATATTTTCAAAATTTTGAAATGTCTGGTAAAAATTTTAAAGACTCTAAAAATATTTAGAGAACAACTTGACTTTTCTTAGACCCCCCATCATGATGAGCATTGGAGGAATTTGATGTAGGGTCCAACCCATAATTCATAATGAAAAATCTCATATAATTTTAACTTTACAGAGATATATACTCTTTTGTAATGATAGACCAGAGGGACAATTAAAATAAAAAATCAAAATAAAAATTTTAAGTGTGTGTTTGAGAACAAATTCACTGCAAAAGGAAGTGCTGATCAAATGTACCACCTAATTTTTGGGAGAAATATAAGGTTGGTTTGCAAGTTGAACTATAGAAGAGTGTATTACACTCACCAACATAATTTCTAATTAGATTTCAAAACCACCACCACAACCTGTAAACACTGTAAATTATACATGCCTTCCAATAGTACAGTAGGATACATTGATTGAAAAAGTAAATATCTAATGCAGGGACTGCTGGGATATGGAGAATTGCTGCTATTAATGAGGCTGGTGGGTGGAAGGACCGAACCACAGTGGAGGATATGGATCTTGCTGTCCGAGCTAGTCTCAGGGGCTGGAAATTCTTATACCTTGGTGATCTGCATGTAATTGCCTAAAAGTCTACGTACTTGTTGTATATATGCACGAAAATTTAGTATTTGATTTGTAGTATCCCATGTATATTTTAGGGAGTTTTGAAATTTTGTAAGTAAGAAAAAAATAAAACGCATGAAAATTTGGTTGATTAATGTGCTTTCTGTGTTTGCAATTTCCTTTGAAAATAGGTGAAAAGTGAACTTCCTAGTACTTTCAAGGCCTTCCGTTTTCAGCAGCATCGGTGGTCTTGTGGTCCTGCTAATCTTTTCAGGAAAATGGTGATGGAGATCATTAGAAATAAGGTTAGTTAATTAACTTGTATGATCCATCACAGAAAGATACACAAGAATTATAATTTCTAATCAATATTTTTCTCTGTTTTTATATATTTTTTAAAATTTTAATCCTTTTTGGCTGCAGAAAGTAAATGTGTGGAAGAAGATATATGTGATCTACAGCTTCTTCTTTGTTCGGAAAATCATAGCCCATTGGGTCACCTTTACCTTTTATTGTGTTGTGCTCCCGCTGACCATTTTGGTTCCTGAGGTTGAAGTTCCAATTTGGGGAGCTGTTTATATCCCTTCCATCATCACCATTCTAAATGCAGTTGGAACTCCAAGGTCTACTATGCTTTCCAATTCTCATTTTGCTAATCGATTTAAAAATGTTCTTGGTTAAGAAAAAACTCCATCTCGTTCTCAAGCTTTCTTGTACTTGCAGGTCAATTCACCTATTATTTTACTGGATCCTTTTTGAGAATGTGATGTCTTTGCACCGGACCAAGGCGACCCTTATTGGTCTGCTAGAAGGAGGCAGAGCTAATGAATGGGTTGTGACTGAAAAACTAGGAGATACTCAAAAGAATAAAAACAACCCCAAAGCCTCCAAGAGGCCTCGGTTCAGGATTGGGGATAGGTATGGATTCTTTAACATTTTTAGTTTTATGTGCATAGGAAAATTTAACTTCGTCCAGATCTTTGTTTGTCCCATTTTTTGGGGTTTCTCGTTGCCAGTTCTGCACATTAGTTTGCATTACCATACAACCAAATCCACATATATTAGTGAACAGTTGGACATAATGACCAAATCCGTTAAATCTGAGGGAATAATTGGTGGGGTTTTGCTTTCTTTATTGCAGTAGTTGAGAATCTTTACTTCGATATATAGTTCATTAGACAGCAAATAGGTTAGAGATATTATATTATTTATGTTCCTTCTGGTTTCAGTCACAAAGAGACAAGGAAAGCTCCTACCTGACCTTACTCCACATAAATCTATCTTCAGCATGTATACTTTAAAAGCATTTAGTCATTTTATTAAAATATATTACTTGAGAAAGTGAATTTTGCATACAAATGGTATATACATTAATACACATGTTTGGTCGTTGCTTGGTTAAAATGAACAGGATACATTTATTGGAGCTGGGATTTGGAGCGTTCCTCTTCGTCTGTGGATGCTACGATTTTCTTTATGGGAAGTACAACTACTTCGTATACCTCTTCCTCCAAACCATTACCTTCACAATCATGGGATTTGGCTACATTGGCACCATTATCCCTAGCAATTAGTGGAGGCACCCCTCAGTTACTTGAGCACACATTGGCACAAGCCTAATTATATTGTCTTACCGTCTGTATTTTCCTCCTCAACGACTATATTTGAGTGGGTGTTTTTTAAGATACATTTGATTGCAATTGTTACTACTTTAGCTCTTAAACATAAAGACAGGTCATTCATCATATTGGGCAGGAAAATTCGAGCCGTGCCTCCTTGAAAAACTCCTTGTAATCGCCTGGGAAAGCCAAGAAAATGCAGAAAATTAATGCTGCAATTGTGTAAACACATATACAAGGCCAAGAACAAGGAGAAAGAAGTAGAAACAAGCATATGGGTTTAGACAGCAAGGACATGGTCTTTTTTTTCTTTCTTTTTTTTTTTTTCCATTTTTCTTTCCCCTTCTTTTTTTTGAATAGATTGTATTTGTGAGATTTTGTACTTCTTTCTTGTTGGGTCTGTCATTTGTTAGTTTTTCATAGTTTTGTGAGGTAATAAACTGGTGGCAGAAAAGGGTAACCTTGTAATCAAAGTTTAAATTTTGTAGTCTTCATCTGTTTCTTTGGTTTTAGATTTTGTATTAGAACTCCATGGATCTAAAGCAATAAGGTGAAGAATGGTGCTTGAGAGACTCAATGATTTTGTTGTTGCCCTTGTCTTTTGAAGTACAACACTTTCTTGTATTAAAACTTCAGTAAAAAAAATTTGGAGACTCTAGCTGTTTTAAATGAATTTCTTCCTCCTGAAGTAAATAAAAAAATTAAAAAAAATTAGCCCCTCAACATGTAACTTCTCACAAAAATCAGGTGGCAGTAGCTTTTCTATGGAAACAATGCAACACATAATTTTCTTGATGTTATTAGAATAAATTTTTATCCAAAGTTGCATTCCAAACACATTCCATATCCCAAAGGAGAATGCTAAAGTTATCGGTTTTGTCCACTTGCTTTGGCTTTGAAAAAAGTGGATGCCTTGGGGCAGTGTTGCATCACTCTTGTTGGTGAGGAAAAACACCTCCACAAATCAGATCAATCGAGTCACCAACAAGTTGATCCTATATTTATTTTTGTGAGGAATTTTACATCCACACCGCAAGGGCTAAAGCATTAATCTGATTCAAGTATATTAAAACTTAACTATCGTTGCATAAGTTGTAAAAAGTCCATTTTTTTCACCTTCTGTCTTACCCATTGGGTCCATCGGTAGTCACTATCTGCAAAGCGTGTGAAATAGAAACAAGGAAAAGGCTTATTACCATCTCTAATGATTAGTCATTAGGAGCACCTTCACATTTTTAAAATTAATCATTTCTTGTGCAATTTTAAAGTTTAAAGGGGAAAAAAAAGTGATTAGGGTTTGCGTGCAGTTAATCTCATTATCATGACTACCCATTGCCCAAAATTCTAAGCCGACTGTTATTATGGTAATAAATTAGCATCACCCATTATGATTTCTAATTTTCCTTTTTACAAAAAACCTTTTGAATGTGCGAGGACGTTGAGGAACATCTTGGTCTATCTGGAGTCATATGGTCCTTCTACTCTTGTGGCAGTTGTTCTCACCCTTTTGTCATTTGGAGGGTGTTTTTGTCATAGTAAAACTGGATATTCAAAAGATTTAGTCATTGTACTTTATACATTGGTTTCTTCCAGTAAAAGTGTCATTATCTAGGCTAACTTTTTCCCTTTAATTTACTTCTACCAATGAGAGAGAGAGAGAGAGAGAGACCTTTAGCTCAAGAACAATCTCCAATGGAGGTATAATTAAGGGGTCTCTAAACTGTAATTATAGTAAGGGGACCTTTAAGGTTGTTGAGAGCTTTGGGAAGGCCAAAATCGTTTTTAATCAAACCCTCTTAAGTCTTAAGTTCACACTGTAACTGGTCTCTGCAATATATAAATCTTTTGATGTACTTTTTTTTTTTTTAACATAAAAAATAAAAAATTTAACTATTTGAGTATTACTTTATAGATTATGGAAACTTCTAAAGCAAGTGATTTGATAGGATTGTTATATTAAACAAAAAAAAAAAAAAAGGCTTTAGAGTTGTTTTAGGCCAACAGGCTTAAGCCCAAAGGCACCTCCCCCTTTTTTGCAAGGGGAAGGTCCTCGGTTCAATCATTGCATAGTCTAGATGGTTTTGATGTGGGTTGTGGGTCCTTATCCTATTGCCCTATGGGGTGGGGTGTAAAGTACAACTAACGTTCTAGATACCCAAAACAAAAACCAAAAAAAAAAAAAAAAGAGAAGAAGAAGAAGAAGAAGAAGAAAGAGCGATGTTTTTGAAATCTTCTTACACATGAAACCCATTTTGAGTAAACCGTCTCAACTGAAAATCTGACTAATTGATCCGGTTTTTCAAATAATTTCAGTATAAGAAGTATGAAAGTTAAAGCCATCTTACGCAGCATTACACCGATTATTTCTCCACCAATCACGACTCTCACCCACGGTTTATGCCCAAAATTGGCATATTAAACTAGGTGGGTCCAATTATGCCATACTATAAGCCAACCATTCTGATGTGGTACGAGCAAAGATGTCTAGAAAAGGCACATGACATTATTAGAAAAACAATCCACAATGTGGCATTATATATGTTATGACAAAAGCCGTGTTAGGTTTGCAATTATGCAGCTTTCCATTCAAAAAGGCCGGAAAAATGATATTTAAGACAATTAGGCAGCCACTCTATTTGGTGTGAGCACCTTTCTTTCCCACTCTAGAGGAGATTTGTAGTCTTAATTTTGCCTTTTTTTGTTTGTACAGTAACAAAAATATCTAGATATATAAAATTAAAAGACCTTCCTATGGGATTTAATGACTTTGACAAAAGAGAGAAAAAAAATGATTACTTAAAGCAAGAAAGCGTTGGAGTATTCAATTCAATCGGGAGCAAGAATTTGGTGATGGTTTGAGAAAATCCAAATCCGGACTCATCAATTGAGCACATTGATACTATAAAGGAGGCGTATGATTATGTGATGACTAACCAAATATCGAATAGAAGATAAACCGAGTAAGTTCCAAGCACATATACGACAAACATATGAGAGAAGTTTACATCAAGCATTTACGTTTTAGCGTTTTTAAGAAATTGGTTTGTCAATAGCGTTAGAATGTTCCCTTCACTTTCACTTTCACTAACGTTGGAAGTCTTTCCAATTGTTGTTTTTATTTTTTATTTTTTTTTTTGGGCATAAATTTGGGGCAGGGTTTTGCCCACAATATGTTTCTTTCTCCATTCGTCCAAGTCGTAAAAGATTTCTATGTTTCTCCATATCTTTGCAATGGGAAAGGGCTGCCAAGAAAACTACTTTCACATGGTATCATCCTCAAACATGATATATTTAGAGTCCCCTTCTAATAAGGTTAATTTAATATAATTTTACATTAAGTTACCTTCCGATACTCTTTCTCTGATTTTTATTTTTCAAAACCAACCGTTCAATTAGATTTATTTCATATGAAGGTCATATTTACCAAAATTCAAGTTGATTCGAGATTAAAAACTACTTCATTCATAGATGTCCAAAATGAGCGATTTTCATTAATTAAAAAATGTAATTTTTGGATTGAATAGTAATCAATCTTGGATCAAGGTTATCTAATCCAACGGTTAGTTTTGTAAAATATAAATCACATATATAGTTTTGAAGGGTGACCTAATGCAAAATTAGGTTAGATTAACCTCATAAAAAAAAGACTTTATATATATATATAAACACCCTCTTGATTAATGAGGCGGGAGATGGATGCTAGCCTCCCTTGCCCTCTTGATTAATGAGGCAGAGATAGATGCTAGCCTCCCTTGTTAGCATCCAACACTCGCGCCACTCTCTCCGGACACTTATCCACTCTGCAATCATGTGTCCGCCTTTTAAGCCAAGATGATAGCAACTGATGCTAGCGTTTCCCATGAAGGAGAGCCCCAAATTCCACAAACATGGTCCACACAGACAACATGAATGGACGGAAATCTGTAACAGAAGCTGTAATTAACGTCTCATTGAACTAGATTGGAGACAATTGAATTGAGTGCGAAAATGGTGGTCCAAATCTTGTAAATATATATCTATTATAGATAGCATATGGAATATAAATTGGTTAGTTGAGGGGTCTTCTCACACTGCTGTCTTTGGTACTTAGCGTTTGGATCTAGTGTTGTCTTGTTTCACCCTTTGTCTCCAAATGTTAATTTGGACCCAGAGACATCAATTTTAACATTGATGCATCGAATTCTCTCTCTCTCATACCCCATGATGTTGGAAGTGTCAGGCCCCATTCCCTCTGCAACATGGGGTCGCCTCTTCATTGCATTATTAATCTGCACTGCCCATTTGCAATTACAACGCATTTTCCTTGGCATCCAAAGTTCTCAAAAAAAACAAAAAAAAATAATAATAATCTAAGTGCTGTAAAAGTTCATATTTTCGACATTGTGAGGCGTTCAAAACCTGGTAAATCACTTGGAGAACTCATCCATGAAGGGACAAAGTCAAGAATTTAAAGAATTTACGAGAAGTGAGGCGAATTTCTAATTTCACCAAAAAGGGTATAAAAAAAATAAATAAAGGGGTCTTATAGGAAGGGGGAAAAAAAAATGGCCCGGTGTGGTGCTTACCCACCCTAGCCTCTATGTCACGTGGGAGGATGTCGCACTTATTTATTTATTTATTTATTTTTTTTTTTGGGGGGTGTTAGCTTGATGCACATTGTTGGTCTATTTCCTAAAAGCTTAATATTTTAAATGAGTTAATAAGTTAACAAACACACATACACATTATATATGGATTCGGTCCACTCGGATCATTGCACAACGTCACACAGGTGAACCAAACCTTATACGTAGGCCGAGAACTAAGTTATGTTACTAATTAAAATAAAGTGACCTTTTTTGTCTCATGGCTTGAACGTGCAAGGGTTGCATGCATAGCACACATAACACCCTTACAATTTGGCAACCGTTCACACTAAGATTCACATAAACATGCAAAACGTCGAAAAAATGCGAGTGCGAAAAGAAGCAAAGGCCTATAAATGAGTGGGGGATGCCTAAAAAGTAGAGGACAATGTCGTGCATTTTTAGCTAAACACATCAAATGCTCATGGAATTGCACGATGTGGGGAACGATGTGCCAGAAACCGACAGATGAGGATTGAGGAATCAGGAACAAAATGACTAGAAAGCTTATTTTCAGTATCATTAACATTTTGACATGTTTGTATCTGCTTTATATATGGGTCTTTGTATGTGCCCTAGGGGGTTAGGGTCAAATTTTAGGATATATTCAATTGGGTAAGAAGTGCATGGTCCCAGTGTACGTGTTTGTACAATTTTCTATACAATCACATTTTCTATGTTATTTTCACTATTTCCCATATATTTTCATATTTTTCTCTTCTAACCATCTCTATGCAATTTTATATTTTCTCATATTTTTGTATCATGTGCCCTAAGGCCTCACATTAATAAAACCCAGTATACATCAAAGGGCTTTCACGCCCCCTCGTCAGACTTTCATGGGAGAATAAAGGCTAGCACATGCCTATAGGTTAGGGTTTTGAACACAAGCCAGACTTCTTGCCTAGAAGGGTAGAAACCCTATTAACTAACCAATTCATCTCAGAACTTAAGTTGTTGGAGAGTGGGAAAGTAATGTATACCGAAGACTAGATTGTGAAAATTGTATGGAAAAAACTCAATCACTATATGTTGACAAATTGTGGATACTTGGTTGATGGCAATCCCAAACTTTTTGAAAGTGCATGAAATTGGCTTCCTTCTGATTTTTGGGATGCAACTTTCGCAAAAAAAATAAAATAAAAATAAACCTTACTTTTCTCTTTTATGCAAATTCTTCATGAACAAATTTTACCATCATAATGATCATAGTAACATGAACCCTAAGTCCCTAATTCAATGGCATGTGCTCATTTCTTTTATTCATTTCACTCTTTATCAAAACAAACAGAGACTAAAATATTGAAAAGGAGTACCTTCTTAACGGTCAAAGACCACATTTTTGCAGAATACATTTTATCATTTTCTTTTCTTTTTATTTTTCCCTAAGTGGTTGTCATGGTTAAAGGAGAGTTCAATGGATCTTTGGACTACACAATGGGGGTAGTCCATCCCCTTTCTCATAACCCTTTCCCCTTTACACATGCACTTAAGAAGAATTGAAATTTGAAAACACCACATCCCCAAAACATTCTTCCTAAAAAGAGGAAGATGTGCCATCCGGGCTACAGCCCCATTGACATTAATTAATTTCTGCCGATGGTAGATGTGGACAAACGGTTAATTATTTGCAAAACATCATGCTTGTTGGCACCAAGGGGACCCAAAATGGTTAGATTGGTGCTACTTAACCACTGATATATGGCAAGGACCAAAATGGATCGGGTTGATGGCATTTTGAGAATTCTTAGAAAGGTACTATGGTCTATATGACTTGACATAAAATTTGTGCAAAACTAGAACAAAAAACCTATGTTAGATTCCAAATCGCGCAATATTATTAAGAATACAATTCATTGATCCCCACAATTAACTTGCAAATATGAATCATTTGCACTATTTGAGCTTCATATATAATCAGAGTCGAATTGTGGAACCCATAGTACTTAGACTTCATTTTCACTTCTTGAGCAAGTCATTAATTGTAGTCACATCTCTCATCAAACACCTTGCTAGTTTTGCCGGTGCTTTAACATCGGATTTGATAACGTGTTATATGTAACCACTTACCTACTTCCGTCTGCGCCATATTACATTTCAATCTAATATTGGTTTTGTCAGTTTTTGTCGTTCTCATCTTACACTCTCACATGTGAGGCTCAAGTGGGTCACCTTTTGCTTTGGAGTCCCAAACCCATGACTCCATGAGAGGTGCTTTTTGTTAAATCAAAATGCAACATAATAGCTGCAATCCCAGCTATTCCAGTACAAAACGTTTCTTTCATTATGTTCAGTGTATGTCTCAGACCCATGGAAAATTAGGTTGGGCCTATTTAAAGTATACAAGCAACAACCACATATTCCACATCTATACTACCTATAAAAAGATGAATGTAAAAAAAACTTTTGATTGACTAATATACCTTTATTTTAATTTTTAAATACACAACTACCCACCCTTCTACATATATAGGAAATATAGCAATATGGAAACTATAATTCTAAAACACATACCTTAATATATTCTAAAACACATACCTTAATATATAAAATACAAATAGAAATTCAAAGGAAACCCTAAATCAAATACTCCATTTAATACTATACATATAATCCTAAAACACGTTGATTTCGTATCTCCCTCTTCCTCTCATTCTCTAGCAAACGAGAATGACCTGTTAGAGGCATACCTACTTCCCAGAGCAGTCACAAACCAAATATTCACATCATAAAGACGATACATGGAGACGATACCAGATCTCAAGGGGCTATTGTGTGAGTGTTTTGTACTTTTATTATGTATTTCTTGAAATTTTGTAAGAATTCATATAATGCTGAATTTGTTTGTGGTTGGGGGTGGTTGTTTTCGAGGATTTTGGGTAGACTAGGAAAACCCTTGAATGTGTTTTGATTGTAACGTGGAAATTGTTGGAATGAGTCATATATGTATATGATATATGATAATTATTACTATTATTATTTTGCTTGAATTTGGTTGTTGATGGGAAGGGAGGGGGGAAAAGAAAAAGGAAAAAAATAAAATGAAAATCTCGATCTCCACTCTCTTTTCAATTTCCAAGTGAACAACAAAAAAATGTAGATGATGATACCATATAAAAATAAAATTGAGAATTTTTTTGTAGAAAAAGTAAGAAAAACTATATTATGAGGGATCAATTTCACTTATTAAAAAAATAAATTAAATAATATTTGAAAGCATAAAAAATATAAAATATAGAAAATAAAAATAAAATAATTACGTTTGCTACTTCTCTTTAGAATGCACATCTCAAATTAAAGTACCAAATTGCCACAATCCACGCAAGGTAGCAAAAGACAAATTTGTTATTTTTTTTTTTTTTTTTTTGCTTCCTCCCTCAAAGATGCTCTTGTATCACATATTAAATTATATTATATCTATACTACCTATAAAAGTTTATACTTTAGAAACACTTTTGATTGACCATTACATCCTTATTTTAAATTTTAAATATTTATAAATTTTTTTATTTAAATAATATTCATGTGCAACGCATGTATGCCCATATCTAATATAAGTAAAAAGGTGAAAGGACATGAGCACCTTTGTACTGAGAGATAAACCCAACAATCAATCATGTTGAGAAGAAAGCACCTGCTTCACCTAACAATATGTTTGTGGTTGGGGATGTCCCAATTCCAGTAATTGGGTATGATCTTTGGATTGGGCATAGGCTTAGTAACTTGGGCCGAAAGTCTGTCCCTTCCTGCCTTCCATAGGATGAGACTGAAAACCCAGCCCATTATCACCCCTGTGAGAGAGAGAGAGAGAGAGAGAGAGAGTGTTGTATAAAACTATAAATAGGGCTATCCTCTGTCCATAAAGATAATGATAGAGTTATCTATCTATACTACCTGTAAAAAGATGAATATGAGAAAAACTTTTGATTGACTAATATATCTTTATTTTAATTTTTAAATACACAATTACCCTTCTGCATATATAGGAAATATAACAATATAAAACACATACCTTAATAAGAATTCTAAGGAAACTATAATTCGTATAATAATTAAATAAAACCAAACCCAAATAGGAATTCTAAAGAAACGGAAACTATAATTCGTAAAACCCAACAACTACTGCTTCCTTCTTCTGCGTCTTCTATGTGCCTTCATTGCGTCTCATTTCTTCTGGTACTTTGTCTGGTATGTAGTTTTCAATAAACTTGACTCATATATACAAATTATGTTTAAACATTTAAATCTCTGCCTGCATTGAATGATTGGACTTTTAAATCTCTATTTGAATTGCAAAATTAGCAGAAAAAAGAAGAGAATCAAAGACGAATTAGTTGAATGAAAATAAAAAGACGCATGCTTGAACAAAAACAAATGAAAACCCAGATTAAGACGCCAAAAAAAAAAAAAAAAAAAACTTGAATTACATAAGTAAAATTTTGAATAGCACATATAATTTTTACAATTTCTTAAACTCCGTGTTTTGTCAAACGTAGCCTCTCTTTACGGGACAGAGGGAGTATTATTTTTTAATGACAAATCAATGGTCCTTGAGTTTATTAATCTGTCGCTTCAAGGTTTGCAGAAGTTTTTGATTTCAGACCCTACGTAAGCTATGTGTGTTCTCCTATCGTTTCCCAAATAAAAAAATCATCAAAAACTAATTTACTCATAAATAAAATGAGAACATCCTAATCCTATAAATACCAGATTTTTAAAAGAAAAAAAAAATCCTAAACATGTACATATTAGGAATATTATTATTTTAATCAAAGACTAATAGAAGTTCTGGATTTATGTAAGTTTTGGTTTTGATCCCGCGTGGAGTATCTGTTTTCTCCTATGTTTTTCTAATACATATATATCAAAGACTACTTTACTCATAAATACAATGAGAACCTCTCAGTCCCATAAATACTAGATTTTTTAAAAGTGGTAGTGTAGGCCTTATTAGGAACTTGAATTAACTTTTGTGGCATGAATTTACAGGAGGGGTGTAGATTGTAGTACATCATAAAAAAAAAAAAGGATGGCATGTCCGTAGTGTTTGCAAAGCCGCGCAAGTCTTGGTTTTGATTTTTGTAAGACAAATGTACTAATAATTTGCTATTAAATCTTTCAACTATGGCGTAAATATGTTTTGATTGGAGAAAGAGACAAAGAGTGAAAGAGAGAGCCTTTTGTTTCAGCATTGAAAGTTTCACAAAACCTTCTAAGAACCTATGTATAATGAAGTTTCAAAGATAATTTTAAGCACTATGATTTGAGAAAGATAATGAAAAAAAAAATAGTAATCATATCAAAAAAAGTAAAGGATTGAGTGATCAAAGTGCTTTCATCTTATGCAAAGGCACGATAAAATTATTAAATTTAAAAAATTATTATCATTATTGAAAAAAAAATTTAACTCAAAAAAATTCACGTGCACCGCACGTGTGCACCAACTAGTCATAGAAAATGCATTCATCATTTTAACCCCAAAAAAAAAAAAAAAATCATCTTTAATCATTTTACAATTTTTTTTTCTTTTAAAGTGTATAGAAAAACTCTTGACAATTAATTTTTCAGATGACGAAATGCCCCTGAAGATTAAACTTATTTCATTGTTAAATAGGAGTCACACCAGTCAAAAATAAACTCAAGGAATTACTATGAAAAACAAAATTTAGATATACAATAAAAATTCTTGCATAGTCTTGTAGAATGAGACTTAATAAGTCATACCCTTAGAAGCAGGAAATAAAATTTTCCTTTTTAAAAAAAAAAAAAAAATTTTAAAGTAATAAATTTTTTGTGTTTCCATAGAAGATGAGGTACCAAAGTATTGTCCATAAAGACTAGTCAAACAAATAACCAAATTTCAAACCACATAGAGTGTAGCCACACCACACACTCATCCAACACAAAGGGCACGACTAGCTAAGTTATTAACCCCTTTGTTACTAGCCCTTTCTTACATGATTGAACTACTTAAGTTCAAGCCCCTTCAGCCATACAAGTTCGCTTCTAGAGTTAGATTAAGGGAGGTATTAGTACAGGCGTTTGTAGTCCAACGGTTAGGATAATTGCCTTCCAAGCAATAGACCCGGGTTCGACTCCCGGCAGACGCATCTCCTCTTTTTTTAGTTTTTTTTTTTCAAGATAAAAATAAATAATGTTTAGAGAGAATATAAGGAGAAAAAAAAAGGGTGCGGGACTGTTAATACTTATTATTTTATTAGCACCAGACTTACATTTAAATTTATTTTAAACTTTATAAGATTTTATGAAAAATATAAAAAATGTTTTCATAAAAACTAATTGTGTTGTCCATTAAGTTTTTTATCCTCCGTTTAAAAACGGTTTCATGAATAATATAAAAGAAATTTCATATAAACTAATCGTTGCAAGTCCATTAAAAAATATCATTTTAAATAATTTTATAGACAAAATAATTTTTTTGAAATATGTCATTTAGATTTTTTGGCTATTTACATACTCGACTCCCTGTTTCTGCGAAAATGGAACAAAATGGTTAAAAAATTCAATTAAATGATAAATTTTTAAAAACATCTATCCTATAAAATTGTTCAAAATCATGTTGTCTAGTGAACAATATTGCCATTTTTTTCATAAAAGTTTTTATATATTTTTTATAAAATATTGAGAAGTTTAAAATAGGTGGGGTAAAAAAGAAATAGTGGGATGCCAAAATAAATAAATAAATAAAATTTATAGGGAAGGGATCCGTTTACATCCGGTTTAAAACTTTTTACTCTTACATTTCTTAATAAACTTTTGTAATATTGATATTTTTCCAAACCAACCGTTAGATTAAATATTCATTTTATAAAAATCATACACACCAAATTTTACATTGATCAGATAATTGCAAGCATCTCAGTATCTCATCTATAAATTTATTTTTCTTTTTGTAAATAAAATTATAATTTAAGTCGCTTTATCGATGGAATAGTTCTTAATTTTCAATAAATGTGGAATTCGACATAAGAGCATTATCTAATCTAACGGTTAATTTTAAACAATATCGATCCTACAAAAAGTTATTGAAAGGTATAAAAATAAAAAAATTTACACCGGGTGTAAACGGATCCCTTTCTAAATTTATAAATAAACAAAAATAAAAGAAGGATACTAAATTAAAAGCAAGGTATGAATGCTGGCTGTGGGGTTCGAACCCACGCGCACTTATGTGCAGAAGATCTTAAGTCTTCCCCCTTAACCTCTCGGGCAAACCAGCTGTTCGATGCTTAAATCACCCTCACTTAATCAATATATGGCCAATCTAAGAAGGCATACAAACATCTAGAAGAACAACCCGTCATCATCATCCAACGGCTCTAACTCAAATCACACACATCCCAACACATCTCTAAACCTATCAACAAACCCCAATTACCCCACTTTTATGATCCCTCTTATCCACACACGCACACTTCAAAACCCTTATCCCCCTCCGTACCCCACGACGCATCTCAATACGCTACTCCCACCCTTTTCCCCACCGTCCGATCCCCTCCGGTTTCGATCCCGTTGGTTCGTTTGGGTTGTCGTCCATGGCCGAGCACTTGGCATCGATCTTCGGGACGGAGAAGGACCGTGTGAACTGCCCCTTCTACTTCAAGATCGGAGCTTGCAGGCATGGAGATCGCTGCTCGAGGCTCCATACCAAACCCAGCATTAGCCCTACCCTTTTGCTTTCCAACATGTACCAGAGGCCTGACATGATCACCCCTGGCGTCGACCCTCAGGGCCAGCCCATTGATCCTCGCAAGATTCAACAGCACTTTGAGGTCTCTCTCTCTGTCTCTCTGTCTCTCTCTCTCTCTAGTGATAGTGTGGGATCAGTTTTGTGATTTCATGAATTGTTTCATACTTTTAGACTCTAGTTTCTGTTGATTGCTTCCATATTCTGAAACTAGTAGTGAGCCCGTGCATTGCACGGGATAAAGAGAAGAACATGATATTTAATAGAAAAAAACCCAAAAAAAACAAAAGCGTAAAAATAAAATCTTACTTGTGCCAATACATTAGCATCATCAATGTTTTGATCCAACTTTTGAACCAAAATTGTAATCCTAATATATAGATGTCAATTGAAAGGATTGTGTCTTTTAAATTGAAGCAAATTGTTACAACTATTGAAAAAAGGATTGTGTTTTTTAAGAATAATTGAACGGTTACTACTTTTGAAAATAAGATATACAACTTTTAAAAACAACTTTTAAAACATTTAGAAATAAAAAGGATGCCACATGGCATCATAAAAAATTGACACGTGTCCATTGTGAACACTACTTTTTATATATATATATATATATATATATATTAGATGGTCCCATTAAGCTAGGGCTTTTGTTTATCTATATAATCTCTCACACACACACACACACACATCGAGCTAGGGTCTTTGATCAGGTTGAATTCTACATTAAACTAGGGTTTTTGTTTATTTATATGAACACACGCGCAAATATACTTATACTAACCCCTTCGCGACATCAACGGTCTGTAATATTTATATGTACAAAACAACAATTAAAAATGTAAAATCTGAGCGGATAGGGAGAGAGAGAAGGGGGGGGGGGGTTCCCATATTTTGGCATTAAGAGCCAGGGTTAGCTTATTTGTCTTAAACATAGTTAGACTCTTATAATTCTAGATTAATTATATCAAATGATGTACAAAATTTATAAATTAATAACAAGAAAAAAAAGAACTTTGATTAGGGAGTATTGAGGCCTTGTCTAGGTTAGAAGGTTAGTCATCTTGAAAATGTTTAGGTGCAAGTCCTTTTGTGTTAGGATGGCAATGACTTTAGAGAATCTTGCTTATGGAAGATTTTAGATGTGTAGGTGAGGTGAATAATCAAGTTAGATATTATAGACATTTAGCTTATATTGAAGAAATGTCGCTCGTATAAGCAATGTTAGTAGAACACAAAATTGTACAATAGATTATGTGTCTAATATATGGTATAAGTTAGTTAATATTGAAAAAACTTACGATAGTGTGAATTCTTTTGGAGACAGAGAAAATATAGACCCAAAAGAAGAAACAAAAGGCGTACTTAGAGCATCTCTAGCGGTGAGCTATAACCTGTGTTGTTGCTATATTATAACATTTAGCACAAGTTGGGCTGCTCCAATGGTGTGCTAAAAACCTGTGTTAAAAATAGTAATAGCTCACCCTTGTGCTATATTTAGCACAAGGGTAAGCTATTGCTATATTTTCCTTGTCAACTCTCTCTCCATTTCTCAACAACCAAACACACTAGCAACTGTGAAAAATACAATAGTTCTCTTCCTCCATTTCTCTTCCAAAATTTTCTCAATAACTAAATAGCCTGTAAATAGATATAGTATTTTAAAAAATAATACTGAAAAATCTTCCTCCATTTCTTTTCCAAAATTTTTTCAGTAACTAAATAGCCCGTAAATAAATATAGTATTTTAAAAAATAATATTGAAATCTTATATATATATATATATATATATATAAGGAGAGCAGAAAACATACCCCCTCTTTCTTTTTAAAATAATTTTTTTGGTTGGAACAATGGAGGTTGGAAGATGGTAGTTGGTAGTTTATAAAAAATGGAGGGATTGAGGTTGTGGCAAAGAATAGCGCACTATGTCATTTGCACTATTGGAGCACCTTGTACTAAATTATAGCATTTAGCACTGTAGCATGTGCTAAAATAGCAATAGCACAAGTAATTTAGCTCACATCATTGGAGATGCTCTTATAAGTCTAGCAGATAATTTGAAAAAATAATTCATAAAATTTAACTCTTTCGAGTGAAAGTACTAATTCAAGTGATGAAATTTGAAGATTGTATTATGATATTGAAATAAAGATGTTTAAAATGGATAAACATTGAAAAAACTTTGAAGTAATTAAAGAATTATTAAAATATTGGGAGTGTAGATATATAGAAGAATATAATTATGAAAAATGTAATAAAATCTTTAAACAAATGCAACATTTATATTCAACCAATGAAAAATTGATGGTTGAATTTAGTTATGAGTTAACACTTCAACTAGAAGATAGCTCTGATATTGATTTGAAAGGATCTTTAATGTGACTAGCATAAAAGAAGAAATTTCCACAATTAAAAGAGGTAGTAGAAGATTTGGATTATTGGAACGTGCTGAAATGGTGGATAATTTCGATGGTGAAAATGAAAATAAACATAAAAATAAAAAATGAAGAAATTTCTAAAAGGAAAATAACGAATAACGTAAATGAATGACCCAAGCACTAATAGGGTGTGGGCAGGGTATGCACGCCCACTCCCTATTAGTGATTGGGTCATTCATTTTTGTTATTTAGTGTAACTCTTCCTAAAAAGAGGAAAAAAAGAAAATGAAGATGTAATGGAACATGCCAAAATCATTTGGGATCATATAGCATTACTCTTCCGAAAATGAGGAGCACTAAAAAACAAGAAAATGAATATGTTATAGACATGCCAAAAGAGAATATTGTAAATAATCTTTGCAAGAAGATATATTAATGGTTCTCAAGGGGTAGCTTAGTTGGAAAGGGATCATGGCTCATCAAACGAGATCCTGAGTTCGACTTTTGCTAACCCCTTGGGGCCAGACAAGTTTTTCATGGGTGTTGATTTTGCTGATTCAAGTTGAGTTGTGGGGTCTTACATTGGCTTGATGGTTTGATCGAAGGAATTTTTTGATAAAGTAAGAAGGGTTCACTTCAGAACCAATACCTACAACAACTCATGATTGGGCACAATCAATGTCCATTACTATAAATTTGTACAAAAACACTTGGATGATGGAAAGGTTTTTAGATTACTTATGTGCCACTCTTCCAAGAAAGTGTCACAATTTCTGTGAAGATAGGGAAACATCTAAAAAAGGAAAACAAGAAAAATAAAAATAAAATTTTATAGATAGGTTTAATACTTTTGATCAAAATTTAAAATCAAATGATTTTGAAACTTTGAACAAATTTTAAGAAGAGCATTTTTTGGAATCAAATTTGAAGATTTAGATGAGAAACAAAATGAGTATATGTTCAAAAAATCATGAATATGCAATATTTGCAAAGTTAAATTATTTGCAAAATTTTCCATAAGTATCATCATGGACTAAACTGCCTTAAAACAGAATTTTGGGTAGCACAGTTCTTTCATAACTTATCCTCACCATGGGATGAACTTTGTAGATGGTGTGTGCATGCACTACACCCTACTTATCTTCATGAGAGAATCCAAATTAATATGATACTACTATTTTTCTCCTTTTAATTTCTGTAGTTATAAAGTAATTATAATGGTATTTTGGAATTTTACAAAAAAAAAATGTAAAAGAAAAGGCATAGATATAGAGGTAAGGGACCGCATCCTCCTAGTCACATTCTAATGTTGTATATAGTTATTTTATAAGAATTTTTATCAAATTCATTTGTGCATTCATCATGTTTTGTTTATTAAAAACTGATTGAGGATTAATGGATTTTGTGAATTACTGGATGCCTTGATTGATTAAGGTCGTGATAAGTATATTTAGGTTATGGTGCACCTTAGTCAAGTGTGATTATGTGATTATGTGATTATGAGATATGGATATGGTGTGTAGACCTTTTCAAATAAGAACTGTCTCATTTTTCAAGGATAAGATTTTAATTCTAAATGCTGAAAATAAGAGAGAGATAATTTGATAGAGGTCATAATGTGAAGCACTCTATTTTAATTAATTATGAATAAGCATCGGTTTTCTTTTTCACATAATTCAGTACAATTGGTTAAGACTAATCGATAAACTTGTGATAACAGGTAGAGAGTAGAAGGTCTTGCGAATGGTAGATTCATGTTTTGAATTTCTTGGGCTTTCTTCATTAGCATGCATATAAGAATAATTCAATAAATTTATGAAGATGCCATTATATGTGTAGCAGAAGAGAACCCAAGATATTTGAAACACCACACCACTACTCGCAATAATGGGTTTCCCTCTCTGTAAATGCTCTTACAAGTCTATGAATGGGTCTTGATGGATTATATTGAGTTGTGTGAGGATGAAAACCAATGCTTTATTTCTAGTTTTAATTAAATTGTGTCATTCCCTTTATGAACTCTATCTAATTGTTTTATCTCTTATCTTTGGCCTTTAGTTCTTATCATACGAGAATATGAAGTCCTTATATGATGAGTCCTACACATCCTATTACTTCAAAAGCACATGATTATATGTGATTAAGGTGCACCATAATCTAAATATACTTTCTAATGGCAATCCTTAGTTCAGACATTTGTTGATTTACTAAATCAATTTCTCATAAATCTGGCTTTTAATGTACATAGAATTTTCAATCAATGGAAGCCGAAATGAATTTTAATAAAAGTTGTTTCACATACATATGACTGATTTGTTTTGGTGAAAGTTTTTTTGGTCCCAAATTAAGCGTTTAGTTTCCTATATGAGGTTGCATTAGGTTATGTTCGGTTCTATTATGTACGTTGGTTGATTTTGGGATTTATGTTGATTTCATTTTATTTATTTATTTATTTTTAATAAAAAATTTTACTTGTCTAGTTAGGTATTTTATGAAGTTCAAGTGTACACTTTTGTTTCCTTTTGTCCATTTTTGTTTTGATAGAAAATGCTTTTTAGGATATTTTTTTTTTCCCTTAAGAATAAAAAAATTAATTTTCTGTCCACCAAGTTTTTTTTCCCAACTGAAGCTAACTAAGGAGAAGAAAATATCACATTTAGCATCATTTTGAAAGATTTATTGAGGTAACTAGAACCTTGATATTAAGTTTGCTTTAAAATTTACCTGATAACAAAAAGGCCAAAATTTGAAGCGAGGATGCTTTAAATTTTACCAATCTTTATCATAAGATACCCGTTGAGATGGATGAATACATAAGGATAGCTTTGGCCCCCTATTGTTTGTTTACTTGGCATAGCATACTTTTGGAACTCCTCTGTAAAGTTATATTGGAACTATATGCCCATTGTGTACCATTTTCTTAGTTGATACTTTATGTGTAATCATAGGATTTTTATGAGGATCTGTTTGAGGAGCTGAGCAAGTATGGGGAGATTGAGAGTCTGAACATATGTGATAACCTGGCTGACCACATGGTAAATTTTCTTTGACAGCAAGTACTTTATGGTTAATTCCCCCTTTTTCTGGTTTAATTTGATTTCTAATCCCAATATAATTCTATTTGGGCAGGTGGGTAATGTGTATGTTCAGTTTAGAGAGGAAGAACATGCTGCAAATGCAGTTCGAAATCTGAGTGGAAGATTTTATGCTGGTTATATTCCTTCTCCCTTGTCATTTTTTACCTTCAGAGTTTTTGGTGTCACATTCTTGTGTATTTTGTCTTCCTCTTCTCTAGTAGTTACGATGATGCCATAACTGACCATGTTTATCTTATTGTGAAACTTAAATACTACAGGCCGTCCCATCATTGTTGACTTTTCTCCTGTGACGGACTTCCGTGAGGCCACATGTAGGCAGTACGAAGAGAACACGTGCAACCGTGGTGGCTACTGCAATTTTATGCATCTTAAAAAGATCAGCAGGTAAATATTCTTTGTATCTTCTTAGCACTGCAATGCCAATGGAAGAACAATGGATTTCTTATTCGATAATGTTGTTAGGGAGTTGAGACGCCAATTGTTTGGGAGGTACCGACGAAGGCATAGTCGCAGCCGAAGTGGTAGTCGCAGCCGAAGTCCCTACAGGCATCGTAGTCATGAAGAGCGTTCTCATGGGGGGCGTGGTCATGGTAGAAGACATGAGGATAGGGATCACTATGCTGATAGTCGAGGCAGGAGGCACCGGAGCATAAGCCCTCCTGGCCATAGGAGAGGACGAAGCAAGAGTCCTGGTGGTAGGAGAAATCGGAGTCCAGTTAGGGAAGGTAGTGCAGAGAGACGTGCCAAAATTGAGCAATGGAACAGGGAAAGGGAACAGCAAGAATATGCTAATAAGGAGGTCAATCACGATGACAACAACGATAACGATGAAGGCAATTACAGTGGATCTTTGCAAAATGGAAATCAGTACTATGGCCATCAGCAGCAGCAGCCACCACAGCAAGGAGGATACGGATACTGATCCATTTAGTTATTTATGGTTTGTTTCATTGCTTTTATTATTATTATTATTATTATTATTATTATTATTATTGATTGCTCCTTAAAGAAAGAGTTCCATTTTAACTAAGACCCACAGTCCGCTAAATGTAGCTTACAGCCCATTTTCCACTGTGCAGGTGGTGTGCAGGTTCACAGTTCTGTGATATGGAAATGTGAAATGTTTTCCCCCTTTTTTGCATATGCCTTCATTATGCTTGATTGCATGATTGACAGCATCCCTAATTTCCATTCTTTTAACATTTTATAACCATGATTCAATCTCTTCCTGTTCACTTTCTCCTTCCTTCAATCAAGCCATTTGTTCTTTTTTCTTAAAAAATTCATCTACTTTATAACTAGTAGTAGAGACCTTCTAATGATTTTATGTGGACAATGATAGTATGGACTATGACTGCTCACATGTTTTTAGAGACTTGAATAATTTCCTAGGATATTTCTCACCAGAACTGATTATCACCAAACTTATGCCTGGAGTCACTAATTACATCCACTTTTCAGTTCCCTTTTCTAAGTCGGTGATTAATACTAACTGATAAGAAGTTACAAAAAAAATAAAATTAAATAAGCAGCCTAATATCCTCCTAAATATTAAATGATATTTGTTCTGCTTTTGGTATTTAGTTAATTTTGAGCCTTCTTGTCCTATAATCTGTGATTTGATAAAGCAAGGAGTAGGTCAATCTTTAGTAAATCTTTAGTAACACACATTCAGCAGTTTTGACAGCTCGTCCAGCCTAGAGGTTTAGCCTGCACATCGGCAAGTATCACACTTGACTGACCATCGAAGGAAAATTTTAAGGCTTTCATCTGTGATGCAGAATTTTCCTAGCATTCTTGGACCTTTTGCTTGACTTCCATATTATATGATTGGAATTATTAACAATAGAGGATTCCCACAAGAATTGAGTACCATCTTTAAATAGATTATTATAGTAAATTAGTAATATTTGAAAACTTGGCCAATGGTATTTCAAATATTTGATAATTAGATTCACAACTTCTTTCTACTTCCTTTGGCTTGTCAAAGATTCCTTCCTATGAAGGGATAATTTATTTCTTACATGTTCGAGTCATTCTTTGAAGTTCTTATTAGAATTATTTGTTGGACAGCAGAATGTTCCCTAATTGTTAAGGAGTCTTAAAATTTCTTCCTTGTTCAAACGAAGACATTCCATAGGAACCTTCGCTCTCCTTTTTCCTTATTCTTTCTCGTTGAAGCATATCCTTGATTTGATTCGCATAAAGTATTTATGCATGAAATGTGTTTGTTTGAATCGTGTTTTAAGTGCCTGTATGCTTACAGTCAAGGACTCTGTGACCACCAGCACATTCAGGGTAGTGTATTGGGTTTCATTTTTTTAGACTTCCTCCTTCGATGTTGTGATCTTACCTTACCTATATTATGAGTTTTGCAGGTTCAGGTATCCCTGCTTCTAAGGCTGATCCATTTTTTAATTGCAGCTTACAATGAAATTTGTGTACAGGTTGTTGGGTGCAATGTCAGAGGATTGGGTTTTCAGGATTTTACAGGTTACAGCCGGAAGATTCAAGAGAGCTCTGCAACCTCAATATTGTTAAATGTGGTTGATTCTTCACATGCTTTTAGTCGGTTGTAGTTATCTAGTGCAGTGCAGGTTAGCTGTGGCAGCGGCGGCGGTAGCTTTTTTCCCTTTATCAGATGAAACTCTGTTGATGTAATTAGATGTTTTTGAGCTTTGCACTCGATTGGAGGCGTTGTAGACATTGTCATGGGTTCGCATTAACCTTTTGAAGACAATTTCAAACAAATATGTTTAGCTTTGGTTTTTGCACCAAACTGGCTTAATTCGATTAAAATATATTTATAATACTAACTTGATGGCTATTTTCTGGATGAGTCGTATGAACTTATGATATCATTTGAACCATGCGGTGTTCATGGCATGGTTCATTGATTTCTTAAAGGTGAGGTGTGGACGAATATTGAAGTGCAGACCTAAGTCTTGATAACCTTATTTGATGCAACTGTCTATGGTTCACAAATATGAATCTTTTCAGAACCATCCATTTAAATTCTGTTCGGCCATAATGCCCATGATTTTTTATCAATTGTTTACACACAAAAATAGAATCGCTGGTGGATGCTAGAAAAACAACCCTAATATGTGATATGAGTTGATTGATTGACCCAAACAAGGGTTTGGATTGAGGGGCTGATACCATTAATTGGATCGTCATTTTTAATCTACAACAAAGGAACTGGATGGAGTGGGCTAGTGTCTTTTATTTATTTATTATTTTTGTAAGTTATTTATTTTTCTGTCTGCTTGTGTAGTGTATACTGTGGGAATTAAACCCTGACCCCCAGCTGGCGTTCCCATTGAAATCTAGCATAAAACGAGGGCTTCAGCCCCATCTGTTGGTTCCTCTGATTTCCTGAAAGTTGCCAAAATCCTCAGCACCCATTTTGGCTAAGAAATCTGTACAAGCATTTCCTCTCTGTGAGAGGCATTCTAAGTTCTTGGCCAGGACGTCCCTGCGATCTTGTAAGAGAGAGAGGGAGCAATGTGCGAATGGTTTTCCACTGAGGCTTTCTGTATTCACTTTTAGATGCCACATTTATGGCCCCATATATTAGAATGCGAATATGGGAAGACACAGTTGAACTCCCGACCTCTCTAAACAGTAATTGACAACCCGGCCTACACCAAAAGAGAGTACATTCAGCAGAGCACAACCAAAACAAATCAATACCAACCACCACGAACTAAAATACCACATTTTTCTCTTTTCTCAACTCCAATGGCCTCTTTCCCTCTCTCCTCCCTCCAATCCACTCGACACCTGGTCCACCGACTCAACCACCCCCCCCCCCCCCCAATATTTCACCTGCACTCACCACTGACAACCTTTTCCAAATCCATCACCTGCACTCACAACTGACAGTTCTCCAAATCCATCCCTTCTTCAAATCCGTCGGTGGTTATGGAGGTAGAGACTAAGGGCTTTTTATTTATATAAATCAAAGCTATTTTCAGCATAAACTGGTAAATGGACTATTTGAGTTAAAACAAGACTTGCTTGACTAATTATCAAATAAGTCTTTATATGGTGGACTAATGGCCGAATCCCCCAAAAAAAAAAACCCCCAAAAAAAAAATTAATCTTGGGCTTCCAATAGATTCCCTAATCTTAGAAACAAAGCATATAAGAGTGGTGGGTTCTGCTAACAAGAACATGTTTTTAATTGATAAATCATGGACAGTGTCATAAGAACACTCCAAAAAAGGGATATAGAAATATATAGGTCTACTGAATCTGTAATTAACTAAAATAACAAAACAAGTCAAAGCTCAAGTAAGCCTCTTTGTCCTTTTCTGTGCCAAAACCTACCAAAACCTTGACACATAGCTCTTCCTCTCTGTAACCCATCAAAATAAACACCACAACATGCTACAGCACTGAATCCCAGGACACCTCCCACTCTAGTTGCCACCACTGTGCTTAGCCTTCGTATGGGACTGCAGAGCACCGTCAGAGTTGAATGTCCTGTAAACATTGAAATTATGTTAGTGCTGCTACTACAAGTATCTTATGATTTTTCTTATATTTAAAATAAATAAATAAATAAAAGAGAGCTTTCAATGGTAAGAGGACGAACTTGCTACAGGATTTGCAAGAGACTTGTCCGCCAGATTTCGGGGTCTGTGCCTTTGATTTCTCACCATTAGCAGGAGTCTTCCCAGTCTGCTTTGAAGGGTGAGGAGTAGCTGTATGACCACCCTTCTTGCCATCTGCAACAAATAGCATATTTCAAGCATCAAAAGAGGATAACCCAAGATTTAGGGCAAAGCATTGCCCAAAACTGAAAATTCAATCAAACATACACTAATAACAAAAAGTATAGTGATCTCTCCTAGTTCACATCAGAACATACTTCTCAGCTAATTCAGAAGGTCAGTGGCATATATACCAATCCAGGAGTTGATCCAAAAAATGGTAACATGTTTCACTAAATAAACATCGCTGGGCATGACTTAAAATAAAGTACAAAAAGATTAAACAAGTTCAAAGAGAAAAATGTTATGGAAAGAAATCAATGTGAAAATTAAATTGAAAAGGGGGAAAGAGAAGAAAAATAACATCATAATCTTTTTATAATCAATGTGCATATAAAAAAAAAAGGTCTTATCACAAAACAATGATAGGAAAGGAATGATAAGTAACAAAAAATGGCAACACGTTTCAGTAAATAAAAATGGACCAAGGAGATTACCTGTCTTTTGGGGTGTAGCTAACTTTCCTTTTTTAGCAGGAACAGGCGTTTTCAATGCAGATTCAGAGGGTCTCTTCTTGCCTGATTCAGCCTTCAAAACAAAACATAGATCTAACTATTTTAGGTAAAGTAACTAGACTACAAACTGTATAATCACCATCCCCATGTTTCTAATGCCAGATACATGAAGGAAAGATAAACTGCAAATTCAGTCGGTACCTTCTTAGGTGTCTCTTCATCATCCTCCGTGTCTGCATCACCATCTTCACTTTCATCCCCAGCTAAAAGCATGTCCTATCAACCATACAACATTCAGAACATCAACACAACTGTTTTTGAACAATTTTGACAAAAAGAAAATAAAAGACAATAAGGGCCGACATGTTGCACCACAATAAAATAACACCCAGAATTCTTGTATTAAAAGACAAAGAAATTAACGGGCCTAAAATGTTACTCAAACCATTGGTATACTGCTCCCACACAATGTGTGAGGGAGCAGTATGGAGAAAATTATTTAGGGCAAGTTGAAATAAAAGAGCACCCAACTGTTATACACTGATAATAAACCTTCTGCACAATCCAAACACAAGTAAAATGCCACATCACTAGAGAGTTGCTTCTTTCCTCACCTCTTCAGCAATCACATCCTAATCCTAAAGGAGGTTTAGGGTTAATTTGTTCCAATGCAAATCAATCAGACAGAATATTGAAGTTGCAAGTGTAAAAATATGATGACGCAAGTTCATAATCAGTGAAGTGTTCCATACATCATGTTTCCATTACTTTAGCAATAAAATTTTCCCACTATGATAACAAGTGCATGTCCAATAAGCAATGAAGCATAAATTATGTAATGCAAAATGATGAGCCCATCCAACCAATGCAGACAATGACAAGGGGAAGGAGTCATCTTCTAGTGACTATAACATGCATCAAAATGAAATCTAATATATATATATATATCAACAATGTTCAAGGCTGCCACTTGGCGCATTTTAAAATGCCATGTCATGTTGACAGTTATGTTTTGAATTTCAATTTCTCATTAAACGTTGCTACCCTTTCACTTAACAGACTTACCTATTTATAAAGATGCCTTTTCATTTCGAGTCCTTTTCTTTTCATAACTCTTCAATATCCTTGTTCCAAGTGAGTCTCTTTTTCTTCTCTCCTATTCTTTTATACATTACTTTGATCGATCATTATAATGATTTTTGCCAATAGAAATACCAATGTCATATGAATCTTTTTTTTCTTGGTTACTATCTTTTGCAATTCCACACTTTGATGAATTACAAACAAAAAAAGTTGTAAGTTTTCATATTTTAAAATAATAGTATATAATGTGTTTTTTTAATATTATAAATGGGTTTTACGAAGTAAGAATTTGAGTATTTTTTTAATTCTTTTATTCACAATTAATTTAGAATTTATATGTTAAATTATTTTTTATTTATTAAAATTACTCTTATCCGATATATTTTTTTAATTTGTGTTTTATCTAGTGCATTGCACGAGTTCACTCCTAGTATTTAACTATTTGGAAAGCTCTTTAGACAATAAAATGTCAATGTCCACCTTTTCTTTAAATAATTCAACAGTGGGCGTCCATTTTTGAGATTATAATCAAATGCTTAAAGCAACTCATTCTTAAGGTTCCTTAGGCCCTCATTTTACAATTAATTTCAATCACTTCTTTTCGCCTAATTATTTAAGACTCGAGTATTCTGTCATTCAGATACTTTTCCAATTTAAACCATGATCATCTCAAAACCACTCCTTAAAAATGCTGTACCCTTTTCTATCTTTATCCCATAATCATGAAGTCTCAACCTTAAGTCCTTATCCTAAGAATAAAACAAGCAATTTATCACTTCCATAAGCAATCAAGCATATAAATTACTTGTAAGCTCTGAGTCGAGGAAATTGAATTAACACACATCATTGTAATCGTTATATTCCAAAAAAACTGCATGCCAAAGAAGTATTTCCATAGAAGACAACTGAGCCTCAACATGTGGTGAAAAACTATAACTGATATATCTTGATTCCCCATTATTTCAATTACAATCACCGCTGCAAAGAAGCATCCAGTGAAATTATTACAGTGAGGTACCTCATCATCAGAAGAATCATCATCGTCAGTACTCTCATCCTCATCCTCATCAGTTGGCTCTACAACCTTCAACTCTGCCTTTGCATTAGCTGGCTTCACTTGCTCAACCTTTGGTACCGGTTTTCCTGAAGATGTTAAAGGTCAAAGACAAAGATTTAGTTTAGATTTAGATTTAGATTTTAAACTTGTAAAGAACTACAATATAACAGAACTTAAGAAAGAGCATTCACCACTCAATGCATTGGTAAGCGGGATATCAAATTCTTCCTCTTCTGAAGAATCAAAATCTGAATAACAGTTAGAGAATGTAAGCAAATCTGAGTCATTAAGTCAAAATATGAATATAGTAACCAGTCTTTGTTCTAGGAGGTTACCAGAATACCCTTCCGTGGCAAGGAGAAGGCAGCAGATAGTCAAGGAAACAAAAGACGGAACATAAAAGGAAAAACAACCACTGACTATAGCAAACATCCCCTAAGCCTCACATGCATTTTTAAAAATTGTTGCAATGAACATATATGGAAAGGGATAAAATGTGAGACAAAAATACTGAATATAAAATAGATAAATGTGAAGGATATTGATCTGGAATATCAGTTTTGTATCCGCAAAAGTAGACGCTCCCATTTTTCCAGTTGTGAGAGAGCTCAAACTCTTTCTCAAACAACAAATCAAAAGATATTTGAGGGTATTTCTCAGTGGAAAGTGTTCCTAAAACAATTTTCTGGTCATCAAACTTCAAAAAGAGAGGTACAGAATCATTTCCTTTGTCCTTCTTCGACTCACCCAGTGATGCCTGCATAATAACATTCCAAATATTTTATCAGAGATAAAACTTACTGGGTGAAACATTTGGTAAATCAGTAGTAATAGCACAAATCAATTCTAACCTGGGAAAGATGAATGATCTTTTCTTCACCAGGAGTCACTTTAAAGGGCTCCCCAGCTTTAACTTCAATACCTGGAAATAATGTACAGAAAATTGTCCAATGTCAGTGCAATATAGGAATATCAGGAAAAAGATACAGCGTATTGAGAATAATCACAAGTAAAAATAAGATAAAAAATTATCATTTCCTGAACGACTAGATTGACCACAAGCTTTATTCTGTGACATGATTATGATTGTAGCTAGTATTTCCAATTGACCAAAATAACAATAAAATAGAAGGTATTCTGAAAAGAATATATAAGATATAAGAGCAAACATCAAGCACATTTTCTTAACAAGACAGTTTGAATTAAGCACCATAAGAATTTTGTTGCATCTCATAGGAATCCAAAGTAGCTAATAGTGACTTTCAAATTGTGGGATCCACATGGAGTTATGTAGAACAATGTAAATACAGTATCAAACTACTGCATATCAGGGATGCATTCGAAAAAGCAGTAGCTCAACAGGTATTAAGCAGAGTTCTCCATAAGGAAGTATGGAAGTTCAAGTCCCCACAAAGAGATTCACCAGCAAATGAGTAGTGCCTCTCCACCTTGGAGAAAAGCAAACTAGGTGCTTTCATGTGGTTAAAAAATGAAATATGAAACATTAACCACTCACATGCCTATCCAAGGCTTTTAAAAAAAAAAAACCTGCGTCACAAAGTGATTTTCCCCCGTTAATTGTAAAATACATACATAAGAATCAGAATAAAGAAGTTTAAAAAAACATTATACAGATTAGCCACAATGACGCAATTAAAAGCATAAAAAGCAAAATACAGAAGACAAGGGAAGATTAACCATGAGATTATATAAATTGTAAAATCATCATTCACCAACAGTCTGGTTTCTGAGAAAAAGATTCAACTCAACTGAGTTAATTCACATTTTGAACAGCAAAACCAAAGGAACATTACACATAAGATTCCAAAAACCCTCCACTCCACCAGTTTTCTCAGCAACCAAACAGATTTAAAACTTAGACAACAACCAAAAGCACATGAAATGGCCACCAACAAGAGAGACCCCGAGTGAGAAATCAAAAGCATAGATAATACAGAGGAAGGCATTAACTTATACTTCGTTTGGTTGCTGAGAAAAAAATGTAGGAATAGAGAAGAGCTTTTCATATAAGAAACATCAAAGCGAAGATTCAGGACTTCATCTTCTCTCCTCCTTTTTTCCCTCAAAAGTTTCTCACCAACCAAACAGAGGCTATACACAGAACAATTGGAAACACAAAATAAACATTCAAATGCAGGCAACACAAAACACATAAAACATCCAATCAAAACAAAACCAAATGGAAGACAGATAGATTGCCGAAAAAATGAGCAAAATAGAAAGAGAACTGGTTATCCACTGAGAAAATGTAACGAGAAACGCTAAGAGAATGATCATCTAAGAAGGTAATGGCGAGGAAAAAGGTCCTTACCCCAGAACTCCATTGACGATAAGAGTGATGATCGAAGGTCTAGAGAGAGAAAGCGAGGGTTTAGGGTTTTGATGCGATAGAGGGCTTTGAAAGAGGCGGAAATGACAAGGGTTTAAAGCGCATTTATAGAGGAGTTGCCGCCAGCTTTCTTTTGTGACCTAGGGTTTTGAGAGCGTGATAATTTTTGGTGGGCTTGGGCTGTGCTATGGGCTGGACATTGGAAGTTTGAGGGCTTGATTGGGAGATTGAAGAAGGGGAGAGGTTATTGCCACACCTTAATTCTATTTACACCTCCATTTTTTTTCAAGGTTTTATAAAAAAATGTAAAAGTTATTCATAAAAATTGATTGCCTTGTCCACTAGAAATATCATTTTAAATAACTTTGTAAAAGAAAATTTTTATAAAATCTATATTTAAGCGAATTTAAGGCGATTTACAGTGTCCTTTTGTAATAATGAAACAGAATTTTAGCCTGATCAAAACCTAGAAATTGTGGGTGGGGTTGCATAAGAGTTTGGGCTAGAGCCTATATGAGCCCAACTATTAAATGTTGTGTACATTATTCTGAAGGGGACCCTATTGGCATCCCAGATTTGGTTTTTCTCCCACACTTATTTTAAACTTCTCAAGATTTATGAAAAATATAGAAGGTTTTCATGAAAACATTATTTGGAACAACTTTGTAAAATAAAGTTTTTCCAAACTCTATCATTTAAGTGATTTTTTTGGCAATTTATAGTTTTTATTTCATTTTTACAAAAACAAAGACAATAAATGACTAAGAAATTCACTTAAACTACAAATTTTAAATTTTTTTTTTTTTACAAAGTTGTTCAAAACGATATTTTCTAGTGGATATGGCCTGGTTTCATAAAAACCTTTTATAGTATTCATAAAAACTTAAGAAGTTTAAAATAAGTGGGGATTAAAAAAATAAGGAAAAAAAAAAGGTCTTGAGATGCCAATAGCGGCCCCCTATTTTGAATTCCATGCAAATCCAAAAAAACGTTGTACTTAACTTGAGCTCCAAACTTCTAAGCCCTATTCTCATATCATTTTAGAAGGTATTGGGCCGAAATTGAGCCGAGCCCACAAGCTCAACCTGTTCTATGGGAACGGCTATTGCCCCGCTCCCCCCTCCCCCCCAAAAAAAAAATTTTACACACCCCTTCCCATGCCTTAGGTTTTTAAGGTTTTATGCAAAATATAAAATGTTTTTACGAAAACCGATTATGTTGTCTACTAAAAAATATCATTTTAAACAACGTTGTAAAAGAAAGTCTTTTCAAAATATATCGTTTAAGTTAAATTTTTAGTTATTTATAACTTTTATTTCATTTTTTGCCAAAAATTTTATTTAAATAATAGATTTTGCTAAAAAGTCAAATAATGTATTAAAAGAGTTTATGGCACATTCGTATAGCCCGAATCAGAGGAAATTGGCCAAACAAAGGAGCTCTCTAAGTAAAAGCATCTTACATTAGAGCCAATTTTAAAATTTTAAAAATGGGATTAGACTGAATCCACTTACGTTTTGTGATTTTTAAACAAATCAACTCACAGTTAGTGAAAAAAATTATAGCTACGCATTCTTTTCAGTACAAAACGAATGTATATAAGAAAAAAAAAATGGACTGACTCAAAACTAGTTAGACGAATTTTCAATTTTGTAACTTCCAAATGAGCTCTTATATTATTAATTAGGCCATGAAACATGCACATGCCATGGGCTGTGGGACAAAGCATAAATTGACTAATCACAATGAATATGTCCGCTGTGTTGTACAAATCACAGCCCTCATTTGCACGTTTTAGGGGCAGAATGTAAATGAAGTAAACGTTTAATGGGTCCCAATGTACAAACTGACAAAGGGCAGAAAGAAAAAAAGGGTGAGAATGATTCCCACTATATCAGAATAGGTCTTTTTGGGCCGCGAATCTTGGCTCCATAGAAAAGTAGGCCTTGACTCTTGAGGTATTGTACACGTGCCACGTGTCTAATGATTTTTCAAAAGCTATTTTCCTGGTCTCTCTTGCCACTTGCCACCGCTGCTTCCACAGGAATGAATGGGCCAAAAAAAAAAAAAACAAAAAAACAAAAAAAAACAAAAACTATGAAAACTGTAGAATGTTCTAAGGAGTTCCATTTAAATTCATTCATTTTTTTTTTTTTTTGGTGGACATTAATAGAATGCAAATAGAAAGAGACTCTCAGCTAGTAATCAATGTTATATGTGGTACTATGAGACCAGTCTTGTTTGGGATATTTGGCGTTTTCTTGGCTGCTTTGAGAAAATTATTATTGAGCATATATATAGACAAGCTAATGAGGTAGTGATTATTATAGTTAATTGTGTTGCTAATATTGGATATTATTATGATAGTGAGTATTTGGATAAATAGATTTCCTAGAAAGCTATGTGATCAATGATCCAAGAGGATCGTTGAAGTATTGTTATTTTCAGAAGTAACCGTTCTTTTATTTCTTATTAATGATATTTTCTTTTCAGAAACAAATATATATTTTATCATGATTGGAGGAGAGGGCAAGTTATACATCTCTTACCTTCCCCCCTCCCCCCCCCCCCCCCCCCCCCCCCCCCCTCCCCCCTCCATTTTTTCTTTGTTGATAAACTCAAATATTATTAAATAAATTAAAAAGTATAATAAGAAAACATTACACCATAATTATCTTTCATTCAAATCTTCCAAAGAACATTAAGAAATCTATTTACCCAAACACAAGGATCAGATTTGGAGTGACCTAAACTAATGACATAATTGGCAACCCTACTTGCTTGTTTAATTAAAAACATGTCGGAAATCAATTGCTTCAAACTTTTCAGCAAGTTTACCTTCCCTATTTTTACTCTTTTTAATTATTGATCAATTTTAGCTTAGGAAAACAATATACAATTTAATATATAATGAATTTTATTCAATAACGTAATACGGAGCATATGAATTGATACAATATGAAAAATATTTATTTTGTTCTAAGCCCTCACCAGGTTGAATTTTAGAAATCTCAATTCATTTCATAAATGTAAATTAGGACATCTATTTAAACCACATTTGGCTTGTGTATTTTTTATCGAAGTGTTTTTTCTTGTGAGAGTGACATAAATTAAAGAAGAGGTTGTCAACAAAAATATTAAAATTAAAATTCAATGGTGTTTCGAAGTGTTTTTCTTGAAGTGTTATGTAAAGATGATGATATTGCAAAGAAATTTAATGATGTTCAAATGTCGTATACTTATGAAAATAATAATAATAATAATAATAAATTCTTAAATAAGAAATGTTGTATGTCTGTGTTTGGTGATAATATTTGTTAAAATGCTTTTTAACCTTAAATTTAACCTTAGTATTTTCAGTGCCTAAACTGCCTATTCAAAAAAGTCCAGTTGCTCGCTCATGTGGCCATCTAATTATAATATGACTAGTCAACTAAAGAGATGCATCCGTCGGAGAGGAAACAAAAAACACCCAACGGGCCCCCACCTCACTCGTCTCTTTTTTTCCTCGCATAGAAACAGAAATAGCCACCATAAGAACGTTGAAAAAGGGAATTTTCTACCTCATTCTTTGCTATATATAGAGTCCCCTTCTTATGAAGTTAACCTAAAACGCCTAACTTAATTTTACGTTAGGTTATATTTTAAAACTCTATATTTGATTTTTATTTTTCAAAACCAACCGTTGAATTAAATCTATTTCATGTGAAGATCATACATACCAAAAATTAAGTTGATCCGAGATTAAGAACTACTTCATTCATAAATATCCAAAATGAGTGATTGTCAACGATTAAAAAATATAATTTTTGGATCGAATAACAATTAGTTTTGGATCAACTTGATTTTTGGTATGCATCACTTATATGATAAAGTTATTTAATCCAATAGTTGGTTTCGTAAAATGTTAATCACATGTATAGTTTTAGAGGGTGACTTAACGTAAAATTATGTTAGGTTAATCTCATAAAAAGGGAACTATATATATATATATATATATATATATATATTAGAGAGTTTCATTGGGTTATACAACGGGTAGTCAATCTCCATTCCTATAATCCTTTCCCTCTACACATGTATTTTGGAGGAGTTAGAAACCATAATCTCCCCCCAAATCTTCCCCTTTGACAGCGAAAGTATGCTATTTAGGCTACAGCCGACTACACCCATTACTCTGAGTAATTACAATAGGTTTCAGAAAACCTTTTGTTGTTGTTGGCGTGTGTGTGTTTCCAAAACAAAAAGTTAACCCTCAGCATAAACATATTCTTTCAGCTGGCAATTTCTTTTTCATAGCATAAATTAGATTCTTTCACCTGGCAATTTCCTTTTTCATCTGGGATATCATTTAATGGTGCATTACCTCTTTGTTTCGGGGAATTCGGATTCAGTGTTGGGGTAAAAAAAATCCAACATCATGTTGGGACGAAGGGATGGAGACACCTCAGTGTGGTAGAAGCAACTAAACAGTCCGGATCAAAAAATTATTAAAATGACCTCAATGAGAGTTTTTTTTTTATTTTTTTTTTTAATCTTTTGTTTCGAACCATTCATTTGCTTCACCGCAATGACGGGTCACCATTCCTTCATATATCCCCGCATGGTGCCGGATTTTTTTGACTCCAGCGTTTGAATGTGTGTGTAGGGTTGCTGACGGCGTTGGCTTTGGATTTGGGCTCGTGGTCCCTCAGTCATTTGTTGCTACCCGGCTTTTCAATTTTGATGGACTCTTTCTTAGAAGGCACCAGTCTCTCTAATTTTATAGACTCTTTTCGAAGGAAGAATTGCCCTCCTATCTTTTAGTCTTCATGCATGATATTTCCTTTCCACGGAATCACTTACCTGTTTATATGTGGGATATAATTAATTTGGTGGGCTCTATCCCATCAACTCCAGTTCAATATCAACTTTGAAGGGTCATAATGGGGCGTTTGGCCAACCTTTTCAGAAGCCTCAAAAGGCCATTTTATAAGGGAAAAGCCTCTCTCAAATAAATCTTTATTTTTAAAAAAAAAAAAATTGTACCAATCTATAGATATAGGCAAGAAAATGACTGTCCAATTTGATTTGGATTAAGTGGGTAATTGAGGCTGGTGCTAATTTTTTCTCTTGTACTATACATATTTATTTCATTTTTTGGGTGAAAAACTATAGGTAAAAAACTGAATTTATATACAAGCTATTTTGTTTGAAGGAGTCCAACCCATATTTAAACCCCCCCCCAAAAAAAAAAAAAAAAAAAATCCATGAGAGATCTTCGCCCAACTCATCCAGTCCGAATTGAACCAACTAATCCTGAGCAACCTATGGGTAATATGAGCTTAGAAAATACAGATTGGGTTGGTCATGAGCCTGGATGGACGTCTCAACCTGTCTAACTCACCCGAATTGCATCCTTATCTACACATAACCAATATGGTTAAACGTATTAGGCCGAAAATTCTTTAACCCATAACGTGGCATCCTTAATCCTTTACTATAAGACAAAGTTTGTTCATAGCTTATGTGCCCTCCTCCTTCAAGACAGCTATGGGTTGCCTTGCTTTGTTGTTTCTAATCCTTATTGACATCTATTTATCCCCCTTAAAATAAAAAATAAAAAAATAATCCATTTGTCAAAAACGGAAAAGGAAAAAAAGAAAAAGGACAGCAATAATTGGAGAAGGCAACCTTCCACCAAGTTTGGAGGCTGAGTTTTTAAAGCTATTAGATGAGTATTTTGATGATTTGGATTAAAACATCATGATAAGGGTGTTTTGGTCATTATACTAATAACTTTTTGATGTTTTAATCCAAACCATTAAAACACTCAGTCTATTAACTTGTTTTAAATCAAATCCTGTTTGGATGCTTGGATGGTTGGTCGACCACCCAAAATTAAGGAAGTGGTCAATTAATACAAGACGAATACAAGACGGACAAAGGCCCTACCTATTCCTTAATTCCCTCCCATCACATCTCAGATTAAATACGAAATGAGTAATGTGCGGCTAAAGTGTAGAGATACGCATCTATCTGCTTGCTATAATTGTGTATGACACGTCTTAATGAAGGATTAAGTTATTTTATTTTATTTTTTATTTTTGGGGCGCATAATTGTCTGATTATAATTAGATACACTCTTATTGTTATTTCTTTTTCAAGATAACATTATAGCTTTACTAATAATGAGGCCTAAAAATCAAATCATACATCATTAATCAGTGGAATTAGGACACAGCATATTTCCCATTTGTCAGCCCCTTTACATAATTGTTCTACATAATTAAATAAATAACATTCACGTTTTAATGTAAAATGATCAATAATACAGACAAGTGAGTCAAAATTGAGGATTGTTTGGCAAACCTGAAACTTGGCCAAGTGAAAATGAGTTTGATTAATTTTGATTTTACACTGTTTTGTAAGTTTATTTTTTATGTTATTTTGTTCTAACATTTTTTTTTTTTTTTTGGTTAATCTGTTCAAATTTCTTTACAAAGATAGGATATTAACAAGATTTATTTGGTTGCAATGAAAAATTGGAAGAAGAAGAAGAAAAATTGTAATTATTTTGGCTTGATTATTTGTTCTTTTTATTTTCTTTCTTCCTCATTTTTTTTCCCTTCCTTTTTTTTCCTCTATAGAATCCACAAACCAAATAGAGGGTTAATGACCTATGGTGCATTACTTCTTTGATTCAAAGAATTCAGATTTAGTGTTGGGGTAAAAAAATCAAGCATCATGTTGGGGTGAAGGGATGAAGACACATTGAAGCAAATGAACGGTTCGGATCAAAAAATCAGAAAGTTATTAAAAATGATATCAATGAGAGGTTTTTTTTTTTTTTTTTGATCCATTCATGTGCTTCACGTATCGCCATCCCCACATCCCAGCACGGTACTAGATTTTTTTGACTCCCACATTTGAATGTGTGTTTATGGGTGGAAAGGCCAATTCAGTCTGGTTGCTGAGGGAGTTGGCTTTGGATTTGGCCTCGTGGTGTCAATTTTGATGGGACTCTTTCCTAGAAGGCAGCAGTCTCTTTCTTAGCAGGTAGCAGCATTGAAGTCGAAGGAAGGAATGGCCCTCTTATCTTATCTTATCTTATAGGTAGGATGGATGTAGTATACCATTTGGTGGGCTCTATCCCATCAACTCCACTTCAATCTCAACTTGAGGCGAGTTTGAAGAGTCATAATGGTAGAAGTCATTTTACGAGCAAAAACCACATAGGATAGCTTTCGGAAGAGGTGTTTGCAGAAATGCGAAAGAGTCTTTAACTCCTAAGTAATAGAACTCAAAAATCCCAATGTTTTATCGTTTTTTTGATACAAAAAGACTCTGAGCAGTGCTATATGTGCCGATTATTGTTAGCCGACCACGTTAGCTAATGCCTACAACACCCGCCCTATTAAAAATGCTCCGTCCCTTGTCTCCTTTGGGAACACTCTCTCTCCTCTTGCCGCTACAACCACATATCTCTATTAGCAAACACTATCAAGCAACAAATACAGGGAAAAAAAAATCTGAAAAAACACTCTCAACCCCCCTCCCAAAAAAAATGATAAAGGAAAAGAAAAATAATAATATTTACTTTACCAAAAAATGAAACTTTTTTTTTTGGATTTTAACTTGCAAAACCTAATTTTTTAATATGAAAAACCTAATTAGGTTTACAAAAAAGGCTAGTTAACCTTTTTAAAAAACCTAGCTAATTTTATCAAAACCTAGTTAACTTTACATAAAATCTAGCTAACTTTATCAAAAACCTAACTAACTTTACATGATATCTAGCTAACTTTACCAAAGTGTAGTTAATTTTCTAGATATATGTGATTTTAGGAGCAATGGAGAATCAGCATGTGAACCTAGACCTTTGCCTCTGTTGAAAAAAGCACAAAAAATCAAGCTAAGAAATCAACTTGCACCATCCCTAGTTCTCTCCACGGTTGAACACTAGCCACCATCCTCATTGCACAACCTCTGGCACGTTGCTTCCAAGCTTAAACCATTTGAAACTGAATTACTTACCCCATCTCTTTCAAGAGCCATATGATGGAGTGACTTCTCTTATTTGAAGAATAATTTGATAAATAGGAAGAAGGTACGGTGCAGGTATAATTGGTCTAGAGGCCGTGGGGAGTGGGATTGTGAGTAACTAGAAGTGGGAGGCAACCATAGTAGAGTTAACTCAAACCATATAAGAGTGTAGTCATTATCACTAGATATGTTAATCTCAAAAAGCTTAAACCAATCCTCACAAGAGTTCACATCCCGGTGTGTATTTGATGTCAGTTATCAATTCGTCTCACGTTCGGTCTATTAAAAGTGGGTGTAAGAATCATTTCCCATTTGGTACAGGCGAGAAAATGACTGTCCAATTTTATTTGGATTAAGAGGGTAAGTGAGGTTGGTCATTATCAAAGGTCATGGGTAATTCGACGAACCCAAAACCCGAATCCATCATTATATTATAAAGTAAAAATATGTATATATGTGTATATATATATATATATATATATTAATTGACAATAAGCAATGTACACAAGTCTATTTCATATTTTAATAAGATCAAAAGCATCAAATATTTCTATAATTTATGTTACTGGTGCTAATTTTTTCTCTTGTACATATTTATTTCTTTTTTTTGGGTGAAAAATTATAGGTTTAATTGAATTTATTTATTTTTGAAGGAGTCCAACTCATATTTAAACAAATAAAATAAAAATAAAATAAAATCCATAAAAGATCTTCGCGCAACTCATCCAGTCCGAATTGAACCAACCAATCCTGAGCAACCTATGGGTAATCTGAGCTTAGAAAAATACAGATTGGGTTGGTCATGACTCATGAGCCTGGATAACCAATATGGTTAGATATATTAGGCTGAAAATTCTCTAACCCATAACGTGGCATCCTTAATCCTTTACTATAAGACAAAGTTTGTTCATAGTTTATGTGCCCTCCTCCTTCAGGACAGCTATGGGTTGGCTTGCTTTGTTGTTTCTAATGCTAATTGACATCTATTTATCCCCCTTAAAATAAAATAAAATAAAATAAAAATAATCCATTTGTCAAAAAGGAAAAGGGAAAAAAAAAATTTTTAAAAAAAAGAAAAAAAGAAGACAGCAATAATTGGAGACGGCAACCTTTCACTGAGTTTGGAGGCCGAGTTTTTTGAGCTGTTAGATGAGTGTTTTGACGGTTTGGGTTAATACATCAAGATAATGGTATTTTGGTCATTGTAGTAGTAACCTTTTGGTATTTCAATCCAAATCGCTAAATCACTCATCTATTAACTTGTTTTAAAACTGAATCTAAAATCCCTATCATCTAGTGTCACTGCCAAATACCATGTTCATGTTTGGAGGCTTGGACGGTTGGACCACCCAAAATTAAGGAGATGGTCAATTGATACAAGATGGAGAAAGGCCCTAGCTATCTCTTCCCTCCCATCTCATCTCAGATTAAATACCAGATGAGTAATGTGGCGCTAAAGTGTATAAATACGCATCTGCTTGCTATAATTGTGTATGACACGTGTTAATGAAGGATTAAGTTTATTTTATATTTTTGGGGCATATAATTGTCTAGCTATTAGATATTTATTGTTATTTCATTTTTTCAAGATAACATTATAGTTTTACTAATAATAAGGCCTAAAAATCAAATCAGACATCATTAATCAGTGGAATATATCAGGAAAAGAGCATTTTTCCCATTTGTCAACCCCTTTACATAATTGTTCTGCATAATGAAATAAATAAAATTCACGTTTAAATGTAAAATGATAAATATCATAAATTCATAAGTAATTAGAAATTTAGAACAACAGATTACATCCTATAGGAACCAAACCTTTTGCCCTTTGATTAATTTTTACGTTGAACTAATCCCAAATCCCTATTAGGGACACTCAAGGGAATCCTCCTCATATGGAAACCCAAGATCATGCTCCAGAAGAATGACGTGATATTCTCCTATGTTTTTGGTGTAGATTGCTGTCAATAGTCAAATGTATTATAAATATTCCTTAGGTGTATTATTGGAAGGAAGATCCCTTTGATTGAGGTAATTCCCACAAATTGATTGGGACAAATTCACATATTCCCTTGAGTGTCTCTAATAATCCCACCCCACCCACCTGTGAAGGTGTTCAAGCTTTCAAAAAAAAAAAAAATTAAGTTACTAATTCAATCCTTTTTTTCCTTGATCGAACTAAGTTTGTAGAATTTCATCGAGTAATTAGCACAGAGAACATCCGAAGTAAATAATACAGACAAGTGAGTCAAAATTAAGGATTGTTTGGCAAACCTGAAACTTGGCCAAGTGAAGATGAGTCTGATTAATTTTTATGTCACACTGCTTTGTAAGTTTATTTTTCTGCTATTTTGTTCAACTTATTTTTTCTCCTAATTTGTTCAATTTTCTTTACAAAAATCGGATTTTTTTGAAATTTTTTTTAAAACCAAATGTGAGTTGATTTATTAAAAAACCAGATCCAGTTAGGGAGTACGTGGATCCAATCTAATCTAGTTTTTAAAGTTCTGAACCAGTCCCTTAAGATTGTAAGACAAACCAAACTACTTATACTTGACTCAAGATCAGCTGGACAAAAAATTTATTGAACTCAAAAAATAATAGAGTACAACTCAACAACATGGAAGGAAAGAAAGCAATATGGTTTCTAAGAGCATGGTTTCCATTGAAAGAACAATCTAAAAGTATATACAGACATAAATATGGCTGGAGATGTAGAGAGAGGAAGGTCTCCTCTATTACATCTAGAGAAGCTTCATGCATTTTGCAACTTCAATCGCTTGCATGCTTAAAATGCGCCAATACCTAACATACGGACTGTTGCAAACCTAATTGACATGTGCTAAATAACTAAAATTACCAACTAATTATGCAAACATCTATTTTTACACTGACAAATTATGGGAAGAATTGAATCTAATCAGGCTGTGAGCCAAGCCATGCAGTCACAGCAAGAAATCCATGAACTTTAGCCATGGCACAGTTATCTTGCTAGCTTTGCCCGCTTCTTTGGAACATGTTGTCGTCGACGACGTCGTTTCCACACCGTCCATCGCCGGCTCTTTCAGGCACAGGAAGAAGTTCCTTGATCCTAACGCCATCAGCTTTTCCTCCCGATCCAAACCTGGACATTCATCACCGTACACGTGTTATCCCTTGCTAGCATGCGCCAGTGCGCAAATTCGCTCAATTTTCAAAGCATAATAGAGAATATCTAAATCGTATCACAAACGATCCTGGACCGTCCGATCGGAAATCAATGGCTAAGATGGCCGCTCATACTGTAAATCAGTTTAGAGAGAGAGAGAGAGAGAGGCCTTACTTTCTAAGCTGAACTGCGAATAATGAAGGCCGAAACCGGAGGGATCTGTGGTCGGCAAGATCGGCCGTCGACCTTCCTTCGCGTACTGCCTCACAGCCGCGGCAATCAAATCTCCGACAGTCGATTCCGGCGTCATCACAACCTGCACGGCGCCGGCGCTCCTCTGTATGGTCACGTTCAGGAGCAACTTGGTCAGACGCGGCCGTGCCTCCGGCGAAAATCCGGCCATAGTCGTCACGGAGAGCAGATCAGGTACAGTGTTCGGCCGGCGAAGCTGAGCCATCCCATTGGGCGCCAGGCTCTTGCCGTGAAACGATGACGATTTCTCCGCTAACTTCCCCCTCCGGTTCTTCTCCTCGTGCCCTCTCCGATGGGTCTTAGAAGTCGACATGTTTAATATATAAAGAAGAATTGTGTGTGTGTGTATATATATATATATCGAAAGCAGAAAAAATGGGAATTTGGGGGTTTCTACGTGACCGTCACCTCAACCGGCGGTAACGGAAGAATCTCAGGCGAGGGAAACCGAGAGCTGGAGAAGAGCTTTGGCTCTCAGGTTTCCGGTTAACGGCGGCTAACATAAGCAGAGTGGTCAAACCGAAAATAGAAATAACATCAAAGGGCAAAGAGCTGAAGAAGAGCAAGGGTCAGACGGAGGAGAAGGCACCCCCCCGAATGTATTTATATTGGAGGTGGGAAAGAGAGATGAAGATAGGAGGAAGGGTGAGCTTGGGAAAGTCGCTGGATTTTTCTTTGTGATGGTTACCGGTTCAGCCGGTGGAAGAGAGAGAGAGAGAGAGAGAGAGAGAGAGGGAGGAGGGTGCTTTGAGTGTTGCTGCCCTGTGTTTGGTAGTGCTCTGCTTCGAGGTGAGGAGTCTCGGTTTCAATTCAGTGCTTTCAACATTGGTAGTCAACCGTCGAATTGTGTGTTACACACAAAAAGGATATTTACCGGTCATTATCCGACAATTGTATGGTCTTGCTTTCGTTTTAAGTAACGTTTTAATTTCATGTTTTGATATCCTATTAATTTAAAATTTTAAGGATAACCGAGTTGCTTAGGTTTCGTTCAAGATTATTTTATAAGAGATTTGTTTGAATTTATGTAGAAGTAAGAAAAAAGAAAAAAAATAGCAGATTTAATTTCAATTTTTTTAAAAAATAATTCTCATTAATGTATTAAGTGAAATTCAAATAAAGTATTTATCGATGAGCTAAAATTTTAGATAATCAAATTATTCAAGATCATCTCCACTTATTCATCAGCTCCTTTATTTAATGAGCTAAATATAAACATAGGAGAATCACATGTCAACCTGATTATAGTAAATAATTACAGTTAATAACCATTCTTAATTAATTAGTAGTCTTTTACCATGGGATTAGTTCTCATTTGTATTTGTCTATAGTCGGACCCATCCATAACTTCCCATATAAACATTCCGCCACTCAAATGGGCTAGTCGGCTCACCTCTTTTACAATCCTAATTAATTAACCATATCAATTTTAATAATACCGACCACTCTCGAGTCCCAACAATGTATGTCGAAGGAGCGCATAATTTAATTTAAAAAAATAAAAATAAAGGGCAAGCTTGGACACAAGAGTGTTACCTGGCTCATGGCAGTTAAACACGTGGAAAGACCGGTGTGGTCAATCCGGGTTTGGCGCGGAGGTGAGCAAAACGGTGAGACGTCACGGTCCAGAAATGTCTTGAGGCGGCTCTAAGAACCTACACGTCGTCATAAGCTACTTGTGTACATCATGCGACACGCTCAACAAGTGGTGTTAATTGTGCACCTACGCGAGTTAAGGGCGCGTGACCGCACTCGACATGTGTCCAAAAGTGGAGCCTTTTAAGGTGGGACCCACGTCAACTTCGCAGGAATGTGTGTTGGGGAATCTGTACCGAGACGGTGGTGGGCGCGTGTCGGGAGGGCAAATGCTGGTTCATGTCTGCAGCCCTCCCAAGAAGAAATTATTCGGACGGTGGTCCCGCGGGGTAGAATGTGGACTAATGGGATTTTAGGACACATGATGTAAGTATTGGTAATGTAAGAAAGAAAAATTCTTTTTCTCTGAGTAAAAATGTAGGAGGGAAAAACCAGTTGTTGAAATTTTATCTGGAGATAAATGTAACCCTCATTTGTTGAGGGAACAATGATAAAAAAGTTTATTGGAATGTATTAGGGAGGAAGGAGATTCATACTCATAGCCAAATCTAAGAATTAATTAGTTACTCATTAATGGAGGTCTCCTTGTATATCCTACAAACTTTTATTGTACTTATCATGTCTGTAGGATTGGTCATCAAATTTGAATACAAGACCTCGTAGTTGGCATTCCAACAACTCAACCATCTGTGCCACATCTTGTGATTAGTTATGACAATTTTATCTATACATAATCAATGTAACCTTTATTTGTTGAGGAAACAATGATAAAAAAATGTTTACAGGAGTTTATTAAAAGAGGGAACAAAAGTGTTCCCTTAAAACGATTGATTAAATGTTGATGATTCTGATGTATACGTACGTAAGACCACTAAAAAGGGACAAGAGTAATAGAGGAATTCAAGCCGTGTAATTAAATTTTATTTTATTTTTAAATTTTAGGTATGTCAAGTTTTGAATCTCAAACCTTTGAAGAGAAATAATGATCAATTAGAACTTGTGTAACTATTTAATTGGAGTAGGAATAAAAGAAAACAAATTGAAAGATTCACGATGAAATTTTGATTAGTGCATGTTAGTCTAACAAGGAACTGAAATTTATAATTTGAAAATAAGACCTATATTAATTAATTTACCACATCAGGAGAGTAACTGGAAACTAAAGGCTATCTAAATTAAGCAATGAATCTTGAAAAAAAGTTGAGTTTGGGCCAAAAAGGAAAATTAGATGCTTTATTGGCAAGAAAAAAAAAAAGTTGAAACCTCCCTTAAAAAGTTAAAGTTACAGTAAATATTAAAAAAGAAAAAGAAAACGAAAAAGAAAAAGAAAAGGAAAAAAACATGGTACCACAGTGCTTATGGTCCAATAGAATAAATTTGGAGTTATTTGCAAGTTACAGAAGTGCCATAAAGCCAAGCACTAGCTCTTGATCACGGGTCCCAAAACACATCGATAGGCTTCTTACATCCCACGTTCCTAATATGGATAAGATTAACGAAGAATCGATGCTACAATTAATAGCCAAAAAAATAAATAAATAAATCAATGGAACAAGCAGGTTTGGCAAATAAACTAGTCAAAAGATGTTTGGATGAACCATTTTTTTAGCACACCCACACAATCTCCTCATCCATGATTGATATTTCCTCCTCTCTTTTTTTTTAAAAAAAAATAAAATAAAATAAGAAAACACCCACCCACATAAGCACTCATACAAAATTGAAATTGAGACCTCCGCAAACCCCACATATGCACTCATCAGTCACTCGTTATGCATTCACTTCACATTACAAGAAGAAACGTCACTAATCTTTTTTTTTATGATTTTTCCCTAGAAACATGTGAAATGACTAGTCATCTATAACCCAGTGGTGGTTGAAGAATTTAATCTCCTCCCTCGTCATAATATGTTTATGTTAGTCTAATTGCATTTAGGTTGCATCAATTATACGAAAGTTGAGATTCTTTGATTTACTATAATGTCATGTTTGTTTGGCTGGAATAAGAATGAAATCTGATTCCATATTTAAAATAGTATGAAATGGAGTGGAATGGTACATTTTTCTTTTTTTATTTTATTCCAATTTAACTACTTCATCTAAGTACGCCATTAGAAATGAATTAAAATGTGATTCCATTCCACTCCAACCAAACAAATATAGCCGAAATGTCATGATAACTTTAATTTATTAGGAATGGTCAATGCCCTGAAATCTGAATTAAACTTCTTTGAAGGATTGTCTTGTTTTTATGCTTGCGATTAATGGGCCCCATTAACCTCTTTTTCTATATGATTCTTTTTCTACGAAACACCTCTTCCTTCTTTCCTTTTCTTTGTTTAGTCTTTAATATTAAATGCCACTGAATATTGTTGCTTCAAGTTATGAAATTAAAATACTGATTTTTGTTTTTGAATTTCTTTTCTTTTTTGGCCAAGAGATCAATGAAGAGCCCAATCCAAGTCCCTCTTGAAAACAATACTTTACACTATATGTCTATTCGGGAGTACAAATGAAATATTTTAGTGGATTTTACATAATATTAAAAGCACAAATCCATGATTTTGAATGATAATTTTAAAATATTGGAGTCAGCCTAGTAAAAAATTATGAGATATTCTGATTGAAATAATCGAGAAATCTATGTTATTTAGCATTAATTGAGTGAATTGAGCTACTAAAAAGAGAAGGGTCTTTTTTATTATTTAATTTTGCTATGGTATACCTTCCTATCATATCCAAAAAAAAATGGTGGTGGTGCATGCATATAACACGACAAATTAATCGGCCATCAATGCTTGAAGGAAAACCTCACGCTTCTACATTATTTTAAAGGTACCTTAGTATTATGTGGTGTAGGTAATATATCATAATTGGGTGCTAGATATAATCTAGGGCAAATATAAATGGGTATATTTGCAGCTGGTGCAGGTGGATCTAGAGCCGTCCAAAAGACGTGAGGAGAATGGGCAATGTCACAGTCTCAGAGTCTCACTTGCCTAGCTAGCTACATGAGGCCCCGTTTGGACTTTGGAATTTCATGTAGTTACGTTTCTTGGTTTTTTTTTTTTTTTTTTGGTCATATATCAATTATGGTAACCTTTAACAAGTGGGAAATAGTTTATGGATGTGCTTGTCCATGACCACCACTCCCCCCTCCCCAACCAACAAGTAGTCTAAATTATGCCATGAATCTACTTTATTCACAAAAATAAATTCATGAAAATGGCCTTCATTTGGATTTTTTTTTAAAATTTAAAAAAAAAAAAAGCAAAAAAAAAGGAGAGAGTCATTGATCGATGAAGCCAAGCACACTTGATTGGCACTTGAAAACAAATTGAACCGGCCATATTGACAAGCTTTTAAAATTCGAGTTGCTAAATAAGGGTTAGGTCAACGAAGAAAAATCAATGATACAATGTTTGGCAAATAAACTAATGAAGAATATTTCGAAAAATAACAATTTTGGTTAGTATACCAATATAATCTGTCCATCTACGATATTTCGGTTGCAAATTTTTATTTATTTATTTATTTTTTTGGGGGTACACTAAGAAAGAATTAAGCATGACTACTTTTGGATAGGATAGGGGTTTTGATTTTCCAAAGGAAGGAAAGGTTGCACTTTAAAAGAAGATAAAAGAAGAACGAGTCAAGGCCTTTGCATTGAAAACATCGGGGATTTATAGATTGGTCCCACTATGGGTAAATAATTACATATCAACACAAATGATTACTAATCTGACAATAGATGACTACTAACTTAATTAAAATGACTATTAACTTATATTGACATATAATTATTTACCTTCGCTGGATCATCCTGCAATTCTCCCTTAAACATTAGCCATAATTTAGGCACTCTTAAAATATCCATCCTTCAAGAAGCCGCCACCCATCTCAATCAATAAAGGACGGTGAAAAAAAAAAATGCCTTCAGCCATCAGCCATCAACTATACCTTAGGAAAAAAATATTATAGCGTTTGACCTATAACTAAATGCTATATATATAGAACGCTTGACTAGATAAGGTTAAGCTGAGAGTATCTCATAATCTATTTTTTTCTAGTTTTGGGAATTTTGTTCTAACCTATATTACATTTATTTGACTATTTGCTTTTGGGTCTAATGGCAAGTGTTCTCCTATTAAAAATAATAATTTGGTTAGTATACCAATACAATCTGTCCATCTATGATATTTCGGTGGCAGAATATGTTTTTTTTTTTTTTTTTTTTTTTTTTGGGTACACTAAGAAAGAATTAAGAATGACTCTATGTTTGGATAGGATAGGGGTTTTGATTTTCCTAAGAAAGGAAAGGTTGTACTTTAACCCTCTATTTGGTTCGTGGAATCTACCAAAGAAAAAAACAGAGAAGGGAAAAAAAATGAGGAGGAAAAAAAAATGAAAAGAAAAAATGAAATCTTATCAAACTAAAATTATTTCAATTCTTCTTATTCTTCGAATTTTCCATCACAACCAAATAAGGGAAAGTACAATTCTTTATAATTTATCTTTTTTCCTTGATAAAATTCTTAAACCAAATAGAGTTTTTTGCATTAAAAAACACCGGGGATTTTACAGATTGGTCCCACTATGGGCAAATAATTACATATCAAATACAAATGATTAGTAACCTCATACTAGATTACTACTAACTTAATGACAAATGACTACTAACTTGTGTTGACATATAATTATTTACCATTGCTGGATCATCCTGTAATTCCCCATTAAACATTAGCCATAATTTAGGCACTCTTAAAGTATCCATCCTAAAAAAATCCGTCACCCATCTCAATCAAAAAGGGAGGGGAGGCATCCCCCATTACCCATAAACTATATCTTAGGAAATAGATATTATAGCTTTTGATATTATAGCCTTTGACCTATAACCAAGCACTATAGACACACTTGATTAGATAAGGTTAAGCTGAAAGTATCTCATAATCTATCAATTTTCTTTCTAGTTTTCGGAACTTTATTCTAACCTAGAGTACATGTATTTGCTTGGACCGGTGCGATCATATATACTAGCACTACCTAATGCACCGGATCTCATAAGAATTCTACAATTAAGCATGCTTTGAGTAGTAATAGGCCGGATGGGTGACCTCCTAGAAATCCTTGTGTTACATGTATTCATGGGCAAAGCTAGAGAGAAGTGAGGTGGGGCAGTTGCCTCACTTGAACTTTTTTTTTCCCTTTCTTATACCTTAAAGTGTTTGGAAATTTTATATTTACCATCTCCTAATGATTTTAACTCCTATTATTATTCTTTCCCACACCTCTCATTTATTTCTTCCTCCATATAAAACCCTCAATTCCCAACACCCAATCTCTAATTCCCTCTCTCTCTTGAATTTTTTTTTTCTATTTTATCATTGAATTATAAATTTTTGAATTTTTTTTACCTCAAAATAAAAAAGATGTGAAATTTTTTGAACTAAAGATTCTTTAATTTTTTAAATTAGGATAGAGTACTAATAACAACAGACCATAGTTCGCCTCCCCTAAACTCAATTCCTAGCTTCGCCCCTGCATGTATTTGCCCATAATGTAACTAGACATCATTAAGTTGGATGAAATACGTACGGGGCACGTTATTCACTAATAACTATGTAAATATTTTTTAGAGAAGTTGAAGTTGGTATCGAATGCTTGATCCATGGCATATAGTCGGGAGATTCATGAGCATTGGCTACTATGTAAATCAAGTTCAAGAAATGCGGATAAGCTCGCAAATTAAATTGTAAGTTAAAGTCAAGATTGAAAGTACTATTTTTGTGTATGATTAATTGATTTTGTTTCCACATGCGAGGTTGATATTAATAAAGTGCAATGTATACATAGATTATGCATGCATTAGCCATCGTGTTCGAATAATTTTCTTCCCCTTATCATATCATATGTTTACTATAAGACTGATTGTGTTTACGTCGCGTCAATGACACGATTAAGACTCTCTAACAGTCATGATAACTTTACCACATCCTGATCGGCCCCCCATGCTTCTTTGAAGGATTGTTGTAGGTGTTATTTGTGATTAGGATTAATGGACCCAAATAATTTTTTCCTTCTTAGCTATTGAACTTCGATCATGCTCCCTTTCCCCTATCGAACAACTACTTTTTCAAAAAAAAAATATTAAATCTATCTTCGGTGTAACCTACGTTACTTCAAATTGTTATGACTAAAATTATACAGAGTACTCTTCTTCTTTTTACCCTATAAATGATAAAAGAACCCAAATCAGACGTAATCCCCTCTTTCATATTGGGATCAAAGTTCTCTTTTAAAAACCCATAATCAATTTTTTGTAATTTTTTTTTTCTTAGGGAAACGGAGCTGAGTATGCACTAGAAAGCTCATTTTTGGAGTGGTAATAGTATTTCAAATTTTTTTTTTTAAAAATGTAAATTATGAAAATGATAAAGGGGTTGTGACTTGTGAAATATTATCCCAAAATGCTTATAGTATTTTTGTTAGTTTAGCATTGATTGCATTGACCTAACAAACCTCATCCCCTCCCCCTTAAAAAAAAAAAAAAATGATGAGAAATTAAGACAATAGTAATATTTTTATATATTTTTGTGTCTTTTTCTCTCTACGTTTGTATCTGCCTGCAGCCAAGATGTCACTGTAAAAGGGATCTGGATTTGGTTTTGGTTTGAAAAAAACCGACACCAAACCCTTGACACCGTGTAAGAGAGGGACTGATTAAGACCTAATTTTTAAGAATAAAGTGCTTTATATAGTCTCCATATGATCGGTGTATCATTTATCTACAAAATAAATGATAGGTAAATGCATATAAGTTCAACAATAGATCACTATAGTTAGACATATGGACGTGGTTCATTACGTTTTCCTTTTGCAAAACGAACAAAACTAGAGGCGCAAAGTCAAGTGAAAAATACACAAAATTAAAGGGGTGAAAACATACACCAACTTATTTTAGTCATGATAATTCATATATTAATCATGTCACATAGGACTTTTAAATATAATATGATATCAGTTTACCTAATAACTACCTTAAAATAAAAAATTAAATGGCGGCGCATGCCACATCAATTAAATCACCATACAAAGAATGTGGTACTCATGCTATACGTTATGATTACTTAGTTTAATAATATCATGTAGTGTAGGGTAATATTCATGACTCTTGGTACTGGTTAGAGAGGTGGTATATAGGGTCGTGCAAGGCAAGTGAGGAGGAGGTGCAAGTCACAGTCTCACTAGGCTGCATGAGGGCTGGCCTTTAGGATTTTTTGTTGGCCTTTGTGGTGGTTGTGTTTGTTGTCATACATCAATTATTGGTTTTTACCTTTTCTCAAACAAGTGGGGAATCCTATAGCAAAATGGATGTGCTTGTCCATGACCATGCCACCACCTCACTCATGAGATTCTAAATCCCTGTCCTCTCTCTCTCTCTCTCTGTAAAGAAAAGTTTAAGCATTCCCAAGAGTACGTTCGGGTGAAAAACAAGGAAAGTTTTGGAAATTTTAAAGTTCCAATTAAAATTTTTTAAAAAAATTTAAAGGTCAAATTCTGTCTAGATCGGAAATTATATTCCATCTACGTAGGTGAAATTCCACATTTTAAATAAGGAAATTGTAGAATTCCAACTCCCAAATAATTTAAGCAAACAAAAAACTTGAATATTTTAAATTTTGAAATCCCATTATTTTAAAAATCTCAAATTGTCAGAAGGGTTCATTCGATCTAAGTACAATGGACCATCAGTGGGAAAGGAGTTGTTGCCCAAATAGGCTACACGTCGTGCCATAGAGATGTAGCTAGGAAGGGAATTCAACAGAAAGACCTTTGCCTTCTCTTGCTTGCTTCACCCTTATCCTCTCAATAATTGTAATTGCAGCGTTGATGTGTGGGTGGCCTACCAGCTAAGGTGGGTGCAGTACGTGGATCAATATCGAGTCAGGGAAAAAACAACAGAAAACCAAAACAATTTGACATATAGAAAAGAAATTGTTAATTTACTTTTGACATAAAACATTGTGTTTGGGTAAGAAATTTATAAATAATTTATTTTTTGAGAATTTTGGCCAAAACCCCTATGTATAAGAGTTCTAAAATAATAGAACCCATTAAAACTGACGTTTACTAAAAACCCCATTTGATAGTAAAAAGACTAATTGACCCCTGTTTTTAAAAGTTAACTTAATTTACAAGCATGCCATGTTACACCTCGGGCGAAAAAATAGGCTTCTCACCTTCCCACGTTCCATTGTTTTTGGCGGAAATATATAAATGTACGGCACAAAAAAATCTTTCTAAAAATCATTTTCCATTGTTAGACACAGCACTAAATATCCATTCTAGGGTTTTTTCTTCACATACGAGCATCCCCCAATAGAACCAGACGATTTGGATAACACGGATTGAAGATCACTTTCCTGTTCACTTGCTTTTTCTTCTTCAGTTGGGATGTCCTAACCTTCCTCCTCATCAACATCTTCTTCTTCATCATCTTTTTCATTAAGGACCTCAGTGTGTTTGCGATCACGCCCCAAGTCAAGCGTTTGGTTCTTTACATTGAAAAGTTGCCTCTTCTTTTTGTTGAACGTGATCTCACCACCATAAATCTACATATGCAAGGAACTTGTCAATAGTATCAGTTCACTATTTTTGTACTATAACATGTGTATTGACATAATAGTACCAGTTTACTGTTGATAGTTATGTTCAGTAAGCTGATGCTGTTATATAGATACACCTGTTATAATACTGAATTCAAATTTGAATTCCCTCCATTGGTGCTGGTTTGAAGAGAGAGAAACATGATGGAGTCGAAATCTCTCTCCCACGAAATCATATCCCCCCCAAAACGATTACTCTTAATGATTCAATAAAAATCTGTGGGTTATTTTCAAAACAACAATGAAGTGATATTATTGCTAGTAATGATTCAACAAAAATTTGGGAAAACAATCGAAATAGATGAAATTATGAACACTTTCGAACCCAAACGAAATCTCTTGCAACCGCCTGAAGAGAGAGAAAATTTTGGAATTCAAATTTGAATTCCCTCTATTGGTGCTAGTTTGAAGAGAGAGAAACATGATGGAGTCAAAATCTCTCTCCCACGAAATCATATCCCCCCAAAAACGGTTATTTTTCTGTATCTTAAGATGGAAATTTATTTTTCCCATATCTGCTATACATGAGATGCGGAATTGTCAAACAAAGAGTATAATTGGTATATAAAATCACAGATTTACCTTATCACAAATAAGAACTTTAAAAAAAAGGTTATTAAATTACTAAATCTTAAGTAGGTTTTTTCCTAAAGGTCGACTCCTAATAGGGGTTATTGCTATTTTTTTTTTTTCATTATTAAAATCCAGAAATCAAATAAAGTCAAACAGTCCATTTCCATTTGTTGGCAGACATTTATGAGTCACGTACGAGTCATATGTTGACGGAGCCAACACTCATAATCAGTGCTCCAAAACAAGCCTTTATCCCAAGTTGCTAATAAAGGTATTGAGATTAAAGAAAAAGATTCAATAGTAAAAGGTTGGCAAATAAACAAGTCAAATAATCTTTTTTTTTTTTTTTTTTTTTTGGGGGGGGGGGGGGGGGGGGGGGTGGTGGGCAAGGAAAAAAATATCTTAGCATTGCCCACACAACGCATGCAATCTCTCCAATGATATTTTCAGTCACAGAATTCATTGCACCCAACAAAAGAAGCATGACTCGTATCGTTATCTCTGCAGGTGAGCTTAACCCTTACCCACAGACCAAAAATATCCAAATAAATATTGTATTTGGACAATTTTTGTTCAACTGTCTTTAGATAAGGTTACGCTGAAAGTATCTCATAATCTATCAATTTTCTTTCTAGTTTTGGGAATTTTATTCTAACCTATAGTACATGTATTTGCTTGGGCCGGTGCGATCATATATACTAGCACTAGCTAATGAACCGGATCTCATAAGAATTCCGCAATTATGGGTGCTTTGAGTAATAATAGGCCGGATGGGTGACCTTCTGGAAATCCTTGTGTTACATGTATTTGCCCACGATGTAACTAGACATCATTAAGTTGGATGAAATACATACAGGACAGGTTATTCATTAATAACTATGGTAATCTTTTTTTAGAGAAGTTGAAGTTGGTACCGAATACTTGATCCATGGCATGTAGTTGGGAGATTCGTGAGCATTGGTTACTATGTAAATCAAGTTCAAGAAATTCAGATAAGCTCGCAAATTAAATTGTAAGTTAAAGTCAGGATTGAAAGTATTATTTTTGTGTATGATTAATTGATTTTGTTTCCACATGAAAGGTTGATATTAATATAAGTGCAATATATACAAAGATTATGCATGCATTAGCCATCATGTTCGAAGAATTTTCTTCCCCTTATCATATCATATGTTTACTATAAAGACTGATTGCCTTTACGTCACGTCGATCACACTCTTAAGACTCTCTAACAGTCATGATAACTTTACCACATCCTGATTGGCCCCCCCATGCTTCTTTGAAGAATTGCTGTACGTGTTATTTGTGATTGGGATTAATGGACCCAAATAATTTTTTCCTTCTTAGCTATTGAACTTCGATCATGCTCCCTTTCCCCTATCAAACAACCACTTGTTTTTTTAATATTAAATCTATCTTCGGTGTTACCTACGTTACTTCAAATTGTTATGACTTAACTTATACAGAGTATTCTTCTTCTTTTTGTCTCGATCTCTAAATGATAAAAGAAGCCAAATTAGACGTAATCCCCTTTCTCATATTGGGATCAAAGTTCTCTTTTAAAAACCCATAATTAATTTTTTGTAATTTTTTTTTTAGGGAAACGGAGCTGAGTATGCACTAGAAAGCTCATTTTTGGAGTCGTAATAGTATTTCAAATTTTTTTTAAAAAAAATATAAATTATGAAAATGATAAAGGGATTGTGACTTGTGAAATATTATCCCAAAATGCTAATAGTATTTTTGTTAGTTTAGCATTGATTGCATTGACCTAACAAACCTCATCCCCTCCCCCTTAAAAAAACAAAGGATGAGAAATTAAGACAATGGTAATATTTTTATTTTTTTGTCGATGTTTGTATCTGCCTGCAACCAAGATGCCAGTGTAAAAGGGATCTGGATTTGGGGTTGGTTTGAAAAAAACCGACACCAAACCCTTGAAACTGTGTAAAAGAGGAACTAATTAAGACCTAATTTTTAAAAATAAAATGCTTTATATAGTCTCCATATGATCGATGTATCATTTATCTACAAAATAAATGACAAGTAAATGTGTATAAGTTCAACAATAGATCACCATAGTTAGACATATGTATGTGGTTCATTAGAGTTTCTTTCTTTTGCAAAACGAACAAAACTAGAGACGCAAAGTCAAGTGAAAATACACAAAATTAAAGGGTGAAAACGTACACCTACTTTTTTTTTTACTCATGATAATTCATTAATGAGAAATGCTAGCATCAGCCGTGGATATTGGATCTTTGCGCTTTGATTGGTGCGTGAGTGACACACGGATGTGAGTCTCACGTCGCGTGTCACTCATGCACCAATTAGCGCGTAGCACTCCCCTTCATTAATTATGTCACATAGGGCTCATAAATATAATATGATATCAGTGCACCGAATAACCTTATCTTAAAATAAAAAAAAATTAAATGGCGGCGCATGAGTGCATATGCCACATCAACTAAATCACCATACAGAGAATGTTGTCCTCATGCTATAGGTTATAGCTTCTGATTAATTAGTTTAATAATATCATCTAGTGTAGGGTAATATTCATGACTCTTGGTACTGGCTGGAGAGGTGGAAGGTGGTATATAGAGTCGTGCAAGGCACGTGAGGAGGAGGTGCAATCAAGTCAGAGTCTCACTGGGCTGCATGAGGGCTGGCCTTTAGGATTTTTTGTTGGACTTTGTGGTGCTTATGTTTGTTGTCATACATCAATTATTATGGTATTGGTTTTACCTTTTTTCAAACAAGTGGGGAACCCAATAGCAAATATATGGATGTGCTTGTCCATGACCATGCCACCTCCTCCTCCTCACTCTTGAGATTCTAAATCTCTCTCTCTCTCTCTCTCTCTCTCTCTCTCTAAAGAAAAGTTTAAGCATTCCCAAGAGTATGTTTGGGGGAAAAACAAGGAATTTGCCTTAAAATTTTAAAGAGAAATTTGAAAGTCAAATTCTGTGTAGATCGGAAATTATTTTCCATCTACATAGGTGAAATTTCACATTTTGAACAAGGAAATTGTAAAATTCCAACTTCCAAAAAATTTAACCAAACAAATAAGTTTAAAAATCTCGAATACAAATTTTAAATTTTGAAATCCCATTATTTTAAAAGTCTCAAATTGTCTTCAAATTTCTTAGTCCAAATATACAGTAAATTAATGTAGTATGATGAGGTGTTATAAAGTACATTTTATGAATTCATAAGAAGGGTTCATTCGATCTAAGTACCATGGACCATCAGTGGGAAAGGAGTTGTTGCTCAAATAGGCTACACGTCGTGCCATAGAGATCGATGTAGCTAGGAAGGGAATTCAACAGAAAAACCTATGGCTTCTCTTGCTTGCATCACCCTTGTCCTCTCAATAATTGTAATTGCAGTGTTGATGTGTGGGTGGCCTACCAGCTAAGGTGGGTGCAGTACTTGGATCAATATCGAGTCAGGGAAAAAAATGAAAATAGAAAGAAGATGTGAGCCACCTTGTTTCTAGTATGACAATGACTAAACCAAAACAATTTGACATATAGAAAAGAAATTGTTAATTTGCTTTTGACATAAGACATTGTGTTTGGATAAGAAATTTGCAAATAATTTATTTTTTTTCTTTAATAAAATCCGAAAATCAAATAGAACCTATATGAGGCAAACGGTTCATTTTCATTTGTTTGCAGGCATTTATGAGTCACGTACAAGTCATGTATTGATGGAGCCAATCACCCATAATCAGTGCTCCATAACAAGCCTTTATCCCAAGTTGCTAATAAAGGTATTAAGATTAAAGAAAAAGATTCAATACTAAAAGGTTGGCAAATAAACAAGTCAAATAATCTTTGTTGTGGGGGGGGGGAGGAAAAAAAATATCTTAGTATTGCCCACACAACACATGCAATCTCTCCAATGATATTTTCAGTCACAGATTCTGTATTCATTGCACCCAACAAAAGAAGCATGACTCATATAGTTACCTGTGCAGTTGAGCTTAACCCTCACCTACAGACCCAAAATATCCAAATAAATATCCCCTCAGTCTTTTAAATAGTTTTATAGGTGAGCTGTCGACCCAAAAACTTGTGCTCTTATTTTTTATTTTATTTTATTTTTTAAAATAAGAAAATAGTGTTGTTTTTTTTTTTTTTTTGCTTCTGTGGTGTTGATATATATGGTAGTTTTTACATCCCAAGAAAGTAACAGGCACTTTGATTGGAAACAAGAGAGAGTAATTCGTCACCTTAGCTGCAATGGAGAGTAAATAAAGAAAGAAACCAAAGAAGGTTGGCCTGAGTGGAAGGGGCTCTGGTCGCTTAAGCAAGAACTCTCGAGTTCGAGCCCTTGTGGATGCAGCAAACTTTTTTGGGAGAGGTCCCCGCTTCGGCGCCCGACTGTACTTCGGAGGATTAGTCCTGGGCGAAGCCTGGGGACACCTTGAGAAATCAAAAAAGAAAGAAGGGCTAATAAGAGAGTCATTTATTGATGTTTTATCAAAGTTGCAAAAAAAAAAAAAAAAAAAAAAATTTACAAAAACTTCAACGATAGGCCAAACAGGCCACAAGGCTATGTCTAGTGTACCTTACAATTTTCACGATAGAAATTTACAAAAACCTTTAAATAAGAAGATTTTATACTTGATCTTAGAGGTCTCGGATATATATTCTCATTGTGAATTGGATTGTGACATACCATAAATCATTAAGACCAAACTTATCATTTATCTTTTATTGTCTTTTTCCTTTATTTTATTTTCTTTCTTTTAATAATATTTCGAGTTGTTAGCTCTTGTGTAAAAAACTCTTTCATTTTGAAGAAAAAAAAATGTATGCATGTATGTGTGTATATGTATATGATGCAAATTAAAATATATTTTAAACCTCAATTTTTATTTAATTTTAACACAAAACGAGTTAAATTAAGAGGTAAAAACAATCAAAGGAATGACGAAAATTTGGCACAAAGACTTTTAAAAACACGCTTCCTTTTCCATTAGAACACGCCATGGCTTTCACATGCACTAATCATTAATCATGAGCCATAATTTAGATGCTCCCAAATTAAACGTCAATTGTAAAAGTCTCTTAATTGACTGGAAATTTTTAATTATAAATTTATAATCAATTGTGTTTGCTTCTGCAATTGGTAGTCATCATTCTTATTTTGCTCCGATCTCATTCATTGCATAAGATAAAAACATAATTAGTTGCATGAAATACATGGCAGATGATAAGACCATTACTATGCAAACCTTGCCAATTAATAAAATAAATCCAAAATTGAGGATTATTTTATAATTGCCATCAACTTCGGAAAATTTTCTTCCCCCCATCACACGAAGTTCGTTATAGCGCTTTTTTTTTTTTTTTTTTTTTTTTGGATATCTAAGAGGTTCTGAGATGTTTACGTATCTGATTAGTTCTCGAGATTGACCAACAAATAATTTACAGAACATGGGTCTATGGGGTAATCTCGAAGAAGAGTGGTGAGGACTAAATCATGCGGGAACAGGCGTAGGACCATTTGGCCCACCCTTTGATATTCATTATTGTTTAATTGATTACATTTAACTATAGCTTGATTGCACATTTATGTCACCTGAATCATACAAAAATTGAGACTTGAGACTCTCCAACTAACTTTATCAGCACCTGGCCTGAAGCTTCGTAAAGGGATTATTTTGTTATTTGTGCTTGTGATTCATGGGTCCCAATAAGCTCTTTTTTCCCATCAAACTTCATATCCATTTTCCCCCTAATAATTGTGGTAAACACTTTTTCAAAAATAGATAAAGACTAGGGGCAAATAATTACATATCAATATAAATGACTACTAACTTAATAAAAAAAATGATTACTAACTTGTATCGATATGTTATTATTTACCTGTAATTGGATCAATTTTGTAATTCCCCCACTTATTTTTGCCAATTTTACCATCCCAAATTTTTAAGCGAAAATTGGTAGTGCATGCAAAAGCCTCCACCATGATTAATTAAATTATGGTGCATTCATTACTGGTTCTATTATTTAAAACTAACATATTATATGCACTTTATCATCCCCCCAAAAAAAAAAGAAGAAGAAGAAGAAAAGGCCATGGATACATATACCACGACAAAAGCATAGATGTATACGTGTTAGGCTCAGCTCACACGCATTTTGCTTCACGGAATAAGTAAAGAGACTGAAAATTTTCAAAATGGTGGGCACACCATTGCTTATTATGATTGTAGCAATGATAAATAAATATTAAATTTTTCCTAATAATTAATTAATGATGGCTTCTAAAAATATCTATAACTACACAATTAGTATTATGTGGTGGTGGAGAAGGTAGCAACTGGTGCAGGTGGGTTCTACTGTTCTAGTCTAGTGCAGGTAGTAGTGCAGAGCCAAAAGGCAAATAACATGAGGGAGAAGGCCCAAAGTGGGAAGTCAATATTTTTATTTTATATTATTTTATTTTGGTTGCCTACATGAGACCCTTTTGGACTGTTTAAGTTTGTTGTCATTATATCAATCATTTTGCATGCATCCTTCCACAAGTGGGGTAATGGGTTGAAGGATGTGCTTGACCTGTTGCCCTTCCCTTCCCTTCCCTTCCCTTCCCTTCCATTATTTTATGGCTACTAAGCCTCCAGATCACCTCACACACATACACGCTGCCTTTGGACTATTCCACATTTCTCATATATGAACCATTAGTTTATAAGAAAGAAAGCACAATTTTAATTTTGATTTTGATTTTGATTTTGATTTTGTTTTTGTTTGGTAGGTGGGTGCCGTGTCTCTATGAGTGTCATATCTCTTTTAAGTGCAATTTACATACTTTAAGCAATCATTTGGTGGGCTTAGGGCCACATGTCACAATACATTGTACTGAAGTCTTCTTTCATAAAAAGGCGAGGGTCCCATTCTCATTCCCCACTAGGTGGAAGGAAATTTCCTCTCATTTTCCTTCTTGGAACCCTTTTTTTTTTTTTTTTTTTTTTTTTTTTTTTTTTTTTTTTTTTTTTTTTTTTTCATAACTTTAAATTATCCGCATCTCATTCCTATACGGGTACCACTGAGCCAGAAAGACCAGAATTTTTTTTTTTTTTTTAAAGAAATTATTTTTATTTAATGGGGCGTAGTGTTCTCAATGGAAGGAGTAAACCTTATCTTCTCAATTAATGTATTTAAAGTTTTGAAGTGAACCCCCGTGGCCGGCCAATTTAGTCCTACTATAGGGTGGGTGCAATGGCACATCAAGCCGGTTTAAACCTAAGAGAATGGACTGAACCAACAACTTGAGAAGTAGAAAAGAGAATGGTAAATTTGTTTTTGACATTAGGGTTCTTAATTTTGTGTCTCATATAAAGATTGTGATCGATTCTATGATGAGCCACGTCAAATGGCTTGGAGATTGAGTCGGCTTGAATAGTATTTATTGTTCATATAGATCCTATATGAGTCAAATTTCATGTGAATTACTATCACTAAATCAAACTCAAATTGAACTGACGCGAGATATAACTGTGATTTATTTGGAAGTCATTTATTATTACACCCACCACTAAGTTCAATTAATTATGTTTGAAAAATGACATTTCATCCACAGAAATATCTACTAAAAACATATGAAATTACAATGTCATGGCACTTGTCTGTGTACCAATGAGTCTCTCATTGTTTTTTAGCAATGAGGAACCGTCAGGTAGGATCCATTGGTTTACAAGCTTTGTGATCTTTAAAGACTGCTATGAGTCCGTCATTACTTTTAGTAACGACAAACCGCCGCCGATGAAGGCAAACTCCATTGGTTTACAAGTATGGTGGTCTTTAAGGGCGGCTACTTTAGTGGTCCACAACTGCTCATGACAGAGTTGAGAGTTGTGACATCTTCACGTTGGGTAAATGATTTGAGTGAATAATGAGCCAATTTTTAGCAAACCAATCCATAATAATTCTTAGTAAATTGGGACATTGAACTGACCAATCAGATGTGTGTCTCCATCAACAAAAAAAACATCAAGTCGGGTGTCGAGTAGAACCTACCCCTCTGTCTCTCCTGTTTTTCCTTTTTTTCCCTTTTTTTTTTTTTTGGTTTAGATGCATTGCATTATGGCATGGCCCCATGAACTGTAGGTCTCCGATGCTCAATTTGCCTATTTTGGTAGGACATATAAATTTGACCATATCCAAATAACATTATCAATTTTATATGCCAATCCCCACAACAACAACCAGAAAAAACAAAAATACAAAAATTATGGTTGGCCGATTTAAGGGGAGATGTGTAGTAAAATTGGAGAAATAATTGTATGCCTCTAGTGGTCTAATAGACCCACACTTGTAAGTACCTCAATGCCCTAAGTGGTCCTGACTTGTCTTATGTTGACTCGTGAATTATTCAATGCCTATTGGCAACCAAATGATTTTGGATAGGGTAATGCTAGGTAACCCCACACTTTTACTCTACACTTTATCCTATCAGTGTATTTGGAATGGTGAGGTTATAAGATCCAATGATATGATTATGACTTTTACCCTCCCAAATACACTATTAGAGCAAAATATAGGGTAAAAGTGTGGAGCAAAATAACATTATCTTTTTGGATATATAGAATAGCATCACGCAAAAAGCCATCTGAGTAGCATTTATTTTTTCTTTTGGGGAATCGTGGGAAAGGTTTTGGGTTCAAATCTAAAATCTTTTGATAGAATTAAATTGGCATCGAATCTACCAGCATCTCTTTTCCCTTGTGTTGGGAAGCTTTTGGATTCAAATCTTAAGCCCTTTGAATGATAGGACTTAATTTGGGGTGGAGGGACTGTGACAAGTTATTGTGTTGTTTAGCCCATAATAATGTGTGTATATATATATAAAGAGCATATTTCTGTCCTTAAAAAATTAAAATTTAAAGGAAAAAAAAAACACAGAAGTGTAGTGCAAATCTTCCCAACATTTTCCTTCACCAGTCTAACATGGACCGACATGGAGTGAGACTCAGATGGATCCCATCCCAACTTTCAAAGCGGTAAGTCAAAACAGTCCTCCTTTAGCAGGGTTCGAATTGGGTGCACAGCAACATGTTCAGGTCTGACCAAACCAGATTTTATAATTATTATATTTTTATATGTACTCATACCCATTAAAAAAAATAACTACTAATTATAATTTTAGCAGTTATTATTATTATTATTATTATTATTATTGGGTGTGTGAGAAGAGATTTTTTTTTTTTTTTTTTGGGGGGGGGGGGGGGAGACCAAAAAGAAAATAATAATAAAATAATAAAACAAGAAAAAACCCCTTGCCAATCCACCTACGTTATAGTGGTAAGATATCCCTGCTGGACAATTGGCCAGAACCGGCTGGAACGACATCATTTTTAAAATTTTATTTATTTATTTATTTTGTTGTTATTATTGGATAACAGATAAGCATGGAGAAATATGTAAGTCGTCATTGAGTCAAGAATTCCACTGTCGTGCAAAACAGGGAGGCCATGTTTAAGAGACATAGGTTGGTTGATTGACTTGATGTTGAGACCTCTTGTCCTGAGTCCTGAGCATGAAAAACACATGCAGAAAAAAAGACAGTATAAGCCTGCTAAATGGTGTAGAAGATTTCATATAGTTGGGATTCAGACTTTGTTGATTATTTCTACTCTCTGTTTTCGGTCAACCGAGGAGGCACTGAAAGAATTGGTAAAATTGAGAATAGAAAAAAAGAAAAGAAAAAAAGGGATTCGGAATTATTTATGTGCATTTACGTAGGAATGAAAGTATATGAACATATATGTATACGTATATACACCTATTTTTCAGATTATAAAAAATATATATATATAAAAAAAATCTCAAACTCAAAGCAACTTTCATTTTTTGATTTTCATAGCTAGCCTTAAATTAGGCCAAGCCCGAAGTAATACACACAACAACTTGGCTTTAAACAATGAGATGCTACATTGCCTAATTTATGTAAGAACAGAATGTAACGCATGCACCGCAAAATTGACACTTTCAAAACCATCAAGTTCAAACAAGAGAGAGAGAGAGAGGCTCACCGCTTAACAATATCGATCCGTATATGATTCCAAATAATACACTGGAATGGGCAAGGACAATATGGGGTCTGAATCTGTTTCTGGTGCTGCATGTGGCCAACTGCGGCTCCCTGATCTCTGCTCTTCAATACTTCTTTTGGGGTTTACAGATAGAATCCGAGACAAGGAATGCAACTGAGATGTCCTCCGATTTGAGTGGCTTCCCAACCTCAACTTCTGATGTGCTTGCCTCGCTGCTCTCAAGCTCCCATTTAGGGCCAGCGAGCGAGGGAAGGTGACTGAATCAGACATATCCAATTGACCACTAGAGCCCTCCATACTTGAGGAAGGAGTGGTCTTCAGCAGTGATCTCCCCTCCTTCCATGATAAAAATGATTGCTGAAGCTTGGAAGGAACCTGTAAAACCAATGCAGAAAGATATTTTTTATGTTCCATAGTGTGCTCATTGTGCTTACAAAATTTGTCCAAATTTATAAGAAATTTCGGACAAATTAAATGAATAAAATAAAATATATATTTTTTATGATGAATAAAATAAAAGAAAATAATAACAAGAAGCAATGAGTCTTGAAAAACCAAATGATAGTGCAATACCATTAGAACTGTTGCACCTGAATGGTGACCATGTTCATTACTTTCAATTTCAATGAACCATGAATTCATGGTATTAACATTTAAATAGTTCAATAACAGGGTTCAAAAACCGAAATTCTAAAATTCCCGAATTACCAAATATGACTTACCAATAACAAATTCATCTAGACAAAGGAACACGAATTTATGCTGTATAATTCCCAAATTATTCTGAATAATTCTTAATGATCACATATCCTTCACTTTTTTTATTTCATTCTTTCCACATTCAATATGCATTGCTTTTCATGATCTAAGTTCCTCCTAGGGTTTCCTCCGACTATACCAGACTTATCATACTAATCCTTGAATTCTGCAATATTCCTATGTTGAATAATTCCTCAGTGGCTGACTCGTCCTTACGACTAGGGTCATATAAAGAAAAAACCATCAAAAGAATCTGTGGAAAAGAAGAACTCACCATTGAAACAAGGCCACAAGAAGCAAATGACAATGAAGAGGTAGAAAATGGAGACTTTCCAGGTTTGTTTTGCTTCTGGTCATTCTTTGCGGGGTCCTGATCTGAAGAAGCAAACCCAAAACTTGATGGTGTAACATCATCATCCTCTTCCTCTTCCTCTTCCTCTTCCTCTTCCTCTTCCCCTTCCCCCTCAGCTGAAGCTTTCTCATCTTGGGTGACCGGTGCAGAAGTATCCTTTTCCTCCTGCAAACCCATTTCTGCTTTCTTCTCCTCCTCTTTCTCTTCCCTCTTCAAGTCCTCTGCCATGTCTTCAATGGTCTCTTCCAAACACAATTCAGCCTCTATGAATTCAAGCTCATGTTCTATCAGCTTCATCTTCATCTCACTAGCTTTCTTCTTCTCTTCACCCCATTTCTCTAGTTTATCAGAGACTGACTTACATGAGTTTTCCACTCCTTTTATAAGACGCATCCATATGTTTTCCTTCTTCACACTCACTTCTCGTCCAAAGAACTCATCAAAACCAAGGGGTAAGAATTTAGCCTTCTCCGGGTCCACTTCTTCCCCTTCCTTCAGAGTTGGCTGCCAAAATAGGCGAACCCCATACTTCTCATCCTCAATATAATTGATTAACCGTCCAGTTGGTGTGTGTAGGATAAGGGGATCTTCAGTATATACAAGCTTCGATGGATCTTCCGGGTCAGGCTCTGGTTCCTTGTTAATGAGGATGAACTCTGGACTTTCCTCTGATCAAACAAATATTACATACATCAAGCCAAAAACATATATCATTGCTGAAAAGAAAAGACAAAACCAGCAAGTACTATCCAATTAGAAAAGAACTGAAAGAGAAGAGTGCCAAAGAAGATAACAAAGGGTGTGAAAAGTAAAGATAGAATAGAGTAATAAAGGCGGAAACGGTGGATCATCTATTCATCCATTTCATTGTGGCTAGAAGCCTTTGGATGCTCACCTTTAATTTGTTTGGGGTTCATTGGGTTCTTCCTTTGTCTACTCGTGGTCTTCTTTCAGGATGGTGGTTAAGAGGGATTAATAAAGAGGCTACAGTGGTTTGGCGGATGGCCCCCATGCGATTTTTTGGTGCATTTGGAGAGGGACTTTTGAAGGGGTTGAAAAGTCTTATTGATCTTAAATCCATATTTACTAAGAACCTTTTTTCGCGGTTTGTTTGCTATGTTAATTCTTACAAACCATCTTTTGTTCATTTTATAGATTCCCTAAAACTATAAAGGGGTCTTTCTTTTGTGCTTGTATGCTTGAATATGTCTCATATACTTGGGCTAAGCCTTTTACTATTAATACAAACATTACTTCATCAATATAAAATAATAAAAAAATGAAAAAGAATATAGTATAAAAAATTGCCAAACCACTGAAATGTTTGTTCAAATGAATCCCAAGTTTCTCATACCTTTCTTTTTAAATTATTATTAACTGCCAAATCACTAACTTACTTGTTCCAAACTATCAGCTAGGTGTGTTAATAGAATTGATAAATTTACATTTTTTCGCTTCAAATATTTATACGTATTGCCATAAGCCACAACAGCTGCTGCGATCACCCACAACCTCTCAATGTCACTGCCACCCAGCCTTTCATAGTTTGTTTCTGGTCTTGTACACTACTACTACTATTAAAATGGAGTGGGTATAAGGTTTATGTTGTTTGGTCGAATGAAAATTTGCATTAAAATCCAGTTTTTGCCAGAAGCTTTCAAGATTGGGAATCGGAAAACGTGTCCCTTTTCTTGGATAAACTTTATGGGATCTCCTGCCTAGAGAAAGGGAAGAGACGTTGGTTTGGAGTGCCAATGGACTGTTTTCCATTAAATCTTTCAACTCCGTTCTTAGATTTTATGGGATAGTGAGGGATGTGATTTTCCCCTACCCCCCCCCCCCCCCCCCCCCCCCCCCCCCACACACACAGAGGAAAAAAAAAAAAAGATTGGGGGAAACGTGCCCCATCAAAAGTGGCTTCCTCAGTTTGGATGGCTTTGAAAGATGAATGTCCCACAATTGACAATTTGGTGAATAGAGGTTGGATATTTCAAGTAGGTGTAGACGTATAGTTTGTGCAAACATGAGGGAGGAGAGGAAGGGATCATATTTTTATTCATTGTTCTTTCACAAAAGCACTTTGGATCTACCCTTTTTTGTTGATGGGATGAGTTAGGTGTTACCTAGTTCTGCAAGAGACGTTGTAGGCGGTTAGTTGTTTCAAAGGAGTGAGAGAAGAAGAAAGGTTATTTAGGATTTAATTCCTTTTGCTCTTATGTGGATTGTGCGGAAAGAAAGAAATAGAAGATTTTTTTAATAGAGAACTTTATGTGGTTACATTTTTGGAAGTTCTTCTCAAGACACTCTTTGGTTTGGAGCTTCCAAAGTTTTTCTTTTTATTCTTGGTAAGGTAAGTATGTATTGATGAAACAAAAAGGGCTTAGCCCAAGTACATAAGACATATACAAAGGCTAACCATCAACTCCTCTAAGGTTAAAGGAATCAACAAAATTAACAAAAGAAAGGTTACGGTTTGGAGCTTCCAAAGTTGCACATAGAATTCCTGTTTTTGGTTACTTTCAAATCGTTGTAATTGAGTGTGAAGTGCTTTTTCTCTTATACTGGATGGGGGGAGGGGGGGCGGGGGTGTACACCAGACATCATGACATTGTGGCATTACATATGCAATATCTATCTTATCATATCTAAACTTTGTCAAAAAATACAGCACCAAGTAAAATGCAATGCCAAGTGAAATGATAAAGGAGGAAGAGATATTACACCTCACACAAAGCTTTCAAGACTCCATTATAATGTCAATACTCCTAAAAGCCCCACAAAGCTCTCTATACTCAATTTAATTCTCCATTGACTCATTGCAATAAATATCTTAATATATCTAAACTGGTGTCATACCGACCTTAACACCAGCATGGCAAGAGCACAATCATTGAAATGATAAAGGAGGAATAGATATTACACACCTTTCGACCACCAATATTCAAGCTCAGCAGGCATAGGAATCCTCAGTGGAGCTTTATAGAAGGAGTTCAACCACATTTCCCTTTCTTGATCCACCTCATGCATATATGTCTTCCAATAATCGGGGACCTGGCATGGAAACATATCAATAAATCATTTCCTTATACATTCAAATGACAAGTTGATATTTTACAGCAGGTCTCGGAAATGAATTCTGATTTACTTCATAAAACTGGTTAATGAAGCCTGGTGCCATCCAAGTATCTTCTTCCTCATAGAAATAGGGATGTTGAGGATCACTATATGGACCTCTCTCTTCCCTGACCACTGTGCATAAAAAGCAATAACAAATTCATGAACAAAAGAGATGTCAAAAATTCAAGAAGCGCAATGTATATTTGTTTAGTTGAATGAGATACATATAAAGTAAACAGAATAAATACAAGCTCATATATCTAGCTAGATATCTATCATAAAAGAAGCTTCACGGCAGCATGTGAATTACACTATGATGATATGATGGTCAAGGGGTATGGTGATTTGAAGTTGTGCATTTATTAAGATAATTGGGATTATAGCAGCCTATTTTGGGAAACAGCTTCTCATTTCCCTTCACTTAGAAAATAACTTAAAAAAGTGTCAACTGACATTCCCAAGGTACTGAATTGATCCATCAAAGTGTACATAGAATATGGACACACAAGTTAGAAGTTCTATATGGATACACCACCATAGTCACCAGACTTAAATATAATCTAGATTATTTATCAAAAGATGCCCTCATATTAAATAAGTGTTGTGGAAATAAGCAGACTAGTTTAAACTTTAAATACAATAAAGAACACAATCAATGAATTCCAAATCTCATGAAAACACAATAGACTATATGTCTAATTCAAACTCCATGGAAATGTTAAATGCCCCATTCATTTGTTTTTCAGCATCATTATTTTCTTGTGCACTCAACAGGAGATTAGTGGGAGTATTCAAGGACCATTTATACCAAATGCAAGCTTGAGAAACTTGGCTTCAATTTTTACAGATAACTTGGCAGTTGGCCCTCCAACATATAATAATCTTAGTTGATGACAAACACAAATGTCACCCAATATGCAAATAATAACCCAGATGGATTGCTCCTGTTTCTTTGGCTTCTGATTAATGAACCACATAATCAATACAGGTTTCCAGCTCCTACCTATGTTACATGGTAACCTAAAAAATGTGTGTACACATTTTAGACACGTGAAAATGATATGGGTATGGTATGTGTCTGAAACTCTGACGTGCCTATTATTGACACTTACATGATAGAGTGAGCCGAACAAGAGGAGAGAGAAACGTATACTTATTTCACTACAGGTTCATGCATATATATATGTATTTTCTTGGTTTGCTTCTATGTCGCATAGATATTTCAAAATCAATGAAAGCACACATATTTAACAGAATACATAACATCTACATTTTTTCCCTAGGGTATTAAAGAAGATAAATCACACTTCACTATCTCAGCCATGTCCGTGTGTCCCAAGATTTGGACGTTGGAACAAATTTGACATCTAGACACACACGCACCCGACATTCATCCCCGAGTCCATGTGCCATAGGCTTCTACATGATGTAGCGCTATGAAAAGTGATTGTGATTTTTCCTATAAGACATAACTGTCCTTAATGAAATAACACATACTTCCATCAGGCTTGTTAACAAACATCCGAGCCTTGGCAGCAGCTACTTCTGCTATACCTGCATGCAGCTGAAATACACAACGTAAGAGAAACATGTTTGTCATAGCTGGTACAAATTTCATGAAGAAATCAACAAATAGGAACATATACCGCTGAAACATCTTCATCACAACCAGTTGAATCCTCCAATAGCTCTCCAAAATAGAACCGACCCTGCATAATGAATTCACAAATAGTTAAGCTCACTTGATACTTTGATAGACATGGAGACAAGTGGTGTATGTAACGAGGACAGACCATTTATTTAATTGAAGCGTTGGACAACTGTCAACTATGAAGCACAGACAGTTCCATGTGGATTCCATGGCAGTGTTAGACACAATAGTCCTTCGACATGCCTCCAATATGATACCTAACTCTTCACCTCTCACCTCCTCCTAATTTTCTTGAACTATCTTCTCCATAGACAACTCAGCGAGCGGATTCAAAAAAGATACAACGTGTTTTGAATGATGTGTGTGAAGCTACATGATATGATATAAATATAGGTAAAAAAAATTTTATTTCATTATATTTTATTCACGGCGTGTCCCCACCATGCTATATCCTAGATTTTTAGAATTGTCACATCACCATATTCGTGTTGTGTCATGTTGTACTCTATCCCATGCCCATGTTGATGCTTCATAATCCATCAACCCTGCTGTTAATGGAAACGTCTTGAATTTTCCTCACCGAATATTATTTGATGTTATTGGATCTAGTGATATGATTTAACCTAAATTTTATAATCTCAAAAAATTGTTCCTAAATCTTATATTAGTACAAGGCACTCCTTATAACAGACCAAAAGATGAGCTTAAAAAGAAATATGGTTATAAGTTGAACCTAATCTCCATCAGGAAATTTAAAAAATAATTAAGAAAATAAAAAAAGGTGAGCCCTAATAATGGATTATGTTTAATGCACCTACATAGATTGTACGTTCGTTGACTTCATATACACCACAGCCATGCATTCTGCTATGTTTCCACTCACCAGCATAGCGGTACCGACCTCTCTCCCTGGCATAGAAACACTATCATCAATAAACCAATAAAAGGTGCCAGTAGCATAAAACATATTCATGTGTCTTCTATAATTATAGAATGCAAAAGGTCCCTTGTGTGGAAACTGTAACAGTCCATTTGAAGTTAGAGAACTATTCATGAGCTAAAGTTCATTCCTACCGCATCATAATTCTGAAAAATACATTTATTTGCAATTTAATTCTTTCCAAGAGGGTAAGGAGAGTTTGGGCCTAGGAATTCAATGTATACTGGCATTTTAGGATCCCAACCTCTTGCACTACTTGCTGGATCTCAAAATGCCAATAAGCAAATAGAAATAACAAACATCTCACTTGACTTTACTCATAATTGCAATTTCAAAATAATAAATGAGCAAGAAAGCAATGTACGAAACACAGCTTCTTATAAGATACAAATAAATCAATCTAGTTTTTATCGAAATATATATCATCCTAATTTTATTTTTTCTTAATGGTAAAGCTGATATGTTAACTCACTATCCTAATTACCTAATAAATGCTAGATGTCATGCAGTATAAAAGTAAACTAAGGCAAGAGCTCAAAATATTGAGGTTGTGCCTCCCATAGCATGAAGTAGGTGCCTAGTCACATAGGTTTAAAATATAGTCTACATGACTTGGCACACCCCAGAGCACCCCTAATCACAGATTTGAATGAACTGGTACCTACATAATTACTTGTGAATATTCAAAGTTTCAAACCATATAAATAAAGCCAATAAAGACAGTAAAGTAAAGCTAAATTTGAAAAAATATATAAGAATTTAGACAAAGAAAACAGAAAAAACATAATGATTACTTGATGGTAAAACTTACGGTTTACTATCAAACTGGTTGATCCACTCCTTGTTCTCATAGAAAGGGATTACGTACTTCCCCTTAGCCAAACGAATGCTATCTTCGATATCCATCTCCAGCCATTCTCTGTCTTCCGGGGACATGAAATCTCTTGATATTATTTTCCCCTCAGCACGCATTTTCATCTCAAGCCTGAAAAAGACATTAAATAATTTTGATACATTATTTGATTAAGCAAAAAAATAAAAAAGCAGATACTGAATGCGAATAAAAGTATCCTCGTAGGCAAATAGATTGGTATAATAACATACTTAGAACCTGGCACAGGTTCTGTATCAGGTATATCAACCTCAACAACCCCATGACCCTCCATGTTGTTCTGAAGCCATTCACCTTCATACCTATAACAAGAAAAGCTTCTTCTTAAGTAAAAACACCAGATAACTTAAGGATCCGACTCAGAACTCATCTTAAGTAGACTGATCATTTGATCAACAACTTCATTTTGTCATATACTCTTCCACCAATCAAAAGAAAATGGTGTCACAACTGCTAATTAAGGATAGACAAACCTGACCAGCCCCATTTCAGCAACATAAACTCCTTTCCCATGAGCCAAGTCATCCCAGACAGTACCTTCATACCTTCAGAAAAAAAGAAAAAAGGCATAATTTCAAAGAATATAAGCAGAAGGAGAAAAACTAGAAAGCTTCTGAGGATTAAAATTCAATTTATACCCTCGAATGATGGACTTATCTCATTAAATATATTATATACAAATTTAACAAATAGAAAGCAAAAGATTGATGAAACATGCCGAGGGAAAAGTACTAAACAGAACAGTAAATCACAGGAAAAATATGGTTAATCAACTCAAGAAATTCCTCTTATCAAGTTGTTCAATCCTTAATTCCAATTTCAATATAAATCAAAAGTGGTACATATAATTTATTGTTTAAAAAAAATATGATCAAGCCATTCGACAAAGATCTATATAAATTAAAACTCAAACTATTCAATGAAAATCATATTCAACAGCATAATACAGTGAAAAGAAAACATAAATAGAACATGAATTAAGTTGTCAGTTCTGATATAAAAATACATATGAGCTCCCACCAGGGCAAATGTAGTTGACCCACTTGAGGAACTCCACAATTCTGTCAAACTCTTAGATTACTGACCTGGGACTTGAGATATCATAATGTTTATATGGATAAAAAAAGGTAACCTTTGTATATAAAAATATGTAAATAAACCATATCTATAAAACTTGGAAGAAATATGGCCAGCCCATTCAATGAAAACCAAACTACATATATAGAAAATACGATCTGTTCGCACAAAATTATGCCCATTAGACAAATAAGAGAATTAAGCAAATAGCTATGAAACTTGAATTAAATAACCAAATCCTGAGACAAGCAATACATATAAGCCCCCATCAACAAAATGTAATAGACCCACTTGAGGCGCTCCTCATTTTGATTGAGCACTTTAATTGTCGAAGTGTGTTCTGAGTTATGTTAAAATTTTATTAAATTTTTTTTTTTAAAGTTAAAGGTTTAATAAATAACAAGCAACCCTTTGAAAGAAAAATTTGAAGAAATATGACCAAGCTATCTAAGAAAGACCAACATATATCCGAAATATTAACAAATCAATCGAAATTACACACCATCAAACAATTAACCAAAATCAAGCAAATGATCATAAAATATGATTAGATAAAAAAAATTATAAAAAAAAGAAAGAAAAGAAAATAAACAATAAGTATGAGCTCTCATCAGGGGAAAATGTAGCTGACCCACTCGAGGAACTCCTCAACCTTCTGAGGAGTTTATTATTGGCTCGGGCTTCGAGATACTGTAATAGTTATATCAATTAAAAGTAATTGCCACAAATAAACTTTTGAAGAAGTCTGACCAACCTAGGCAACCCATAACAAGACTCAAGAAAACAGCTATACAACATGAATCTTATTACAGATAGATAATCAATACATAGGAACTCCCATCACAGAAAACATAGCTGATCCTCTTCAGAAACTCCTCAATCCTTTCAAGGTCCTCAATTATACTGTGACTTCTGGTTCAAATGTTCAATATATTGTAATGGTCATGTAAACAAGATACAACCCATATTTATATTAAAAAAAGGGTAACTAAACCACAACTATATTAAATTGGTAGAAATATGATCAAACCATTTCATTCATGAGAAAAACTATAAATAAAAGAACACACGATATTGAAATCAACATCAAGACAATAACCCAACTATAGTGACAAATTTGGGATTCAGGAATTATTTGTCATATTAATAGTTTGTATTTCAGGAGTCATTCAAGAAAGTATCAAGACTATATTTTGAATCATCTACGAAATTTTTACAAGTAAGAAAGGCATTGCAAGTTAATAAGACATGGGTTGTCATCTCCTCATTATTTGGAATAATTCGGTAATTATTCACAATATTCAGGAGATGTTGGAATAATTCAAGAGTTAATGAAATATTCGGAATATATTTTGGATTTCATTCATTTGATGAAAAATATGGGATAAATTCAGGATACTGAGGAATAATACAAGAATTTTGTTACTCTGGCCATAAGTAATAATTAAATAAATTATCAGCAACAAGAAGATAAGTACATACGAGCTCCTAACAGGGAAAATGTAGCTGAACCATTTCAGAAACTCCTCAATCCTATCAATCTCTTCCATCATTGATTTTGGGTTTGATATATGACAAACACATAAGTCCATAACAACACTCAAGCAAATAGCTATACATATAAAATGAATTATACACCAAATTGAAAGAGAAACGATACTTACGAGCTCCCATCAGGGAAAATGTAGCTGACCCACTTGAGAAACTCCTCAATCCTATCCAGCTCTTCAATCACCGACTTCGCATTCGACACATCGTGATTGTTATCGGGTATCACTGGAAACGGCCTCCGGTACGGCACGTAAAACGGTGCAATGGGCGGGTCATTCCCGGCCCTAACCTCTTCCCTCACCACCTCCCAGTCCTCCTCATCGGCCCAAACCGGGTCCCACCCGGGTTTCGTCATATTGATTGGAGCATCCGCCCACATCTCCTTCAGATCCTCCTCCTTCCACCTCTCCGGGTCCTTGGGAAAATCGAATAGGTCCTCGTAGAAAACGTAGCGCCTGTCTTCTTCCTCTTCCTTTTTCCGCATTCTCTTGCTCTCCAGTACGGACATGAATTTCCTGATGTTGGCCTCGGGCGAGTTGTCATCTTTGTCTACGGGATTTTCACCGGGTCTTGTGTAGATGAGCTGCTCTTCCTCCTCGTCGGAGGATTCAGAGTCAGAGTCCGAGTCTGTGTCCGAGTCTGACTTGTCTGAGGATTTATCTGCAAATGGGTCTTCTTCTGGGTTTGGTTGTTTTTGGTCTTCTTGTGACTCGTTGGGTTTGGTTGAGTCGTCGTTTGCCATGTCTGGTTGGTGTGTGGTTGAGTTGGAAGCGAGTCTGTGTCTGAAAGAGGGAAGAAGAAGAAGAAGAAGATAAGGTGAGGTTTAGCGAGTAGTAGACTAGTAGTGATATGACCAAAGCAAGCCAGAAAGGGTTTTCCCCCAAAATGCAAAAATTCAAAGGGGTTAGCCCAGTGGGCCTGTGGGGTTCGTACTTCACAACTTGGCTGGCCCAAGACCTGTGACGAGCCCGACCAGAGCAAACAATATTGAGCTTAGGACTCTATGTATAATGGAGAGACTAGATTCTACTCTATATTTAAAGAGTAATGATCTCCTGCCTTATCCTGGACAATCACAGTCATCCGTAATTCATACATGATTCGCAGTAGATCTAATAAAAATTATATTTATAAGATGACATAATTTAACTTATAACAAAATTAAAAAGACCCAAGATGGGAAATCAGGGGTAAGAGCTCTTTTGTTTTTTGTTTTTTTTTTTTATTTTTTCATAGTTAAATTAACACGAAGAATAAAAAATGATTGAATTTGGATAGTTTAAAACTATGAAGAGAAGTTTATTCAAAAAAAAAAAAATTATGAAGAGAAGTCAATTTTGTCAATTATAGAGAGGGTGGGAGAGAACCTTTCAACATTAGAAGCCTTTCCTATGTAAGAGAAATATTTCTTAAACAGGGCCTATAAGAAGGATGGTGAGCAAAACCTTTTCATCGTTGGAAGCCTACGTACACAAGATGATTTTGTGAAAAATCAATTTTAATGGAGTTTTTGTTGACTCAAAGAACTGTGGTGGATTGGGTGCTAGAGCAAAGAGAATCATGATTAGTGTGAAAACACCCTTGATGGTTGAATTTTGGGCAATAGAAAGCCAACTTTTGAAATTGATATTCTTGATGGTGGTGCTATTCTTTCCTCCTCTTTTTTTTTTTTTCTTTTTCTTTGAATATTCTATATCTATACTACCTATAAAAAGATGAATGTAAGAAAAACTTTTGATTGACTAATATACCCTTATTTTAATTTTTAAATACACAACTACCCTTTTGCATATATAAGAAATATAGCAATATAAAACACATACCTTAATAAGAATTCTAAGGAAACTATAATTTTAAAACACATACCTTAATATATTCTAAAACACATATCTTAATAAGAATTATAAGGAAACTATAATTCATATAATAATTAAATAAAACCAAACCCAAATAGGAAAAAATATGTGCTCTTGAATTTTAAACTTTCTCTTTTATGAGAAAAGTATAAAATCTTTATGTATTTATTATTTTGTATAACTAATATCATTTTAAAATATTCACGTGCAACACACCTGTGCTATATATATATATATATATATATATTTTTTTTTTTTTTAATTGTGAGTAGGGAGACCATATATTTAGAATTTGTACAAAATTTGAATTCAATGCCATGCGTACTAATCCTATGGGCACCCTAATTGTCTCAATTATCTCTCAATGTAGGGACAGAACAACGTACATCAGGAGCAAGGAGGGCAGTGTCCCCCTCCCTTAATTTTTAATTATATATAAATGTAGCTATATAAGTATATGATTTGACCCAAAAATCGCACTTAGCCTCTCCCAAAAACTCTAATAATTTTATTTTTTATATGTTAATTTAGTTTTGAATTTAAATATATTTCTCGTTTCATTTATGTTTTGACGACCCCCACCCCAAGAAAAAGAGGCGCGGTTGACATGTCCTAGATCTAGGATACATACCAACTTTTTTTATTGCATATAATATATAATAAACTGTAGTCCCATGCAGGATGACTCCGTGGTCTTCTAAAAAAACCAAGGTGTTTTAGCTCAAAAAAATAAATAAATAAATAAATACTTGATTTCTGAGCTAAAGATTTTATCATGAATACAAAGATTAGCATCAGATAGGGATCGAGCTGATTGCAGTTTTCTGAGCTAACTAGCTAGAGATAAGGGAAAAGCAAGTGGGTTATTCTGGCTGTGCTTCAAAACAAGAATGGCAGAAGTAATTGTGAAGCAATGGGAGGGAGAGGAGATGCCGGGAGAGTATCGGCTAGAAAGGAGGCCTCAGCGCCACAATGGCATTACTGCAACTACGATTGCTACTAGCGATAGCAGTAAGGTGTCAAAGCCTGCCTATGGAATTGGATATCTCAATGGAAGAGCAGACGGTAAGGCATTATTGGAGAATCTTTGGTAATTAACCTGCTTGTTTCTGCATATTGATGATATTTCTGTCCTCCCAGAAGAGGATCGGATGTGGCTAGGGGTGGAACTAGAATTTTCTGTTTGGGGTTGCCACTTACTCCTTAACATACTTATATAAGCACATATACACATATATTGTATGTATGCAAGTATAAAAAAGTATTACTTGAGAGTAAATAATTAAATTTGGGGATGCCACTTTATCAAAATTGAGAATATTATTTCATAAAATTAAACATGTTGAAAAGGGATTAGAAATTTTTGGGGGTGCCATGGCCCCCCCAAGCATGAGTGTAGGTCCGCCCTTGGATGTGGCTTATACATTTTTCAATACTTGATTTTTGTTTAATTGTTTATTCATTTTCCTGCATTCTTATATATATATATATATCTATACTACCTATAAAAAGATGAATGTGAGAAAAACTTTTGATTGACTAATATACATTTATTTTAATTTTTAAATGCATAACTACCCTTCTGCATATATAGGAACTATAGCAATATAAAACACATACCTTAATAAGAATTCTAAGGAAACTATAATTTGTATAATAATTAAATAAAACCAAATCCAAATAGGAATTCTAAGGAAACGGAAATTATAATTCGTATATCTATAAACAGGAAAAGAAAAAAAAATTGTTACGTATTTGAAAAAAATCACAATTTACAAATTTGAGTTATAGTGGGAGAAAGATAAAAGGCAATGTGTGGAAACTAAAATTTGAGGAATTCTATCTAGAAGAAAAAATTATTACATGATTGTAAAAAGTTTAGTAGTTATATGAATTAGAGTTGTACTGGAAGATGAATAATGAGTGAGTATAGAAATTTAAATTTGATTTAAAAATTATTTTTTACAACGCAAATATTGTCACATGCAACGCACGTGTGCATCAACTAATGATACCAAAAGGTTATAAGATATTTACGCATTCGACCAATGGTGCTAGTCGTCTAGTGTTTGCTTTTGATGTTTATTTATTCCATCACACTAATTGACGGTGTAGAAGGGTGGCTCATGGTAAGGAAAAATATTGACCTTTATTTTCACATCAAGGAATGTTTCCTTCAACCGTTTTTTTTTTTTTTTTGATAAACGATCTTAGAATTTGTATTAATGGGAACAATGTTATAAATCAACAAGAAAAGTGTCCCTAACAAAATCCGGGACTTCCTCTATCCAAACACAAAGATCCTCAACATCTGGAGCATACCTTGCAAGACTATGTATTACTGTATTACCTTCACGACAAGTATAAGAGAAAGACACCATAGCAAAGAAAATAATTGATTCAATTAGAATATCCTCAATGATGAGGCCAAGAGGAGTAAGCAGGACCGAATTAGCTGTGAGAGCATTAATAACATCTAAACTATCTCCTTCCACCTCCACAGAGTGCAATCCCAAGTCGCGGGCCAAACCCATAGCAAAACGGACCCCTTCCCTTCAATCGTTAGACATTGGTAAAATCAATGAAATAATACTATAGAGACAGAAAATATTGGAAATGATATTCATCTATAAAAATTTTCTCCGTAATTAAGAGTAAAAAATCAATGAATTAACAAAAATATTTTAATCAGTGTTCAATGATGGACCCATTACTCTCCATATAGTAAGCTTAGGATAAGGATTTTTTTTTTTCTTTTTTTGGTAGTTAAGCTTAGGATAAGGTTTGAATCTTTGATTTTCTCCTTTCTTTTTTGTTTTACCTTTTTTGTTAGAACATATAATTATCAAATTCAACTCTTTATTATTTAATTTTGTTCCTTTATAGGTTTCACAAGATTATAATTATGTGGGTGAATTTTTTTTCCTTCACTATTTGAGCTATTGGCTTCCAATTTTCTGCCTTACTGGTTACTACATTGCAACAAATAATTACCTAAATACATAGAAATTTGCATTTAGTCACTTAACATATTAACAGGTGTCAATTACTCTATCAGCAAATAATAAAAATTTTAAATGGTATAAAAAAAAATTTTGCCCATATTTTTTACTTCTTCAACTTTAAACATTTAATCCAATAAATGAAAATCCATCTACCTTTTTGGGCTGCTTCTTTATGTAACACTAATGTGGTTCGACCAATTAAAATAGGAGTCATGAAAGGCAGAAGAAGAGCATTACAGGGATGCATAGGATGTTTAAAAAGATCAAAAGCACAGTTTCTTAGAGCCTAAAAGGAAATCAAATGCACAGTTTGCAGATGATGGCAACAGCAGAGAGGCACAAAGTACATATCGTTTTATGGTGTAATAAAGAAAAATGATATTCACTCCTTTATGAGACTAACTAGTAACTATCAAGGCAATAATAGAGAATCCTTTACCCTACTTTATTAATTCTATCATTTGTGAGGGAATTGGTCCACAACCATTATTTGAATTGTTAAGTGCAGTTGCAAGAATCATGAGTTTTGAAAGTTTGAACTTTGAAGACTAGTTTAGTTTAGAACATTTGTAACAATTTTGAAGCTAGAACGTAAATATGATTCTTGCAAGGAGGGGTTTTTAGATTATTTTGTACTTTACTTTCGTTAGTTGTTGCAACCATAAGACAAACCAAGTTATTTGGTCTCCACTTGGGATTGGTTCATTCGAGCTCACTCGATATTAAGAGTTATTCATCCCCAAGTGTATATAAATATAAATTGTTGGATTGAATGACAACTAATATTGGATCAACTCAAATTTTTATATGCATAGCTTACATGGGAAGGTGATGTAATCCAACGGTGGGTTTATCAAAATATGGATCATAGATAGGTTATTTAAAAACTTGTGTCAAAATTTGTGTAAAAACTTATGTTCACGGATCCTAACTCATATATATAAAATCTATAAGTTATATCAATTCCATGAATTATTGGGGGTTGTATCCTGTGCATTGTCCCAATGCACCCTATAATCCATTAATGTACGAGGTACAATTCCTAATATGAGTGTTATATATATAGGATGACGATCAGATAAGCATGTACTGATATAACTTATATCAACACTCGTATTGGGAGTTGTACCTTATGCATTAGTGGTATATAAGGTACATTGAACTAATGCAAGGAGTACAACCCCCAATGCATGGTACTGATATAACTTACATCCACATGTGCTGATGGGAACATAACTCACATAGATATATATATATATACACACATTCCTGAATGACTACAGAGCAAAGCATGTTCTAGTTTTCTATAATTCGCACTAGAAAGTGTAATACGTACTAGGCCCATGCTCCTTAATTACCTTAACAGATCTCTCCCTTCCATACCCTCTTGAATACCTAGCCACCATTATTCTAAAGTCAATGGTAGATGATTTGAAGGATAAGGGAGTGACGTGAAAATGAGTTGGCAAATTTAATGCTTTGAATCTTTTATTTATTGTTTATTTTTGCCTTAATTTCATTAAGTTGTATATCCTTATGGAATTTTATTAAATGTTTTTTTTCCCTTCCAAACAAAACTATGAGAAAAAAAAAAAAAAAAAGAACGAAAGAAAGAAAGAAAGAAAGAAAGACTCCCAATAACACTATTATAATTGAGGGTCATGATCGAGTAACACCAGTTTTGTACATAAATTTTTATAACAGTTCTATGTCATTCATTTCTTTTTCATCCAATGGTTTCCATACCAAATAAGTAGACACTGGGAAAATTATTAAATGTTTTTCTAACTATTGAACGAGAGAAACAACATAAGACTATTGTAAATAATTTTTGTACAAAAATATTGTCCATTGATCCTCATCCCAAAAATAGGCTGAGGATCAAGAGAACAATTTTTACAACGGAAATCTCCAAATAAAATAACGTTGAGATCATTATCAAGTAATCTTCTAAGTTCTAACCTATGGACGATTGAGAAATACAACATAACTCTATCCACATCCCGTAAATACTAAATAGGATAAAGATATACAAATTTTTTTTTGTACAAAACCTTTTAAAACAGTCTTATATTGTTCATTTTTCTCCCATCCAATAATCTCCAAATAAGCTCACGTTGATAATTATTATAACTACTGGACGAGAGAAAGATAACGACATAAAATTGTTGTAAGAAAATTTGTACAAAAAAAGTTATTCCTTTGATTCTCATCTCATAAATACAATCAGAATGGAGGGACAATATTTTATATGCGTCTACTTCGAGAGATGGAACGATTAAAAATGAGGTAAAAATATTATTACCAAATAGTTAAATTACTTAGGTCCCTGTCCCAAACAATTACACCGACTACCCCTCTTTTTTTTCTTTTTCTTTTTTTTTGGGGGGGGGGGCGGGGTAATCAATTGACACCTACTTATCATACGTTCGAAGTATGAAACTTCTTGAGTTCTCGCTCTAGTCGTTTGACTCTGCCACAATCAAATAGTGTACGGTTGTTCTCCATCTTCAGGTGTTCGTTTAGTTCCTGGATCTTGTACTTAGAGTTCACATTAGCTTCCCTTCTCCACCCCAGCAACTTCCTTCTACATTCTTTAATCCGCTGGTGGATTTGGAACCATTGTGATCCCACACAGTCAGTATTCCAGCCTTGCATAGCCATCTCTTCGCATCGTGGATTTTCTGCCCATCTTGGGAGGCAGAGGAACAATACTGGAAAATTAAATCAAGAACCCAATGGCTCAAGCTGGGGGACAAAAACACAGTATTTTTACGCCAGAACAATACAAAGAAAACATGAGAATCGAATCGTTGGCCTTGAAGACAAGAATGGTGTTTGGAAAGATAATGAGGATGCGATTGAAAGCATTGTGAAAGACTATTTCTCAGGTATTTTCGCCTCCCAAAATCCCACAAAATGGAGCGAGATCGTTGACAAAATAGGTTGCAGAGTATCCCCAAGAATGAATACCTCCCTTACCAGAGAGTTCTCTCGTGTTGAATACAAGAAGTTGCTTTCCAAATTGGAGCCAACAAAGCCCTCGGTCTGGATGGGATGACAGGTAAATTTTACCAAAGCTACTGGCACATTGTGGGACAGGATATTATTGAGGCAGTGTAGAGCTTCTTTCATTCAGGAAAATTGTTAAATTCTATCAATTTTACAAATGTTGTTTTGATCCCTAAAGTGAAATGCCCAATGAACACGAGCCAGTTGCATCCTATTAGCCTGTGCAATGTCTCCTACAAGATCATTGCAAAAGCTTTGGCAAACAGACTGAGATTGGTCCTTCCCGAAATTATCAGTGAGAACCAAAGTGCCTTTGTGCCGGGGCATCAAATCACAAATAATATTTTAATGGCCCATGAGATTATGCACTCACTCAAAGGGAGGAGAAAAGGGAGAAATCATAGCATGGCACTTAAACTAGACAGAAGCAAGGCATATAGCAGAATTGAGTGGGCTTTTTTGGAGGCTATGATGCAAAAGCTAGGGTTTGTTGGAAAGTGGATTGGGTGGATTTTGACCTGTGTTTCCACAGTCTCGTATTCCTTCCTCATCAATGGAAAGAGAAAGGGCTTTCTTCAACCTACTAGAGGTCTACGTTAGGGGGACCCATTATCTCCCTATTTATTCTTGATTTGTGTTGAAGGGTTGATGGCTATGTTGCATGTAGCTAAGTCGAAGGGAGACCTTGCGGAAGTTAGAATCTCTAGAGCAAGCCCACATATCAATCACCTGCTTTTTGTTGATAACTCCATAATCTTCTGCAAAGCCAATGACAGCGAGTGCACACATTTAAAGAATATTCTGCGTATCTATGGCACAATCTCAGGACAGCTTATTAACCTCCAAAAGTCATCTGTTTTCTTTAGTAGAAACACTCCACAGTCCATTAGGAGTAATATTGCCAGGAAGCTGGGGATTCAGAATATTGGTAGACAAGAGAAATACCTAGGGTTACCAACGATTATTGGGCAGTTAAAAAAGTCCTTATTTGCCTCAATCTGGGAAAAAGTTGAGGGCGGAGTTTCAGGTTGGAAGGAGAACTTACTTTGTCAAGCCGAGAAGGAAGTGGTTCTCAAATCTATTGCGTTAGCCATGCCCAACTTTGCCATGGCTTATTTCAAGCTACCCATAGGCTTATACAAGGAAATCAACTCGTGCTTAGCTTAATTTTGGTGGGGCAACAACAAGAATAGGAGGAAGATTCACTGGGTAAACTGGAACAGATTAACAGACGTTAAGATGGAGGGAGGATTGGGTTTTAGAGAACTCGAAAGTTTTAATCTAGCCATGCTCGCTAAGCAAGGTTGGAGATTAATGACAAAGCTAAATTCCATGATAGCGAGAGTCTTCCAAGGTAAATCCTACCATAACTCAAATTTTTTGGAAGCAAAATTGCGAAATAATCCTTCATGGGCATGGCGAAGCTTACTTGAAGATAGGAAAATTTTGCAAGCAGGTGTCAGATGGCAAATAGGAAATGGCAAGAGTGTTCGCATTTGGAAAGACCTGTGGATCCCAGACCCGCTTACTTTTAAAGTCAAGTCCAAACCCCCTAATATGAACCTTGTTACATGGGTCTCAGAGTTTATAGATCTGGACAGGAAATGTTGGAATGAATCCTTAGTAAGACAAGTATTGGCAGATAGAGAAACCTCTATGGTCCTCAAGATGCCGATGTCTTGGACGGACAGGAAGGACAAGATGATATGGCACTACACCTCCAATGGCAGGTACTTGGTTAAATCAGGTTATTCTACTGCTAGAGATCTTCAAAGGAATGGACTGATCTTGCAGAGACATATCGAGGGTGAATATAGTAGAAGACATCTTGGTAAAAAATTCTGGAAATTTCTATGGGGCATCCAAATCCCATGGAAGTTACATCATTTTTTATGGAAATGTGCATAGGAGGTTTTACCTTTGGGAAACAAATTAAAGCACATAGCACCGGGCTGGAACGGGCAGTGTTTGTTATGTGGCGATGAAGAAACTATTACACACCTTTTTTTCAAATGCCAATTTGCCCGAGTTGTTTGGTATGAAAGTCAACTTCAGTTGGATAGTGGTTCAATCCCAAGGCACTCTTTCACTCAGTACGTAGAAGCTCTTATGGAAAAATGGAAGGAAGAGCCATCTAAGCCAGATCTGGTATGCTTAATGGCTTTCATTCTATGGCGGATCTAGAAGGCGCATAATGATAAATGTTTTTCTGGGAAAGAATGGACACCTGGGATGTGATCATGAATGCGTCACATGATGCCCTTGAATTTAATGTAGCAACAAACCAAGGGAGGAATACAGTTTCTGAAACCATTGCTCCCTTTCCTAGAGAGGGTGGTGCACAAAGGTGGTGCCCCCCTACAAGATGCCTCTTAAAAATCAACACTGATGGTGCTTGGATGACAAAAGGTGACATAAGTGGAGTGGGGATGGTGTTAAGGGATGAACGTAGTTTGTTTATTGCAAGAATGGCAAAAAGATTCTAACACATGAGTAGTGCACAGATGGTTGAAGCTATAGCCCTTCGAGAAGGTATCCGATTTGCATTAGATAACAACTTCAAAGGGCTAGTGGTTGAGATTGAAGCATAATAGCAGGCTTAAAAACCAAAGGGAACATACCGGCAGAAGTGGAAATAGTATGTGATGATATTAAGCAACTGGCTAGGGAAGCACAAATTGCAAATTTTATTTATGTACCCAAAAATTGTAATTAAGCTGTTAATGCAGTGGCAAAATTTGCCCTTAGGGTGGATGCCCCAAATGTTTGGAGTGGGATCCCCCCTTCTTGGCTGTCCCCTCTTCTTGAGGAAGATATGCCCTCCCCCTTGTAAACCTCTTAGGGGTTTTCTTTCTTGAATTAATCTATCTTCTACCGCTTGACCAAAAAAATAAAAAATGTATCAAACTTCTTTGCCAAGTAATCTCGCCTAGTCGGTCCCACCTTTGAACCTCACCACACCTCTTTGATGCCAGAAACTAAAAAGGTAAAAATTTTAATATAATTGGGTATTATAAAGTTTTGGTAAACACCTCATTCATTCTTAAATTACCAATGATAAAACCATTAAAGGTTACAAATACAGAAAAAGAGTTTAAGTCAAACTCTCTATGCTATTTATGCTCTCAACTTCAACCATGGCTTATCGGTAATGACTGAGATATTCGCTTTAATTGTCTTTGAAAAGATATAAAATATATTTTAAAAAAAATTGTTTCTACTCCGCCGTTTTCTACTCAACCCTCTCCGGCATTGACTCATTGACTCATTCTTGTACGTGGGACTTTCTTGTTATTTCCAATTTTTTTTTTTTTTTTTTTTTTGTTAAATACTGTTTATGCTCTAACTAGTTTGCAGGAACAGATACCCGAGATCACAGCAAGATTTTGCTGGGCTTTCCTCTCCTCCCTCTCATTTTTATTTATTTATTTTTTTTTTTGGTGGTTGCCTGATTTCTATACTGTTAATTTACTTAATTTATTTTGTAAAAAAAATACTTAATTTATTGGAATTAAAGAGTAATTTCTAAAATTGAAAATTTTATGTAATTACAATTTTTAATTACTTTTCCATTGTTAAATTTTCATAATCATGCATAGCTGGGACTACTGAGGTGTCCCTGTTTTAATTGCTTTCAACTTCTTACGTGATTTTCTCTACATAAATAACAGTCTTCATTTGGATGTTGCCATTTTTCTCTCTTTTCCATCCTAGAAGGGACTCTTTTTTTCTCCTCTTTCTCAATAGAGTTTCTTCTCTTCTTTGCTTCCTTCTCAGTGTATAACCTGGGTTCTAAGGTAGCAGCCATAGGAAAGCCAAAGAAAGATGGAATTTGGCAACACAAAGGAGAAAGAGTTGCCCAAACAAAGTTGTTGGATACCTGTGACTCCTGCAAAACTTGCTTCGGCGAGGCCACAAGCAGTTTATGTTGAAAGGCAATGGAAAAACCATCCGGGTCTCAGTTTCCTACCCGGTAATTCACAAGAAAAGGCATCTACGAGTTCTAATGTCATGAGTGAGTTTGCGAAAACCGGAGGTTTATGTGATCAGGACGTGGGATTGAGCGGGAAGCAAGAGGAAAATCAGACCTCTAACGAAGGAGCTGCTGCACGAATTGGTTTTGCAGGTTTGATAGATTTGAATGTTAGTGTTTGTGATTGGAAAGAAGGTTCTTGTTTTAATTCCAACGAGTGTGGAAATTTGAGCAAAGGTCCTCGTGAGGCAGTATTGAGTGGGAAGCAACAAACAGAGAACCCTAGAAGGAGGCTGGCAGGTTATGATTTAATCAACTCTAGAGATTCAGGCAGAGGTGGTTTATGTGTGGAGAGGACAAAAGATGCAGGAACTTGTACTGATGGGAGTGCTGAATGTCTTGAATTCATGGATTTTGGGAATTCAAAAGGTCTTGGTGATTGGGACGCATCACTGGCTAGTATTCCTTTTACAGAGCTCTTGGGTTTGGTTAATGCGGCTCCTCTGGCCCCTCCCATGGCTGGAAACTTGACAACACAGGTTGCAGTTGAGAAGACTACTGGTGGTTTCTTTTTGGTTTCACATTCTCAAATTGACAGCAGCTTGCAGAAGTCAGACACACGAAGCAGTTTGCTTACAAACATAGATCCCACAATCAGCGCAAATAAAACCAGGAATGAAGAAACCATTATACCAGAGTGTAAGTAATGTAAACTCTGCCTTTGTAAACATGTACGTGCATGTATACTGTAGAGATAAACCTGCTCAAACCAAAAATAAACATCAATAGATCCAATGTGAATTGATAGTTCATGTGTATTTCCTAATTGATGATATCCATTTTTCTTTTCTTTTCTTTTTTCTCTTTTTTTTTTTTTTTTTTTTTTTACAACCAAAAATGATAGGAAAAAAAATCCTTTTTTTTACAACAAAAAATGAATAAGGAAAAAAAAAAAATTTCTTTGCCAAATTTGCTATTATTGGTCGGAACTGGAAGAAGATGCCACCATCCCAACCCTGCATCAGCTATGATGCTAGGCAGTATTCTAAATTTGGCACCAAGAATAACAATTTTCAGATGGCACCATCTCCTTCCAATTCTCACTGGTAAATCGTAAAAGGTAAAGACAATACATATGCTGAAATAATGAATTTGTGTGCAGATGACAGACCAAATCAGGAAAATGATGAGGAGGATGCAGTACCTCATGTAGTGAATGAGGATAGCAATCTGCATTATGATGAACATGCAGAACCAATTGTTGGGTCAGCTTCGTCAGCTGATTCAACTGCATCACAGAAGCGCAATGCCAAGAAGAGAAGCAAAAGTAGCATAGACCTGAACAAGAAGCCACAGCAGAGACCAAGAAAGAAAAAACACAGGCCCAAAGTGGTTGTTGAAGGAAAACCCAAAAAGACTCCAAAACCTAAGACTCCAAAGCCCACAACTCCAAAGCGTGCTTCTTCCACAAAAGACCAGTCAGTGAAGAGGAAGTATGTTAGGAAGAATAAACTCAAAGACACAGACTACACTCCCTTAGAGGATGCCACATGGGAAGCAACTGATCCAATTTCTGAACGAGCTGAAACATCATGCAAGAGGGCGTTGAATTTTGATGTGGAAAACCCCTCAAGAGATGAAAGCGCAATCATAACAGCTAGTCATCAATATCTACTTCAAAATAGAGAAGTTGACAAATCATCATGCAAGTTGGATTTCGACTTGAATTTGGAATCTCATGACTACAACTCGTGCATCAAAATTAATAATGAATTGGGAACAGATTCCACTCTGGATCCTAATAAAGGAAAGGAGCTGATGGTAGAAAACGCAGCAAGTATGGTACGTGACATCTCCCATTCAAAGAATTGGATTCGGACCGATCACATGTCAGCAGAAAGACACGCTGCTACTACCCTACCACATACAAAGAACTCACTAGGGGAAAATAAAGTCCTGTCTGGGAACAGAAATGACGAACAAGCAGTTGGTCACTGTCAAAACAGGAGAGAAGATTGCTGTAATGCAAAACATCTGAGTCATGAAGAGAATATAGGAAAAGTAGTCCTACCAGAAACCAGTTGCAAACAATCAAAAAGCTCTGCAACATTGATCTTGCAAAGTGACGCTTCCTTGGTGAGAAATCCAAATCAAGCTGCAGAGAGATCAACAAGAGAATATTGTCAGGATATTGACAAGAACAATCCCCGTGCCACAAATCAAACTGGCTGTCAATACAACTCCTTGCGGGTGTATCGAAGGATCTTCCGAGTAAACCAATGTCTCAGTAATAGCAGAAAACTTGGACCAAATTTTCCAAAGATATGCAAGAAAAAAAGGATCAAGAGGAGACGAAAAGCAACCATGTCCAGATCTTTGTGGTCAGTGGTGACAGCAAAACACGGCCAGCGACAGGCAATAGCACGCAATGGGTACAATGGGAGTCGTCATTTCACATTGAGAACTACCAACAGATTATCCAGCCCTCAACTCCCCTCAAAGAAGCTGCACAATTGGATCAGCAACTCCGAAATAAATTGCCACTCTGCAATAGCTGACTGTGGTTTCCAACAGCAAAAGAATTCTATGGAAATGCTTTTACCAACAGAAGCACAAAACAAGGCTGCAATTGATAATAAAAAATCCTCCAAGTGTCTGCTGTCATTGTTCCACTTAGGAGTCAAGACAAAAAAGAAGAGATCCAATGGGTTTACTCGGAGGCGCAACTTAGCTTCCCTAACTGCAATTCCATATTGTAACCAGTCGCCCCCAACTCCTCTCAAACAAGCACATATGGGTGAGAGGCAAGGAATTGAGATCTTTCATGCACCTGAAGCTTGCATGGATGTTTTAGTTGCAGATAACACTAGAAGGAGGGTAAGAAAGAAGCAGACTGAGATGGCTCCCTCTCTCCTCAACCCAGAGTGTAATGACAGTAAAAGTGAAGATCGACCATTGAAACAAGGGGATTCCTTGCTCTCTGACAAATTAAGAGGTGGGTGCAATATGACTTCCCTATCTGCCATTTCAAATTATAGCCAGTTGCCGTCAACAACTATCAACCAAGCACTTACTGGTGAGGGGCAAGGATCTGAGACCTTCCATGGACCTGAAGCTTGCATGGATGCTTTGGTAGCAGGAAAGCGTAAAAAGAAGGTTTCAAAGCGACAGCCTAAGATGGGACCCTCCCTTGTAAAACCAGAGATCTGCAAGAGTAAAAGTGAAGGGTGCCGACCAGAACACAAGGATTTCTCACTCACTGCAAAATTAACAGGTACTTCCCTCAGGTAGAAAGTAATTATCCTAATATCATCTTCAAGAGGCAAACATGTCACTTCCACTCAACTTCTATTTGTGCATTTGCTGCAGATCCACAGGAAATGTTACAGATGGAGAGGATTGATTTCATAACTCAGAGATTGAAGTGCCTGGATATCAGCAATGGAGACAACAAACCCTCCATGCACAATCAAAATGAACGCAGTCCACACAGCAGCAATGGCGCACTAGTTCCTTATTTGGGGAAATTTGATCCTACCAAGAAACAGAAACCCCTGCCTAAAGTTGATCTTGACCTAGAGACAATGAGGGTGTGGAATTTGCTGATGGAGAAGGATGCCAGTGAAGGTGTTGAAGATGTAATAGAAGAGGATAAAAAGAAATGGTGGGAAGAAGAAATTAAAGTGTTCCGTGGACGAGTGGATTCATTCATTGCCCGCATGCATCTTATCCAAGGTAACTTCTTGCTTTATGGTGTCAATCTCAACCAGTCAAAGGAAAATAAAATTTTCAAGCTATCTGCAAAAAACAAAAAAATAATAAGGGATACATATAAAAACAGGTGAGTTTTTCTTACGTAAGTGTGACATCGATACATACATGGTCAAGGGAAACGTAGGGTTAATAGATGGACATATTCCAAGATGCCTGATGCTGTTTCACAATACAAAGCAAGTATCTGGGCCCAACACTCACATGCAATGTAGCTTACCCTTTTACCAGTCCTCCTACGGAAAAAATCTGGCTGAAGAAGCATCAGAGCCATTGAACTATACGATCTGGAATATCAAATTAGTAAAGTCCAGGTAAGTTATACCCACAATTGAGAAATCAGAATGTTCTCATGGAAATAAATTAGAATAATATGTTGAAGTTAAGAATAAGAAAGCATAAAAAGTGACATATTAATTGCCAAATTTCATAATAAAAGTAAATAAATAGTGAAAAAAATGAATTGACAACAAATATTTTAAAACTAATATGCTTATGCCTACATAAATAAAAGGTCAAATTCATTGTTTTTATTTTCCTTTTTCCTGGTTGTAGGAGGTTGAGATGGTTATCCTTTCTGCATTTTTTATCCTCTTTCAATATAATCTCTTCATTTCTTTTTCTTTTTCTTTTTTTTTTTTTGAAAAAAAGGGAAAAAAAAGGGAATCTGTGAATGCCAATGCCTTTCAAGGACATACCAGGCAGCTGTCTTGTATATGAACCCTTCAGTCTTTCAGTTATAAGAATTAAAATGGGCCACAATTATGGAATGCAACTATTAGTTTATGCAAGTTAATTACCACAAAAAAAAAAAAAGAACAAATACATGCAAATTTACTAATAGAGAGCGATTACTTCACAGGTGATAGACGTTTCTCGCCATGGAAAGGTTCAGTTGTGGACTCAGTGGTTGGAGTTTTCCTAACTCAAAATGTTGCAGACTATCTCTCAAGGTAAACTAAAGTTTATAAGTTAAATTTTGTCACATAAAAGCATTAACGGAAAATATGAAGAAAGTAGAATGGAGAATTATTTTTACCTCTTTGGTATTCCTTGCAGCTCTGCCTTCATGTCACTTGCTGCAAGATTCCCCCTTCAGTCAACAAGTAGCCAAGGCACATGCGATGAAGACTGGGAGTTCCCCAACAGCCAAGAGTCAACTGGAAGTAATATAGTAACTGTTAAGCCAGCAGATGATTCAAAAGAGATACAGTTACTCAGTTGCCAAACTGAACAGGATATGAATTGTGAATTAGAGAACAGAGCAGAGACGCTGGTCACGAGGACAGGAAAGGTAAGTTTGGTAAACTCTTCTACTGTCCAAACTACTGACGGAAACAAGAACAGCTTTGCTTCCAACTCAGAAGCAGACCTGACAGTTAATCGTGGCCTCTATAATATGGAAAGTTCTACTTCTTTTAAAGAGCTTCTACAGTTGGAAAGTACCACCTTGCTCCAAGAATTTTACAGTCTTGAAAGCGAGAAATTGTCCTGTGATGAGAGCCCAGGAGCCAGATATACAGAATCAAGAGGGATACAGTATAGAAAGCAAAGATCATGCTCAGACAAATTAGATGACCTCAACTACGCTGTTGCACCCATCTATTCATCTGATCCCCAGAATCCCTATTTTAATGTTCCTCTTGCCCCTTCCAATCTAGGGGTTGATTGTCTAGAGGTTTCAGCAGATTTAGGAAACACACAAACAGAGAATGTAGGCCTTACAAGAAAAAAACTTGGACTCATGGAAGATTCTGAAAGTGAAATTACATTTCAGCAGAAGATGCTAACTCAAGAAGTAACAACAGCTGACCCATATGCATCATTAGGTAGATCCCATGTGCCCTCAGAATGCAGCTCACATACAGACTTTGAGATAGAAAATAATCTGCACACTTGCAAGGATCAGCAAAGAGGGGGGCCAATGCATTTACAGTCCAAAAATATGCCAGTTGATGAGCCTGAAAGCCTTTTTGATGGAATGCTACAAACTCAGAACAGTAAAGCACAGCCAGCTTATAATGGGGATGGCGCAGACAAGAAAAAGTGGATAGAGAATGCACCAAATTCGAAAGGACAAAATTATTCTTCTGGCGTGGAATTTAAAAGGAGAAAACCATCTCCATTGAAAAGAAAGAAAGGGAAGATTGACAAGAAAAAAGATACAACATTTGACTGGGATAGTTTAAGGACATCCTATTGCAGTTACCAAAGACAAAGAAGTAGTGATACAATGGATTCTGTGGACTGGGAAGCAATTAGACGTGCACCACTTGATGAGGTTTCAAAAACAATCGTGGAAAGAGGACAGAATGTTGTTATTGCAGGGCGAATCAAGGTATAGAAACTATATATTGATAATTGTAAATTTTGGCAAAGGGAGCCTCAAATGATTAAGTATTCCTTAGATTTACAACTGCCCTTGTAAAAATTAATAATAGTTGCTCATTTTTTGCAGGATTTCCTCGACCGATTGGTTAGAGAACATGGAAGCATTGACCTTGAATGGTTAAGGGAAGTTCCACCTGACAAAGCAAAGTAAATCCACATAAAGAATTCAATCCAGAATAATAAAATAATATTCTATTTACAAACATTTTCAAAACATTTCCAATATTTAATATATGTTTGACTAAATATGAAGATCTAATAATTAAATTATCTCTATTTGTAGGGAGTTCCTGCTGAGCGTATGTGGACTTGGATTAAAAAGCGTGGAGTGCGTAAGGCTTCTAGCACTTCAACACATTGCCTTCCCGGTAAGATTTAATTGAAATTATCAGCAGTTATCAATTAAATGAAGTATAACTATGCGTTAAATATTCCATTTGTTTCTTTGAAAAGGTTGACACCAATGTTGGTCGGATAGCAGTGCGTCTAGGATGGGTTCCCCTCCAACCCCTGCCTGAAGACCTTCAAATACATCTTTTAGAGCAGTTAGTACTTTATGCCAATCAATACATCACTTAAATTTCCAACCAAATGAAATTTTCTAAAATTGTTTTCACCCAGGTACCCGCTGATGGATTCTATTCAGAAATATCTCTGGCCACGGCTGCGCAAATTTGATCAACGAACATTGTAAACCAAAAATTTCTCCTTAAATTATTCAACTTAAATGAAATCCGCATGAATTTTGAATGCAAATTAATTATTTTAAATAATGGCAATTTTTTCTTATATCAATCAAATCCATTTTTACCAATTCATTATATTGTCTACAGGTATGAACTACACTATCAAATGATTACCTTTGGAAAGGTATGCTGTCACGCATCCAAAATATGTTGTTGAAGCATTATAGTGTGATTTCTTCCATGCTTCTGGCTTCTCCCAAGAAAAGCTAAATGCTGACCACATGCTGCAAAATTCATACAGGTTTTTTGCACAAAGAGAAACCCAAATTGCAATGCATGCCCAATGAGAGCGGAGTGCAGACACTTTGCAAGTGCATTCGCAAGGTTTGCAATACATTTTTTGCATAATTTTTTTAGTCAGTTAATTTTATACTGAAGCAGAGGCACATATGACATAATCAAAATGATAAATGCTAGAGGACAGGATCCTAGTCTAACCAGACATCAGATGGAGCAAGAAAATTCCCTTGGAGATCTCACCAAGAGATTCAATAGATCAAACATCAACAATTAGATGATCATTCATCCATGTCATCAATATCTAGGACATCTGAAAATAAGAAAAAGGGTATAAGAAAGTGTTCATGTAAAAAAAAGGGAATTATAATCCCACAGTTGGGAATTTGGGATCAATTTATCATTAAAGTTCCAACCATGATACCTATTACCAAAAAAAAAAAAAACCCCTTGATAACCATGCTGAACCAACAAAAGGCACAGTTCTCAGCCCTTTTATTATTATCAAATCCCACATGAGCAATAGGCCTTTTATTATTATCACATCCCACATGAGCAATAGAGAGGGACTGGACTGCAAGGAATTTTTATATGGTTAAAGCTACAACAGTCGCTTTCCAAATTTAAAATTTATGTAAATTACATGTTCATAAATTGGAGCACTAATGTAACATGTTGGTTGCAGTGCAAAGCTTGCCTTACCAGGGCCACAGGAGAAAAGTTTAGTAAGTTCAACGATTTCCATTCCAGCCGTTAAAAACATTGATGTGGTTGTGAATCGAACATCACTATCAGTTCTCGACGATAACTCATATCCAGAATTGGGATACCAAATCAGGAATTGTGAACCTATCATAGAAGAGCCAGCTTCGCCAGAGCCTGAATGTACAAAAATACCAGAAAGGGACATTGAAGACTTTTTCAAAGAAGATTCTGATGAAATTCCTACAATCAAACTCAATATTGAAAAGTTCACAGAAAATTTGCAGGATTATATGGAAAAGAACATGTTGCTTCAAGAAGATGATATGTCAACAGCTTTGGTTGCTTTAACTTCAAAAGCTGCTTCTATCCCCATGCCTAGATTGAAGTTCACAAGCCGACTAAGGACAGAGCACCAAGTGTAAGTAGGCTTTTTTATGTTGAAATAACTAAAAGAAAAAAAAAAGTTCAAAATTTGAACCTATTCAAGCGTAAAAAACTTGGGCAAGTTGAACAGACTATAGTTCAATATAAGTATATGTAAACTGAAAAAGCACCGACTATGATGACTCTAATTGACTAATTCAATGTGAACACCAATCTCAATGGAAATACCACACATTGCTTGTTGGGTGTGGTTACACTAAGATTGTCACATAGAAATAACTACCATAATAAATAAATTATTAGACAAAACTTATTATATGGAAAATCAGTTGCTAAAGGCCAGAGCAAAGAATATGCTAATAGTAAGATGCCAGGCACAATTGCAAGACATCCAAATTCCAACAAATATTATAATTATTTCCATCGCATAATTAATAACTAGTAGCAGTGGATCAATCCCTACCCAGTGCTTCCTAACTTGTTTTTGTAATTTTGCAGCTATGAACTTCCAAATTCACATCCTCTCCTAATAGGGGTACGTTATCTCAATTTGTATCTACATACATGTATCCAAAATTCTCTTCTAATTATACTCTACATATTTCAGCTAGACAGACGAGAACCAGATGATCCATGTCCATATCTTCTTGCTATATGGACACCAGGTACGCTACAACATAAAAAGCACGATTTGAAAGCTCATAAACCTAATAATTTAACCAATCCAACAATGCAGCACATTTGATATATGATATTCAAAACATCCAAGAGAAAGCAATATAGTTATAGATAGCTCATAATGGCATGATTTCTGTAAACTACCACAAGGATATTCACATTATTGTAACTCATGAGTCATGAGACACTTTGATAAAGAGCATCATGATTACTTCCACTTGGAGATAAAGATATTTTTGTTTGGTATGTTAGCTTATTAATCCAATCTGTTGGGTAATGTTTGATGTCAGGTGAAACTGCAAAGTCATCTGAACCACCCAAAAAAAGATGCAGCTCCCAGGAATCAGAAGATCTTTGCAATAAGCAGACGTGCTTTTCGTGCAATAGTATTCGGGAACAAAATTGCCAAACAATCCGTGGAACTTTTTTGGTGAGAAAACCTAAACCTAAATGCATATCCTAACTACTATAGATGCAACTCAACACACTACACTAACATGTACAACAACACATGCATAGACAGAGACGAAACCATGTATAGGCCCAAAGGGGCCATGAACCCCCTATACCTTTTAATTTAAATATATATATATATATATATATGTATGTATGTATGTATGGCTATATAAGTGTATAATTTAACCCAAAAATTACACTTGGCTCCCCTCCCAAAACATAAATCCTTACTCATTTTATTTTTCATGTATGAATTTAGTTTTGAATATTAATTTATTTCTCATTCTTGAATGGTGAAATTTTTTTGTTTATGCTTTGGCCCCCCTTAATATGAAATCCTGGGTCCATCCTTGTGAACAGATACCATGTCGAACAGCAATGAGAGGAAGCTTTCCACTCAATGGAACATACTTTCAAGTTAATGAGGTGTATTAATGTTGCATTATCTACTTATACTCTCACCGTTCTCCACAATCTAAAACTGTTTACTATACAGATCTAACTGTTATTCAAGTACCAAAATACTATCCCCATGCAGGTATTTGCTGATGAAGAATCCAGTCAAAACCCAATTAATGTTCCTACGGCATGGATATGGAATCTACCAAGGCGGACAGTATACTTTGGAACCTCCACATCATCAATATTTAAAGGTAAAAACCATTACATGAAGTGATTTTATAATTAATAGATTCAAGCAATCGACTTACACAACACTATTTCTGTCAACCAGGTTTATCAACAAAAGAAATTCAACACTGCTTTTGGAGAGGTATGAAATGAGAAAAAGATTAAATTAGCTGCTTTAATCAAACCTTTTACCTTAAAAGTTAATGGAACACATTAAAGAATACAAATGCACACACACTTGCTAGGATGATGGAAAACACCTCTGTAATCTATTTAATTATTTATTAATCAGCAAGGTAAAGAAAATAAAAGACATGAAAAAGATATGATTTGCAATAACTATAATATAATTCACATAATAAGTTGGGATATTACAAGATGCAAGGTATACATTAACAAAATGGAAAAATGTTTCATTGAGACAATCATAGCAGCAAATTTTACTTATTCAACATAATTAAGTAATAGAAGATAAGAAGTCTATTTTCAGATAACTCTGTAAAGAATATATATAATATGTTAGATGATAAAATTATTAACAAAAATGATAATTGTAAAAAATAAGGTAAGAATGTCTGCAAAATAAAATGGTTCCTAGAAATGTTTAAAAAAGCATGCCACAAGGAGAGGTCTCAACATTGAGGGTCATGCCTCTAAAGTGTGATATATATTGCATCATGTGCAGACCAAATGCCCATATGCCTTCATCCAAAGCACACACTTCATTCACAAACCAGACATAAAGCTTTCACAACAAATTTGATATTTTAAAAATCATCATTTATTTTTTTGATCAGCATATTTTAAAAATCATCATTTATTTCTTGTTCACTATTTGTTATTTAATATTAGCTTTTGAATATCTAATCATTTAAATATTTAAAGTTTCCAAATATATTTGAGGCTCTACTATAGACTAAACTCAACAAATATTGTTGCCACACTTCATACCAATAATTTTACCTTATAGGGCCACTAGCCTACAACGTAATTTGGTGTGCTTAAGATTTTCTTGCATCTTCCATTTGTTTACATGATGGTTGAGACATGCATACAAATTCTATATACATACAAAATAAATACATAGTCCATACTTATAGTTGTATACACTATATTGAGAAACAATGATACTGTTACATGCAAAAAACTTCCCCCCATAGGCTTTGAAAAGGATACAGGGCAACTAGCCTACAATGTTTTTTGATAATGATTGAAAATTATTGCATCTCTCACATGTAATCTATATAATGGTTGAACCATTTCACATTATTATTTTACAAATGCGATTACATATATATGCACAGACAAACTCACAGAGATATAAATATATGTTAGCAAGATGGATTTCATTTAAAATTTTATTATAAAAAAAAAAAATTCTTACAACTATTTTAATATTTATAAAAATTTTAAATAATAAAAAAAAATGAAAAACTAGAGACTTAATCCTCATACTTCTAGGCTTATGCATTTGAAATACCTAATGCCTCACCTCATACCTTCCACTTTGAAGACATGTACACACAAACACAGAGATAGAGAGAGAGAGGAGGGGGGAGGAGGATGAAGAGAAGAGGATGGTTAGGGTTTATCATTAAAAAAAAAAAAAAAACAAACATGCATATTAAACAAAATGTGAAATTATAATACCTATGGTGTTGCAGAAAGTTCTCAAATGCCTCCTTAACTCAAAATTAGTTTCCCCCATAAAGGGACAAAAACTGAAGAGAAGGCAAACGGTGTAAATTCAGCTAGTAAAAAATAACAAATGACTTCATATTTAGCAGAAGAATTACTTGTACACATAGTGGAGAATGGCACAACACTAGCATAGGCAAACTAAAAACGCTGGAGAAGGCTTTCTTGGCTTGAATTAAGTAACGGCCATTCTAGTTATAATCTAACTCTCAAAAACGTGCATTGCTCTGCTAGTCTAATAACAAATAAACCAGTGAACATAATTTCAAAGAAATCTGATTTGTTTATGCTGGATGAAATAACCACACTGAGACTTGTCTCTTACTACCCATACTCTCTTTGACTTACCCTTTTCCCTTTTATAGCACCTAAACCAACTAAAAAGTACTTGGTAGACAATGAAAAGCTAAACTTAAGAATAGATAGCCTCTATACTGTAATAGCCATCTTCCAGAAGAAAGTATACTCTACTCAATCACAAATTCTTTGCTAAATCCTTTCTCAAAACTTTGCAGGGTATGTTTGTGTAAGAGGATTCAACCGAACAACACGGGTACCTAGTCGTCTGGTTGATAGATTTCATGTTACACAAAGTAAGTTGGGGAAAATGAAAACAAAAACAGTTGATGAGTAGGAGTTGATGCTGAAAGGACAGGAAAAAGAAATTCTTGAAGTGTTGTACATTTAATTGCACCTCTTGTGACATGTGAGACAGAAGGTAGATGCATCAAGTGAATGTTCATGACAAGAAAGCCTGATTTTTGTATGTGATCATTTTTGATTTTTTGAATTGTAGTAATGGAAACCGAGCAGTTGTACCAGAACCCTAGAGAGAGAAAAAGAGAGAGAGAGAGAGAGAGAGAGATGCCATTAGACTTTTGCGGAAATCAAACTCTATTTGTCTCTATTCAGTTCACTTGTAATTTATCCACATTTTAAATATTCAGATCCAGAATTCAAATTCCATTTAATTGTCCAACCACTTATGTATTTAACATAGTGGATTTTTTTTAACTTCTACATTCATTGGTGCTGACTCCTTATCCCTAAAAAATTGTTCACTTGTTTTTTTTTTTTTTTTTTTTTTTGAGCAATTAACAAATGAATTTTATTAATAATATAATAGAAAGCGATACAAGGAGGACAAGGTGTCCTACCAGAAAGATAATAGCCAAAAAAAATAAAAATTGTTAATAATAAAATTCATTCAGTGGAACACTTGAACCACTACTCACAACAGACATACTATGGTTACATTTCGAATTAGCCATGCAAATTGCAATATAATTAACTTTCAAGACCAACTTGACCACCATCTAGTAGTGTTCTTAAATTTTGTAGCCCAAAATGAATCACTAAATTGCATCTATATGTGCACAACAAATTGCCCCCTTCCCCTCTCAAAGAAAAAAATTAAATAAATAAATTCTAAAGAGAAAAATAAAATTTGGTATTGTCATCTTCTGCTCAAAGTTCTAAGCATTCTGGAAATATAATTCAAGGCAACTCACCCACAAAGCCAAATCTGCATTCAATTTCACCAACTCAAATCAAACTATTATTCAATTTAACTTGTGTAATTTGCAATCCCACTGCTGTTGCCACTTAATCATCATCACTACTGCAGTTTTCAGCACTAACCATCGCTGCTGCTACCATATCAACCAGCTGCCCCTACGGTGATTATACTATGCACCACCATCTCCACTGCTGCCACCACCACCACCACCATTACATTACCATTTTCAATACCCTCCACCATCACCGTTGTTGTCATCACCACCGCTACTGTCATCACCAGCACCACCATCAGCACCCCCGCCTAACTATTATTTCAGTACCTCTCATTACTATCACCACCACCGCCACTGCCATCATCACTTCTATTGCTACCAGTACCATCATTATCGTTGCCATCACAAATTACAGCTACCACCACAACCATAGGCAATGCCATGGTGTCACTTTCAACATTCGATCCCAATCACCACCTTCGCCACTGTCCTCTCATTAGTAAAACCTCAAATGTAATATTTCATAATATTTCTGTTTTTTTTTTTTTTTTTTTTTTTTAATAACAAGGGTGTCTGATGCTTTGATCCCGAATTCCCAACTAATCCCTCAGGCACATGTAGCTACCTCGTCCCACATGCACTGGGCAATTACTAGGCCCTTCAGCCCTGGGGGTTAGCCTCAAAGGGGAACAAACACTTCGTGTGGCTTCGATCACTTGACCAACGCTTCCTAATTCAATTCCAAATCCAAGAAGATTTGGAGTTCTAATAACCCACCAACCAATGTAATTCAAATTCAACATCTATTCATTTCTAAGATTAATTTTTTTAGATAGGAAATCCATGGATCAAATCTGATTCCCTGAACCAAATGCACAAAAATTACGTAAGTTAATTATAAGCCATTTATACCCACCATATATCTTTACCTTCTCTACTTTCCACTATTTTTATTTTTTTTGTTTTTATTTTTTTTTTAAATGTACGCTAAAATTTTAATTTAACCATCCAACCATTAAATAGTCTCATATAATATTCAATTCTTCAAAAAAAAAAAAAAAAAAAAAATTAAAAGGCAACCAAATCGTCCTTGACTAAGCTGTTCAGCATAAGTAACTTTTAGTTTTTTATTTGCATGCAACGACCTTGAAAATTGAAACAAGTCAATGGAAATGTCAGGGATTGGAAATTGGAAATGATTTTCCAGTATGTGTAAATACATCCACAATCATTTATGAAACTATAAACAAGATCCTCAAACACAAGTTTAACACAAAATGATGATTCAATGTCATATTTTCTTTTCTTTTCCCTGGTTTTCTTAGCAACCAAACAGAAAATAAATGGAACTTTAAAATGAGGACATATCTACTAGAAGACACAAAAGCAAAGAGCCAGGGTTTAAGATTGGGAACTTTAGACACAAACCTGAGAGTTTCTGTAGAGAAGAGTGAGTTGCAGCAGGTTGAGGCTTCAAAAATAACAAAATGTAAATAGATAAGTACCCTCCGTTTGGTTTCTGAGAAGAGGTAACGAAAATTAAGATTCAAATTTTCTTTCCTTTTGCCTCAGTTTCTCAGCTACCAGAGGAGGATTGAGTCAGTACTCAGTAGTGCAAATGATATTTGAGAATTTTGAGAATTTGAGAGAGAGAGAGGGAGAGCCCCTTTAATGGGCATCCATTTAAAACGGCACCGTTTTTTTCATCTTTCCCAAGACACAGAAAAAGGCGCCTATTCATATCAGCATTAGACCCTTTTCGCTGCAGCAGTCAAAACGCATCGTTTTGTAACTTCGCATCAAGATGAACGAATATTGCAACTTTTTTTTTTTTTTTTTTTTTTTTTTTTTTGGGGGGGGTGTTACACATAGTTAAGGATGTAAGATGGAGGAGCGAGGAAAAATTAAAGAATCATGCATGATTGAATAAATATGATAAAATGACAAATTAAATTGACAGGCATATCACACCACAAAAAAATTAGGTGATTTTTAAAAGCGTAGAACCCAACCAAAATATCACTCCTAACACCCGACGTGAGATAACATCCCAGCCCAACATGGGGTTTTTTTTCTTTTTTTTTTCTTTGCTAGGTGACTTTAAGAAAAACAAAATCTTACCCAAATATTGCACCTTTTTTCTCCTCCAATAATTTAAAACGCCCCCATTTAATAGCTGTTAAAAGACAGTTTTCTACTATTGTTAGAGTAACTCCAACGAGGAAGGTATTGAGGAGGTAAATGTAAATTTCAACTTCTTCCACTAAAATAAGTGCTCCAATGGAAAAGGCATAGAAGAGCCATATTTAGCTTGGAGTCAAAGCTTAAGTCAAATTTCGCCCAAAATTTCACTCTGACACAAATTTTCAGTGGTGGAAATGAATTTTGCATCTACAATGAAGGATTAAGTAGTATTTACCCTTAGAGTAAAAAAATAGCTTTACACCATTGGAGCCTTTTGATACTACTAGTTGGTGTACACGTGCATTGCATGTGGTTTTTTCTTTTTTTTTTAATTCTGGTAAAAAGTTATCGCATTTTGTAGAGAAACACTTATCAAATAAGGTAAAAGACGTTGTTAATGGAGAAAGAAGAATTCAAAATCTCGTTAATGGAGAAAGTGGAATTCAGAATTATGTAAATAATATATGTTAAGGTTTAAGGTTTTATACGAATTTGATTTCCTATTTATGTGGTTTTATGAAATAAAGTATACTTTGAATTTCTATTGATAAATTCTTATTTATATTTATGTGTTTTATATTTTTATTTCCTATTTCAATCAATGTACCATGTATAAGAGTAGAATTATAGTATACTTTGAATTCCCATTTATATTTATGTGTTTCATATTCTTATTTTCTCTTTATGTGTTTTATATTTTATATTCATATTTCATTTTTCAATCAATGTACCGTGTATAAGGGTAATGATATATTTAAAATATAAAATAGGGGTATATTGGTCAATCAAAAGCTTTTCTGACATTCAACCTTTTATAGGTAGTATAAGTATAGATATAAATATAGATAGGGAGCAACCTAAGTAACCTCAACGGGTAACTTAATTGGTTCAAGTATCTTATTTGTCAAGAAGCGGAAAAAACTTGTTTCAACTTTTCATACTCCTAAGAGGCCAGCCACTTAGATGGGTTTTTTTGATTGATTACACGTTTAAGTGGGTGATGATCTTAGTTGAGATTGGAGAATAGTTGGGCCAAAGGTCCGGACACCTAAAAACGATGGCAAAGAGAATGAATAACTAAATAATAATAAAGAAATAGATAAGATATTGTAGAGAGCTAAAAAATAAATTTGCTTCCTCCAAAATAGCTCTTAACATTGGAGTTGCTCTAAAATCTCTACATCAAAATGCATTGTTTTCTACATATGTATTTTTTTTTCTTTGGCCGACAATGCATGATATGTAGACTTTCTGCTCAACTAATGTTATAAAATATTACAGGTAACGTCATCACCTACTCCGCATCAAGTAACAATAAAATAAACCTATATGGTGATTAGACCCAATAAAGGACAAAAAATTGAATCCAAAATATCACTTTTTGAAACATATCTTTTACGAATCATTAATCCACCTCTTGAAATTACATATACATCTAAATGTAGGATATTGCACCCTTGTTTTTCCTTAATCCGTGAACGTCTCAGCATGTTCCCCCCACCCCCAGCTTGGCCTTAATTCTTTGTAGTGTGCCCCATAAAGTCAAGCTTGAGGTCGAATGACAACTTGAGCATTCTTTCGTCATTTCACCTTTTCAATCGAGGCATTTTTATTGGAGTTCGATAGTCAGGGACGAAGTTGAACATGATCTACATTTGTACAGCCAAGAATAATACTTAGCTCAAGCCCATTAATTATTCTTATTTTTTAATTATTCCCTCTCTCTTTTTTTTTTTTTTAAAATAAAAGCAAAAGAAAATACGTGGAGTAAGAGTAATAGATGCAAGATTGAACATGATCTTCAGCCCATTAATTAAGCCGGTTCGTGCATGTAAGAGTTTGAAAACACTTTTGTCACAAAACAAAATGGCACTGTTTGGCGACAGACCCTTTTTTGCCTTGTCCAGAATCTAACTGCAGAGAGTGCGACCCATGCAGCGGTTGGTCCACCATTGTTGAACATTCAACACATTTCATATCTTAGGCTCCATCATGGCCTATACGGGATTCGGATTTGGTGCAGTTAGCAACTTTTGCTGTATGCATGGACAGAGCCAGGGGGCCTTGGGGGGCATGTGCCCCCCCGGCTCAACAAATTTTTTTCTTTTTTTTGGGAGAGATTTACCATTTTATGACTATTTCTCAACATAATGCCAAAAAGAAGAAGATAGTAGTCATTTTAAAGTATATTTACAGTCAATTTGTAATAAGTTGACAAAAAAAAAAATCCTTTTTTAGGTATTAAATTGAAAAATGATGACTAAAAAGTAATTTTTTTTTTAAATTGCTTTCTAAGGCTTTTAATTCCCAGTTCCTACTTCATAGAATCATAGCACGATGCCCCCTTGAAGATAAATCCTAGCTCCGCTCTTGGCTGTATGGTACAATAAACGTAAGATCGATAACATGTGGATAGGGCTGCAAACGAGCCGAGCCAAGCCGAGCCGAGCTTTGGAGTGTTCAGGCTCGGCTCAGTTAAAAGCTTGTTTATTTATAAACGAGCCGAGCTTTAAAAGAGCTTAATTTACTATGTTCAAGCTCGGCTCATTAAGATTTAGAAAAGCTCAGGCTTGGCTCGGCTTGGCTCGTTTAACTAAACAAGCCGAGTTTGAGGTCAAGCTCGAGCTCAAGCTGCTCATGTTCAAGATTGGTTTGATCTCGCGAATGTGAGTTTTAAACATTAAAATAAAAGTTCACAAACCTTAAAAATCTTCCTTGGATAAGTACAAGATATAACTACTAAGGAAGTATTATCTCTTTCATGTTAATTGGTCCACTTAGCTACAAGAAACCAAAAATAAATTAGGATATTTATACAAGCCCCTTAATGAGCCTACTAATAAGCTATTTTACAAGCCTTTTAATGATCCTATTTACGAGCCTATTCACAAGCCCTTAACAAGCTTGTTCACAAACATAAACGAGCCGAGCTATGGTCTGCTCAAGCTTGGCTCATTTAATAAACGAGCCTCATATTCAAGCTCGGGCTTGGCTCATTTATTAATCGAACGAACTTGAGTGAGCCTTTATCGAGCTTGTTCACGAGTTGTTCACGAACGGCTCAGTTCATTTGCAGCCCTACATATGGATAAGGAAGAAAAATAGAAATTGGACGTTAAATGCATCTCACGAATTTCACCCCTCTATATTTCTTCGTTTTCATGTGTCATCGATCTTACATTTACTACACCATGCAATAATTGCACCAAATCCAAATCTGGCCTATATTGTAGTCGAGCTTACTTCAACTGATACACTACATATTTCCTAAAGGGAGACGATGGAGTGCAGATCATTTGGAACACATCGCACATTCAAAAGTCATGTATGATTTTTACATTCAAAAGTTATGTATGATTTTTACATATATGCGTTTGTTTGCCATGTATGACTCTTGACCGTAAGATCTCAATCCGGATCTTCCGAGATGGTCCTCACCTAATTATTTTAGATTCCCTACATTCTTCAGCATTTATACATTAGGACTGTGGGGCTTCGAAGGTACAAGGAAATAAAGCGATGATTTGTGGACACCGGGGAACACAGGAACGAAACCTTAACTGAAAAGGACACTTTTCCCGTCGCACAAGGGAAACGCCGAAAGGGCGTCTTAAACGACAAGTTTTGATCACATCGGTTTTACTTACGTGCCAAACATTACATCCACCCAATCAGAATGGACCACGTGTGACCCCACTGGCAAAAATAGCTGCCACGTCAGTAAAAGGATCAAGTATAAATATACTAATTATAATTAATAAAGATTATTATTCATTAAAGACCAGGGGAATTGGGTATGTTTTGGTTCTTGTCCCTCAGTTTCAGCATTCCCCTCTCCCTCTCTCTCTCTCCTTCTCTCTCTCTAAACCATTCTCTCTCTAGATTTTTACATGAGAAATGTAATCCTGTTTGATCTGCGGAGAAGCCCTAGAGAAGAAGACATGCCCAACTGAAGAAAAGCTTCTCTTTTTTTATTTTTTTCTCAACAATGGCGTCGTTTGATCAGGTACGCGATTCTTACTCTGGTAATTTCCACCATGGACGTTCCAAAGCTCATATATCCCTCAACAAGATTCTGCATATAATATCATGTTTTCCACCGGGAAAAACCTCAAAAGAGCTATCTTTTCGTTCTCAATTCGATGGTTCGAGTGATGAGAACAGGGCTTTGTGTTGTGGAAAGCGAGGGTTTGGTATTGATTTGAACCTTAGGCTAGGTCCTTTGTCGGAGATGGAAGAATTTGGGTCTCCGGCAGGGGATGTAGGGTTGAGTGAGTCTAGTGCGGTGGGGACAGTTGTTGAGCGTAGTTCGCCGGCGGTCGAGAAGAGTTCAGAAGGTGAATGTGAGCCGGAGGAGGGAGGGAAATTGTACGGACGTGATTCGTCGGAGATTCAAGCGAATCGAAATGGTGAAGGGGTGGAAGTAGTTGGAGAGAAAGCAGCGGAGGTTTCAGAGATCACGATCGAAGCAGAAGAAGAAGAGCGTGATAACGAACTTCAAGGCGACGACGGTGACGGTGGAGGCAAAACGAGGTCGTTCTCGAGCAAACAATGCAGGAGCGATGGGTTTCTCGGTTTGCTCATCGAAGCCGCGGAGCTGATTTCCGGCGAGTTCGAAGAGGATGAACCGGAACATGACGGACCGAGTCAGAACGATGAACTCGGGGGCGAACTCAATACCCCCAAGAGAAGCGAAACTGAAACAGCCATTGACGAGTCGATGATAAGCCGCCGGTCGAAATCGAAACGGGACGAGTGTTTGATGGCGGATTTGTACGGAGATTTCGAGGACATATCGCCGGTGGTGCGATCGAAGCGCGGGAGGAGTCAGGTTCTGCCGTACAGATACAGAGACTCGGTGCTCGAGCCATGGAGACGCTTGTCGCGACAGAGATCAACCACGGTATCCACGAAACGGAGGTCGAGGTGAAAACGTGATTTTACGTTAATTATTATGGTCTGTTTGGTTGGTTAGAAAGTGGTAGGAAAACTAACGAAATCGAAATGTTGTCTTTAGGACTCGAGAACAACCATAATCCTGTGTATTTTTATTTTTATTTTTATCTTCTCTTTCGTTTTTAAATTTTTATTATGATATTGTGTTGATTAAAATATATCATCCAGAATTATATAGAGTATATAGACTTTAGTGTAACGCGAATAGAAGAACTAGAAATTTTTTAGGTGAATCCATGAGAATGAAGCTTCTGTTGCAAACCTTCTTATTTATATATTTATATATATATATATTCCGTAACAGTTAAGGTTCGCCGCCGTTTTAATCCAAACTATTCTAATAACAGTTCAGGTTTTAAGTCTGCTTGACCAATCTCACAGGAATCGAACACTTTTTGATTTTGTCCAGTATGGGTACTATGGATAAATTTGACAGTTAATTTTTTCTAAGAAAGAAGGAGAAGCGAAATCATTTTTTTTTTTTTTCTTTATATGTAAATTTCAAGAATCATTGGTCTTGGTACGGTGCCACGCGGTTACCCTTTAAAAGAAATCCTTGGAAAGTATATTCTTTCACAAAACCAAAACTAAGGTTTTTAATTTTTAATTTTTAATTCTTAATTCTTTCATGTATTTGTTTTATTTGACCTAAGTTGAGCATCAAATGTCTTGAAGGGAAAGGCCTTTCGATTCAATTTCACTTTCCACTTTGACCCAAAGAGAAAAAAAAAATAAATAAATAAAAGAGGAGTGAAAAATCCGATTCTCACCAGGCGTGTGAGGGAGTTGGCAATTGGAACCCATGAAGACTTTGACTAGTTCAGCCGTCCTATACAGGGATTCACCTTCCAGAAAGCATGTCATGTAGAGTGTTAGTTACGAGTATTTACCAAATTCTGCATACTATTCATGGGTTAGTCTCTCGTTCCAAATTTTTACAACATACGGGATAAAAAGAGGGGGAGAGAGAATTTTTTAGTGAGAGTTTGTTTTTGATTGACGATTAGGAGTATTCTAGATTTAACATTTGTCGAGGTTTCAACTTAGAATAATCCTCTAATGGTTTATAAGAGATATTTTATATTCACATATACAACGATAATTACGATAAATTGAAACGATGATTTCTAAAGAACAGAACTGACTTCACAACCAATCCACGTGAACATTTTTTAATATTAGTTACACTTCATAATATTCAATCACTTTTTTAAAGACATATCAACAATAAGATGTTGCATAATTGTGCTGGTTCGATTGTATCATATCAACATATATGCCACATGATATAATGGTTATACAATATAACTTCTTATGGTAGGGACATGTCACATTGTTATTTATGTTTTATAACAACAATTACCTTCTTATGAAGTTAACCTAACTTAGTTTTAGGTTAAGTTACTTTGTAAAACTTTACCTGTAATTTGAATTTTGCAAAATTGATCGTTAGATTATATATGTTTTATATGAAGGTTATATATGCTAAAAATCACGTTAATTTGAGATTAAGAGTTGTTTTATTTATAAATGTTCAAAACAAGTGATTTTTATTGAATAGCAATCAATTTTGGATCAATTTGATTTTTTGCATGTATCACCTACATGATTAGATTAACTAATTCAATAGTTGATTTCGCAAAATATAAATTAAAGATAGGATTTTTAAAGACGACCTACCATAAAATTAAGTTATAAGAAGCACTCTTTATAACAGATCAATTGTTCACGATATAATTTAAGGAGAAAAAAAATTCTCCCAATAATGGCTTGTACTATGACATTGGCACCTTTTTTCTTCATCCAACCCGTGGCCTATGATAAAAAAATACAAGCAAAAGTCGTTAAAATGGTCTTTTAAGTCTGGGAGACATTTGTGGATTTTCGTGAAATGATTGACTCTTTTAAAAGCTGATTGATCCTTTCCCGAACCTTTATGATTTGGTCTCTTTGGGTCTAAAAGAATTCTATCCTTTGCGTCCTATGGACTTAAGAAGTGCCTTATAGTGATATCAAATTTGCCTCAAAGTTCATTCAGAATTTTGCAGGAAATGGGTCATACTATTGGATTGACTGCATTTCAATGACATGGAACCTCTATTAAGATTTCCTTTGAACTATTAATTTTATATTTTTACCAATCTCAATATATATATATATAGAGAGAGAGAGAAAGAGAGAGAGAGAAAGAGGGGATGATGATCAGGTAAACACGTGTTGATATAATTTATATCAATTCCCGCATTAGAAATTGTACCATGTGCATTAATGAAATATGAGGTACATTGGATTAATGCAAGAAATATAACTCCGAATGTATGATACTTGTATAACTCATATCAACACGTGTTGATAGGAACATAATCATATATATATATATATATATATATATATATATATTCAAATCATTTTGTAGAAGATGAACAATTTGAGCTGTTTACAATCACACTTTGACAAATACTAGAGTGTGGAGTGGGGTGGGGGAGGGTGTTTGAGGTCTCTATGCTGCTTTGACCACGTCATACGGAATTATCAATTATGTGTTAAAGTAACAGAGAATAAATATGACATTATAGCTTGGGCCTTGAAAGGACATAAATAATAGGTTAAATTATGTTATGTGATGAGCATAATCGCAGCAAAAGAAAAATAAAAATAAAAATAAAAATAATAAATAAATAACGCGCGCACAAACAAAAAGAATAAATTCAACATTTATGTGTTTCAATGATATATTTATGTTCAGTGTGGATAAGGAGATCAAATCCATTATCAATACGGAGTCTTCCCAAAATATTCTTTTTTTGAGCTTGTGGAGTCCATTAAAAAACGAATACAAGATAACTCACAATAGATTATTTATAAAAATTTTCGCAAGATATCAAGGATTCAAAAGGCTTTAAACTTGAAAATATGGCTTAGATGAGGGATCCGAAGACTAGCTCTTTTCGATATCCACTACTACCATGGGGTTGTCGTGGGAATGACATATCAAAATTGGAAGTGTTTGGCTCCATTCTAAAAAAATAGCTCAGAAAAATAAAAATAAAAATAAAAATTGGGAACATGCTATTGTTATTACTTTTTTCTTAAATAGGAATAAAATTTGACCTCACAATTTTGATGTTTTCTGAAAATGAGTTCTCTTTAGATTTTTTATTTTCCATAAAGGAATATAATTTTGAAAAATACATTTGAAGACATTTTTTCTGGGTCACACCCCCCCCTCCCCCTCCTCTTTCTTTCTTCCTTGGTTTTACTCTAAAATAGTGAATTGATATTAAGCAAAAACCAAACAACAGTTATCTTCCACATTGTGATCTTCCCTTGATTAACGAGGTCTATTTCTCTTGTCTATCACTCTTATATGCTACTTCATCACTTTTATTCGATCATGCCGATGTTGTTGTCGTGTGACTTTCCTCTTTCCTCCTATCTTGCCCTTGGAAAAAAAAAAAAAAAGGGGGTGGTTTATTTCTCTTGCTTTCTTAGTCCATTCTCATAGATCCCAATTTCAACATAAAATAGTCTAAAACTCAAAGTACTAGTTCAAAGCAGTTGTGAAAGACGTGTGAAACTGGAATCATTCTTATTATTATTATTTTTTTAACTCAGTTGATCAACTAAATGTGAGCCATGGTGGATTTCAACTCAAAGTTTTGACAAACTGAAGAGGACCTTTTAGTTGGTGGGTGTTGATTTCCTAAAACCATTATCTATTAAAGCATAGGGGCCAATTTGGTGAATAAGGCCCATTTGTTTGTGCTCACACTATGGGTGTCTTGGATGCTTGAAACCATATTTGTAATGCCGACACTCACAGTTTCAATATTGTTTTGACCATGTCATATGGTCTAGGAAAATACCCAAAGAGGCTATTCAAAGAAAGCTAAAAACTTAATTTTAAAAAAAAAAAAAAAAGCCTAAAAACTAGACTGCTGCACATTCTAGCCCAATCTTAAGCTCCATAATTTGCTATCTTCCCCTTTTTTTTTTGGGCCTAATGAGGGTATCTCAGAAGTCTATTCTTGTCAAGATTTGGGCTTAAACTAATCCCCTATTATGCACAATCACCCCTTTTTTGTACATGTAGTTGTCTAACAGTCCAACTTCATTCCAAAAAGGGCACTTATTGTTATTATTTTTTGCTAGGCCGAAAAAGGCATTTAAGATTCAATAGCCTTCGGTTTAATGGCATGTACTACCCTCATAAAGGTAAGGTTTCTAAAGGTCTTGATTTTGAATCTGATATTATTTTTGTAAATAAATAAAAGATGTGGGGGTGGCACTTAAAAGAGCGGAATATCAAACCAAATAAAGTGGGGGTAAAGTTGGTTTCCTTCATCTGGGTAAGGTGGACATGGGCCAAGCCCATTTCCACCTCTTAGTAAACGGCCCTCGTAACCAGTGTCATAGTTGGGTTTGGGCTCATAATAACTCCTAACTTGCAAAAAAAGGACTAGACCTTAATTGGACGCGCGTCAGGCTCAGAAAGGCCTCAACGGAAGTGCAAAACTTGGTGCAGTTGACTCCACCTAATAAGCTTTCTGGCAATGCTATACCTAAGGTTGTTTGACAAATCTAAAAATTTGGCCAGATGAGGATAAGTCTGGCCAATTTTGAATTCGCAAAGTTTGGTAAATCTCTCTTTCCTATCTAATCAGTTCAGCTTTGTTATGAAAATAAAATATAAATATAGTTTTTTTTCAAACCAACTGTGACTTAAAAAACTAGATAACAGTTATGAACTACACTTAATTTGATCCAATTTTTAAAGTTCCCAAATAGGCCCCTAGTGTCTCAAATGCTCTAGGCATGGCTACGTGGACCAGCTCAAGTGATCACCTTTTTCATTTGGTGGGCTTGGACCTATAACTGAATGGATACTTGAATAAAATCAAGCCGCAATCTGACTATGTGGTAGGAGTGTAAATGAATTGAAAAGAGTAAAGTAACAGGTTGTTCAAGTTTGGTTCATTAAATTAATAAAGTCAAAAGTAACGCTTCAAATTGACGTGTTTAATTTACGGGCGAATTTGGACAAGCATTTTTTCGAGTCAATTTCAAATGGAGTTGAAATGTGAGTAGTTTGATTATTTAAAACATTAATAAGCCTGTTGAACTGAGTAGTACTCTACTCGAATTTGCTTCAATTAACTAACGAGATTAAAAGGGTGTTTGAAACTCACGAATGAGCTTTGATATGAGCCTTTTTATTGAGCAAAACCTGAGTAGCTTGATTCGTCTTACGGCCCTAGTCGTTGGTGTTGTGCTGCTTCTTGTCAATGGGCCTTGGCCCTATACTTGCAAAAGGCAAAAATTAAGACTCGGTAGAGGGAGCAACGCTCAGAACTCAGAAGAGAGAGAGAGAGTTCTCGCGCCATTGCCTGTGCCAATATTCTTGAGGTAATCTCGGATTATACAGGTGCTGATTGGTTAGTACTTTGGAAGTAATTTTCTTGCTTCTGAGAGAGAAAATCAAGAAAAGTGTTTCCAAAATGCTAACGAAACAAGTTGATTTGCAAAATCTATTGAATGTTTACTTTAGCGTTTGAAATTCGATTTTTTTTTTTTTTTTTTTTTTTTTTTTTTTTTTTTTTTTTTTTTTTTGCATGCGGTTCTTTGTTCTGGTTCTTGGAAGTAATTTCAGTGCTTCCCTTTTTAAGGAAAGTACTTCTGTTGTCTCTGAGGAAGCAAGAAAAGTACTTTCCCAAAACGCTAATGAAACGATGCCTTCTTTGTTTATTTGAATGCTGTGCTGAATGATTCTTTTCCGTTTTGAGATTCGAATTTTTTCTTGCGGTTCTTATCTGATAAAGCATTCTGCAAACTGATTTGTGGACTTAAAAGAGCCGGCATTTTGAATGTGGGTCACAATTGCATCATAATGCTAGTTGGTAAGCTTTTTTCAATTCATACTCTTGTAATTCTATCTGGGATTGTTTTTTTTGGCCCATTGCCCTGAGTAATATAGATTCATTGGAGCACTTTCTCTGGCCTATGTAGGGTTACTGGACGCGCGATTTCTTGTGCTTTCATATGCTAGATAGAATTGATTTATCTAATTCACATATGTATAGGAATATGTGAGTATTTATATATGAAAACATTACATTTAAATTTAATTTAAATTTTTTATTTAATTTTTATTGTTTGAAACAAAAGTCTGTATCTTGATATGCCTGCTATGTGTTTGACCTATCACCTGTGTGAGTCGTGTGTTGGCCGTGTAATGCAAGAAAATAACAAGTTTATTTTAAAATTTTTGCATGTCCTGGTTAATGTTCAACATGTGTCCAGGCATGTTGAAGCAGTGTCCAACACGGTGTCTAACCTAGACACGTCTCTCCCCTTAGAAGTGTCCGGGTTGCTTGGTTGGGCTTAAGGCAATGAGTAGAATTGGGTTGGTTTTGAAATGGTTTGACTAGAAAAAGAAAGACTGGTGTGACCAACCTAGACATGGGAAAATGAAGCTGGTTAATGTGTTTACATTGTGATTGTAGCATGGGTTTGTGCAAGTTTGATTGATCTAATGGTATGTACACTCTCTTATACACCAACCCAAACTTCTTTAGGAACTGGGTGCAGCCGGAGATACTTTTTCCTGCTCTAGGTTGTGATGCTATAATTATTATTTGGTGATAAATTTGAGGGAGACTACTTTAGTTTGATTCAAATAAGTATGTTGGATATATTGAATTGGAGCTAAAGATTCTTCTTTTGGCACAAACCAAGTCGACCCCCTTAATTCTCACACCAGGTTTGTTATTAAGGCTTAGGTTCTTTACCATGTTGATCTACAATCCTAAGACCATTTGTAAAGGGAAAATACTTATTGACCCATACTATTGATCCATCTTATTGACTCATGCACTAATAGAGTATAGGACCCACATGGAGCCCGTGTGTGGGTCCCAAACTCTATTAGGGAAAATACTTATTGACCTATGCACTTATAGAGTGTGGGATTCACATGGAGCCCACATGGGTGTGGGTTACAAACTCTAGTAGTGTTATATGGGTCAACAGTATGGGTTAAATAGCATTGCTCTTTGTAAAAAACTTGTCAATAATTAGTGGTTTAAACTGCTAATGAAATTATTTGGGAGACTCATAATAATAAATATTATAGTTATGCGATAAAAAGTAGCTTTGGGGGGACCAGTTGATGTGAGAGAAGTAGGTTCTAGTAATAATTAACTTGAGGGAAAAAAAAAAACTTATCATCCACCTCCGAGTGTTAATTCTAGGCTTGCATGAGTAAGGGCCCCTCCACAACTTTTAGAGGTGAGTGTAGTTTGCATGATGAATTTTGACATACATGAGTTCTATGATTTGATGGAGATAATTCTAAGAAGGGATGCGTGGCAGTACCTAATTTTGTTGGGAAGATCAATCCTCAAATATTTTCCCATTGGCTTGGATCTGTAAATGATGATTTTGATTGGGATGAAATGACAAAAGGTTCATTTTCGTCAAACTTATTGGAGGGCATGCTGAAGTTCGGTGAAGTTTTATTTTATTTTCTATTTTTAAAATCTAAGTTGATGGAGCAGCCATCTGTTTTTGATTTGGGAGGGGTGAAATTGAAGTCAAAGAGAAATATTTTAAAGTTGGTTATCATGATCATTTTTATGATCACCTAATGATACTTTGGCAATTTGCCCAGTAGTATGACTGTTATGAAGCATACAGACGAGCTTGATGAACATACTATCCAATTTGCTGTAACTAAAGTGAAAGGCAAAATCTTTCTAAGGAAAAATGGTTTAATGGTTGAAATCTATAGAGTTAAACCGTGTGTATTAATACCCCTGCAGATGCTTTTCAGATGGGATTGAAGGTACAGAAATACATGAAGTGGCCTTTATTAGGAACTCTAGCACTCAAGTTGAGGAGACAACCACCTGAAATGCAACTTATGCAAGATGGACAACTAGGAGATTGCCTAGTGCCTCCTGCTTCTGCTGTGGCTAGACCTTGTACTTCTTCCTTCCCACCATTAAATGAAGCAATAAAAGGGAGTTGCAGATTTAAAAAACAAGATGGGGAAACATTGATAGCAAGTGTTCCAAGTGTCATCAGAGAAATTTGCTTAACAATGGCCTAAGAAAATCCCATGTAAAAATCATAGAAGATGATGGTGGGGCAGAAAATTGTAGGTCTGATTTTGTGCATATGGAGAGTTTTCAATTGAAGCTTCCATGTTTAGCAGAATGTATGTGGACTCTTCTTTTCTCAATGTTGTTTAGATGAATCTTACAATTTTGGCTTCAGGGTAACCATTTGCATACTGAATTTGTGGAGAAAATGTGTGCCCTCTGAATATTGATACAGGAGAGAGTAGATTAATAAGAAAAAAAACAAATTATTGAAGAGAATATTTTGATTGATGATTTAGACGAGTTTAATGGAAATATGAGATGAAACAGAACAAAAACCAAAGTATCCTAATCATAATCTCATCATAATATCTTCATAATCTAATCATAACATAGCTAGATGTTAGTCAATACTAAATGATATATGCTATTACACCACGTCAAACTCTCTCAAGTATCCCCATAGTACTTGAGGACTGCCTTGGTTTGGCAGGTTGCTTGTTTAAACTCTTGTATATGGCTCCTTTACTCGGGTTAAACTCCTTTTCTTTTTAAGACAACTTATTTACTTCATCAAAAATAAAAAATAAAATAAAAATGTATCCTCATAGTACAACAGGGAGTTGCTTCAATGTGGTATTTTAAAACATTGTCAACAAGTTATATGATGACTGACAGATATGCACCCATGTCTGTATAAGGTTACATAAGTCAATAGCAGTATCATTTCCATGATTTCTATTAAAATTGGGGTTATTATAATTCAATTTGATGTCGGTTGATTATGTTGAATTTTACTGTATTGTACTTGCTAGGCCATGGCTTTATGATTGGATATATACAATTGTGGAAAAGCAAATACTTATTATTTATTGTCAAATGGTAAGAAGATTTGAGTTTATGACTGTGGAAGAAGCAAGGGACCAAAGGGGAATGAATAGCCAAAAGCAGATGAATTGAAGTAGTGGTTTCATAGCCTTTAATAAGAGATGAATAGATCTATTGAAGAAGTAGTTACATAATCTTACTAATAAAAGGAGCACGGGTTGTGTATGTTGTAGTGATGCAAGAAGAGAGGCAACCCGATCTGCCTATCAAACTGCCATAAAAAGTCATCAAAATGCTACCTAACTCTGTAGAGTCAGTTCTTCCCTTTTCATTTTCCTTATTATTATTATGATAAAATGCTGCATATGTTGTTTTAGCTTTGTTGGTGATCTGGTTGACCGGGTAAGCTGAAGGTATTATTGTGGGTCAATTTATTGGAGAACTAGGTACTCAACTAACATTAAGAACTTTTCATTCTGTTGGGCTGTGGTTCTTCTGAACTATGACAGTTAGGTACATACATGCCCTTGGCCATTTAACTTCGGTGTTTACAAGAGATTTTTTATTCTCTTCTTTTGATGGGCAACAATTGCAACTTATTATTTATTGGAGGCTTGTGGGCACATTGATTTTTATTAGCAACCCTTCCCTCCCCCCCCCCCCCCCCCCCCCCCCCCCCCCAAAAAAAAAAAAAAACAATATATATATGATGAATGATTTATTTTTTATCTTTGCTTAACAAGGAGTGATTTATTTTTTTCTTATCCAAATTTATATGTAAGAAGAAAGCATCTTGTCAAAACTATGAAATGAAAGTAAAAGACTGGTACTCAAATCGAACCGTTTCAAAAATGAAACAACCTCACTTATGAGAGGCCGAATCAGCTGGTTAATTTCCATTTTCACCTGATTTAACAAAGAGGGAAAAAAACAAACATCAAGCTTTAGAAAGCATCTATAATCATCTCTAATTTTCATTTTTTCGTCCCAAGTTTAAAGAAGTTCTTGGAATTCAAAAGGACGACCATTCATGTACTGTGTTTTAGTTCAATTCTTTGCTATTAAAAATATTCCACCTCAGTAGATCAGAATCAATATTTTCAAGTAGCTCTCTTTGTAACTTGTAATTTTTGTGTGTCGTTCTCAGCTGTTGTGAAGAAGGGAGAGAACAGCCTCCCTCTGAGGCCAAATTTAGTTATGGTGAAAAGAATATAGTCACTAAAAAAAGTAACTAAATTTTGTTATTTATCCTAGTAAGCTACTGATTTTTTTATTTAACATGATTCAAAACCTCATATTACATCGTAGAGGCAATGATAGAACGTGCTACTCATGGAAAAATCACATTGGCTAATTGCTGCTTATGCTTTTTCTTTGGTTGTTGCAGGATCGAATTGGATGATATCTTGTAAGGTGAAAGTACATGCATGGCTCTTTGATGTAGGACAACCCTCTTGAGAACAATGAAAGAGAAAAAGAAGCTTGAAAAGAAGCAAGAAAGAAGCAAAACCCTAGGAGTCGGCACTTAGGGGTGTTTGGAGTCAACACCAAACGTGGGAAAACTCAATTTTAATTCATAATAAGCTGAAAATTAAATAGTTATTGGAGCCTATATATAGGTCCCAATTACATCAAATAAGGTAAAACTTAATCCTAAAGTCTAGGAATTTAATAAGCAATTATTTAATTATTCTTAAAATAAATATACCTAAATAATTATGGTAAACCCTTGGTCTTCAAGTTAATTGGCCAAGCTGGACCATCCTGTTGAACCATGTGCATGCTGTATTGTTGTCCCATCACTCTTGTTGAACCATATGCATTGTGTCCCCATCACTCTTGTAATCGTAATCTGCTTGTGCCTAATAATGGGCCTTGGTGCGTTTCAGATTTCATTTTCTCTTTGAAAGACAATGCAAATATTCCAAATATTGTAGACCTCATATTTCTTCCCCAGTGTAGTTTCTGTGCTCTTTCCTCTTGCTATTGTTTTACTTTTGGCTTCTTGAAATGCCTTCAGCTTAATTACGGCATCTGATGCTAAAAACCAGAAGAAATCTCCTTTCATATGTAATCAACTCTGAATTTGGGGGGACCAATTAATCATATAAACACAAAACCTACCTATGTATCATTAATTATCAAAATTTGATCAATATGGCTTCCAGTCCTTTATGATGTTTCTTGTCAATTTCTTTCTTTATTTCTTTGCTAAAATCGGCATTCTGCTGTTTTTTCCCCTAATTTTCTGAATGATAGGATGGGATATTATTCAGTTTCGGGGGATTCCCTTCTCTCAATTAATGGTGAGGATGTAGGCGGGTCCTATGTGAGGGAGACAATTCAGCAGGTGATATGTAAAAGCTGCTGTTTCACTGGGATGAATGATAAGTGGTGAGCCCAATGGTTGTCCTTTTGGAGTTTTGGCCATGTTACATTGGCATTTTCATGGCATTTTTTTCTTCTTTGCTATTGATGAGTGAGAACCCCATAATTCATCAGGCATTTGAGGTGAAATGGGCCCGTTGACTAATTCAACATATATGATTGCACCGGTGGGAGCTATTGCAGAATGACTGGTGGAGTCTGCTTCACCTCGCTTTGGCCAATAATTTCATAATAAGATAAGTCATCCTTTTATTTAATTTTTCATGATTTCTTCTTTTCATTGAGGACAAACTTGAATTTAAACTTACCAAACAAACTTGAAACGTCTTATATAAATCTATATTTATTGGAAAGGGAAAAGGAAACACCTTATAAAAATATTGTTAGGATTGGACTTAGAAGATATTTATGATTTGAACCTGTGACATTTTATGCTTCTTGAGAAGTCACACATTCCACATCGATTAATATTGAATTTAACATTCTACATTGATTAATATCGAGTTTAACATGTCTTTATATATCTGTTTGGGCTTATCGCTTAACAACTTAGGCTTTTAGGTTAAAAACTTAATATAGTATCAAAGCATGTTGTTCTTGACTTGTTTTATTCATAAACCTGTCTTTATTGTCATGTGGCGGACCCAAACAATATCACTAATGGGTCGATGGGAGGCCATATCTATTAGCCATCCCACCTTCGAGAGGAAGGGTAAAACATTTAGTCTGTCGTGTTTTATACTAACACTAATGCATATTTTGTTTGCCAGGAAGATGGAGGAAAATAAAATAAAATTTGGAATTGTATAGCTATTTCCATTTGGGTTGGAACAGTTGTAAGATTTCAAATCATTTCTTTTGTTTTCTCAATATAACAGATGAAGCTTAAGTTCGTGTTTGGTTTATCCTCTTAGTGTCCATATGTCTGAATAATACTATCATTTAGAGAATTAAACCTGTTGAACTTGCATACTTTGATTCATGATGTAAGTAGTTCGAGGAAATTATTCACTTATTAGTCTATTTGACACTAGATGAAAATGCTGTGATTCAATTTGAATTCAATAACATTTGTAGATGAAAATGCTGTGATTCAATTTGAATTCAATAACATTTGTCGATTTGTACATGGGTTTTGGCCTCTTTTTTTTTTTTTGATTGTACAATATGGAGTCATTGCTCGTCACCAACATAACCAAAACGAAGAAGACTATTTCCTTCAAACACCAAGAGAAGCAAAATAGCCTAATTTCAAAATCTGTAAAGAACATGATAAATTATCTTATTTTCTTATTGTTTACAAACAGTCTCCACTATATCAACCCTCTTTTGCTGTGGTCCGAGAGAAGTGCAGAGGAGAGAAGATGATTATCGAGAATAGAAAGAGTAGAAAAAAAAAAAAATCAAAATTTCCTTTGTTAGGTCTCCTTTGGGATCATGTAAAGGAGGGGGAAAATTAAAAGAAATGAAAATGATCAAAATTGCTTAAAAGTTATTTAATTTTTCCATCACTTTGTCATTTTCCTTTCCTTTCATCTTCCCCACTTTTTCAAGATCCAAACACTGGCCAAAAGAAGCTGGGAAAAATTTAAGTTAGAAACTTTTAAATTTTATGCCCTGTATATGTATATATATATTTTTTTAGATAAGTAGAAAATGAATTATGCCTCTTTAGTAAACCTCTCCATCTTTGGGAATTGTTACGCTGAAAGGTTACATATTGTAAGAAAACATCCATGGAAAATGCTAAATTTACTGGTGTCATTCACCCGACTCTATTTGCCTAAATTAGTAATTGGAGAAAGAATTGAGCCTATTTTGGTCAGAAGAAATAGATGCAGAAGAAATCAGTGGATACATCTAGTGGATGTAGTACCACTCCGATATTTCTTTTTCATGTGTCATCAAACCACACCAATAGATTCTCTGTGATCTCATGAGAGATAAAAGAATTTGACTTTTTTCCTTCCCATGACGTCTATGCGTACCATGGAGTTGCAAGCTTCCAATTGGTGGAAATAAATGCATCGCAAACTACAAAATTCATTGGGCATTACTCCCCAACTGTTCAATTAATTGCTTTAATTAATTTCTAATCCCAAATTCACCTACCAAGCCCCAATATTTTCTGCATGGCTTTCTTCATACAATTTTGGAACTACTCTTGGTAGGAAAACACTCTTAAATGGAGCAGACTTCATCTGACTCCAGTTCTAGTTTTATTCCCCTCTCTCTCTCTCTCTGTCTCTCTCTCTCTCTACACACACACACACACACATATATGTACTTGTATCCATCAATCACACACACAAACACTAAAATAATTCCTTCATTCCAAGTTCCAACCACCATAAAAATATTAGACAACAAAACCTTTGTAGATCACTCATCATCAAAGAACAATACTAATAGAAACAGTCTATACTTAAGTCTAACAGTTACACTATGTTGGAGAGAAAGCACAAACGTAAACCCAATAAAATGGATGTTTCTCAAAGTGTAATAGTTGGTTAAGGAGGAACACCAGTAAAAGATTCTTGGAGGTTTTTGGGAGGATAGGTGTGCAAATTCAATAAAGAAGCCATGGGGGGAAGTCTCAAGGCTTACGGTGCTGAGTGTAGATGTAGTCCAAGTGAGCCTCCGAAACAATCCTTCTCTTCAAGCATTCTTCATCTTCATTCTCACAGTTCTCCATTCCCATCAGCTGCTGCAAAGTGTTCAAAAAACCAAGACGGTTAGAAGATATCAAATTGGCTAGAAAAGAGGAGGAAGAAGATGATGGTTAAGTGCCATACATCCAAAGAATCATTGCTTTCCATCTGTACAATAGAAACCCCAGTAGTGATTTCATTGAGCTTTACCCCCTCTTGTTCTGCAAAAGAAGCAAAACTTCAATTTCCAAAAATAGAAAGAAGAAGAAAGAAGAAAGAAGTATTTTGGTTACCTTGTTTGGCTGCTATTGGACGACTAGATGTTACCGAGGAGGATATGAAAAAAAGGAGGAGCAAGAGAAGAGCACGAGAATGAAAGTTTAGCTTCATGGGTTCAGCTTCAAACACACACAGAGACAGAGAGAGAGGAGGAGAAAGAGAGATTTATGAGTGGTGGGAGTTGGGTGGTGAAAGGGCAGATGCTGGATATAAATACATGCAAAGAAAAGCAACCACTGTGAGTCACATGAAGGCTGCAAAGCAGGCAGTTGCAATACCTCATAAGTGGGCCCAACGCACCATCCTCTTAAGATATCCTCCATGCTCATGTGACAACACCACTGTCTATATGGGAGAGAGGGAGAAAGAGCTTTAGTCACTGTCAGGATGGTGGTCTAGGCCAAGTCCATAGACTCCCAAAAAACAATGTAAATAGTTTCTGACAGTGACGACAAGTCAACCTTTTGGCTTTAGGACATGCGGACAGCTGTTTTCCATCATCATCACCTGTTTTCCCTTTCAGAGTGTGGGTCTACACGTGGCAGAATCCTAATGTCTTGTTAAAACCATGAATAAGACTTTATTTATACTAAAGCAGTGCACTCAAAAACACTAAAACCTATCACTGAAATTGCACCCCACATGTAAGCAGCGGCTATGAGTGGTAACACCACCTATCTTCAGTGGTGCCTGACCACACACTCTACTTATCTATATCTAGTGGGTGTCGTACCAACAACACACACCACTCTCCCAGCAAAGATGTGAATGATTAAATTTACTAAATTTAAATTTTCTCTTCAAATTTATGAAATTTTAAAAGTTTTCTATGTAAGATTATGAACTTTTACACAACACCTAAGGTGTGTGTGGTGGTAGTGATTTAATTGATAACCTTATGCATGTGCATCAATAATTCGTTCAATTTGTAAGGTTGATGTTACATAAACAAATATGAGGTGCCATTCCATTACAGATTTTGCCGGTGTGAGTGTGTGTTATTTCTCTTGAATATTGAATTGTTTATCTTAATATGAGCTAGAGATTATGCTTCTCTTTTGGAAGATGTGAATCTTTCAAAAAGAGATACTAAATTTAAATTTTCTCTTCAAATTTATGAAATTTTAAAAGTTTTCTATGTAAGATTATGAACTTTTGCACAACACCTAAGGTGTGTGTGGTGGTAGTGATTTAATTGATAACCTTATGCATGTGCATCAATAATTCGTTCAATTTGTAAGGTTGATGTTACATAAACAAATATGGGGTGCCATTCCATTACAGATTTTGCCGGTGTGAGTGTGTGTTATTTCTCTTGAATATTGAATTGTTTATCTTAATATGAGCTAGAGATTATGCTTCTCTTTTGGAAGATGTGAATCTTTCATTGCTTGCTTAAAGAATTAAAAATTGAAAAAGGCCCTTTGTTGGGCTTGGTGGTTGTGTTAGACTAGATGTTTATTTTATGAAGAAACTCTCTTGAGAATTGAGTTGGAATAATGAAGGATGGTGTCTGCTAGTCTCAGACAAATCTGATTAGAAAACAATATATATTCTTAACTCATGTTCTGGCTTTAATCATATTTATGTGACAATGGCATTGGAAAATGATAACAAAATATTCTTTATCATTCTAAGTTATATAATATATTTGTTCGAACCGGAACTATGCTTTTGATCTGTTATGATTGGATTCTGAATGATTATTTGCAACAATTTTTTTTCTTAAGGTGAAAATTAGTATACAAATATCCCACTTGCAAGTTGTACAAATTGAGAATGTTAGAAATTGGCCAGTTGGAACCAAATAGAGCATCAACTTATAATATAGAGCATGGACTTTGTGTCCATCTCATTAATTTTTTTTGGTTGGAATTAGGAAATTGCCACCCTGGGACTTGCACGTACTTAAGCACAGTTGGTGTGCCCATCTAGACTTTGCTCAGTACTTAGAAGCCTTCTTTCTGTTATGTGGGGTGGATTATATGAATTCTTTCATGCCCATATATCTTTTATTTTAGACCTGACTCACAGACTTTGCAGGGCCTTCTACTCATGTAGCCCACTTGCACATGACCAAACCACTGCTTACTCTCACGAGTCACGACTTACCCTTAACGGGTACCACACTACCACTTTAACTTCTAACAAAAATGCAGTTTTCCTCCCTATTAACATTGGAGACATTCTCATTTCATCTGCACTACTTCTATTGACATTTATTTCTTTTTCTTTTCTTCTGTTTGTCTTTCTGGCTAGTTTCTTTCCTTTATTTTATTTTGGGTAAAAGTAACTCTAACTACTCAAAATTTTATATTATAAAGCATAACTATATTTTGTCATTTGATGTTTTGTCTGTATTTCTTATGAATTATGATATTTGACCATAGAAACAAATTGACTAGAAACTACGTCCCCTTGTATCAATGAAGAAGTTAAAAAGGGATTTTAAATGATTGGAATTGGAACAAGGATGAAGTGTAATGAAGTAGAGCCACTATGAGGTTTCTTATGAAATGAGGAATAGAATGGACCTATCATGAAGATGTTTTTCATGAGTTATTATGTTGTAAGCTTTGGGTTCATCTTGGTCATGGTTTGAGATTGAGAATATTACTTCGCATATTTAACCTCCCATTAAGTCCAAGTAGACTAGTGGTACAATCAACTAGTGTCGTGATTTTCCTTGGAAGCTTGTAAAGACATTTTGGATTTTTTGCCCATACCTGCTTGTCATTGGGAATTTTTTTGGCAAATACTGCTTCTGTTTAACTGAATTTGACGGTAAACTCTTGCATTTAGGTACTTATAGTTCCCCATGTAAGTTCTGGCTTTTCTCCAAATTCCCCCCTTGCCTTCCTGCCACGTCTAAACCGACAATTTTTAGCACGTTAATTTATTTATTTTTCTTTCCCCAAAGCATGTAAGGTCATATAAACATTATCTGAATCATGCTTAGACCCTTCTTTTCCTCGGCTAACTCGAACTTTTGACTTCATACCCCAAAGCACATGGGTAGCCCTCCAAATACCCATTTAAGTGCCCTTATTTTAGACTAGTGTCAAGAGAATATATGGATACTCATTAGACCATCTCCGGTCATGTGAGCTAAAAATGGTGAGCTATTGCTATTTTAGCACATGCTATAATGTCGAATGCTATAATTTAGCACAAAGTGCTCCAATGGTGCAAATGTATGGTGTGCTATTTTTTGCCACAACTTCAATTTCCTCCATTTTTTTATAAACTACCAACTACCATCTTCCAACTTCTATTCTCTCTCTCTCTCTCTCTCTCCTAAAAAATCAGAGGACCCCCCTCAATCTCACATACAGCTCTCCCCAATAAAAAAGAGAAAAAAAAATTGGTGAAGTTTGGGGCTTTAATTGCATCATGAAATTATTGTTGGATTGACGCCACGTAGCAAGGGAGAAGAAGGGACGGTTCGGATTCGTTGATAGCAAAGCAGTTGATACCACAAAATCTGATAAATAAAGGAAGAGAAATATCTGATTTTTCATATTTGTTATTCTGTTTTTGTGGAAAAACGATTGATTGAGGCTGCTGCATGCATGCATGCCTGCCTACATATCATATGATTGTAGAGCTGGTAAACTTTATTACTGAAAATTTGCATCATATGGGCATGAATGAGGCTTGTGCATGTATACAATCAATCTTTAGAAGGTGAAAAAAAAAAAAAATAAATAAAATAAAACACAAACTATTTATACTACTGTGCAGTTGTGCTATTGGCTTGATAGTTACTGGACAGTGCTGTATGTGCCCTATTCACGAGTGGACATGTCATGACTGATGGAGAAAAATTCATGGAGTGTGAAGTTGGGGTTTCCTATTTTGTTGGGTAAATGGGTGTGTACGAATATTGTATCAGCACTACAGTTTCTTCCAAGGGAGGGAGTGACTGAAATTTACACTGAGCACTTATTGGGAGTAGCACCAATGGAATCTGGGTGTTCTTCCACTACCACTTCACTCGGATTCTTTCAAAATTAAAGGAAATCATGTTGACTCCCCAGTTTACCAAGTTTCTTTAGACTTTCATGCCCTTAGTCATAATGGCCCCTTTTTTATTTTTACTTATATTTTATTGGTGTGATAATGGTGGTGCATTTTTTATATTAATAAATTAAATGCCCTATTTGATTTTGAGATTGAATTATCATGTTACTTTGTAGTTTAAGGTGGTATATCTCTTCTCGAAAAGAAAGAAAGAGATCTTACATCTTACATAGATTTGAATTTTCGACATCATAATCTAAGAAGATGAGGTGGGAGATCTAACCTCTAGGTTAGAATTTAGGGTTTTTAAATATTTTTGAATATATATATATATATATATATATAATATTACAGGATGATGGTCAACTGAACACATGCTGATATAACTTATATCAATACCCATATTGGGCATTGTATCTTGTGCATTAGTGGATCACTAGATACATTAAGATCAATACACAAAGTACGACCTTCAATGTATGGTATTGATATAACTTATATAAACACGTATTAATCTGACCAGTATTGTAATATTGCAAATAGTTAGGATTTAGGGTTCTTACAATTTTCCTCTTGAATGCATGTTTTAATATTTTTATATAATATTGCAAATGGTTTATGATGCGAATGGCTTGACATTGGATTATGGTAGACAATGTCAAAATGCCCAAATCAAATTTGTCATGATCCAAACTGCCCTAATCAGGAAAGTTTTGGATGTTTTGGTTTTTTTTTACACCTATGTTTAAAGCTACAATGATTTGTTGAATGGTGATTGAGAAGAGTACTGACTTTGCTTTTGCTTTAGGCCTTTGTCGAGTCTTCCAAATACATTAGAAAAATATTCCCACTTCTGTTGTAAGGCATCTCCATGAAAAACATCTTCAGAAAAGACAAATCTATTGATTGTTTTGGACGGCCTTTCTTTCTCTCTCCACTTTTGTGTGTTCATCAAGGAAAGTGGGATCAATGCTTTATGAGTTTTTGTAATAGTTTTTTGGGGTGGGAAATATGCCGAAAGTCTATTTCTGAGAATTCATACAACCAATAATCTCAATAATTTGTCTATACAGCCTCAAGTTCATATCGAAGCTTAAAGGGTGTGCCTATTTACACTACGGTTTTTTGTTTTATATACACATTTATTTTGTACACACACCTTTTAATTTTAAAAATCACACTTTTACTTTATATATATATATATATACACTCCATAATACCTAAACTAACACCAACTTTAACCCCAAAAAGTTTGGTACATTAAAGTTGAACATATTGTATTTGTTTAGTACATTATGACTAGACAATTGCAAAAATTTTAGTTGATATGTCCTGAATAACGTTAAAATGATCAGTAGAAACAAACTGAACATTTTAGATTTGTTAAGTAAATCAAGTTTGAACCAATCGCAATTCACAAACGAAACTCGACTTCTATTGAAGAAGAAAAAAGTTTGGTACATTTGACCTGAACATATTGTATTTGTTTAATACATTATGACTGAATAATTGTAGAAAATGTAGTTGGTATGTCCCAAACAATTTTAAAATGTTAAATTGAAACAGTCTAAACATTTTAAATTTGTTCGGTATACTAGACCTGAAAAAAATGCAATTCAAAAAGAAAACTCAACAATTTTTAATGAGAAAAAACGTATTTTTTCAGCACTAGAAGCATTTGAACTGACCATTTACTCGTCCATTGTTCAAAAAAGCGTAAAAACACGAATAATAGTTAAGGTTGAAGAGATATTATAGATTAGTGGTTAGAGTTTGTAAGAGAGTGAGTATATATGAATGGAGAAAGCAAAAGGTTTTGAGTAAGAGTTTTCATAATTATAATTATGTGTAGTGGGTGTGTAAAGTAAATTTGTGTTTTTATTTAAATCACTTTGTCCTTAATTATTATTTTACTCAATGATGGAATAATAATAATAAAAATTTCATTAAATGGTGTGTGTATAAAGAAAAAAAAACGTAGTGTAAGTAGCCGCACCTAAGTTTAAATGGTAACATTTAAAGACGTTGGTGGCTGGTCTTTTTTCGTAAACACCATTCCTGCCCACCTCTACATTGGTGTTGAAGAAAATTTTTTATGGAAAAATTAAATTTTTAGATAGTTTCCTTTCAATTCACATCCTAAATTAGTTTAGAAGTTTATTATTTTATGTTCTTTCATATATATAGGCGTTTCATGCCAAAAATCAAATTGATTTGAGATTAATTGGTATTCGATTCAAAACGTGTATTTTTTAATCAATAACTATCGTTCATTTATGGACATTTCGAATGAAATAACTCTTAATCTTAAATCAACTTGATTTTTGGCATGCATAACTAACATATGAATCAAATTTAATCTAACAGTTGGTTTGGCATACACCAGGTGCACCTGATAATAGAAGGACTATATATATATATATATATATTTATTTTATTTTATTTCATTATGAAGTGAAGAACTACTAACCCATGGATTGCCCTATGCAAAGTAAGCTAGCCAACAAAGATTGATCCAGTTGCTATTGGGGACTTGATTCTAACATTCGATAATTCAAATACGCTCAGTATTTTTTTTACTAATATAAGTCTGCAACCTTAAGAGGTAAACAAGTGATTTTTAAACCTTAAAATTCAAGAAGTAGAAGATTTTGATTCCGCTTTTCATTCTTTCGTGGGATTAGCTACTAATTAGATATATTGTGTGTATTAATTGAAGCTAAGTAAGCATTGACATCACCTATATTCGAAGAGATTTGTTAGATTGAATATCTAAATACCATTGTTTTCCATTTTTTTTTTCTTCTAATAGGAAAAAGAAAAACAAATGAAAAACTTTGAAACCTCTAGCCAAGGTTATATGTTAACCCATATGAATTTGTGATTTACAAAATCACTTGTAAGTTTGTGCATCTGATAGTAAGAAAGCGGAGATTTGAACTTAAAATATACGGTTCTTAAACCGCAATCCTTTGTCATCTGAGTTACTTTCGCAGATTGTACTAATTTTTATCTAGCTTGGTACAAACAACAATTAAAAATGCCCCAATATGATGAATTATTATTATTTAAAAAAAAAAACTATAAAATGGGATAATATCCCTACTCTTTTTTTTCTTTTTTTTTTTTTGAAAAAAAGAAGACAAATTAAATAAAATTAATGTTTAATACAACAAAACCAACAAAATACCCCTAAAATCTTCTAAAAGTACCTCCCACAATTTCATAAGAAAATGATTATTCCAATTTACAGAACCTATATATTTATAAACTAGATTAGCTGCCTTCAGTAGGGCTTTGTCGGTGAATCTTGGCAACCATGGGTTGAGGATCTTGGATGGTAGCAAAACACAACATGCACATGAAGGAGAGGGTGTGAGTATATAAGTCTTTTTAAGTTTGTCATTAACGATGTTAAAGTAATTAAATTTCTAATTGAACTCAAGGAACATATTAATAAAATTTGAATATAAAAAGAGTTATCTGTTGAATCCCATATAAGTAATTTACCATAATTTTTATTACTCTCAGTCTTCCTACCTGGTATCAGCCTGTCAGGTCACCACCTCATGCCACCGTTCCACCGACGTTATTGACAAAAGGGCGGGGTGACTGAAGGAGCTGACAGCATGAAGATATCCCATAATGGGCAGCACTGGATTTATTTGGACCACAAACGTTAGGAGTGATTGGTTGTCAGTACTCAGCTCTGTTATCACCACCACTTACTTCACCAGTGTAGGAAGAATAGTACATGCAGTGAAATTCGATTTATATATTAAAATAAATGTTCCTTATCCACATCTGTTGAGATGGCCGAGTTGGTCTAAGGCGCCAGATTAAGGTTCTGGTCCGAAAGGGCGTGGGTTCAAATCCCACTCTCAACAATTCTTCTTTTTTCTGTTCGCTTTAAAATTTAAATCCACGAAAAAGCGGCCAGCAAATTCTGCCTGAAAAATTTTGCATCCAAACACACCCTAAAGCTTTTCTAAGTTAATTGGAATCCAAAAATAAAAAATAAAAAAATTAGGGTCTCTTTGGGTGTGCAATTTCAAATTAAATAATTTAACAAATTTTACCTAATATTGAAAGCACAAATCCATCACACGGAATTTTGATAAATTCAATTAAAATACGGAGTTATAACATTTTATGAATTTTTAAGAATTAATTTTATGAAATCAATTATAGTGATGGCTTCAACTATTATAAATATTCTGATTCAAGGTGATAAATTTGCACCTTAGTGTACTCTTTGAGACATTGTGGGTTCTTTCTAATCTCAATCTTGGGCTGGCTAAGTAGTATACATCTATTCCTGTGATCTGCCTGCTTATGAGACATCTAGTGGTGTTTATTTATTCATCAATCCTATTCACTTTGAAAATAACTAAACAACTAAAAAAATTAATCAATATTTTTGAACCGATACATTGGTGGGATCAGAGTCATATGTAGTGTTTTCTATGCTTAGCCCTTCATTTTCTGTTTTCTATGTATGGTAACTTTTCATGTGGGCCTATTTTTCATGAATGAGAAATTTGAGAAAAGGCTATGAATGAGAATGACACCAATTGGTACCCTAGATTTCTTTCTTTCTTTCTTTTATGGTGCAAAAAGGGATTTCACCAAGTGTATTCCCCTTCCAATCTTCCTACACTAATAGATACCCACTGCACCCCACTCAAATTAAGCAATAATTAATCACTTTATGATAAAATCAATATACAGGTGAAACTCTAGTCAATGGGCTGTCCACATTCAGCTTTGCAAACAATCACTTGAGGGATTTGGGGTTGAGAGAGATAATTCATCATTGGTCCTCCTAATGACATTTGAAAGAGACCATATGTCATTGCTATGGAGAATTCTTTCAAGTACTTAGACCTTTATATGAACATAATTGTTAAAAGTCATTAGCAGGTGCGACACATATAATTCCCATAGATTAATGTATTTTGTCATGATGAAGTGTAATTTTTGTCATGATGAAGCGTAATTTTTTTTTTTTAACACAATATTTGGATGCCCTCAGGAAAATTGAAGCAGTCCATTCTATTTTTTGACACCATTTGCAGGGCAATCATGGTTTCATTTTAATGGTATCTCCAATTGGCAATTGACCTCATGTAATATGTGCTTATCAACATGTGTGTGTATGAGAGAGAGAGAGAGAGAGAGAGAGAGAGAGAGGGGGTGAGGTGGACTGAGTGGTCCTAGGTCACTTGCCAAGCAAGAGGTCTTGGGTTTAACTCTCACCACTCCCCCTTAAGGCTACCCCCATCGGGCCTCATGGTCTTTGTCTTGTAATTGCTAGGTGCATATGGGACATGGGTGGGGGAGACTGCATGTGCCCAAGGGGATTAGTCAAGTGCAAAGTATCTGAAACCTCATGATATCAAAAAAATTAATAAAAATAAAAATAAAATATTTAAATAGTAGCAAAAAAAAAAAAAGGTATAATATTTAGGGCCTATTTGGGTGTCCAATTCGAAATTAAACAATTTGAGAAATTTTATATAGTATTGAAAGCACTATAGACACCCCATTTTATACCGCCTAATTGATTCTAAATCTTCTTTTTAATCTCGATGATGAGGTTTATTATTCGTTTCAATGAATGCAAAGTAATCCTGAACGAGCTAACGAAATCATAGCAAAAACCTGTTTGGCAGCCTGACCCTTGTTGCGTACACACCTGTAGTGGGTGCATACGCATCCATGGGTACACAGCTTGACCCTTGTAGCGTATGCACCATCCTTATTTTTATGAAAATTCCAGATCTGGTATTTCTTTCACCTCAAGCCTACTTATTGATAAAGAAAAGACCTCAATTTGATTCAATTCAGCCAGGAATATAGGATGACTCCCACCAAACCCTAATAGTCCCTATATAATCATCACTATAGGCCTAGGTCGAAGGATGGAACCCTAATAGAGAGAGTGACTATACACTCAACCTGAGAAACCCTAATTGAGAGAAACGCTGTGATTTCGGAAGCTTGCAAGGGAATGCTTAGCGGAGTTGGAAATGTATAAATCTGAGGGTAATCAATTCTATTATTTCCCTCTTTGATTTCTTTAATATTTTTGTTGATGGCATGACGTATTTATTCTATCTAATGGGTTTGTATAATTGATAACATGGGGGTTGGTATCTATTAATCATGTAAATCATGTGTAGAAATAAGTAGTATTACGATGTCATGCATGTTCAGTATTATTTAGATGTTTAATGTATAATTTTAGTGGTTAGTTATTGATTTATTAATGGGATGTGCATTGTTCATCATGTTCTTACCTTTCAATAGTGAGAACACATATGAATGAAGCCAATAATTTCTTCATATGTATCCCGCCTCGCTGTTTGTTTAATCTTCGTTTGTGTTTCACGTATTTGTGTGTAGAACAGTGTTCTGCTATGATCATGTTGAGTGCCTACGGGATGCACACACAATCCATCCTATTGCGTACGCATCTCATTAGGGCAGACAGTTTGCTTCTTGTGCATATTTAGGGTCTTACGTATGCTGCGTGTATGTATGAATCATATTTACTGTATTATGTCTGTCATATATGCATGGCTTGATGAATGGGGGTCAATAATCGATGCAAGTTGCATATGCAACTGGCATAGATGCGTACGCACCCAAGCTTAGCAAACAACAGTCTGTTCTTTGTATATAGTTATATCTTGTTTACTATTTTTTTTATTAATTCCTTGTATATTCCATATATTTGTTATAAATCTTTTTTCTTGTGCACTTCTATTATCATTGTATTCATTGTCACATGTCATCATTTATCGTACGATTTAGGGTTGAATTTAGTTGGATGCCAAGTTAATTAAAGCCAATAGTTATGTATGGGGGCCGGTTTTGACCGAGCATCATTAAGTGCCTCACACCTTTTCAATGATGCACCCTAACTCTGAACTTGGATACGTCTTTGGTTATGACGAGTTAGACTGGGGTCATTAGTTTCCAAAGTTCAATTGGGTGGTGACTCTTCTCCGTACTAGCCTTTAGCGGTTAGTTAGCATACTCCTGAACCGCATGATTTAGGACATGCTGCTTACAGGCACAAATCTATATATTACCTTGAATTAGAAAATTTTAAAAAGTTAGGATCATCATTATAATTGATGCTATATGATCAATTTTTAGAAATTTATGAAATGCCACTATTTTGGACTTCGACTATGATTTGTGATGGTGATCATCATTTTCTTGAATTTGTCAAATTGAAAATGATAAATTTATGTCTTCAATACTATGTAAAATTTATCAAATTGTTTAATTTCAAATTGAACACCCAAACAGGCCCTTAATCTTGATTCCCTAATCGTTAATATAAAAAATAAAAAATCTTGATCTCTCAGTAAAATATTTAAATTAAAGTATTAAACAATGTATGTAAAACTAACTTACTATGATTAAGAGGAGAATAATGGCACTAGCTTCTTCCCTTCATTCATTATACTGGGGAAATTGAAAGAGGTAAGTTAATGCAGGTTTTGACAAGACAATTGATGTATTGGGTCATTTGTCAACTGCAAGATCATTAAACAAGTTGAAAAAAATGCTCTTAGAAAAATCTCATCCCAACCAAGAAAATGGCAGCCCAAAGCGCCATTAAGCCTAGTGCTTGAATTCTTGTCCATCAGTTTTTTTTATGGGGTCAAAATCAATAAAAATTCGATCACTTGGTGAAAGGAACCCTAGCCTAATGAGAACAATGAGACTTTTATCTATGTCGGTGGTGGTTGGTAGGCTCCTATATAAGCTTTTTATGAATACTGACAACCTTGTCTATTTAAAAAAATCATTTTCAATATTGACGAAAGTTTTTTCAAAATCTCTCGTTTGAGTTGACTCTTTACTCAAAAATGAAATAAAGACTGTAAATGATCAAAAAGTCTACTTAAATGACAATTTTTAAAAAGCTTTTTTTTTGCATTCTGCAAAGTTTTTTGAAATTATATTTTCTAGTTAACAATGCGGCAGTTTTCATAAAATCTTCTTATATTTTTCACAAAGTCTTGAGAAATTAAGATTGGGTGCAAATAAAATTAAGTGGCGTAATATCCACTCCCTATCAACAAGCTTCACCACGGCATGTGCTTAGGGCATGTCCAACAGAGGTAGCAATTTCAGATTTGTTACCTCCATCCCTTTTTTAGGAGATTCAGTAAGGATAGCAAAGTACACTTTCAATTTTGCTATCACTTTCTCTCTTTTCAAATCTATAGTGAGAGAGAGAAGGTAGTAAATATTTGTTTGGCAATAAAAAATTTAATACCAATAAGTGATTGTATCTGGGGGCTCAAGTGGCCCAACCTGACATTAAATCGGTCTGAGATCCCCATGTCATCCCCCTTGTTGGGGGTCCAATGCGTCACGCAGGTCTACACCAAGGGCCCAATTGGCCCAACCCAACATTGAATCACTCGAGGTCCCCCCCCCCTCTCCAACTTCTTTGTTTCATTCTATTTTAAACATTGGGTTAGGTTTATTCAAAGTTGACAAATCTTTGGTTGGTATTGAGTATATATGGATTAAAATTTCCTCAAGCAAGTGATTGCTCAACTCAATCCAACCCAATCCAAAATTATGAACTTGGCTTTCGTCACCTTGCCGTCGACTTCAAAATTTTAAGTCTCTAACTTTTGGTGGTTGTTCGGAATTGATGAGTATTAGTGGTCGCTTTAAACCCATGGTTGTACTTAAATTTGATGTCAAATCATCCTAATCCAAACTTAGACCACTGCCCTTACCAAACCCTGCACCTATTTTATTCTTCAAGTTGTGATGTCATGGCTAAGATTGATGCAAATCTTATAAAAGATTTGAGAATTTTATATATCTATTTGGTCTTTTTTTTTTTTTTTAATTTAAAGAAAAAGGAAGAGGAAGGTGGTCATCAATCATTTGGGATTGGCTTTCATTTCTAAGTAATTTATCAAGTGGTCAAGATTGAAAGGATGCTAGAGACTCTTCAACTAACTTAAAATAGACACCTTGTTATGTTTGACAATTGAGTTTAGGTGGGGAGTTCTTAGCTAAAATGAGTTAAATTGGTACTGAAGACTACTGCAAAAACTTGCTTAGGTATATAAAACATTCAAGCCAAACCCAAATATGTAGTTGAAATAATAAGGCTTATTGTTTGGTTGTTGGTATTCTTGTGAAACCATGTTCTCCATTCCAGGTATGAATACTAGTCAATTGCCTCTCTCTCTCCCTCTCTCTCTCTCATAAAATTAATATTTATGATACACATAAGAAACTAGCTACTTGGTTTGAAAAACAAAGCATACTATTTGAGCATTTAATGGGTCTTTTGTTATTTATTATAATAATAACAATAATATACCTCGTTAAGTAAACACACCTCTTCTCTTTCTTTCTTTCTTTTTTTTTTTTTTTTGGGGGGGGGGGGGGAAGGGGGCGTTGTATAATTCAGCAATAAATAAATAATAATAAAATAACTCCAATTAAAGAATAATATTTTCTTTTTAAAATTTTTAAGAGATCTCAAAATGAATATTAAAAAAATATATTTGTGCAGCCCTGAAAATTAAATGTTTCAATATCTTTGTACTCTAATTTTTAATTTTTTTAAAAAGGGGCAAAAAAAAAAAAAAAAAAAACCCATCAATAAAAAATGTTCGATACCAAGAGTAATTAGGTAACCCTCAATGCAAAGATAATTATATTTATCACGTAACGGAATGACAAACGAAAACATGCACACGAAAACAACTATTATATTAATTATTAGGTGAATTAATTAAATAAACTTAAATAATTTTGAAGACTTGAGACTTCAATGAATCTGATATAGACTTTTGGGAACCTGTCTTGAAAGGATGAGGAAGATTCTGAGAAAAGACCCTTGTGTTGTTTTTCTCCAAAAGTCTTGAACTTGGCTCAACTGCAATTCTCCAAAAGTTAAGGTCAAGGCACCAAGAGAGACTTTGAATAGTTTTGTCAATTAGAGATCCTAGGGTTGTCCTTGTGATCAATAATGTTCTCTCTCCTCCTCCTCCTCCTTTTTTTTTAAAAAAAAAAAAATACTAAAATGAAGCTAGTAGTAAAATAAAAACAACCAAGTTCAAAACAGTACAACTACTAGGAAATACATGCTATTATGTAAAGACCAAAAACAAGAGTGCTTAGTGTGAAGCACCTGGCCACCTCACACCACGTGCTATGTAAAAAGTACCATGTGCTGATAATTAAGAAAATTTAGATATATAATTTTATTTGAGGATCTAGTTTCTAGAGTAGGGTGTAACTCACTTTACTTCACTCCTATTGGCTTATAATACCAGATCATCTGTATCGTAGGTACATAAAAGTTTTTCTCATTTTGGAGATTTTTTTGTACTTTAAAAAAGTCTCAAACTTATGTTGAGTGTGGTGTTGCCAAACCAAGTGTGAACATGTCAATTTTTTGTTGGGTATGGTGTGCCCAAATTAACCAAAATAGTTATTGTCATTTATGGTAGGGCAACTGTAGTTAGCTCCAATTTCAACTACCCTGATACCATTCAATAGGAAACTACAAATACATGACAAGTGGAGCGCATTTAAACATAGAAATTAAAAGTGGAACTTGAATAACGTTACCCATAATAATGTTGCTTACACTTCATTAATAAAGCTCATGTAGATGTTGGCCCAAAGATATTATAGAGTTTACCTAACGCTAACGCCAATCGGATTACTATCCCTTTGAAAAAAAAAGGAAAAAAATATGTATATGTATTTTACTATTCTACCCTCGTAGGAGTATATAAATTCCAAAATAAATACTCCTTTTTACTTGGGTCACGCCCAACCTATATCAATTGCTTGGATACAATTCAAAACTTAATTCATTGATAGGAGCTCAATTTTTCAAACAATCTGCCGCTCCCACTCCCTCCGCCCCTACCTATATCAGAATTCAAAGTCCCAATTATCACCTTCTAGAAATGACAATCCATCGGATCAAATTGTTTAAAACTTTCAAAGTACAGCCCAAATCCACCAACCCAAGGAATTAATTTGCAGCCAAACCCTTTTCAATGTTTGTTTGTTTTTTTTTTTTTTTTTTTTTTTTTTTTTTTTTTTTTAACAGGTTCATTAATAAGAGTGTCTAAGATTTTGGCTTTGACTAATCTTTCGGGTATATAAAGTCTTCTTATCTCATCCGGCCCTAAAAGGGATTAAATGCTTTCGTAGGACTTCGAACGCCGCCTAACTTATATTTTATGAGGCATTTATTAAAGTTCAACTTGTTATTATGCTAACCCCTTGAGGTTCAATGTTTGATCCGCTTAGTTTGAAAAGAGAAACCTTTTGTTTTTGTTTTTTTGGGTTTAATGTTTGATCTGCTTGATTGAAAAGAGAAACCCTTTTTTTTTTCTTTTTCTTTTTTATAAATATTCTCTCTCTCTCTCTCTCTCTCTCTCTCTATGTGCATGTGGTGCTAAAAATTGGTTTGTGAGTGAAAGGCTTAACCAGCCATAAGCTTGGCCCAAGGTTGGTGTGTACCCTACCTACATACATACATACATCACTTCTGAATGCATTTTTGTCCAGGGCAAATGTCAATTCTTTATGAATGCAAAGTCCCAATTTTAGTTGCTATTGTTTAAAATTTTAGTGGTGGGTGCTAAAAATTGGTTTGTGAGTGAAAGGCTCAGCCACCCATAAGCTTGGCCCAGGGTTGGTGTGTACCCTACCTACATACATACATACATCACTACTGAATGCGTTTTTGTCCAGGGCAAAAAGTCAATTCATTATGAATTCAAAACCCCAATTTTAGTTGCTATTGTTTAAAGTTTTAGTGGTCAGATTAACATATAATAAAAGGGGAAATTGGTGATTAGTCCACTTTTTGGTAAAATATTGGCAATTAATCAAGTAAGAGTTTTTCTAAGTCAATTAATCAAGGAGACTAAACTTATTTATCAATTAGTCACACATTTTTTGAAAATGCCTGGTTTACCCTTATTATTACTAAGAGCACTCCTTTTTTGTTATTAAGGGCACCCTATGTAACTACCTTAGCCTTTTAGTATTATAATTTTTAAAAGCTTATAACTTACAATATACATATCCGTTTAAAAAATATAAATATTTTTGAAATCTACTCGTCGACATTTTCGAAAAAATATCCATATTGATTAGGTAATTATTAAAAAAATTAAAATCATAAAATTTTACTACTTGACACAATCTAACGTAATACTTCATAAAACAGTAAAATTTTAATACTTCGTAAAGTAGTAAAATTTTACTACTTTATATACGAAATAAATTTTACAGCGAATTTTACTACTTCGAAAATTGGGCATGTAGGTGTACGACAAGGGCCTAGTTAGTTTCTTGCAAAGATGAAATTACATATTCAAAATAAAAACATGTTGTTTCTTAAACCACAAAAAGTCTTCAATTAAAAATGTCAAAAACATCATCTTTCATGTAAAAAACTGATCCTGATTAGCAAAATTTTGTTCGAATGTAGAAATTAAACATAAACGCCAGAAGCAAGTAGCAAGAACATGGATCCAAAATCCAAGAAGTGCCACTACTCCTGTTGTGAGCTCTTTGGTTAAGCTGTGGTTTCGCCAAGTAACCTCAAAACTGATCCTGATTAACAAAATTTTGTCTGAATGTAGAAATTAAACATAAACGCCAGAAGCAAGTAGCAAGAACATGGATCCAAAACCCAAGAAGTGCCACTACTCCTGTTGTGAGCTCTTTGGCTAAACTGCGGTTTCACCGAGTAACCTCAAAATTGATCCTAATTATCAAAATTTTGTCCGAATGTAGAAATTAAACATAAATGCCAGAAGCAAGTAGCAAGAACATAGATCCAAAACCCAAGAAGTGCCACTACTCCTGTTATGAGCTCTTTGGCTAAGCTGTGGTTTCGCCGAGAAGAGGTTACTCATTTGCCTCATAGATGAAGAATGAAGTGATGACAATGAGGCCGGTTGTGAGCATGAGAACAGATAGGGTTGGGTACCAGCCGTTAGGGACAGGGCTCGATATAGGTTTTACTTGCTTCATAGACTGCGAAAGGTCGTTGTTTTTTAGCAGAAAGCCGTTGTTTGGATTGATTGAAGGGTTGAGTTCATCTTTGCCATGGAAATGGTTTTTGAGCTCTATACATGGTTGAGACTTGAGATAAGAGAGATCGGAGAAGAAGGGAGAAAGAGATGAGGGTGAGGGTAATTTGATCAATAATGACTTAAATGGACTAAATGAGTTTAAAAAAACATCCCTTGACTAATTGCTAAATAAGTACTATTTGCTTTACTATTCGCCAAACCCCCCTATATAAAATGTAAATGATGATCAAGTAAACACATGCTAATATAACTTATATCAACACTCGTATTGGGAGTTGTACCTTGTGCATTAATAAGATATGAGGTATATTAGGCCAATGCAAGGGGTGCAACCCCCAATGTATGGTGTTGATATAACTTATATCAACACGTGCTGACAAGAACATAACCGTGTAAAATCCCTACATGCTACAGCCTTGTCATGGCATGAAAAAAATTAATACCCAAAAAAAAAAAAAAGGGACAGGGAGAAAGAGATCGATTATAATTGTCCCCAAATGATACACCAAGAAGACATAAGTACGAAACCTCACCCCACCTCCCCCAATAAAATAAAATAAAATAAAAAAATAAAGAAAACAAATTTTATTTTCGGGGTGTGATAGGTGGACAATGCCAATAATTAAACAAAAAGACATCCACGTTTTGCTAGCTGCAAATTAACTCTCTTTTATTGAGTACAACTATCATGAGAGAGTGCTATGTATTCTCCATTTTATATTGAACTCTCATTTTTTTCAAATGTATTACGCACATATTTAATTATCCCACCAATGTAAATGCAATCAAAAGTATATCAAAAGAGATCCATACGTGGAAATAAAAAATGACATCATTTCAATATTGTATATGGAACAAAATATGTGGTTAAACCCTATGGCATTGTATAGTAATAATTTGATTGAAATATATCGAATCGTGCCCAAGCATATTAAGACTATTAACCGAGAGATAAATATTAGACTTTGATCGGACCACGAGATTAAACCAAATAACAATATTTTATATATAAAAATTAACCATAAAACTATCCTTTCGAGTTGTTGTAAGACACGTGTCGTGAAATTATTTTGATATCTAATTCCATCATCACCTCTCTCTCTCTCTCCTCCCTCTCTCTCTCAAGAGAGTGATGAATTTGATAATCCAAACATTGGTAGGTAGATCCACTTGGTCCCCATATTCTATTTTTCTTCCTTTTTTTTTTTTTTGGTTTTAATATATATATATATATGTATAAATAGTAAAACAGCAAGACCCCTCGCACAACCTCACCAAACACCAAAGTGAACCTAACCCTCTTCTTTCCGCGTGTCGTGTGTCACGTGTGTCTATCGTCCCTTCCTGCCCAACCTTTAATTTTGACACATGTGGCAATAATGCTAACGCGACAGAGAAAGTCCTCTGACGCGCTTCCACATTGAATAAATTACGACAACACGACCGGCGAGGAGTACTGGAATAGGAATAAGGTGGGGGTGAGGGACGGTGCGTCAGCATAGGTGATTGGAGCGTCATAATAATAATGTTATCATAATAAGGGCGAAGTAGCTTTCAACATCTCTCACCCACCTACCACCACCCATTTCATCATGCCCTTCCTTTGCCCACCAAACCATCTTCATCGCTTCTAAATATGCGTATTAATTCATCATTACTTACGTAATTTATTCATAAATTAACACCTGCCCTTTCTTTGGTACTATACAGGTCAGTCGGCTTCCACTTCGGGATCCCAACTTAAAAGTCAATTCATAAATATCTATTTATATAGTTTTGATTATATATGGGATATTTCTAATATCCCATTTAATCATTATCATCTATGAATAACACGTGTAAGTACATGAATATACGCATGTCGCTCACAAACGACTATGAGTGACATATTTTGAATTGATATTGTTGACTTGAAATTTGGCTTTATGTTGAAAGTAATTATTGATATTACATAAATAACATAGGAAAGTTAATATAAAAAATAATTATGATTTGATTTTTCAGAATGAACAAACATTTTGTGACCATCCATAAAGGGACAATGACCTATATTTGTAAGGCTTAGAAAGTATATGTTCTACCACGATTTTTGATATATATATAAATATAATTATTAATTATATAAAATTAAAAATAAAATAAAAAAGAAGTATGTTTTCTAGCTTCGTAGTCCAGAGTTCGTAACTAATGCTTGGATGGAAATCACCATAACGTATATTCTTTGCCGAATATGTCATTGAAAGGTAAGGGATAAAAAGGTTTATGGTATAAATTCTTCTATTGGCATGGAATAGGAATAGTAGGGTTCAAAAATTCTTTCACAAAACAATCCATCTTTTTCCATATCATTTGTTTGGTAAGGAAAGGTTTGAGGTTCTGTCACCTCAACTCTCTCACCGGCCACTTGATAGGATTTTATTGGCCTTCCACTATTTTTTTTCTTTTAAAACTAAAAGAATGTTAATAATAAAAAGAAAAACGTTTACATAGTGGCATAATAACTATTTTATTGGCCTTCCACTGTTTGAGAAGTCACAATTTTAGGAATTGTAGGATACATATTGGCGAAGAAATAAGCTCTAATATCTACACAAATAATGATATTGATGGAACTTATGTTTTGAGTCTCTTCCTTGTTTTAATAGAAATTTTTATTTCAAATGGTTTTATTTGAAGGTATATTTAAAATAAAAATAAAAACGATACCATTTACTTTAAATACTCATATTTTTTTAAAAAAAAATATTTCAAAATAATGAAGATGACTTCATGATTTAGTAGTTCATGTTTTGAAACACAAAACATGACACCCATGCATGAGATCTCACATGATATTGGTTGTAGATGACTTGAACAATAACTGGGAGTTTTAGAAATTAGGTTAGGCTAGGTTTACTCCTTTAATGTTATTTCAGCTTTAAACAAATCAACCCACAATTGATATGAACCAATTAAAAAAAAAGAAAAGTGTTTATATCTTGTTTTTTGCACAAAAATAAACAAATTAAAAAATGTACAAAAAAAAAAAAAAAAAAAGAAGACAAAAATAAACAAACTTACCTGACAGGATGAATCAATCAGACTCATCTTTACCTAACCAAATTTTTGTGTTTTCCTAAGCAGCTCCTGAAAGTCAATAGCAAATTATCAAGTTAAACACCAAACATATATGGCAGCATTAATATGACTAGAACAAGTTAATGGGACAGCAAATTTTCAAGTTATACACTGAATTTAGCGGCATTAATATGATGTTTTTTCTATATCGGTTGAATAAATAGACACATAATAAGGATTGAAGATGACATTATGAAAACGAAGTGAGAGACAAACTATGTACACCTCATCAATATAAGTTGTCATGTCCTCGGACCTTTAACACATGACAATTCTTCTATCGATATGCTAATAGGTCTTGAGTCTACTGATATGTCTTCTCTTGTATGGGTGCCATGATATGAGAGTTCAATAGTTCAATTACCCTTGAGGTGTCTTTTAATTTGCCTAGTCAAAAAAAAAAAAAAAAAAAAAAATCTAAAATTAAAGATGCATAAAATTTTGTAATAGATTCGTTACAATAATCACCACAATCTTATCTTTGACATTCTGCAAACATTAATTTAACATTGTTCTATGTGAGCGATTTTAAATTTTAATTTATTTGTAAATGTAACAGAATGATTGGACATGATTAAAATATAGAAAAATTTAAGACAACTCAAGAATAACGTACCGAAAAATGAAAATATGGAAAATAAAAAAAAGGAAATCGTGCTGTCTGATTAAGACAAATTTGGACGCTACCTCTCCTCCACCCACCACAAAGACAAAAGAAAGCAAAATAAATGAAAAAAAAAGGTTGTCAATTCTCAAATTACAAGCCATGACCCTCACTTGCTTCCCGCCGGATATGTAAGGATTTTGTTGCCTCGAATCTGCTGGCACGCATGCCTTAATGTTGAAGCCAAGGTTTTTTGGTTTTTTACTTTTTCACTCTTTATGTTTCTAAATAAATGATTTTTTTTTTTTTTTGGGAATATTTCAAAATTATTGTTGCATTTTAAAAATCATTAGTCTTTTTTTTTTTAATTCATTTTCAAAAATATCCTTAAAAATGTATTCTCTCTTTTTCTAATGCTTTACACACTTGAAGGTAAAATTAGAATCTTAAAACATATGCATTGATGTGAAAACATTTAATAGGATTTCCTTAAAAAATGTGTTTTTTTCAAAAGGGCCGACCAATTTGAAACAAAGAGAGTATTTATTTTTACTACTAAATATAGTTTTGAATTCGGATTAGTCCTAAGCAATATACATTTTACATGTAAACCCATGTATCCGATAATGTGGGGATGAAGATTCAAACTCAGAATCCTTGATTCCTAAGCTATGCATTTTGGGCATCTATTCTAATGTTGCTGGTTATGTAGACGTCAGTATTGAAATCGTCCACAAAGCAAAAGAGACGGCTATGAAGAGGTTTTAAACAATACAAGTCAACATGTGCGTGTACCAAAATGGATGAAAGCTTCAAAGGGGTTTTTCATTTTGGGTTTATAAAACCAACTTTGACTTGAGCTTGAGCTTAAATTTTCTTTATAGAATGTGTCGAAACACAAACAAGCATTAACCTAAGCTATTTTCTCGCTTCTGCCAACCATATAAAAGCACTTCATTCCACTACTTAGTCAAACCTAACATAAAGAAAATCAAATATTAAACACAACAATAACATACAAAAATTTCATCTCTCACTATTCTTTTCCCTCTTAAGAAATAAGTATGTAAGAAAATTAGGGAAAATTTAAGATTGGTTGGGCTACCAAAAAAGAATTACAGTTCAATACAAATTATTATTAACTTTCTCATAAATGACAACTAATTTAACTAACAATAACCACTAATTGTAATTATTTTCAAGTAACCCGACCAATCTAAAATTCCCTCAAATTAAAGGATGTACTTCTAGCATGATAAATTGTCACTGCTAATAATCAAATTATGATCACTAAAATAATAAAGTATGGATTTTTTGTCATGATTTGATTGTAATGATAATTTGTTATGTAATCATTTTTTAAAATTAAATGAGTCAGAAAAAAATAAAATTTTTAAAAGAAAAAGGTAGAAAATTGAGATTGGCAAATAAGAAATATAATGTTTTGTCTTCTTCTTGTTCCTCTCTTCAATGTCTCAAAAGCATATGGTAACATACACAGAGATTGGGTGGACATGGGGTGATGGGGCATTCACATTGTAACACGTAATAACCACAAGTTTTTGGACATAAACCACCTAAACATATTTACCCAACCAAACAATTTTTCCTTGGTCGTTGATCCCGTTGTTGATGAATTAAAATGAAAAAAATATATATAAATTAAAAAAAAAAAATACAAAAGAGAATTTAAATAAAATTTCCTTTTTTTAGGGGGTGATCAAATAATCACATTTTTTTTCTCAAATGTGGGGAAAAGGTATTTGCTAATCTCCCCTAGAGGGGCACCAAGGCGTCATATCCATAGGATAACTCCCCAACACCCTCAAGAAAGATGTGAACTCCTGCACCTCTGCCAGCGCATTCTGTGCCCTAACTTCCGCCATTGATGCCTCGAAATCTATGTAGAACATGTACTCGAAGTGCTTCGCCGTCCCCACATTCGCGTCGTCGACGAGTCTGATCGGTCGGTTCCGGTGCGGCCGGCTCTCGATCTTCGTCAGGCTGATGTTCCTGAAGGCGAAAGCCGACAGCACCTTGAAGAGGACGGAGGTGCCTTTGTCGTGAGCGAACACGATGCTCGTCTTGAACGGACGGTCGGTGCGAGGTATGATAGGCTCGCGAGCCAGCATCACGAACCGCGTCACGTTGCTCGAGTCGTCCTGGATCCCGTCGGCTAATATCTGGAGCCCGTACAGATCGGCCGCCCTGGCGCTGGCGATTGCCGCCGTGTCGCGGAGGTTGTTCGCGGCAACGAATTCGGCGGCTCCGGCGGTGTCGTCCACGGCCTCGCGCGCGACGTTGAGGCCGAGTTGGGTGAGAGTGTGCTCGCACTGAGCTAGGGCCTGCGGATGGGAAATGACACGATTTAAGTACTCTTTGCGGACACCGGGGAGGGCGAGGAGGCAGTGATGAACTGGGAGTTGGACCTCGCCAACGATGTGGAGGCGGTGGCGGAGAAGGAGGTCGTAATTCCGGTGGATGGAGCCACCGAGCGAGTTCTCGACGGGAAGGACGGCGCGGTCGGCGATCCAGAGCTCGACGGCTTGGAAGGCGACCTCGAATTGGTCGCAAGGGATGGCTTCACAGTTAGGATAAGCTTTGCCGGCGGCGGCCTCGGAGTAAGCGCCGGGAACGCCTTGGTAGGCTACGCGGAGCTGAGCTCCGTGCATCGGAGCCGGCGAGAGGTCGGTGATGGTGAGCGGCTTGGGGAGGTTCTCGATGGGGACGAGATCTAGGGTCTTGTGGCCGTTGACGGAGGTAAGATCGGCGTTACCGGTTTTCTCGGTGTCCTGTTGCTGGGACACGACCTTGCTGGCTAAGATGGCGCAGGAGCTCTGCCAGTCCGCTCGGCTGGAGCCGACGCCGGTGAAGTTCCCCGAGTCGAATCGGTAGACGCATTGGACGGCGAGTCGAGGGGTGAGTCGACTGGTGTGACTCAGCGGCCTCGTTTTGAATAAGGATTTGAGGCTAGTAGGAGATGGGGAGAGAGCCTGCATAGTTCTTCTCTTTGGGGGTTGGACTGGTGAGGAATTAATTAAAAAGAAAGAAAAGAAAGATGGAAAGAGAGGAAGAGAGGAGGATGAATTTCAGCTTGGTGTTCTCTTGAGAAAGGGAACGTCAAGCTGAGAGAAAAGATAGGGGGGGTCTGGGCTTTTATACTGGGAGAGATATGAAGAGCAGTAGTAAAGAAGACTTGAGAGGATGGTATGTGGGCGGAGGTGGTTCGGTCAATCTCACACCTACCCCCTCCTCTTCTATCACTCCCCCCACTATATAACGTTTTTCACTTTATATTATACGGGGTATATAATACACATGTTTATTTATTTGTTTATTACATATTTATATGTATTTTCTTTTCTTTCATTTAAATAGTTTTATGTATATTATATATTATGTTATAAGATAGGAGAATGAGCAATTTTGGGTACATTAATAATGATCCCATTGAGTGAAGTTTATGACGACCCGGCAAGGAGGGCCCTGTAGGACCTCGAAAAAAATAGTAATACTACAACTCCTATCAAAAAAGAGTAAGGGTGCCACCACATAAAATACTCAAAGCCCCCATTTAATTTATATTTTTAAGGTTTTATGAAAAATATAAATAAAATTTATGAAAATTAATCACATAGTTTACTAGAAAATATCATTTCGGACAACTTTGTAGCAGAGAGTTTTTCCAAAATTTGTCATTTAGGTAGATTTTTTGGCAATTTTTCATGGAAAATGAAATACAGATTGTAAATGGCCAAAAAGTTGGTTTAAATGATAGATTTTTGAAAAAATTTATTCTACAAAGTTGTTTAGAATGATGTTTTCTAGTAAACAATACTATTAATTTTCTTAAAAACCTTTTATATTTTTTCACAAAACCTCAAAAAGTGTAAACTAATGGGGAGGTTTTGAATACTTTATGTGGTGGCAATAGCCTTACTCAAAGAGTAATACTATAATCCTATCCAAGTGATCCAATCCTTTGGGAGAGATACCATAGTGTTTTTAAAAAAGTATTTTGAGGGTTAATGGTGCCTAATTAGTTCTTCTAGAATTCTAAAGATTTTCTTTGGTTTTTTTTTTTTTTTTCTTCTTTTCCCGTTTAATTTTTTTATTCGTAAATACTACATATCTCAACTTTTTCAACACCGCCTAGGTAAATCTCATCCATGCGACCTAAAAGAATTGGGATATATAATGATTTTGTTTTTGGTTTGACTTGGTTTGTTTTGGTTTGTATTTTTTTTCTGGTGGCATGCAACATTAATAATTTACTCTGTTTGTTTTTAGGAATCTTGGTAGTAGTAAAGATAAGACTTATAGAGGATGGATTCGTTGCCGCTTAGATCTGGATCCTGCAAACGTGGAAGTCCCCTCCGACGACTAGAAATGCTGTAATTTGTGACACCAATTTGGCCAAGATTTTTAATGCTTGCTTTTGCCAAAGATTAAAGTACCATTTTAATTTTAAAAACCTTCTCAACTCACTTATGATTTAGCTTTTACTTTTCTCCAAATATGTATGGACAGCCAATTATGATAATTACTTCTCCTAATTTGGCCTATGCATGTAATCTAGTGCTTTAATACTTGGTGGTGAGACAACGAGGCGCCTACTCATACAATATGATCTAGTAACAGGAAAGCCCAAGATATATAAGCACTGAAAACATTTGTTACCGTTTGTTGAAGGTTGGTGTTATTTGTGCTTCACATTTAGAGCATCACACATTCATTCCTTGTGTTCATTAAGAGTCCTCATTGCATTTATTGGTTGAATTCATTGGGTGATGGCGGCATTCACTTTTCAAAGCAAGAAAGTTCACTTTTTTTTTTTTCTTCCTCTTTTTTCAATTCATATATTCTTTTGCACCCATTATATGGAGTTGTAGGAAGTCAATAATGGAGATTCAATACACTGCCCATTACAGAAATCTTTATTTGTTGATCTGAGTGGCACGTGTATGATGCTTTTGTACACAAGTGAGTTTGGTAATATTCCCCATATAGTAAGCAATATACTAGAGTATTTGCCCTTTACTTTTACTGTTTTTAACTTTCCATATACATTTTCTAATGATTTTGCCCTCTCAGGAGGGGATGGCCGGTGGCTGGTGGCTGGTGGCTGGTGGTGGTGATGAGAAGATGGCAGCCTGGTGATGAATCAGGCTTTGTTTTGAGGACCACTCATTGCAGAGCACATGCCAAAGGCTCCAATCACGTTTTCTAGGATTTCACAATTTGTATTTCATTGGGAAGTGCTCGTTAAAAGCTCATTTCCCCTTTAATTATTTTCTACATATTTTCACGTGTGTGCTTGCACATTGTTTGGTATCACCAAGACCATTTATTTATTTACTTGTCTGCTTATTTATATTTTTTCGGTTGCTCGAAGAGGGTTGTAGTCCTGTCCTTTCTTTAGTTCTTTAAACCCTAAAATCATCCCAATCCAATATTCCAAGATTCGATTCCTTACGAGACGGGAGATATATCTGAGGTACTTCCAAAAGACACTGACCACTAGCAATATTTTTTACCCTTTGATTTATTTATTTTTATTACAAAATTCTTTTGTAACTAATTTACATTAACAAATATAATTTATGGAAATGGTAGTGCCTTGTTACCAAAATTTTTGTTAGGTTAATGATAGTTTCTCGTCGTCTTATACACGTTAAAGAAAGCTAGTCCAAGGTAATCCACTCTTCTTGTCTGGTTCTCAGGAAAATGAAAATGATTATCAAGATAATAAATTTCACTAATTCACTTCCAAGTATTGATTATGTAGAGTAACGTTTTTTTTTTCCCTCTTTCTATTGATTGTGTAACTATGGATGAGATAGCATTGCTGTTTTATAGGACAGAAGTCCCTAATTATATATATAATGAATTACAAAATGATTAAGGGCTGTGACAAAAAATTTCGACTATTTAGTTGAAGCGAAGGCCAGATTAAATGTGAGTGGCAATGAGGGTAGGTAGTGGGTGCCCACGAAGGAAAAAAAGGAAAAAAAAAAAAAAAAGAGGTACCCCACGGAAATAATAAAAAAATTTTGGGTCAATGTAAAATTTTCAATTTTTTAATATTGCCTCTGCCATATTATTTGGAAAAGGAACGTGGGCCATGTCAATAAACAGTCGGGCATTCACCTGTGTGATATTAGTGTGTGCCATAATTAATATCGAACCATTTCCAGTAAAGGGATCTTGAAGCCTTACTTCCAATAGGCAAAACAATAAAAATGCCCAAGTGGGCATCAAGAGGGAGCAGACCAAAAGTTAAGCAAGCAAAAAACAAAAACAAAAGCTACAAAGAGGAGGGATTGTTCATTTTTTTTTAAAGGTTTTTTATTTTTTTATTTTTTTATTTTTTATTTTAAAACAATAAAATTTAGCACAACACATCCTGCAGAGATTGTTCATTTCAATTGACATTTTCTACCTCTTTCAATTAATAAAATACGGTCCTTTAATTTGATTACCAAGAAATGCAAAGAAACTAGTTCATCATGCCACATGAGAGGGGAAAAAAACATGAAACTTAGTCGAAGCCAAATCATGGGTGGCAAAAGTGTAAGAAGTGTGAAATTAATCACGTTTGAGTGAACAATAACTCTTATATGATCATTATCAATAGGATCCTAGAAGGAATGAGCTGGGTACGGTACCAACTTTGGTTTTTAAGTACAAAGTGATTGCTTTGAAGACTCAAATTTGTACTCTCACGCTTAGTAGTCCGAGACTCTTACATAGCACTAGGTAACAACCCCTACACAATGACTCTTAACGAACCCCTACTACCCAAAGGGACTTTTATATTGCACTAGTCACTCTTGTTTTTGAGTACAACGTGACTGCTTTCAAGACTCACGTTTAATAGTTCGAGACTTTTACGTTGTACAAGACAATAACCCCTAGGCAATGACTCTTATTAAACCATCACCTCCCAAATATATATATAGAGGAGGGTTTCGTTGACACCTAATATAAAACTTTTTACACTTATAGTCGTCAATATCTTTCAATATCATATTTTGCCAATCTAACTGATAAATTATATATTTCTATTATGCACGTCATGCACACTAAATTTTAAGGTAATCGAATATTGGAAAGTATTTGATCCATAAACTTACATTTATTTTAATAAATAAAACTTTAATTTCGAGCACTTTATGGATGATATAGCTCTTAATCTTTGATTAACTTAAAATTTGACACGCATGATGTGCCTGACAAGAATATATAATCCAACGGTTGGATCAATAAAATATGATTTTTATAAAAAATATTAACGGGTGTAAATATAAAAAATTTTATACTGGGTATCAACGGAACCTTACCCATATATCTATACTACTTATAAAACGCTGAATCTCAGAAAAACTTTTGAACAACTAATATACTCTTTTTTTTAAAATAAAAATACATATCTACCATTCCTTTAATTGAAACAGATAATAAACATTCTTATAATTTGGTAACAAATGAAAGTCAGATTTTAATTCAAACTCTTAACAAATAAAAGTTAGATTCTTACTCAAATTTTTTTTTCTAAAGCAATTATCAAGTTGCATGATAATATATATGAATATAAACTCTTTAAATATTCCATTTTATGAAGAAAAAAAATTCTGAATATATATTTAAAGAGTTTTTAATCTTTCGGTGACAATTTTGATTATAAAAAACAAAAATGTATTTTCGAATTTTAAACTTTATCTTTTGTGAAAAAATATAAAATCTTTATTTATTTATTATTTTGTATAACTAATATTATTTAAAAATATGATTGCACGTGTGCTATATTTAGTATATATAAATAAATGGATTTACGACTCTTCAACATATATTTATATGTGTGTATATATATATATATAGAAAAATTCAAAGTAAGAAAGCGCGTAACGATGTGGTCAATTGGTTTCCCTGGTGTGCCCTATTGTGAAAAGGTTGTTGGATGCAGTCCTGCCCATAGCATTGCCCCCTGCCAACATGGTTTCATAGGTGACATCCTGTTCGCAAATTTCTAAGATGGGTTTGTTGGGTATGTGGGTTGTGAACTTTTCCACCTTTGACCAAAAAGGACGAAAAAGGAGTTATATATGTTCATTTTTAAGTCAAGAAAACCTCTTAGCGTGCGTGGCAAAGACTTCATTTTCTTGTCCTCCTTTTTTTTTGGCTTACTACGCCAAGGATTCACAGCCATGTACGCATGTCTCTCGTGTTTCTTTCTTTTTTTCTTTTTCTTATAGTTTTAGTATACGGCAAAACATAATTGCTTTTCTTGCTGAAATTCTAGTTTGGGTGTTGTTTTTTTTTTTTTTTTTTTTTTTTTTTTTTGGCAAAGGGTTGGAAATATTGCTACGTGGCACATTCGGAACATCAAACATTGACGGCTAGGCAATGAACTTAGTGAGAGGCCTAAGGGAAGAAAAAAGAGAAGATTGTGGTTTTCCTCTATGTTGTTGGGAGTTTAGGAGAGAAAAGAAAATATTTATCTTCCTTTTTGTTTGAAAGTTGGGAACAAAATAAAAAGAAATGATTCATTAAATATGCATTTTACCAATATACCCTCTGCAAGTTGGGTATATATCAGCTGGGTTGGGAGTCAAAGGTCATTTACAAATTTCTTCAATGTTATTAGATGGGTAAAATAGGCAATATGAAAGTTTCATTAGAACATTTTCCTTCCCTTCCATATCTTCTCACATGTGGGAAGGAAAAAAAAAGTTGGGCATTGTGGGGTTTTTAGTTAATCCCTCCATTTCTTTTCATTTCTTTTTATATTTTACTTTTATTCTCTCATTAAACTTCCAAATACTTTCCTTTCACTTCATTTCTCTTTTCTCTACTTCCATCCAAACACTGTAAATGTTTAGAAAACAACTGGTTCACAATGTTTCTCAAGTTACTGAAAGAGATACTCTCCAAAGGTGAAATGTACTTTGCCCTAAAGATTCCATGTTGTACTAATGGAAAGGTTTTGCCAATGATTCTGTATTCCCTACATATGAGTTGGGTTGAGTCAAGTAGTATTTTATATTACTCAGACTTTCCTCAATAAATTAAAAAGTTTAAAAATAAAGTTTAAATTTGACTCATTTATCTTACGAACGAACTAATTACAACAATTTAAATAATTAAGCCGAACTCAAATGATATATTTATTTCACGCATTAATGAGTTTATCGAGCCATATAGTATTTACTCGAGTTTGGCTTAGTAAATTACCAAAGCTCAAATTAAAAAATAAGTTTGAGCTTGGGAGTGAACACCTTGGCCCGCTTTTACTTCATTGTCTTAGACTGAGAAGTTGAATCAGCATGCATTAACATCATATCTGGGAAGACAATTCCAACACATCTGGTAAAAGGAGAAAAAGGGAGAATAATACAAAGTTTGGATGGAATAATGAGAGTATATCCTTAGAATTACGGTGTTGGGAGCATCTTTTGGTATATCACAGCCTTCCATATATATGATGCGAACATACGTCATAGTCTACTTGTTGGGACAATATCAAATAACGAGGGAATTTTAGTTTGGCCGAGTTATAAGAAAATTAAGTATAAATTATTACTAATATTCTAATACTCCGTAAATGATTATTAACTTAACTAAGAACGATTACTGAACTGTAATTATTTTCTCCTAGCCTGACCAATCTAAGATTCCCAAAAAAAACAGAGGGTAAAATACACCTTGCCCCCTTCAAGTTTGAGTTATTTTCAGCAAACCTCCTTATAGTTCATAAATTACACTTTACTCCCTCGCACATGACATGTGGTGATTCATTTAGTTGACACTTCATCACCGAAAGGGGGCAAAGTGACATTTTTTGCAAAATGTGTGTAATTATCTGTCTGGTTTTGAATTATAGGGGGGTTTGCTGAAATCGGTTTAAACTTAAAGAGGGCAAAGTATAATTTGCCCCAAAAAAAGAGAAAAAAAACAAAAACAAAAAACAAAAGGACACCTTAAATGCATGCATGTCTAGTTAGGTATTAGATCTGTGCTTCATCCAATCAGGGATGGACAGAAAACATATTTTCCTTCCACATGCCTCTCAATGGATCCAAAAAGGAAAAACATTTTCTATAAGATAGGTTAGACTTTTAATTGGTTATGTGGCTAGTATATCACATTGTGTGAACCTAAAAGAGTGCAAAATTTTTGGTCTGTTGTCATACTGCCTATCCAATGTGGGACAAAGAATCAATAACATTTTTCCCTATACGATCACGTGATGCCCTCTAATGTGGGTCACAATGGGCACTTGGCGTGACACCAGATAAGGAGCCCAAGACGACCCTAATGGCTATCCAATGTGGGGCAAAGAATCCATGACACAAACAACATTTAAGGTGATCTTAATTGACTGAATTAAGCAGTTTTTTTTAGTGAAATATACTCAAAAGTTGGCACACTAAGACTATGTATGGATTGGGAGAAATGGAGAGAAGAGAAGAACAAAGAACTTTATCTTCATTTCGATCGTTTAGATTGTTAATTAGTTGAAAGGGAAGAGAAAGAAAATGGAGAGAAATTGAGAGTACATAAATGAAGCCCTTTATCTTTCTCCCCAAATTGGAGAGATTTAGAGAGAAAAAAAAGAGAGAGGAAATATATGAGTGATGAAATGATAAATATATCCTTACACAACTAAGGAAATAAGTGAGTGATGAATGAATGACAAATATATTCTTATACAACTATTGTTTAATATGTAAAAAAGAGTAACATATAATGTAATCGTTAGTAAATACCTTCTCCTCTCCTCTTCTATGTATTTCTCTTAATCCATACAAAGCTTAAATGACTAATGCGTTGGACCATCTCTGATATCATGTAGTATGCCCTTAATGGGTCAAGCTTGAGGACCCATGTGGTCAATCACCTGCAATCATCTAAGTTGGCCACTAAGATAAAATTGACTTGACCGCAAGCTTAACTTATCTCACAAGGGTTAGGTTTTTTCTAACATCACTTTTTTCTACATTAGAGAAAAAATTTCTGACTTCAACTAATATAATGCAACTTAGAATTCCATTTTACCCTTGATTGAATTAGAAGGTAGTGATGGGAAAGTAGGTGAGAAAATTAGAAATATCTCTGTGCCCAACTAACCACCTCTCCTTTCCTTGGTGTACATACATGTCCACCTACAACCAAGCTCCACCAACACGTTTTACATTTCTTTTTTCCATTTTTGTGGCTATGAGAGGTTTACAAATTCAAATATTGTGCACGTATGCTCCAAATTAAGCACCCACCTGCATTACACGTGCATGTTTCTACTACGTAACGTGAGTAAGGTTTGGTATAATAGTTGATTAATTCGCTAAAGCAATCATCGTCGGCAGGCTTTTTCGCTGTGATAAATTCAAATTTTAACACCTAAGGGTTGTTGTAGTTATTTTTAATAATAAATAAATGAAATTTATGTGAGATCATCGATTAGTCATAATTTTTTATATTATAAACACGGTTTGAGGCGCGTAAGATGTCTTAAGCCGGCCTTGTTTCATGATTAATCCACGTAAAGGTGCAACGCGTGTAAAATATTATTGGAAGGAAGGGAGAGACGTGAAAAAATGATATAGTAAGAAAGAAACACATTTATTTCAGCTCAATTAAGGTATCGTCTTGATATGATTTTTTAATGTTTAAGTAGGCATGAATCATGATAGTTAACATCTAATCGAGTATTAATATGTGGTTTAGAATGGAATTGTCATCCACAATTATATATATATATATATATATATATATATATATATATATATATATATATATATATATATATATATATATACGGTTATGTTCTTATCAGCACGCATTGATCGATATAAGTTATATTAGCACTATGCATTGGGGATTGTATTCCTTGTATTAATCTAATGTATCTCATATCTCACTAATGCACAAGGTATAAATCCCAATGCGATTGTTGACCTGATCATTATCTGATGACAATAATATCTATATACGGTTATGTTATTATCATCACGTGTTGATCGATATAAATTATATCAATACTATACATTGGGGGTTGTACCCCTTGTATTGATCTAATGTACCTCACATCTCACTAATGCACAAGGTATAAGTCCCAATGCGAGTGTTGATATAAATTATATCAGCACGTGCTTACTTAATCATTATCCTATACACACACACACACACACACACGATTATATTCCTATCAGCACGTGTTGATATAAGTTCATCATGCATTAGAAGTTGTCCCTCTTGCATTGGTCCAATGTACTTTATATCCCACTAATGCATATGGTACGACTCTCAATGCGAGTGTTGATATAAGTTATATCAACATGTGCTTACGTGCATTGAGAGTTATATCTTGTGAATTAGTGGAGATATGAGATACATTAAACCAATGCAAAGGGTACGACCCGCAATGCATGGTATGTAACATTGATTATATTTGTTATTCTATCACCTTTTCTTTGAAATTTCTAATCTAATGTCTTATTTAAGTTCTCGACCATTAAACTATGGAAGTTTGGTGTGAGTTCAAAAGAGATTATCAATCTCATGTTATAATTATTTGAACATTTTACTTTTTCTCTTTGGGGCCCGGGGAGGGTGAGGGGGCTGGACGAAATAACCCTTAAACCTAATGGCATTTCTCCTCCCTTTTTAAGCAGAGATTCCCATTTTGATATGACGAGTTTGTGGTTTGGGTGAGCGAATCGAGGGGTGTTGTAATCCTGTTACCAAAAAACAAAAAACAAAATTTAGTAACAATAATGATTTTTCAATAGTTAGTAATTTGAGAAGGGCTTTGTCGGATCTGATCGAGAGTGAATGGCGAGGAAAACATGCAAATTTCTAAAGACCAAAAAATTGTTTTCTTGCTGTTTATAATTTCTTAGTTTGAGGAGGAAAGTCACTCTCCCCTCAGCTGAGTTGATTGAGATTCTAAAGTCTCCACTAAGCAGGCTTGGGATCGAGCAATGATACCCAACACCATCAGAAAGTTTGAGGAGGAAAATTCCCAGCTATAAATATTTCTCCCTGTACACATGCAAACCCACCGACCAAAGACTGGACCACGCGGGCACGCGGCCCATGCGTTACACGTGTAGTATTGCATGACGTGGTATCAGCAATATGATATACTTCCAATTAGGGGTAAGGGTGTTCGTGGTTCGGTTTTAGGGTAGATTTTAAATCAAACCATTATACTTCGATTTTTTCTTTTTCAAACCAAAACCAAACCATACTATAAAAAAACTAAACCATAAAATTTCGGTTTGGTTCGGTTCGGTTTTGGTTTTATCCTATCAAGTAGCAACAAATAATTGAAAATGAAAAAAATGACAAACCAAACTCCAAATAAAAATATTTTTAATAAAATCATTACATTAGCAACTAAAAAAAACATTAAACATTATATCAAAATAGAATAGTATTGACTTATGTAAATCTAAGTTCAAATCTCCAATCTAATACGTGTCAATATCTCACACAACATTAATAGTTAGTTTAATACATGCCAATCTAATAAAGGAAAAACAATAATAAAGTTAAAACCTACAAAAATAAGCCCATTCCAAACGTCTTTATTCACGTAGTGTACTATTACTTTGAATCTATTACCTATTCTGTCCTTATTAAAATAGAAAATTTACTAACTAAGTTTAATATGTAATATATAAAATTTTATATATATATATATATATATATTATTTTTTTGGTTTTTTCGGTTTTTCAGTTTGGTTTGGTTTTTTAAACATGTAAACCAAAACCAAACCAATTTAATTCGGTTTTCTAAAATTGGAACCAAAATCAAACCTAATGCCAAAAAAATGTTTTAACCAAAACCATGAACACCCCTACTTCCGACCATGGCTGAACGTGGATTGGGTCTTCTACTCTCTCCAGTCTCCTTGATTGGTAGACTGATAGATCATGTGAGAGTAGACTATAGAGATAGTTTTTTTTTAGGTGAGAAAACTCTAGAGATAGTTATCATACCTGCCTCTATCCTCATCCTACACCAACGGCTAATGTGTAGCTAAGGTGTTGCCAATTCCTATATACCATGATCACTGGCCGTCAGCTGGGAGTACATGCATGCCCATCAAATGTAAAGCAACCATGAAGGAGCGACAATATGGCTGCCTAAGAAGTTATAAAGGATGATGGCCAGGTGAGCATGTGCTAATATAATTTATATTATAACACTTGTATTGGGAATTATTACCTCATGCAGTAGTGAATTACAGGGTACATTAGGCCAATGGAAGGGATACAACGCTTAATGCATGGTACTAATATAAGTTATATCAATACATGTTCATTTGATCGGAACTATATATATAATCCAAACCCATGCATGTATTGCCTAATCCAACAATTGGTTTTACAAGATAAGAATTACATGTTGAGTTTTGGTGAGTGACCGGTGACCGGCGTTACGTGTAGTTACGTGAAGCTAGCCTCAAGAGAAGATGACTGTATAAGTATATATATGAATAATTAAAAATTGAAGAAGAAATTTTTTTCCATGATATTATTTATTTTTACCTTGGCTCTAAGACAAAATTATTTGTATATAAAAATAAAAGGATAATATATAACTAATAACAGATTTGGATCTCAAATGAGATAAAAAAAACATTTAAAAAATAAAAATCATTTATAAAACAAAATATGCACCACATGGCTATATGAAAAAATCACCATGTGGCGGCACTGGATTGCACGTGCCATAATTGTACTTGTTGATTATAAAAATCAGGAGGCAAGAGGGAGTCTTATATGGGAGAAAAACTTCTATGAAACCGTTGCATATGTCTTATGATGCAACCAGTCACTCATAACCAAGTAAAGTAGGATTGTTAGTATACTTTTTAACCTCACAATCCCAATTTACTTTATTGTAATTAACTAGTTGCACCACGTGGCTATGCAACGGTTCGTGGAAGTTCTTCTCCTTATATGGAGCCTAATGTCAATCAAAAACCCATGAGAGGCTCGGACTTGGAGTTAATTGGACCCATTGAATGCAATTAGGTCTCAACTAGCTGCATCATGGCCACACAAAATCATCCTCTTGTCACAATAAACTAATATGCTACGGTATCATAGGACTTTTGTCCAATGTCATAAAAATGCATTTCTTAAGTATGATGTAATCGTCGCAATAATTCGTTTATTACCACTACAATTTAGTGTGGCGATAACGTTCGGGTGGATAAGGGTTTCTCCTTCTCTAAAAATCAAAATCTTCTAAAGTTCCATAATTTATAAGGGCATTAGGACTTGGTGTTGTAACAGCATCATACTATACACAGTCGCATATCCAACGACATATCAATCGTGCGATTATGCACAGCACGGTCTTATTACAGTAGCAAACCCTAACTCTTACAGTGGAGAGGTGGCTGGACAATCCTACAAGCTAGCTAATTATTGTTAACATATAAGTCAACCAAATAAATCTAATTATGAAAATCTTGATTCACCAAAAAAAGGATGGGTACGTTTTTGTTTTTTTGTGTTGAGAGGGAGGGGTTGAATTAATTTGGAAGTCTCCATGTTTGATTGTTAAGTGAAACCGGAAGCAATGCAGCTAGCATGTGAGGCATGTTGCAGAGTTAGTTGATCACCTTCTCAAGAAACTTACATACATATAAAAGCAAACACGAAATGGTATATGTGGGTAGTTGAGACAGACTCCCAGGACAAAGTCGTACTATGTATTGATTTTGAGACATGCATGGACTCATTGTTAGGTCCATAGGCAGCTCATCTGAAGCATGTGCATCTGATTTTTTTTGTGGGCATATGAGAGAGAGAGAGAGAGAGAGAGAGAGATGGAGAGAGGACAACACAAGCTAAAAAGAAGATAGACAAAAATGAGCTTTCTGATACTACGCACGTGTTGCCATAAAGCCCTTGAATCCATGAGTAGGTTGTTTTGGGAGCGAATTATTCTCCAGTGCTCACTCTCGATCATCGCCGGTGGCACATGCATTCAATTCCTCCGGTACGGTCCTCGCTGCTTTCATGAATCTCTCTCTCTCTCTCTCTCTCTCTCTCTCTCTCTCTATATATATATATATATATATATATATCCAGTCCTCTCTAACTGAGTTAGTTATGATCGATGACTAAGGGTATATAATTGATGTTTAGATGGTTTTTTTTATTAGGCTATAGGTGTATTAAAAAAAATTAATCTCCATTGAATCCTAAAATGTTGTTTCGTTTCAAAAGTCTAAGGCAAATAATTATTAATTCTATTAATTTCTCAAATTACTCCTTTTTATATTTAAAATTACAATTACTCAAACAATAACACAAAATAAAATGAAAGGGTAAAATTGAAAACTTAAAATGTATGAGTAGCATGATGACTCATTAAATAAATTAACTTAATATGCGTGCTTAGTCAAAATGACTCAAACAATTTTGGAAGGATTAAGTATATATTATACTAGGATGATGATTAGGTAAGCATATGCCAAGATAACTTATATCAACATCTGTATTGGGAGTTGTATCTTGTGCATTAGTGGGATATGAGATACAGTGGACCAATGCAAAGAGTACAACACCCAATACATGGTGTTAATATAACTTATATAAGCACGTGCTGATGGGAACATATCTGTATTATACTATATATATATATATAGGATGATGAGCAGGTAAGCATGTGCTGATATAATTTATATCAACACTCGCATTGAGAGTTGTACCTTGTGCATTAGTGGGATATGAGGTACATTAGACCAATGCAAGGGATACAACCCCCAATGCATGGTGCTGATATAAATTATATCAACATGTACTGATAGGAACATACCTATATATATATATATATATATATATATAACAAACAGTAGGTTGATGTGACTGCTCTATTAAACCTTTCCCACGTAAAAACTCTTCCCATGTTCTTTTTACTCTCTCCTAAACTTTGTCCTCACTATGGAGGTGAAATGGGAAAATAACATTACTTTATTCAAATTTAGATTAAAATTCTATTCACATAAGTTACTTGTCCTCTCCTAACGATCCCCAATAGCATATTTTTTTGGTGTAGCAAGTGTGATTTTATTTTTATTTTTAATTATAAAAAAGTAGGTAATCATGTGATGTGTTTTTATGTAGCCACGTGGCATTTTCTTTGTTTTCTAAATAAATTAATATTTTTAACCCATTTTTTGAAAAAAGTACTCTTAATTTTTATTTAGAATTGATTTGGATTTGAAATTTTATAATACTTGTTATATATATGTATCAGGCATGTATGGGTTTATTTCTAGTATATATACCTACATATTTATATGTCAAACTCATATTGTGATTCTTTCTCTGAAAAGCAAGGTAATCCATCTGCCACGTCTACCTAGAAATAATAATAACAATTATAATAATAACGTGCCAAACCAACTCCCCTCTCTCCTCTATTTTCCTTTTTTTTTTTTTTCTATTTATCATAAAATATTAATGGTACATATCTTTCCTAGCAGAGCCCAGTACAACCATTGAAATATACCCTTGACCCAAAAAAAAAAAAAAAAAAAAAAAGAAAAGAAAAAAATCTATTAAATGTAATTTACAAGAAGTCCTCTAATAGAAATGTAATTTCAAAAAGAAACACAGCATACAATTGTACAAAGTTTTGAGACACCCCTAACGTTACCTATTTGTATTTTCAGTTTACCGTTGGACAGATTTGTTGGATTTGTCATTTGTTGTATTTGGCTGCGGAATTTGGGAGAAGAAAGAAAAGCTGTTGAATTATGAAATATAAAATTGTAAAGTTCCTTTTTTTCGGTTGAACTTTTTCAAAGTAAGAATTTTTCTTTGGAAGTAGGTGTTGAGTGTTGAGTTTGGGGTTGGTGGTGATGGTGATAGGCGTCGCAGTTGTCATATTCTAATTTCTCATTAGAATTATAAAGATTCCAATCGTCTAGATGAAATTTTCAAATAGGATTTTGGAAATTTCAAATCTAACTACCTGAATGCAATATTAAAATTTAAGCATTTTCGTTTTTAAGGCATATTTCCGCTTATAAATTCATCACCCAAACACAACCTTAATTATTTGAGTCTTTTAGTGTGACGTAGGAGAAAGCAAATATCAATTCTATTAATCAAAAAATTGAATTCTAGAATGAAAGAAAACACTTATATACGTATATAGGCTGTTAACCTTAATCCTAGTCAAACTAGTAGACTAAGGAAAACAAACGAAATTAAAGAAAATAACAAAAATAAAAAAAATAAAAAAGGTTAAATTATAAATAACCCTCCTGAAGTATAGGGGGGCCAACACATAACCCCTTATGTTTTAATTTTACCAATGTGCCCTCCTTATGTTTTAATTTTTGTCAATGTGCCCCATTGTCACTCGCCGTTGATGAAATTTGATAGAAATTAGTCACATACGTTAATGGACCTGTGTTACCCAAAATGCTCTTGACTAGAGGATGCACGTGACAGAGAGGTTGTAGAGCATATCAATCTTTTCACATTTGCCATAAACAATGTTGAACCAATTAAATCCCGAACTGAACTAAGGGGCACATTGGTAAAATTAAAACATAAGAGAGGTTATCTGCTAACCCCCATACTTCAAGGGGTTTTCTGCAATTTACCTCAATAAAAAATTCCAACTAATAACATAAATTGAAATCCCTGAACTTAGAGACCAAGTTGGTGAAAACGAGGACCAAAAACGACAATTGTAGCTCCCAAAATTAAGCAGCAAAATTTTTCTAAAAATAACAACAACAAAAAAACACACTTTTAAAGGTCAAAACGAAATAATTTACTCGAAGAGCGGCATATGTTACGACCGTATGCAATGAGTATTGATCTCCATGTTAATCCACCAAATTTCACATGATTATGACATTTTGACCTTCGCTCTCTACTAGTATATTTTGTAGAGGGGGAATTTTAGATAGATGAGAAAAGAATTGCAATTAGTAGTCATTGTTGCTTCCTCCGTCCCACAAAGATAGGCTATATTTGTTATTTTTTTGTCCCAAAATGTTTGTCCATTTTGAAAAGTCAAATAATTTTTTTTTTAGAATATTCCTATACTACCCTTTATTATTTCAATAATTAATTTTTACATAAAACCTACTACCAAATCTGAGAATATTTTTGGAAAGATCGAGGCTAATAAATGACAATTCAATACAATGATGGTATTTTTTTAAATTGCGTATTTTGTCAAACTTGACATATCTTTATGAGACAGAGGGAGTAGTTAATAATCATTTACTAGGAAGTTAGTAACATTTGCACTGAACTGTAATTATTTTCTCAAAGCCCGATGGATCTAAAATTCCTCCTTTTGCAAATTGTCTTTTGACGGTCCACATGGCCCAGTCAGCAAGCTGTTCTACATAGGGATGGCAATTTTGACCCGCCCCATAGGAGCCTCAGCCTGCCCTCCCCACCCTCATAGGGGTGGGTTTTTTTGAATTTTTTCGGTTCTCAGTTCAGGTATGGGGATTATTTTAAATTTTTCATTGGGTACAGTTCGGTTATGGTATTTACAAGCCCCAACCTGTAGAACCGAACCGAACTGTAGAACCGCCCCACCCCATTTATCTTTTTACAATTTTACCCTTATATATATATATATAACCTATAACTTTAACCCAAAAAACCCTAACTGCCTCAGTTCAGTTCCTCAGTCCTCACCCTAAGAAATCAAATCTCTCTCCCTCTCCCTTTCCCTCTCCCTCAGTCCCTCTCTCAATGTCTCATTCTCTCAATCTCTCTATGCCTCCCTCATTCTCAACACTCTATCTCTCTCAACCTCACATTATCTCTGTGATTCACCGCCAAGAACATCTTCACCGATTAGATCAAGTGGAATTCATCTTCAAGACTTTAACGAAGTCAGATCTACACAAACAATGGTGGGGGTTCTCCTCTATTAGTGGTATGCAATTCAAATCTTCTTCTACGGTTATGCATTCGTCAGATCCACGCTAGATCTAGTTCGTCTGTTGCCACCGTCACAGTTCGCCACCTCCCTCACTCTTGTCGTCTCAATTCTCCCCTTTCACTGTCGTCAACCACCAGTCCTTTCTCTTTCTCCTTCAATATATAAAAAGATGATCAGTGGATGCCAAATTACTAATCTGTATATATAAAAATGCAATTTAGCTTCTTCTTTTTTCTTTTTTCTTTTTCTTTTTTTTTCTAAGTAGCCAAATGTATATGTAAGATTATGAATTATTCAATCTGTAATTTTGTATATGAATTGTTGCTAGGGTGGAAACACGATTACAAGTAGCAAAAAACTTAGTAATTGGTATGAACATGTATATGTATATATAATTATAGGTTGTAAGAAAAAAAAAAGTTTGTTGCTTCTGTGGGGCGGGGCGGTTCGGTTACGAGTATCCTAAGAAATTAATGGTTCGGGGATGGTTTTTTATCTGTCTGCCCCGTCTGGTCTCGGGGTGGGTTTGGTTCTAGTGCTTCAAAGTTAATGTCGAGGATGGGATAGTGCCGACCCACCCCATTGCCATTCCTAGTTCTACATCATAGTGTGAACATATCTTGAGCATTGGACTTCCTTCCATTTCCACTTCCCTTTAAATAAAAATAATAAAATAAAATAAAATAAAAACCATTTTCATTTCCCTACTGCTAAACCTCCATTCATGAGTTTATACGTAGTTTGGACAATAACATAGAGGATAACCCTATATATATATATATATAAGAGGGAAGGATCTGTTTACCTTCGGTGTAAAACTTTTTACTCTTACACCTCTTAATATATTTTTATGTGAATAATATTTTACTAATCCAACCATTAGATTAGGTATTCTATTCATGCACATCATGCATATCAAATTTCAAATAATCAAATATTGAAAAACGTTTGATTTATAAACTGAAATTTCTTTTTAAAAATAAAATTATAGTTTGGAGCACTTTATGAATGACATATTTTTTAATATCTGATTTATTTGAAATTTCACATACATTACGTGTATGAATAGAATACCTAAATCCAACGGTTGGATTAATGAAATATTTTTATCACAAAAAGTTATTGAGGGGTGTATAAGTAAAATGTTTTACACTTGGTGTAAATAGGTCCCTCCCCATATATATATATATATATATATATATATATACTAGATTCAAAACCCATGCGATGCACAAATTTATTTATAAAAATAATATTATTAGAAAATTAGAATGTTAATAAAATATTTATTCTCTAAAATAGTAAAATGTATTTGTTAATATAATATGTCAATTAAATTTAGAAGATATAAATAAAAATAAATTAAGTAGTTAAATCAAAATAGTATTTGGTGCGTTGTTAGCGTAATGTATCTGTAATCATACTTCCAAAAATGATAAATTATTTTGAAAAACAATTAATTTAATAGTAGAAGCTTGTAAAAAAAAAAAAAAGAACTAATACATTATGGTATTTGGTAGAAAAAGATTAAAACTCTCTAGAGCCTAACCCATCTCATGATCAAAGTTTTGACATTTTGGTATGTACCAAAGCAAGTATAGCCGTCGAAAGTGCCTCGAAATTCAATTGTGTGGATTGTAGAATGTATGACAACGATGAATGTTGACCTTCCATAAGGGTTTTTAGTGGGTTTCATAGAGAGTGAAAAATCGTGGGAAAAGATACTAAAAATTTGTTTGATATTATTATTAGAGCATAAAAAGATCAAGGAAAAGTTTAGAGAGAGAAAAGTTTAGAGAATAGGAGGACCAAAGAGGGAAAGAGAAGAATATAAGAGAACGCATTGATCTTTTCAATTTTAGGTAATAAACCATCTGAAGAATTTTGATTAAAATATATATATATATATATATATATATTTTGGTTGAAAGTAGATCGAGAGAAGATTCCGACGTGTCATTTTTTTTTTAAATCATTTTTTCCTTTATCTGTCTCTTATTATGACTATTTATAGTTTATATGTTCAATTTTTGGGAGAAGAGATAAATAGGCATTAAAAAAAAAACGAATAAATATAGTAGTTTACAAAGTTTGCGCTGAACATTGTATAGTGTGGGTTTTTCGATTCTCCCACATGAAAACAAAGAGATATGTAGTGAATACCAAACGACAATTTACTTGCATGAAAAGAAGTAGTGAATACCAAAAAAAAGTTGGGAAAATTACTTTTTGGTGACCACTTCCTAACTTAATAGTTAATACCAAAAAAAAAAAAAGAAAAAACAACATTAATAGTCATTTTGAAGCACATATATGGTTAATTTGTAACAAGTTAACAGAAAATAACTTTTGTTTGATATTAAGATTGAAAGTGGTCATCAAAAAAGCAATGTCCTCAAAAGTCACTAAAAGTAACTTTTTGAGAAAATTATGTTTTAGTGATTCATTTTCAATGTAATACGAAAAAAAAAAATTAGTAGTAATTTCACGCATGTATATAGTTAATTTGTAGCAAGTTGACAGCTTATATCCTTTATTGGTATTAAGTTAGATTATGATCACCAAAGGTAATTTTTTTAAAAACGTTTCCTGTAACTTTATTTTACTATTGTGCATGTGATTTAAAAAAAAAAAAGGAATAAGAAGAAGAAGAAGAAAGAAGCTAACGCATAGTACAGCTACAAGAGGACCAATCCTCCATTATACATATATATCTATACTACCTATAAAAAGATGAATGTGAAAAAAACTTTTGATTAACTAATATACCCTTATTTTAATTTTTAAATACACAACTACCCTTCTGTATATATAGAAAATATAATAATATAAAACACATACCTTAATAAGAATTTTAAGGAAATTATACAACTATCCTTTTGCATATATATAGGAAATAATATAGCAATATAAAACACATACCTTAATAAGAATTCTAAGGAAACTATAATTCATATAATAATTAAATAAAACCAAACCCAGATAGAAATTCTAAGGAAACGGAAACTATAATTCGTATATTTATACTACCTATAAAAGTCTGTATCTTAAAAAAAAAAAGGACAATATTATCATTATTCATTAATTAAAATATTTAGATTATTCCTAATTCTTTGCTATACATGTTTATAAAAAAAATTCTTTGAAAAACATATTAGCACATATTTAGAGACCAAATAATAATATATAACCAATCAACCATACGTTTCCCTTTTCCCTTTTACCTATATGCTTCTCCTCTTTTCTTCTTTTATACATTTAGTCTTAATTTACATTTCCTGCATATTATCTAATAGATCTCACAAATAATCAACGATGGTGATTCTTGGCATTCCCCCCCCCCCCCTTTCTTCTTTGTAGGTAGCATTCAAAATTATGAGCAAGTTTTGATAACTACCCTTATTTTTTGTGGCTGTCTTTTATAGTATTTATTATTTATTATATAGGGATTTTTCTTTTCTGTTTCTTGACTTTGTATTAGGTGGACTTAGGCATAAATAGTTAGCATTTAGAATTTTAGAATTAAATACTAGCGTGTTTAGTTTTATAATGCTTATTGAGTAACCGTCAACCGATGCATCAGCTTGACATTAATTTTTTTATCTTCTCTCTTATAAATTGAGTATTTAATCTTTATTTTTTTCTCTCTTTACAAACTTAAAAACCCGTTATAAAAAGGTACCAATTTATTTTATTTTCTAGATTCTTTGTTTTGATATGCTCAATATGTCTGTAATATAATCTTGGAGATTAAAACTCTCTTCATACGTAAGAGATTAATTTGCTTTATTTTTTGTACGTTACAATTTTTATATTTTATATAATATTTTAGGTATTTTTTTTAGTAACTTGTTGAAAAAAATATGTTTGTAAAAAATTATCATTGTCATTGTTATAAGTTATTGTTCCCTATAAATTTCACTATTTTTTTTTATATATCATTTAAAGGATCAATTATAATCAGTAATTTTGTTTCTTGAAATCTGTTATAGCATACCAGTTGTATAGTGGTTTTATCTTCCAGATCAATGAATTGTAAGTGCATCTTGATTTTTATTATTCTCTTAATTCAGTGATCATGGGCATGCTTAAAATTGGATGATCAAAGATGCACACAAATTTTAATTTGATGGCCGGTTTTTTATTTATTTATTATTTTCTCAATATTCTTAGAAAACTTCACTATCTTAACAAAAGTTCTTCAAGTCTTTGTGTTATATCTTATAATATATATAAGCACATGTAACGTTACGCAAGTTTATAAATCTCCTTATAGTTGTGTAGCCGTCTTTCAAATCTCTTTTTTTCTTTTCTTTTCCCTTTTTTTTTTTTTTTTTTTTTTTTTTTTTGCTTAAGTTCACCTAGATGTTAGTTTCAATATTGCATCTCGATCTTATTGGAATAAGAAATAAGCAAAATTAAAACAAATATTATTCAACCCAAACAGGAAAAGAAAAAAAATTTGTTACGTACGTAAGTGAAAAAAATCACAATTTACAAATTTGAAGTATAATGAGAGAAAGATAGAAGGCAATGTGTGGAAACTAAAATTTGAAGAATTCTATCTAGAAGAAAAAATTGCTACATGATTGTAAAATGTTTGGTAGTTATATGAATTAGAGTTGTACTGGGAGATGAATAATGAGTGAGCATATAAATTTAAAATTGATTTAAAAATTATTTTTTACAACACAAATATTGTCACGTGCAACACACGTGTGCATCAACTAGTATATATATATATGGAGAGAGAGAGTAATGCTGAATCTAAAGTGACAATGTAACCGTACTTACCATAAAGAATGGATTACATGAATAGATGATTTGCTTAGAGCTGCAAATATTCAAGCAATATCAGATCAAATGATATGGCTTTTGATACATCCCCAATCTGGTCAACTGTCAATGATACGGCTTTTAATACAATCCCAAACTAGTCCCCTGAATGAACTTAAAGTTCATAAAATAAATAAAGAAAATAAATAAAGTCATTCCATTAAGAAAATGTCAGTCCACGTAGATCACACCTTTGTAAAGTAGGCCATTTCCATTAATAATCTAAGCACTTGAGCTGATGAAAAAGAAATAATAATAATAGAACGGGTGGGGGGAGATATTTGAAGGATAGATTCTCAAAGCTTGCTAGCACGCGAGTAAAAGTCCGTCTGGACATTTTCAATGACTCAAAACTAGATACACTGTTTATAATTTAAAAATTACAACACAAACAGATCCCTCTCGGATCCTCCAATGTACACAAAATAACTCAATCTCTATAAGATCTAGTGCCAAGAAGTCCCACCGTGTAAGAGAAAAAAAGAGTCTTCAGACCTGCTATTTTACCATATGCTCTTAAGGGACTCACATTTAGAATCATAATGCAAGAAAATCTTACCCCCTCGGAATGGCTATTGATCAATCAGTTTGACAATGCAATGATGGCTCACACCAACTAAATACCTCGCCTCAAAGCCCAACCCATTTCACCCATCTGAAAACTCGACCTACTCTGAAGGGCAACTGGTAGTCTTTGGCAACAGCAGGCTCCCTCCTTGCAGCCTCGGGTTCAGACCACACATATACCCCACGTTCTTGCCGACTGCCGGGTACTGTATTGTCCAAGATTATGGCGACAAGGAACGCAACCACCATGTGAAACGACAGTAGTGAGTTCATAACGTAGTTCACCTGCAAAGAAAATATAACAAGCAAATGTCATCTTTTTGTTGGTAATCTGTTTCGACTGCAGAGAACAGATTGGGTTATCATCTGTCAGTCGGATCATGCAACCATCTGCTGGTGGCATCATGGTAAGAAATGGGACATGACCCTACAGTCGATGGTTTTCACTTGGAAGACCTGATATGAGAAGAAGTATAAAACCAACCAAATAATTGGAACCATCTATATTGTCGAACAGTATTCCTCACTCAAAACACCCCCCCATCCTTCTGAAGGCACACCCCCAAAAAATACAGGAAAAAATGAAAAAGAAAAAACAGCTCCTCATATTTATCCAACCATCAAAAAATGAAGCAGATAAAAAGTGACAATCATCAGATAAAATCCTTATCAAAGCTGTCCATAAAGAAAGCTCTCATAAACACAAATGCAAACATGACAAGCAAGTGTTCCTAATGATGAACATCTTTGCTAAGTCACATTCTTTTTGGCACTCATTTGGTAAATATACACAAGAGTACGAGACTGAATAAGCAGCAAAGCTCATTACTGGAAAGTCAAGGAGATGCATACCCCTCCTAATTTGCTGCGAAAAGGTCCATGAGAAGCCACAATGTATGGCTGAAAGTAACTCGGGACAGACAAGTTGGTATTAGGAGAGACACCATATTGCTGAAAGTAGGCTGGTACTGAAAGGGAGAAAAATAAAGACAACCCAACTATGATAATATTCCTGGAGCTTCCAGCCTCACTGTAGCGTAGATTTGACAAGCCCAATGCTGCAAGCATCGCCCACATGAAGCACAGGAGAGCAGCAACCATGACTTCAGGAATTGAAGCAATAAACCCTCCAACTTTACCTGTGAGTGTAGCAGAGATGGGATTAATTACAATTGACAAAAATAATTATAGCATAGCATAAGAGACGATGACCCTTCTAAAGAACCTGTTGCTTTGTATTTTTGTAACCACCTTCAAATAAAGAACTTGCTAGCTTAAAAATTGTAAAACTAAATCCAACAAGAAAGGTAAACATTTTTGATGAAGTAAATATGTATTAGAAACAAAAGGTCCTAGCCCTAGTACATATGGTATATACAAGCACTAGCCAACAACCCTATCTATGATCTTAGAGAGTATAAAAATTGACAAAAGAAAGATTATGCCCATTTGAATGGTTGCAAGACCACCAAAAAAGACTCTTCATAAAAGAAGACTTAAGTTCGATAATAGAGGCCTCCATCCCTTCAAAGGTTCTAGCATTCCTTTTCTCTTCTCTCCATAAGCACCAAAAAAGAGCACGAGGGGCATTAAATTAGAGGCCCCCATCCCTTCAAAGGTTCTAGCTTTCCTTTCTCTCCATAAGCACCAGAGTATGAGGGCCCATATTCCAAACGGATTTAACATTTTTTGTGAATTACACGTCCAACAAGAAAGGTAAACTTGTGAATCTATAACATGATAGCTGAGAAACATTGGGCGATGGTTCACCAATGCCACCACACCCCCACCGTCAAAAGGGAATAAATTTTGAAATAATGAATTTTCAGGACCTATGTAGCCAATTTCACATGCCATATTGCCATCGGGCAAATTTGGCAAAACATCTTTCAAAAAATAAAAACCATATGTTTTTCTATTCAGTAAGTTGTTGACTGTCTGGTGTTCAATGTGTAAAGTACACAGGTTCAACTCCATGAGGTCGGGAATGGTTGGCATCAATTCAAAAACGAACTCTCATGGCCTCATATAATTCCATTAACCAGATAACCTAATTACTGAAATTGGAGCTGACCATCCCAACCAATCAAGCTTGGGGTTGGGTTGGAAGGTCAACTTACCTATTCATTGCTTTATTAAATACATTCAATGTATAATGAACCACACTATTAAGAAAAATTCAGGCTCTGCGTCGAAGAGACACATAAAATTTAACACACATTACAGAACAAAACCACCCTTAGGTTCATTCTCATTTTCTCGACCCAAATCCAATCAATTGCATACAAAATTGGATAAAACCAAACCAGGAACATGTCTAGTCAGTTGGTTCTCAGTTTAGACAGACTAAGTTGCACCCTCAGTATATAGCATAGAGAACACTAATGTCATACCCAAAAGAACACTTCCAGCTAAAAAATTTGTCAACTAAGGTACATTACCTTGTTACCCCAAGTAGTTGGGATTAAGGCTCTGTTGAGTTGAGGCAGATTAAATTGTTAAGAACTTAAGATTATATTACTTTCCAAATTTTCTTGAAATTTAAAAGCTGGACCGCCTGAGATCCGCATTCCTAGTGCAGTACGAAAGAGAACTTATTCATTTTTATTGATATTAACAATAAACGGGAAAGAAAAAAAAGAGCATTAGACAAAAAGGACCTAAAGGATTCAAAACAAAGTTGGATAAACAGTTCTATGATGCCAACTTTGCTAAAAATACGTTAAGAAGGGATTTCAATGCCAAATTATGGTCGCAGCAATAGTAGCGAATGAGGTTGAAATCCCATCTTATAGCCCAAGTCCCTCACCCAAACGCACCATTAAACTTAAAAGACTACTAATTCACATTAATATTTGTTATCTTGTTGGATTATTTTGTTGAACCAATATGGTCCAACCAAGGACTAAAACATCTCTGATATAATCAATATATCTCTCGCCAGAGGCTCCGATATAAATCTCGAGAACAATATCCATCGAACATAATTAAATTAATTTCACAAAATAACAAAATCCAATATGTTAATAATACATTAAATATGTAATATACGTATATATAACATATCATAAGTAAATATTTACATATAGATAAAATATCATAAATATATCACTTAATTCACACTGTAGAAATTAGTATATCTTATTTGTTAAGCGCAACACACTTTTCTTACCATACACAACATAGACTTGTCTCATATACATTTAATTTGCAACCTTTTGATTATATATTGTTTATTAGAGTTTAATTCATTATTTTCTAATGTTTCACAACGAATTTCCATATTTAACAAACAATCTCCGTCATATCTCTAAATCGATATCGTTATTTTCGATACTATCAATATAGCCATCAATATATGTATATGCACGTGCATGTGTGTGTGGACCCTTGATATAGCCATTGATATCAATATTAAAGTCCTTGGTCCAACCCTAGTACAAGCACTACAATAGGAAAGAACCTCAAATGGCTGAGCACCCAGTTTGGTATATGAAATATTTCTCTGATCTGGAAAAAACATTCCCAATTTTTATACTCTCGACTATTCATTCTTAAAGGATCATTCAAAAGGGGCAACCATCCTTGCACATACCTTTTGAGCAATTTTTCCAATTACAAAAGAGATCATATTACCATTGAACAATTCTATTTGACTTTCATGGGAAAGAGAATTCAGTTCAAAGAATTGCAGCACCATGAGATTGGTTATGAAAAAAAAAAAAGCCGCACGAAGATAATTTCAGAGAATATGTGCCCCAAACAGGCCATAAAGGACGTATTCAAGGGGCCACTCAAAGTCCATTTTTCCTTCAAGTTTCTTTTTCCAAACACACCCTAAAGATACTAAATCTTCTATACACACAATTTTTAACTAGTAGCTAAGGCAAGCTTACAGAACTAAGTCGTGTCTTTGACAGAAGAATCCATGTTATAGTTGTTATGTACTCATCAATAAAATCTGAAAATAGACACTTGACTAGCACTTACCAACAAGGGATAACACTATCAAAATGCATGCACCGAACTCAACTGCTCTGCGGCTACCCATTTTAGTCACAGCAATAGTGTGTACATTCTCAGTTAAAGTTGTAGACCCAGTTCCTGTGCCCCAGAGACCAGCCAAGACACTTGAAAGACCTTCAAGACCAATCGCTCGACTAACAACGCCTGGGGTTGGAGGTCTGGACGCAACCAATAACGATGATGCATGGTATGAGCCAACCTAAAAATTTAAGGAATAAACCAGCCAGTATTAAATTAAAAATTCAACATTGCATAATAAATTAAAAAAGCAGCTAAATATAAAAAATATTAAATAAAATAAAATAAAATAAAACTCAAAATAAAAACAATCCAAATTTTCTATAACTTTCTTCAGTTAGCTTTTTAGAAAATCTAGAGAAACAATTGAAATTTTTGCAATCCAACATCAGAAAAATACATCAAATTTGTTCAAAACAAATAATAGAGTCTACCCTGGTGCACTTGCAGCTGCACCTAGCAGAGATGTTGTATCTTAATGAAATGGTCAAATGTAAAAATACAAGAGTATGCAATGCAAATCATTAATTTCTTTAACAATCACTCCCTCTATCCCATAAAATACTTCACCTTGAAAGTCACTCTTTAAGGAAACTATACTAAATGCATTCACACCTGTCTACTATATTTTGGTATTCCAATTTGCCCTTCATTTATGACAGTTCTATTTTTTTTTATTTTTTGTGTGTGTGTTTAACATGTACCACTATACCATCATAATAGGTATTGAGGGATATTGAATAAAACTTATTCATTAACCTTTGACAGTGGGAACAAATTATGCCACAAACCAAAAATGGAAACATGGAGAAGGAAGTATATTCATATACACATGCAGTCGGCAAATTCATCTAGCATCAAAGAAATAAGATGTGCTTGTATGTACATGCTTTTATAAATCATATATCCATCACTATAAAGCATAACTCAATCAAGTAGTTTTAGAGGGCTTTTTTTCCCTCCTTGAGCCTGCATTTATTTATTTTTATTTTTTCAGTTTTCTGGACCCGCTATGGCTTGTATAGCATTTTTGTTCTCACTTTCAAAAGAAATCTCTTCCTTCTATGCAGTGTGTAGGTGTAGGCGACAGTAACTCTTTCTTTTCTGTTAATCCTTTTTTTTTTCTATTAATGATGAGGAAACCCTTTGGGCAAACCCGGGACCCATATAAGACCCCACAACCCATATGGACCAAGTAAGTCCAAGGCCCATGAGAACCATGAAACCTTGTAATGGTGACCCCAAGGGGTTTGGCAAGAATCGAACTCGGGACCTCCGCTTTCTATTTATTCTTAATGAAAATAATAATAATAATAACTGAAGCTACAAATCCACAAACTAGGAGCCAACTCCACATATGACAATCAAATTTATTTTATTTTTTTTATAAGGTAAATGATTGTATTAGAAAAGAAATGAAGGGATTAGAGTATTAGACCCTCGTACATGAGACATATACAAGAGAATAAAAAGGAGCTCATAATAAAAGAGAGCCCATAAAATTTTATAAAAATAATAAAATTAAAGAAAAAATCAACCCCCATGACAATCAAAATTTGCAATGTCATTTCTCAAACCCATCGAATGATCCTTCACATGCAATGAATTATACTCATTTAAAGTACTGGGAAAAAAATGTACTCACTGCGAATGCTATGGAGAACATAATGGAATGATTTTGTTAACATGGGGTGTCCAATCAAGCCCTTAAATGTGTATTTGCCAGAAGGAATATCAAACAGGCTTCAGTTTTATTTGAGTCAATACTCAGTATAGATAGGATCATTGAGTGACAAGTTCTATAGGATTAACATCAGATTAACTAAAAGGCTAGGAAATCTGATCCTTTAGTCAGTAAAAAGAGGCTAGGTATCTATGTTGCACGGACACTCCATTTTTGGAGGAAATGCAGTGTCGGACACGTGTCCGACACAGAAACTTGACCAACACACCTACGGCACGTGTCCAACACTCCAAATAAGTGTCCAATCAATTTTACTGTTCCTTTTTGGTCGGACATGGTCAGGACACGGGGGGACACTCCCAGGACACGCACGGTACACTCCATGGACACGGCGGGGCCATTTTGTAAATATTTTTTTTAAAAAAAAAGGGTACATAATGTTATATTTTAAAAAAGAAGAGGTCTTTTTTGTAAATAAAAAAAATAATTAAAGTTAAAAGGGAAGAATAGAAGCTTCTCGATTCAGTTCAAATCCCAAGCCAGAGAGAAAGCGAGAGAGAGAGAGAAAGAGAGAGAGAGTCGAGCGGAAACCCTTCGAGCTTCATCCATGACCGACGACAACGACAACAGCCAACAGCCTTCCTGACGACGACGACCTTCCTTCCTCCGACGATAGCCGACAAGTCAACAACCCTCACTCAATTCCAAACCCATTCAGCCATTAACGAACAGCAGAGAGAGAGTGAGAGAAAGAAGTCAGAATGGCGGAACCCCTTTGTCCATTATTGACGGCCTTCCCTCCGACGACGACAATCGACAACCCTCATCGCACAACCATCTGTTTGAAAGCTAGGGTTTAAAACAAGTAAGTACCCTTTTTTCTCCTGCTTTGCTTCTCTTCTTCCTCATCTTCTTCTTCTCCTTGGGTAAGCTGTGTGACTATACAAGTTTTGAAAGTTAGGGTCTTTTCACCTCCATCGCTTCATCTGGTTTTTGGGTGAACTAATAAAATTTGTTTACTTTTCTTTTTGATTTCTTATATAGTTATATATGACTTGCAATTTTTTATATATTGTTGTTTGAGTGATCTTTGTTGACTTTTTTTTTTAAAAAAAATTTTATATGTAAGTTGCAATTTTTTATATATAACCTGCACTTTTTTTGTGAGTTGGTTGTATCTTGTCTACTTGTCTCGGTATTGCAATAAGCCAATAATTTATATTAATTATATATAATTAAGCTGCACTTTTTTTTATTCATTTTTATAAGAATCAGTGAATGCATATTATTTAAGCAGTTTTTTGTAAAAAATTCTTTGGTCCTTAATATTGTAGGAATGAATCAAGAAATGTCTGGGTAGTAGTAATGTTTCTGAACAGGATGATAATACTAAGCCTCTGTGGAAATTTGTTAAAAAACTAGAAAAGTTAGCTTCGGGTGGAGGAAATTTGTCTTTCCAGTGCAACTTTTGTGATAAAGTTTATAAGGGGTCATACTCTAGGGTGAAGGCCCATTTGTTGAAAATTCCGAATTTTGGGATTAAAAAATGTCCTAATGTGAATGAATTGAAACTTCAAGAAATGAGGAAGCTAGTGGAAGTGGCTGACTTGAGGGTGCAAGCATCTATGCTGAAACAAGTGCCTTTGCCATCCTCTTCTTTTAGTCAATCATCTCAATCCCCACCATCTTCGGGTGTGACTTCAAGCATGGGGTTGAGACAAAGGGGCTTTGAACCAAAAAAAAGAAGGGCAATGGGAAATACAACAATAGAGAAGGCCAAGAAGAATTGCAATATGAAATTGGCAGAATGTTTTATTCAACTAGTTTACCATTTCATTTTGCAAGAAATCCTCACTACATTAAGGCATTTACTCTTGCTTGTAATAGCAATCTTACTGGTTTTGTGCCCCTGGATACAACATGTTGAGGACGATTCTTCTACAAAAAGAAAGGGCAAATATTGATAAGTTGTTGGAACTAATTAAGTTTTCATGGAATGATAAAGGGATAAGTCTTGTGAACGATGGATGGACTAACCCTCAAAGAAGGCCACTTATTAATTTTATTGCTGTGAACGAATGTAGACCAATGTTTCTAAAGGCGGTCAATTGTCAAGGTGAATACAAAGACAAGCACTTCATTGCCAACTTGATTAGTGAAACCATTGCAGAGGTTGGACTTCAAAATGTTATTCAAGTGATAACGGATAATGCTCCGATGTGTCGAATGGCGGGATTGCTTGTTGAAACTCAATATCCACAAATCTTTTGGACACCATGTGTAGTGCGTACCCTAAACCTTGCTCTAAAAAATATATGTGCGGTTAAAGATACCAATGCTAATGCAATTACATATGATGCATGTAATTGGATTACCACTATTGGTATGGATGCTTCTCTTATCAAGGTTTTTATCACTACTCATTCAATGAGGCTTGCCATTTACAATCAATTTGTGAAATTGAAGATGCTTGCAATTGCGAATACACGCTTTGCTTCGGTGGTGGTTATGCTTAGAAGATTCAAGCTTGTAAAGAGCGGCCTCCAAAACATAGTGATTAGTGAGCTATGGTCTTCTTATAGAGAAGATAATGTTGGCAAAGCACAATTTGTGAAGGAGAATGTGTTAGATGACTTGTGGTGGGATCAACTTGACTACATTCTTTCCTTTCTTGATCCTATTTATGAGATGTTGAGGGTTGCTGATACAGACAAGCCTTGTCTTCATTTGGTGTATGATATGTGGGATACAATGATTGAAAAAGTGAAGGAGGCTATCTATCGGCATGAAAAGAAGCAAGAAAGTGAAGAGTCAATCTTTTATAATGTTGTTCACGCCATCTTGGTTGATAGGTGGTCAAAGAACAACACACCTCTTCACTGTTTCTTCACTATTTGGCTCATTCACTAAACCCTCAGTAATTAACTATTATATTTTTTTTCACATATATAAGCAATTAAGCATATATAGGTTGGATACTTAGATATTTTTATTTTAGATTTTTTTTAATAGGTCATTGGTTTATTTGTTTTATAGGTATTATAGCAAAGAGTGCCTTAATGAGGGTCCCAATCGTGTTGAACCCCGCAAGGATATGGAGATTACCTTGGAAAAGAGAAAGTGCTTACAAAGATTCTTTCCAAATGGGGATAAGCATCAAATTGTTAATATTGAATTTGGACAATTCTCTTCTTGTTTGGAGGATTTTAGTGACTTTGATTCCATGCATGACAGAGGAGTTATGGACCCAAAGTTATGGTGGGTTGTGCATGGAGCTTCCGCACCCAACCTTCAAAGCTTGGCTATAAAGTTACTAGGCCAACCTTCTTCTTCTTCTTGTTCTAAAAGAAATTGGAGTACTTATTCCTTTATCAACTCAGTAAAGAGGAACAAAATGACCCCACAACATGCGGAAGACTTGGTGTTTGTGCATAGTAATCTAAGATTACCATATAGAAGAAGTCAACGCTACAAGGAAGGAGAGAGCAAGATGTGGGATGTTGGGGGGGATTCTTTTGATCCACTTGAGGGTGCTAGGTTACTTGAGATTGCTGATCTAACACTTGATGAACCAAATTTGGAGAGTAAGGTAGTCATGGGAGGAAGTAATGATGATGATGGTGATGGTAATGGGCATGTTGCTTAGCAATAGTGATGGACTGATGGGGGAAGACTTTTTTGATTTTTTATATTTTGAATGTTGGAAGTATACAAGTAGTCAAGTGAACAATCAATAATGATTGAATACTTGAAGTTGAATAGTTCATTGTTTGCTTGACTACTTTGTTTTTTGAGTTTTTGTAAGGAAAATGTTACTAACTGCTTGAAAGTTAAATGCTAATGTTAGAAGTAGACCAAAAAGGGCAGTAGACAATCATCCAATCAATGATGATTGATTTTTTGTATGGAAAATGTTGCTAAGTGCTAACTAATTACTATACTTCAAGTTAAATGCCATTGTTAAAAGCTTTTTAATGTCTTGGTTGTCTTTGTAATTAATGATTGTCTTTTTAGTTCCATGCATTTGAATACTTTTTTGATGTGTATAATGGAATTATATATATATATATATATATATATATAATTAATAAATATTTATTTAGTTATTGCCGTATCCCCGCTGTGTCGTGTCCTATTTTTTTAGGGTTTGTCGTGTCGAAGTTCCGTGTCATGTTGTACCCATGTCCCGTGTCCGTGTCCGTGCTTCTTAGCTAGGTATTGTTCCTTATTTCTTTCCCATAAATTTCATTTTCCATCAGGGAAAAATAAAAGGACAAGCCTTTCATAAAAAAAATAAAATAAAAGGATTTGCTCCTGTTTTCACCGGTGCTTTTCACAGGGAATGATAAAAGAACACAGTTCTAGATATTTTCAAATTCTATTTTGGTAGGAAAAAATTTACACAAACAAACACAACGTCAGGACACCCCCGGATGTCATGGGCAATGTATTGAGAATTGGACCTGACCGGCTGGTAAAACTGCTAGGATTGTCAACCAGTCTGCTTTCCAAGCCAGAATGACCCCCACAATCATTCTCCTTCAAAAACTAAACTTATTTGTTCAATTCATCCCAATCGTGCAGTAAAACTGGTGAACCATCCAAATGGATCACAGGTTCACCAAATGATCCAACTTATATTCACTTACATTCGTGTTTCTTATTCAATCATTCTTGCATCCAACAAGCACTATGGTTTCAACCCCTTTTTCAACATCCTTGTAAACTCCCATTTTGGGCCATTTTTTATTCAAATAATTTAGTCCAGCTGCAACCTAATTCAATCACAAATACAGATCTTCCTGCATCCAAAGCTAAAGGATTCCACAACCACACAATCCTTTATCTCCTGCTCCTCAAATGATCTACTGTGTTTCTTTCTTCATTGTACACATATGGAAAACTTGCATATGGTTTGAATGATTTCAACTCTTTTTAGTGTACACAATTGTGACTACAATTCTAAGCTTTTATTATAGATAATATTATTAATAAATATTTTATTAACACCATGCTCACATCACAGTTCGGCCTGTTGACCAAGGTGGTTGTTGAACAGGTAGTCCAGTAACAGACCATGAAACAATCACTTTTACAAGTTGGTGTAAAGTATGGTTTTGAAAACATTAGCCATGGGCTCTAATCTTGTGAGCTCCTTTCGGATATCAGGTTCCGATATCTCATTTGTCCAAGTAGAATGCCCTAATCTTGCAAGGAAGTTCGCCGCTTGATTACCTCCTTGATAGATGTAGGAGATATTAGTTCCAATTCTCTCCTCAACAGTGATATTTATACAGTCTTAAATGAGATTCCACACAGTGGAATTTTCATATTACCTATGAAACTTCAGATAAACAGCTTGGATTCCCCTTTAACTCGATGATCACCAACAATTCATAAATTATTTTGCTATGATTTAAGTCCATTATGCAATCCTATAACCTCCATGACAGGGATGAAGTTATTATTTTTAGTCCAAAACAAGAGTGGCCAACAAAAGGTTTATCCTAGCCATCCCTTATGATGGCAGCAGTAGGTCCCAACTTAGCCTCGTATGTCATAACTAAACCAGTATAATTTAATATAAATCATCCTCCAGAGGTAATCTCCATTGAATGATTTTGTAATCTTCCTTTTACCAGACCCTGAAGAATTCTCCACAACTGAGTGAGGAATCCCGAGAGTAATCATAGTACATTCTTCTTGCCTTCTCCATAGGGATCAAATTGAATTCCTCTAAAAAATATTTCATTTCTCCGGGACCAAATTTCCCATAAGATGTTCACTATTCTATCTGTCATATATTTCCTCTCTCGTATGATACTTCATTATAATTTGCTTAATTCAAGAATTCTTCAGATAATTAAATATATGATATATGAGAGCCTTCCTCAAGCGGGATCATTCTTTACCCTTGCAATCATTTTTTGTTATCTCCTCCAATCTCTTCAATCTCACAAACATTGCTTTATGTCTTTCTTTCTTGCAATTTGAATGAAATTGCACCACTAATCAAGTGAACAAGGAAAAAAAAATCAAGTGAACGAGAAAACAGAAAACAACTTCAATGACATTAATAGAAATACTAACACTGATACATAAGAACAGTTGAACAAAAAGGAAATATTTAAGGGAAAAAAACGAGTAATATTCTAAATACACAGCAAAAAGAAGCTGCTTAATTTTCTCACTTTAATTATTAAAAAATAAAAAAGACATGATTGTTTGCATCCTTATTTCCTTATCAGAAAGAGGACCCTTAGGGAGCAGGGCTTATTCTTTGAAAAAATATTAAAAAAATTTCTAGAACAACCAAGTTTTGTTTCTAATGTAAGCTTCAGACGTTCTAGTCAGGAAATCACACCAAACCTCCAAATTTTCCTTCTTTTTTTTCGTTTTTTTTATTTTTAAACGTTTCCTGTGGGTCAGAAGACTCAACTCCATCAATATAAAAAAAAACTAGTGTTCTTATTCTCCACGGAACTATAAGGACCTTTTTTTTTTTTCCATACATAGGGAGGGGTTTGAACCCTTAACCTACTTTACTCCTACCCCCCTCCCTTACCATAGGCTATAGCCCGAGTGGCTTATATAAGGACCCTTTTAAATATCTAATAATTGTTGATATGTTAATAAAACTATTAATCTTCAAAATAAGTTAATCATAATAAACAAGAGGAAACTCACCGAGTCCACTGATGCAATTATGGACACCACACACATTACAATAGCCATTTTCCAGTGGAAGACAGGTGTACCCCATTGTAATGGATAAGGAAACCTAAACCACGGGGAAGATTTTAGTGCATGAGAAGTATCAACTCGACAGTACTTCATCCTGGAAACATGCTTTCTGCAGTGCTCAGATATTATATTTGAGGCTGGTACATTTATATCACAACCTTTATAGCTATAAGCTCCTGCTTCAGTTAGTAGGAACGCAGCCGCCCATGTGATTGCCAGACCCAATGGAACCTAGCAATTACGCAAAGATTAAACCACTCACTGAAAGATATTGTGAGATAATAACAAAATAAAACAAACAGAATGAGTAAATATTAAGATGTTGCCAGTTCTAGACTTACCGCATAAATTAGAAATATACGATGACCAAAAACAGATACCTTACGAAGGTACTGTAGGAAATATGAAAACAAGGTATTAGGCATTTAAGCACAAAGTCCAATCAGAAAGAAGAGTAACAAACATCAGATAATTGAAAACAAAGGAAAGAAACACCCATAATTGAATATACAAAAGCTTCCTTGAACTTACAAGAGAAAAAATAATAACCAGTAATATCTGCACTGCACCAATCTCAAGACAGGTACCAACTTGTGGGAAACCATAACTATAAAAAGAAAGTCCAACAGCAGCAATAGTTGGGGCCACAACCACTGGATTAATTAACCTGAAAAGGAAAGGCAAATTAACTGAGGATGAGTTATTATTTGTGTTGTTAATTAAGCCTGCAATTTAAGGCAATGTAACATTAGAGGGAATACAAGATATGTTATACTTGGACAAACAAAGAAATTAGAGTCTTTGTGTGACCAACAATATTTTGGGACTACAAGTTATAATGTAACATCAGATGGATGATGCATTTACCAAAATGACACAACCATGTCCCACTGAAAATCATTCTGTAATTCTTTTTCTATCAACTTAAACATCATTAAAGCCACACCAAAAACACAGATATTCAACTCAGTCTGCCACACAAACAATATATCTCATCTGAAGCCATGTGGAAATGTGCTACATTTTGAAACATAGTAGCCAGGAAACCTAATTGCAAGTAGGACACGTTTCCAAAAGGTGCGACACCTTGAAACTTAGTTACTGGGAAACCTAATTGCAAGTAGGAAACGCATTTCCAAAATGGAAAAAAGAAACTTCCTAGAATTTTCATGGAAAACATTTCTAACATCCTTGTGAAGCAAGCAGGAATTTCTTTAGCAGACTGCAAAAAATGTGGGAGAAATATTGAGGCAACGTTGGGAAAATCCTGAAGTTTTTTAGTGGCTGGTTTGCAAAATGCATGGAAATTGCATCCCACTTCAATTTCATAAACTTTTTGTTTTTCTTAATAAACCAATTTCATGTACTTTGACAAATAACTCAGGACTGATTCCAGAATTTTACTGTCAGATTATTATCAAACTAAAGTGCATAACCAATTATTTTTAATGTTTAACATTTTCCTAGAGTTTCCATATATTTTCTATATATATGCGATCTCTAAACTACAAGCAAAAAGGCCAATATATTTAAAGATGACTCACAAACTCAGGAGCAGTCTTATACATAAAACACTTATCTATGAAACAATTCCCCGACAAAATAAATAACAAGTATAGAGCAACCAGTAATGAAAAGCAAGTCTACAATTACGAGTTTTCCAAAACCGCCAACCAAAGAAAGAAGAAAATTTAGTGGAAATCTCTACGCTCCAAATCTATCTCATTGTCCCTCACCTAGGCAATAGAGCAAAAGTAAAACTTCAGTAACAAGAGCCCAATTGTAGAAGGAGCTTAAACATGGTAGTCCAATAAATCCTTGTTCTCCCCTGTTTATATTCCCATTTATTTTCCAACTGTGCACCAGTTTCCCATTAAATTTTCTCTTTTACTTCCCATTTATTAACTATCCTTTAACATTTAAAACCCTAATAAACCTACTTGGCTTATTTGTGATTCTAATTACTAGCACTAGGAAATAGATATCAATCCCAATATCCTCAGCCTCTAATTGTGACTATGTTCACGATGTATACATCTCTCTCAAGAAATTTTCCTTTACAACAGACAGTTAAAAGCCACCTCCGTTTTTGCCATGCCAGTTGGAAACAGTGCCAAGCTCTTTAGCAATAAGCTAGGATCAAATAGCAGTACCCATTATCATTATAAGAAAGACAATTTACTGATGCTTTGATATGCCATATTTAAAAAACCTTTGGGGTTAGACATAACCCTCCATTTTCTCAAGTTGCAATTGTTAGAACATCACTTAACCCCAAAAGCTTAAGCTATTAGGGAATGAGCAACAATGAATATCAAGCTAACACTCCCCCTCGCATGCGGCCCCATCCCGCATGTAGAGAGATAGACAAACACACAACTGAAAAACAACACAAACAAACTAATGGGAAAATAAACAAAGGGAGGTAATAAGACTCAAACGTGAGACATCCTGCAAACCAAAGGTCTGATACCTTAAGACTATGTTCGAACAACACTTAACCCCAAAAGCTTAAGTTATTAGGGAATGGGCCTACAATGTATATCAAGCAAAGAGCAATCACAACGCAAGGTAATTTTCTTGCCAAAAAAATGTCAAATAAATCAAATTATTCCAATGAAGAACTTGGATACTTCAAAATAGTTTGATTGCATCGTGACCATGAAATTATCATTGTCCTATAGACGCATAAGGTTATATGTGATTGTTCTTGTAAGTAGGTAGTAATACCATGAACTCAGCTTACAAATCTAATATTGGTGCTTTAACTTTACAAAATCAAATCTAAAGATTCTAAAGTTACAATTACCCATCATATGAACTTGCAATTCAAAACTAATGATGCCAATAACAATTATTAGTCCTTTAACAACCTTGTACTGATAGAAAATTAAAAATAAGTAAATCAAAATCAAAGGTTTTGAGTCCAAAGTTTTAGAGTTAACTCATAAAGTTAAATGATGACTGTTGAGTGTGGAGGACCCAAAAGCAATGGAGTTGACTTCTTCATAAGGGATTGTTTGGACCTTTTCCAAAAATGTTCCAACTTCATGTAAATGGGCCCTTCAAACCCTCTCAAGCCCCTCAAAATGATGACCTGATTTACACCCAAAGGCTGCCTGAACTCATTCAAAATAACGAAAGACCAAATGATGCCAAAGAGCCATTTAAAGTTGCTTCAAATAATGGCCGCTCAACAATGTCAACATATGCAGAATGGCCAAAATGACTCAGTCGCTCAACCTAAGTGAATAACATGATTTTCGCTTTAGGGCTATGAAACCTATTTCATATGATTTCTCAAATTCTCTTCAATGGATTAATTGTTAAATTCAATAGAAATGGTTTTCTCAAGTGTTCACATCTTAATCCGGTACACAATAGGTAAACCTACATATAAAAATCAAAGGATTTACAACCCTCAAAATGATACCTGATAAAATGGTTTTGGGACTGGTTCTCGATCCCTTGACCCAAAACAACTAAGCAAAACCAAGATCAAGTTAAAACACCAAGTCAAACCAAAAGCTAATTGAGTGAACTCAGCCAAAAAAAAAAAATTGATCAAACCAACTTACTAATTCAGACCCAATAGGCAACTAATAAGTAGATGATATCAACACACTAATTCAAACCCTAAGTTGACCCAGCCAAATTACTATTTCAAACCCATGGCCACCCAACCAAAACCAAGTTCAATCAAACCAACCCACCATTCTGTACCATAATTTAATTTACTGAAGCATAATATTAATCAACTTGGAGCCAACCCACTTAATAAAAAAACAAGATAAAAACTGAGCCAATAGAATAAATTGAGCCAACAAGATAAAACAAGCCAACTCACCATTTCGGACCCATAAGTTGACCTAGTCAACATCTTGAATGAAACTCAAATCAACTCATCTAATCAAAGCTTAAGAATAAAACCATAAGTCAAGCTAATCAAAGAATTGATTTACACCTTAAGTTAATTTACGGGTTTACAACCTTACATTTAACAAGTTAACTCATTTAGGCTTGATGATGATAAGATCCAACCAAGCAGGTTTACTAACCTAATGCATTAACACCAAATGAATTTATTTGGAAAGCTATTGTCCCTTTAAAGGTTAAGCTATTGGCTTGGTCAGCTGCTCACCAGAGGACTAATACCAATGATTGGGTTCAAAGGAAAAGACCTTATTTTTGTCTATCTCCAGATTGGTGTGTTCTTTGTAAGAAAAAGGGAGAATCTGTGGATCATTTATTTCTCCACTGTGAGATCTCTTTTGTCTTGTGGCAACATCTTTTCACCTTAGCTGATGTGAATTGGGTGAGACCTGAGCATTTTCCTAGAATGCTTGAGGTGGATTTCAGAGGCTTTGGGAACTCCAAAAGGGCGAAAATCCTTTGAAGTACTGCTGTTCTAGCCATTTTATGGGTGATTTGGATTGAAAGAAATCCTAGAATTTTCAGAGATGTGTATGAGGATTTGGATAGTATTTGGGACAAAGTGTGCTTCCTTGCTTCCTTATGGGCTTCGGTGGACAAATCCTTTGAAGGTATTCCTTTGTTTCTGATTGTTAGAAATTGGAAAGAGATTTGTGCTTCGAAACCTATTAAGCATAGAGCTTTTGGGGCTTCTTTTTGTCCTCCTTGAGGTGATGATGTTTTGGTTTTGGTTTGCCCTTTGTTTGGAGGCGTTCTTGTTTTGTTTTGATGCTTAGGGCTGTTTGTTTTTGTGGCTCCTTTTTGGTCTCTTGTTGGACTTCTTGTCCAATATGTATTTATCTCTTTGATTAATACAATTGTTATTTATCAAAAAACACCAAATGAATTTCAACAAGCCAACCCAACAATTTTGGCAATCTAAAAGTACTTAGTTGAAATCAATGTTCAGTACACACTCTTCTAAATGAACTCCATGTCAAATGGGTCTATCCTACCATGTCAAATGGGCCTCTTTATATTCCCTACACTACAAAATAATTTAACCTTTACAATGGGTGTGTAGGAAATCGACGAAGTCACCCTAATGCTATGTTAGGTAGGAAGGATGGAAAAGTGGAAGGAAGGAAAGGGGGGAGGGATAGAGTTTTCATCCCTAGGGAAAGGAAACCTTCTTTCCTCCCTCTTTGTTTTGCAAGAAGGAGAACATGGAAAGGAATGAAAAGAATAATTACATATGTTACCATTATATCCTCATAAAGAGAGAGAAATAATTATGTTGGAAGGGTAATTTTGTCACATCAACTAACACTCTTACCTTTCCTTCCACTTTCCTCCCACTTTTGGGAGGAAAGATTTTGGTGGGCTGGAAGGAAAGGTCATCCTTCCACTTTTCCCTTCCCTCCACCTTTCCTTCCTAACCAAACGAAGGAAAATGGGTGGGGAAAATGTCTCCTTCCCACCCATTTTCCTTCCTCCCCTTTCCTTCCTCCCACTTTTCCTCTCTACCAAACAAGGGCTAAATACAATCCCATTTTTAAAGCCCCCCCATTTCTTGCAAATGCATAAATGAAAAATTATAGTCATTGATCCAAAAGCAAAGGGTTGTAATTAAGAGATATCGGTCTCCTCAAATGAGTTTTATTCACATTAATCGAGCTCACATTATTTTTATTATATGATCAATACAATTTATAGGAGAATATGAATATTTTAATAGCACCAACAAACAAATTCCTCCAACTAGTTTTGAAGAAAACAATTCCCCACCAATACAACAGTTAACCAACCTAATTCCCTATCCAATCCATTTAAGTTTCCAATAGGGAAGTTATGGCTTGGAAACTGAAAAAACAAGTAAATGAAAGTAAAGAAATAAATTTGCAAAAAGAGTTATGAAGGTGCAAACTCCATACCTCAAGAATACTGACATCAGTCCACTATATCCCAGTATTGCTTGGAAAGCTGAAGCTATGATTATTGCCCCCTGTAGCTCCTTCATAATATGCTTAAAATTCTGCATTGTTAAATAACCTCCCACAAGTCAAGTAAAAGATTAAAACATAAAAATTACCAAATATTTAAATTACTATTGTATTAGATTGAGGATAGCATGTGAACTATGTTTAAAAATTAAAAACAAAAATAAAAGTAATAGTAAAAGTAAAAGTATAAGACTTTGGAGACACTCAAAGTACTAGCTCTATTTACTTTTTCAAGACAAAGATAAATGTAATTGTATACTAAAGTAAACAAAATTAGCAGTTCTTTTACAGAATTCATTACAGGTAGTATAAGTGAATTGTTATGAGTAAAATATACGCTTTCAAAGTTTCTTGAATAGGAGTTGTAAGTCCATATTCCTTAAATGGCTAAACTGCATTAAAAGTTGTTATGAGATCAATGACACTCCAATTGCATCTTATTTGCTTCAAACCCTAACCTATTAACACCCTTTCCATCCACAAACCCTATCAATTGCATAATGCTTCCAGGATTCATGAAGATGATTACTCTAAAACTCAACACATGCAAAATATACATGAAGAGGTGTGCAAATTCATTGAGCCCAACAATGAAACTAAAAAGTAGCAACAGATAGAAATATGAGATTTGATTTATTTGACAAAGATGAGTTGTAATGATTCACTTTTTCTTTTCTTTTTTTAATCAACAACAAAATGTGTATTAATAGAAGAAAGAAAAGAAGTACAAGAGGAGGACAAGAAGTCCACCTAAAGACACAAAGCAAAATAAACAGAGACTCAAGAAAAAAGACAAAAAGGTGACAATCAACAACAAACCGCCCTCCAATCGGACTTTAAGACAAACAATGGAATATCACCAACTTCCTTAGAAGCGTGAGCCCAAAAAAATGCACCCTATCCAATAAAAATTCACTTGATTTTGAGGTTCCATTTTAGAAAATATCAAAACCTCCATATAAGGAAGAAAAAAAAAAGGTTCATGGTCTAGGTGAAAATGGTAAACCTTACAACTCCCACCAAAATAGAACATAGGGGTGTCCTTCCAGATAGATTCCAGCCACACCAAAAAACGAACCTATTTTACTATCAGTTCTCCAGTTCAAGTCTAATGCTATCGAAACCAAAACCAAGCCAACCAACCATTTAAATTCTCTACACTCATCAGGTGACAGATGAAGAAACCAATAAAAATAAATAACTCATAGCCCATATTCAAATATTTGTCGAGAATTAAACATCTACTGGGCTGTATGACTGCAGCAGTCTTTATGGTACACCAAATTGCATATTATACAATAAGATGAATAGAATGAATTTATATCATCAAATTTTATGTCTCATTTCAATCCAATGGATAAAAGATGCTTGAAATTTACATTGCAAAACATCCCAAATTTACATTGCAAAACATCCCAGAATTTGAATCTTTGGTGTGTAGCCATATGCATTGGAGATCAGAGCAGAACACCAATTCACAAATAAAACTATATCAAAAACATAAGAATAGAAGCATACATTTCCATTCAGCCCTATAAACTCGGGGGAGTTGATTATTGCTAGTGCTGGAGCCAAGTAAACAAATGATGGACCCTGTAACAAGGGTAGCCTCGATCCGAACGATGTATGCAAGAGTGTTGTCACTCCCGACACAAAGAGCACAGTAGAGACCACCATAGCAGTATCCTCCTACATCCACTAATTCCAATTAGAAACTAGCTAGCCACACTGTAATTCATACTATACAAGTGCTATAAATAATACTGCTATTGCTTGAAATTAAATAAGGGATAGATTAGAACTGCTTACATGAGTGCCACCCATTGCCGGAACTATGACGAGTGGAATGAGAATTAACGAACCCAACATCGACATATAATGTTGGAATCCATATAGACCAATGGGAACTGAAACATGTACGAACAAAAATGACCCGGATTGAAATTAACAAGGTAAGAAATATTACATTGACCCAACATCGATATATGATGCTGGAATCCATATATACCAATGGGAACTGAAACATTTACAAACAGATACGACCCAAATTGAAATCAACGAAACTACTAAAAATTACATCTTTTCTTATCTAACATGAATAAGAAATGCTCACCAAGACCAGGAGTATCTCTGAGTTCGTACTTCATATGCGAATGTCGCGCCACAAACCCATCATCGTCAACTGGTGGTGGCAAAACGTCGACAGCTTCCCCATTCCGACTCGGTCTCCGAGGATGAGGCTGCGATTCCGGCTGCTGCGTCGCCGCTGCCGCAGCACCATTCACGCTCGGGACCGAACTCTTCGGTGCCACCGCCCCATCTGAGTCCCGCCTCCTCTTCACCGTCTGCTCTTTATCCGACGTCACTGGTGGTACTTTCTCTCTCTCCAGCTCGCCATTGACCGCCGTATTCGCCCGAACTCGCCCGGCTTCAAGATCCGCCTGAGAATCACCTTCTTTTGGTTTAGGCGCTAATACAATCTGACCCGAATCGCTCGCGTTCGTCTCGCCGGAGAACTTGGGTCTGAATCCCGTTCTTTTCGCCCAAGACGATGGCGGCATTGCCGTTGACTCCGGCGCCGGCGGCCATGGACCCGGTCGTGGACGCTTTGTCGGGTCGGAGCTCGCCATTTCCGGCGAACTAGAGAAACATCTCTGGTGATTACGTGTACAAATGTGTGCAGATCTGAGCTCCGGTTCCGGTTTAAGAAATGATGAGCAAAGTATGAAATAGATTGAGAGGAAGAGAAAGTGAGATTGACTGTTAGGGTTTCTAGGGTTAGAGGGAGAGAGAGAGAGAGAGAGAGAGAAAGCTGGGTCTACAGAGAGAGAGAGACAGAGCTTGTGGGAGTGAGTGTTGAAGCCTTGGAGGAGTGGGAGAGTGTGAATGGGAGTGTGAGAAAAACGCCAAAAGAGAGACAACTAAGATAGCGTGGAGCGGAGAAGGAACGGTGTTAAGAGGTAAAACCGCGTTTTTGTTTTTTTTTTGTTTCTGTTTCTATTTCTGTTTTTTCCTTTGGAAAAATAAAAAAAGGAGGGGAATTTTAGATTGGTCTTACTTTTGAAAAATAATTACAGTTCAGGTTGATTCCCGTTAACTTATTAATAAATAACTACGATACATTATTAAGATTGACTACTAACTCCAATAATTATTTTCTCAATCTAAACTTCCCCAAACCAATCTAAACTTCCCCAAAAAAAGATATGGAGAGTACAATGCCATACCTATGTGATGTTTTTACTTCTGTTTTTGCGTTCAAAAATATCTCATGTCTCCCAAACTTAATTGGGATGCTTCAACTAGATGAGACCTACCTAGCGTACATGATACTTTTTTCTTTTGTTTTTGTTTTTAAAGATTTTTTTTCTTTTCCATGTGAAAAAGTTGAGACAATTTGGATTATATTAAGGGTAATTTGGTTCGGAGTAAATTGAAAACTGAACCGAACTCAATCCTATTGTATTGAGGGGTTGGTCTAGCTCAAGGTTTAAAAAAAAAGAAAAATTAAGTACTAACTTTTGGTCAATTTAATTCCAGGATCAAGCGCTATGTAAATTAGCCTAGTGCACAAGTAGGGTTTCTATAAAAAAAAAAGTGTAACATTACATTAATTATACATATATACATAATTTAGTGCTTCCATATGTTAGAATATACTTATTATTCACGAAAATTTTATAAATTAATATCTCTTTTAGAATTTTTTTTATTTAAAAATTTCTATGTTGTGATAAAATTTAATGTTTTTGTCACAATAAAAAATGTTAATGAAAATATTTTCTCCGACGCGAATCAATCCGAACTTTGTATTGGCTGTGTTGGTTTGGTTCTACTAGTATATGGTTTGGTTATAGATTAAGAAAATGAAAACCAACCATTGGTTGTTTGGTCCTAAGTTATGGTCCAACTAACCCAAACTAAACTAAGTTGCAACCCTAGTTTGGGGGATGCATAGTATTATGGAGTATTACTTTTTTTTTTTTCCTTCCATTTTTAAATAGTTGGATGATGTGATAAAATGCTATAAATGATGCTAATTCTTATTAAATAAGGTATTAATAATCTTCCCGCGAGAGAGTTAAACAGTCGAGGCATTTCAAAATTGGGACACAATACAATTATTTTATTTATTTATTTTCCTCTTAAATAATTAGATGATGATGATAAACAAAATAAATGGCTCAAGTTGTCATCAGATTAGACATTAATACTATCTTATTATGTCAACGTTAAGAATCGAACCGAATTAATAAATTTAGTTGATGGATCAACATTTAAGTGTAATTAATCTAGTTTAAATTTATTTGATGATTCAGTTAGATTCAAATGATTTCAATGTTTTATATTTCTTATATTTTCAAGACGAGCAGGTAGGTCCGATGAAACTACTAACTAGCCAAATTTGATCGATAAATCAACCAGATATTTTCATAAATTTAATACCATGAATGATGCTTGCTGATCAGTGACCCCTAATTTTATATTTATGGTGCTGGACTGTTTGGAATTTTGTTGAGAAACAAACTATTCAAAATAATTATATTATTATTTTTAAAAAATTTATTCAAGAAGGAGGCTTTATTTGAACACTTGAATCCGCCAAAGAGAGAGAGAGTATATTTAACCATTGTTGTAGCACACCATAGTATTGTTATCTATAACTTAGATTAATCAATTGAATATTGATTAATACATAATCAATAGAATACTATTTGAAAACGGCTCCTATGCTTAATTAGAGATGAAATCAATATTCATGTGGTATTTTATCAAATTTTGCACATAAACTCTATTTTGTTCAAGTGATTTAAGTAGATGCCTAAAATGCTCTTAAACTTACACGCACATGCGCGTGCGCACGTACACACACACAAAATGCTCTTAAACTATTAATAAAGCTCTGAATCCAAAGTTTACAATCTTAAGCTTTAATTAATAACTTCAATTCCTTAATACCCTTAAAAAAGTTTAAACCCAAACGGTCTTAAAAAAGACCCCAAAAAAAAATTAGGGGGGGGGGAAGAAGAGGAAAACCTAACCTCTTGTATTTAACCCTCAATTCTAAAATTTTTTAAACCTTAAACAACAAAACCCCCTATAAAGACCTTAACCCTCGAGGCCTCAAATTTTATTAGTCCTAAATTTATAACTATGAGATTGAAAGTCTCTACATATGCCAAGTATATCAAGTTGCGTAAAGGAAACAAAAACACATGTACCAACTCTATATATGTCCAACCTTGAAATAAAATATGTTTAGGGAACTTTTATCTCAAACCTTATCATAAGGGGATGAGGACAACACCCCCCATGTGGTTGAACCAATTGAAGCTAGGGCTTGTTCTATTTATATATAATGTTATATTTATAAGCAACAAAATCACTGCCACGCGTCTATATAAAAAAAATTCACTTCTTCATGGGAGCACCAAAAAAAAAAAAAAAAAAAAAAAAAAAAATTGAGACTTCAACCTACAAGCATAGCATAGATGGCATGATAAATGATCGAAGTTTAGAAATCAGAGATCCTAAATTTAAATCTTTGCCCCCATACCTCCACAGGAGTGGACATAGAATACTCACATAAATAATAATAATAATAATAATAATAATAATGGAGGTTTCAACCCAAGCCTAAACCAAACCAAGTAAAGTTGGGGTCTTTTAACTTCTAATGCAATTCCCAAGCTTGCATATGAAAACTACAGCCAAAGCCCCCATATGGTTCAACTTAGGTTACATTTAGCCTGCCCAAATTGCGGCCTGGTCCCTCCTTATTTAATATAGAAACCTCAGGCGCAAGAATAACTAGGGTGAATCACATGAACCTTCATTTATGTCATCAGGATATATGAATCCAGAAAAAATGGTTATATGAAAAAATTTAGGATGGACCCCAACCTGGAATTCTCCAATGTTTTGTTGTGATTATTTAATTTTGACATCCTGATTTTGGAAAATTTTACCTAGAAATTATTTGAGAAATATCAACAATTCCAAAGAGATGTAAAATGATGGTTTAAAAATAGTATAATATTTACCCTAATTTATCATTAATGTAGATCAAGTCTCTACTCTCTCAATATTGGATGCACAGGTTTACGGGTGACTTGTGTATTATATAGGTGGGATTAATTTGAACCCAATGACTTAAGATACCTCTCGTTTAACTAAAAATAAATGAATGAGAAAACAATGGGTTCAAATCCAAGACATACCCTTACAATCGAGAGATAAGAGATGCTATTTGGTTGTAAGGCTATTGGCATGTAAATCCTTGTGATAGTTACCAAGCTAGTCACTCTGAGTCCACTAGTTGCAAGACGTATATGGACTTGATCACTTTGAGGACCCAACTCATTCAAATGGTAAAGGTCATCAAATTAAGACCGGGCCACATCTATTCAATTGAATTTAAGATCAATTTTTACCAAAAAAAAAAAAAAAAAAAAAAGAAGAATTTGTGATCAAATGGCAATAATCATAAAACCGGCCAGTATAAATTTATTTTGCAGGAAATTAATTATATGGTGCCTACAAAAAAAATGGGGTATCATACCCTAAAATTTGTGGTAGGCCAATCACATTATGGTAACACAAAATATGAGTATTTATCATTGGTTACAATTTGGGGGTACAGTACCCATAAAAAAAAAATTGAAAGTACTATAGAACTTCCCTTCTTTTGCACCATCGATCCATTAATCAGGAGGAATTTTATACAATTCCCTGAATGATCCTACTCATGACTCTTTTGTTCAACCCATGATTCAAAAATTTTATTTTATCTTGTTATTTTAAGGTAGAAAAAGTGATAAATATTTTAATCCATTGCTATTTGATAAACTAGATTTCAAAAAAATGATAGAATAGGGGGATTACCGGATTGGGGTTTTTATAGGGAGGGAAAAATGAAAGAGGGATGGGAAAGAACAATAAAAGATGTTAAACAAAATTCATAGGGTGAATCTAGAATTTTTAAAATAAAATAAAAAATAAAAATGAAGACATAAACTTATTTATTTATTTATAATAAAACAAAAACAAAAAAGGTTGAGGCCTTAGCAAATGCCCACCCTACCCCTCATGTGGCTAAAAAAAAAGAAAAAAAAATTGAGGGTTGGCCAATACCTACCCTACGTCTTATGTGGTTTGACTCATGCATCTAAACCCTTTTTGTCATTGGTTCTTTGGCGGATAAGGGATCTACTATGGTCACAATTATAGTCGTTAGGATTGATTTTTTTTTTTTTTCTTATAAAAAAATTAAATTAAAACTGCTAGAAATTTGGGTAGCTACAGAAAAACTGATTTCTGGCATGTGAAAATCCAAGTTGGGTTTGGTGTAACGATGGGTCCCCAATTCATATCGCCAGCTTGACACTTGTGCGATAGACAAAAGCCATGATGGGCTCACTCCACGAGCAATTGATTAAGCCAGACTAAAGAAAGCAGGGCTGCTAGCTGGATATGGTGGTAGTGATGCAAGCTGCCACCATACCCCACTGGGCAAAGCAATGGCCTTTTAGGCTTCATCAACAAGCCATACCAACTAGCCGTTTGAGTTCGAAAGTGACACTGTGAAGTGACCTCAAATGACCCTACCATATCTAATGAGCACTGCCCATGATAGTTGTTGCATGGTTGGGGTGGGAGGGGAGGTGGATTTCTAGCCAATGGGTTAGCATAGTGGGTTGCATGGGTGGCACAAACTACTAGGCATCATATCCCCTATGGTCCTAACTCCTAACTCATATTGGGTACAATCAAGTGGGTGTAATTGTGGGGCTTTTTGTACTTGGGAAAGTTGGACTTGATGGTGTCTCATTAAACACTTGCCCCCACGTACAACAATACTATGGGACTGTTTGGAGTAATGGTTATTTGGATAGGTAATTTAGAGTCATGTCTATCAATTTTGGAGAAGTCAACTCAAGTAGTTCTAATAGTACCAAAAAAAAAAAGCATTTTAATTTTATCCAAATCTTGACCAAACATTTATTTGAAAATTATATGTTACATCAATTTAATTTCATATAATTTTTAACAATTTCTTGAGTCAAATATAACTCAAGAAATTATTAGAGTTTGATTATAGTTTCCTGCAATAGCTAACCATTGGAACACCAAATTTTTTTTTTTTGGGGGGGTCCATGGGGGGTAAGTGAGCACCATATTTTCACTCCTAGCTATTATGGAGTAAAATTTAGTTTTGACTACCCATTTGACCAGAAAAAAAAAAAAAAGAAGAAAAAAAGAAGAGGACCCATTATATTTCCCTAGCCAAAAATTAAATAAATATAGGATGCACCTTGCCTTGGATTTGATATGGATTAGGGTAAGTTATGGCTCTTCTAATGCTGAACACCATAGGTTTTGTTACAGTAAAGTTGTTGACAGTGAACTTCTATGTCCCACTGGATTAATACCAATTGGTATAGATCAACTATCACAGGATGCCCTACGCAATGGAAACTGTCTTAATTTACAGTTTTACCCAACAAGCTGTTGCTCTTTTCTTCTTCTTCTTTTTTTTTTTTTTTTTTTTCGATAAGCAAGCTGTTGCTCAATTTGTCTATATTGTTAATAAATAAAAAAAAAGGGCAATTCAATTGTCCCCCTCTCCCCTTCCCCGCACCCCACCCCACCCCCCCCCCCCCAAAAAAAAAAAAGAGGGAAGGGGGGAGGGGGGGAAATGAAACATAGGAAAAAATAAAAGAAATGAGACAGACATGAAAAAAAAATCTTATAAGCAAAGGTCGTGTGATCAAGATATAAATTATGAGGGAAAAAGGAATAAAAGAAGAAGAGGATAAAGAGCACAGACATATTGTAATGGGTGGTTTTTTTTTTTTTTAGGCTGAGTAAAATAGGTTAACAAAAGCACAGAAGGAAAAAAGAAACCAACTTGGGCTGGGCATGGACTCAAATACTTGATGGGCTTTTTGAGTTCACTGGTTTGGGCTAGGGCTTTCCTTCCGGTCTTGGATTTATGTGGCACCCTTTTGGGCTTTTGCTGCGAGATCCTAGAAGATTTTATGGGGAATATGGGGCTGTTTGGAAACTTAGAAATCTGGTTTTTCTCGGTACAAGGACGGTCCAACTCCCTAAACCCAATGTTTGGTAAGGCCACTCAAGTCACTTGCCTGGTTTTTATTTATTTCAATTTGGGGGTACAAAAGCAGGTTAGCTTCGATCCAAGTAAAAGCAGATTTTCATAAAAACCAGATGAGGCAATACTTGCCTCCACCCCAAGGTGGATAAGCTCCTTCCACCCAGGTGGCAAGCTCCTTTATTTAACATGTGTCTAACAACACATGCATCTCATGTGCCTAACTCTGGTTTATTGAAAACAAAACTAACCCCATCAAAGGAAAACCAGTTCTCCTGAAACGTATCCAACTTTGTCCCCCACCCACCCTAATGAGTGACGTGTCTCACCAGTGATGGATTTGACACTGGCAACCATCACCCACTTTCTCTCTTTCTTTCTTTCTCATTTTTTGTTTTTATTGTTTTTTTTTCAAATGAAAGAGAGAAGGGGTGTTTAGAATTAGACAAAGAGAAGGGGTGGTTAGGGCATTTCTCGCCGGCGTCGGTTCCTTCAATTATACATCATAGAGGGCTTCCCATTTTTGTTGCTTAGTTCAGATCCAACCATCTATTTTTTGATTAGCTATTCCATCTACTCTTTCTCTCTCCTTCAACGTATAACACCCTAAATTGTTACTAAAATTAATGCTTTTGGGTAGAAATTAAGAATAACATAAGGCATAGTTTTGATACATGCTCTGATTGACTCAATGACTTTGGAATGTGTTGGTTTTGGGTGTTCATTCCCCAATGTAATGGAAGTTGAAAAATGCATATGAATGGGGGGTAATTAATATTCTGAAAATGCACATGAACATGAAGTGTTCGTAGAAATTTCAGAGAGCTTCTATTAATAAATTTTTTCTTACATCTTTGAACCTTTCCAATCTGTGTTAAATAATTCCAGTTTGTTGTTCCTGAAACAACTTGGGAGCTTATATTTGGCCATCACCCCTTCTTTTCCTTCCTTTGAAAAAATAAAAATAAAAAAATTGATAGTCACTCATGACTTCATGAGATGTCACTGGGCTCCTAGTTAGAAAAGACAAGAATGGTTCTCTGCATGGCAGTTCTCTCTTTTTGGCTGTGATTTTTTTATTTTTTTATTTGATAATCATGATGGGAGCATGTCGTCGGTGTCAGTATTCGCTGGAGAGATATGCAGTTCATCGGAGGGGGGAAGGGGAATGGTAGACAAACTATGCTAGGACCGGGAAGAGAAGTTCAATTCCTCTTGGTTTTTTAACCTCTTTAACGGATCAGAGACCTTCAGAAGTCACGTGAGAAGCACGTATTATTATACACACGTCGTTTTAGAAATATGCCACATCATTAGGTGTAAGGCTACAAACGAGCCAAGCCGAGTGGAACTGAGCTTTGGATTGCTTGGCTTGGTTCAATAAAAAGTTTGTTCATTAGTAAACGAGCCGAATTTTTTAACAATCCTAAATTTCAAGCTTAAGCTCGGCTCGTTAGAAAATATTCAAGCTCGAGCTTTGGCTCGTTTAATATTTTTTTTAATTATTATTTTTTTCTTTTGGGATAAGCGGTTTCAAATCACCATCCCTAACATAAACCAATAAATCAACAATAAGAAACATCATCTAAGCATGAACCATAAAGAACCCAAAATCAAAACTCCATAAGGCCATAACTGTTTTCAATATTATTAAATAAAAAGTTGCAATAAACTTAAAAAACTAAAATTATTAGTTGGAGACTTAGAGGCTTGGAGCACATTATAACATTCATATATGCTTTAAAAATAATTATCATACCATCATACTTCCATTGGATTCCGCAAAAGAAGTATCTCTTTCACGCCAAAACTCTATTAAGATAAGTAAAAGCATCAAACATCTACTACTAGCTTACTAATGAATGTGTATCTCTTTTACACCAAAATGTACAGTGAGACAATTATGCCTCCACTCATGAACCCTTAAATGAGCCTACTAACGAGCTTCTTGTCGAGCCCCTAAACAAGCTTCTCATAAAGCTCTTAACGAGCTTGTTCACGAGCCTAAACGGGCCGAGCTTTGGTATGCTCAAGCTTGGCTTGTTTAAGAAACAAACTTAAAATTTAAGCTTGAGTTTGGCTTGTTTATTAATTGATTGAGTTCAGGCCGAGCCCTTAACAAGCTTTCTTGCAAACTGTTAATGAGCGGCTCAGCTCATTTGCAACCCTAATTGGGTGGGAGGAGCTCCTCCATCTTAGGGTGGAGGCAAGTATTGTCCAACCAGATGGGAATCACAAAAAAAACAAAATATCATCTCTTTCTTTTCCCTTCTCACTCCTCTTCTCCTTCCATTTCTCTCCTTATAGTAGAAGTAACTGGTATTTTGGGGAAACCCATAAGAATCCACCATAGAAAAAGGTGCCCTTTTCAATCCTTTTTCTTCTTTTAGTTCTCTTTTTCTTTGTTCTTCTTCTTCTAATCCACCGTGGAAAAAGGTATGTTTCTCCGTCAAGCTCTCTTTTGATTTTGCTCTAGATTCTTGTCCTCCTCCTTTTTCTTATTCTTCTGTCTCTCTCTTTTTCTTTTTTCTTTTTTTTCTTTTTTTTTAGAAATACCCAAATCACGAGCCCTAATATTTATGAGAAATACCCAAATTTTTTTTTGGTTGGCTTGAAGGGTCCGTGGTTGGGAGAGTTGTGAATAGGGGAGAGTGGTTGGTGGAGAGAAGAAATACCCAAATTATGAGCCCTAAAACCATGACTACAGATGATGTGAACTAAACAATGTCAGAAGAATAACCAAGGCAGAGCCTAATGTTAGACAAAACAGCTTACAAACTTGAAATAGTTCATATATGAATTTGTCTGAACATGAACTTAACAGATGGAATTGGTTCTGAACCAGATTCCAGGTTTTTCAAACCGCCCTGAATGCAACACGTAAGTTAGTTCTTTGATATTTATTAAACTGATAATAGTGGATACTACACTTGATGTTAGCCAATAGGCCTAAAAAAGTGCAAGTCAATTCTTTAGTTTAGCGTTAAGATGGAATTGAATCAACCTAGGTCACTTTTGTCAAACTTGGATTAGAACAAAAGCGATTGTCTGACCCTAGGGAAAAACTGAACTGATTATAAAAATAGGATTAAAGCACATATTAGTGTTTAAATTGACAAAATATATTTCAATAAAGCAAACTAATGAAATTTTTTTTTATTTCCTCCGTCCCACAAAGATAGGCCATTTTTATAACTTTTTTTGTCCCAGAATATTTGTCCATTTTGAAAATTCGAATCATAATTTTTTTGAGCTTCCTATTCTACCCCTTATTATTTCAACAATTGCCTTTAACCCAAAAACTCATAAAAAGTAGGAGAGGGGTATTTTTGGAAAAATAAAGTTTAAACAAATGACATATCAATGAAATGATGGTTTTTCTTAATATGCATGTTTTGTCAAACATGAGCTATCTTTGTGAGACAAAAGGAGTATAACAAATCAATAACTTGTGTCTCAAGTAGAATTAATCAATTAAATTTCCACCATTTTACTATTAACTTTTTCCTTCCTTTTTTTTTAATTAAAAAAATGGTTTTTAAATGGATATAATTAACCAATAAAAGTGATGGAATACATACACACACACACACACACATATATATATATAGTTATGTTCCCATTAACACGTGTTGATATAAGTTATATCAATACCATGCTTTGGAGGTTGCATCTTATGTATCGGCCCATTGTACCCTATAACCCACTAATGCACAATGTATAACCCCCAATGCAAGTGTTGATATAAGTTATATCAGCACGTGCTTACCTGATTATCAACTTATATGTGTGTATATATACATATATACACACGGTTATGTTCTTATCAGCATGTGTTGATATAAGTTATATCAGCACTATGCATTAGGGGTTGTACCCCTCGCATTGGTCCAATATAAGTTATATCAACACCCGGATTGAGAGTTGTACCTTGTGCATTAGTGGGATATGATGTATATTGGACTAATGCGAGGGGTACAACCCCTAATGCATGATGCTAATATAACTTATATCAATACGTGCTGATAGGAACATAATCGTATATATATAAAGTGTGGTTCGATTTTTGGTTCAGTTCGGTTTTGTAATCTCCTTTAACAAAAAACTGAATTGACTTCTTTGATTTTGGAGATTTTTTAACCAAAATTGAACATAATTCAAAACTGAAACAAATCAATCCAAATTTGCCATATTGATTTAATTATTAGGTTGAATTGACCCAAGTTGCATCCCTAACAGTGACAAAATATTATTAAGTTAACATATGCATATTTATAAAAAAAGAAAAAAAAGAAGAAAAGAATATATGTATTATAATAGATTAATGGAAAAATTACACTGACCTCCCTGAGGTTTGATAAAATGACATTGACCTCCCTTGACATTTAAAAAATGACATTGACCTCTCTTGAGATTTAATAAATTTAATACTTACCTCCTCTTCATCCATTGAACGTTAGTTTGACTAATAGAAAGGAATGATGTCATGCATAAAACCCACAAAAATGCCAATATGACTTCTCGTGGCTATTACGATATTTGGGTCGAAATTTCAGTGGAAGTAAGGCATAGGATACTCTTAAATGTTAATTATAAAATAATAATAATAATGTTAATGTCACCATGAGATCGCACCCACTGTCCTCCCTCTCTAGGAATGGCAATGGGGTGGGTCGGGGGTGGGTCGACCATATACCATCCCCGAATTGCTCAATGAAACCCTATGTCCAAACCCACCCCTAAACCCGACGGGGCGAAGAACTTCCTAACCATCCCCGACCCTATGGTTTCCTTAGAAAACCATCTCCGCCCCGCCCCGCCTAGCCCAAAAGATTGTCATTCATCACTACAAAGCCTGCACTTTTTCCGGCAGCAAGCTACCACTACAACCAGAAAATCAATGGACAAAGACCCCAAAAACTTAGAAAAAAATATATAAATAAAAGACCAATAGTGTTGCCACTTAGATTCGTGGCTAGTATCATCTCCGTTTTAACCATCCAAAGCAAATAATTTTTTTTTGAAAATAAAAATCCATAGCCAAATTGGAATAAATCTCAGGAAACAATAACTAAAAACCCAAAAAAAATGGCAAAAAAAAAAAAAAAAAGAAACGAAAAGAAAGAGGAAAGGAGGAGCAGCAGTCCTCGCCGTTGAGTTCAGATCGGAAAAAATGGGGTATAAATGGAATCAACTCATCCCCTATTCTCCTGCCATTTTGCAAAGCCAAACAACAAACCAAAAAAAGCAAAAGAAAAATTACTTCCCTTTCTCCAGCCCCTGCCAATGCTGCCATTCTACGAGGTGCCGAGGTCTGTGAGGGACTGCCGGACTACGAGGGATTGCCGGACTGCCGTCTGCGTGAGAGAGGTCTCTTGTGCCGCCGTGAGGGTAACCGCTGGCAGTGGGGGAAGTCTCCATTTTCGTGACTGAGGGTGAGGTGGAGCGGGGAACCGGTGGCTTATGACGCGTCAGTGACTGAAGGTGAGGTGGAGTGGGAGGCAAAGACTGGTTGAGGGTTTGAGGGAGCGACTGCGGGAGGAAGGGAGGGAGGGAGGGAGGGAGGAAGAGGGATCTGTAGGGATGTGTGGCGGCTAGGGTTTATTTTGGGGGAAAGTTAGATTATATTTATACCATGGGTCAAATAGTAAAAGAACAGTCGGGGCGGGGCGGGGCGGGTCTACAGTTCGGGATTTGTAAATACCATAACCGAACCGAACCCGATGGATTTTTTAAAAAAATACCCATACCCGAACCGAAAACTAAAAAAATCCAAAAAAACCCGCCCCTATGAGGGCGGGGCGGGGCAGGGCACTGGTGGGGCGGGTTGAAATTGCCATCTCTATCCCTCTCATCAAATGTCACCATGAGATCTTATCCAGACCGTCCACGTTCACCTCCTCCGTCCCTCTTTTGGGTGCGAGTAATAACACGCAAGATCTTCCTTATTTCCCAAGCAAAGCAAACATTGTTGGCATTTCGGCATTTCGCAGTTAACCCTCGACCGCCGCCCCGCCAACGGAGCCAAGGTTTTCATCGGTAACTCTCTCTCTCTCACTCTCTCCATACATATATATATATAGTGTGTGTGTGTGTGTGTGTATGCATCTCAGGGTCTCCTAAGTGTTTAGGTTATTTTTTGATTTAGAACAAATTGTTGGTTTGGGTGCTATTGTCTTCATAATATTTGCATATATTTGATGATGTTATGATTCTATAGGTTCATCTCTTTCTGGGTTCCTTACAAAATCCGGGGACTTGTTGATTCCATCATTCCTAACCAAAAATCAATATGGTGGTTTTATTTTATTTTTTCTTTCTCGAGTGAGCATTGAGATTGATTGCTGTTGATGAGTTTCACCTGTACCCATAATCAGTTGTGCATTTTACATTGAATATTTTTGTCAGTTTAGTCCTATCCGAACTTGTTCAGAAAGGAAAAAATTGGTTGAAGTTGTGGGCTTTGCTTGTTGTGGATGCTTGAACTCCTTCTTTTGCTTGCAAAAAAAAAAAAAAAAAGGGGTGAAATTATGGTTTTTGCCTTTTACCCGTGGTTTCTTGCTTAGGTCAGTATGTAGCTGTGGTGTCAATTTGCCTGTTTATCTTCTGATATTTTTTGGACCTTGAAAACTTGTGAGGTTAACTGTTTTTAGTATCTGATTTGGAACAGTTGTGTGGGAGACATGTTTTCAATTTGATGAACCAGAAGGCTTTTGTCATGTTTTACAGTTAGAATTTGATTTAGATTGCCCTCTCTTTCTCTCTCTCTCTCTGTTTCTTTCTCTCTCCTCTTTTTCTTGTACTTCAGTACTTGTATGATCTGTTTAAAATTTGAAACCCATAATGAAATAGATTGTAGATGGAAAATGGATAAAAATCAGGTGGGCTTACATTCATCACTTTTGATAAATCATTATTTTTTTGGTTTATGCAAACACGACTGTATGATTCAAAGATGGAAGGAATCTGTTTGGTTCTTATTTCTTGATATTCATCTAGAGCATGCCTTTAGTTATAATATGGGTTTAGAAGGTTTAAAAGGGGAGCACAAAAGGAAAAAAAAGATATCTCTATTTGTTGCATGGACTGATGGACATCACTCTAGGATTCCGTAGCTTAGGAAGGGCCAACTCAAGTGCTCGAGTGTATCATAAAGGTCTCGATTGTGTTGGTTATATGAGACGGCTTACAAAAATATATGATAATGCTTTCTTGGTTGTTTTGAAGGACTAAACAAAAACAAAAGATGCTTTTACACAACTTAATTTATTAGAATTGTTTCATTCCAAATTTCGTTCTTGTTTCCTCATGGTATCTTGGCAATCAATTGGAGCAAGCGGTTATTATGAAACTTTCTAAATTACGGACTAGATGGCCAATGCTAGAAACAAACAAGTGAAGCACATTTGGTACCAAGATGGGCTGTCCTAACTCCCAAGGAAACTACATTAGGTAACAAAACCATATCCTGTGTAATGTGGTTAGCTACACATCTTTTTGGCCATTCTCCTTTATCTCTGGCTTTCATTGCATGATCTAAGATGTCTCTCTCATGGCATTTACATTCTCACGAACTTTCATTTCAATTTCCTTCATTTTTGTCATCTTGTTTATCCAATGCATCACAAGTATTAGAGACCAGGGTTCAAAGTCTTGTTTGCCTCGGACGAGATCTCGCCGAGACAAACTGGAATCACCCCTCTCCGATACGAGAACTATGGACGTTACAAATATATATAGGATAGTCTCATTTTCGGCCGAGAATGACGGGATCTCGAACGAGACGAGATGAGATTGACGAGAAATCGAAGTCTCGGTTCGATTCGAACAATTTCTCGCCCAACTCTTACGAGACGTGATGTTTGCCTATACAACCTACCTCGACAGTTGATTCTAGCTCAAGCTTCCCTTCTTTTTCTCTTTTTTACAATTTGCACTTTGTTTGGTTCTTTGTTCTTAGTAGAATAGATCTGGTGGGTGTCATCACTTTGTCTCCTTCGTTCAAATCCAGATATGGTGGTCTCCGGTGGGCGGTAGAGCGACACAGACATCTCTGTCTTCTCAGGTGGGCGATAGCGGCGGCGACTGAGGCCGGCAGTAGCGGCAACAGCTCAGGTGCGTGGTAGAGGTGGCAACTCAGGTCGGCGGTTGAGACTCCATCGCGCTCTCTTCCCTTCTCCTTCGCACTCTCTTCTCTCTTGCAGCTTAGGTTGGCGGTCTAAGCATCACGTCTTGTATGATTTGGACGAGAAATCGTTTGAATCAAACTAAGACTTCGATTTCTCGTCAATCTCACCTCGTCTCGTCCGAGATCCCATCATTCTCGGCTAAGAATGAGACTATCCTATATATATTTGTAACGTTCATAGTTCTCGTATCGGAGAGGGGCGATTCCGGCTTGTCTTGGCGAGATCTCGTCCGAGACACATGAGACTTTGAACCTTGCCTGAACCCATCAAACAGACTTTGAGAATGCCACAAAAATCACTAAAAATCTTAGAATGTCAAGACAGATTCAAATATTTTCTGCCATTATGACCTTTGTTTAGTATGGTAGTTGATGTCAGTCATCCATATGTTCCTCCTAATCCGTGTTCTGTATAGTAGCTGTTATTGGCAGGCCAGAAGTCTGATGTCAGCAGGCTATATGGCTGACTTCAGCAGAAGCTTTGATTCGTTTTTTTTTCCTCAAAATATCAGGGCCCATTTGGATAAGCTTCTATTTCCTGTTTTTTATTTTAAAAAGTTAAAAAAAAAAAAAAAATTTATAGTGCAAAATTTTGATAGTTAAAGTAGCAATAAATTCTTTCTACCTCAACTCTTAAAAGTAACTACCAAAATCTTTCACACTCGAAACTTTCATTTTTTTTTCTTTTACATTAAAAGTAAATAAAGGAAGTAGAAGCTTATCCAAACGGGCCCTAAAGTATTCACCTTGCTTGTTTGTGCTCTGATACCACGCCACAATTGGAGAGGAAATTTGAATATTGCCACTTTGGAAGTGAAGAGTAGCTTGGACAAGTATAATAGAACTACTGGGTGAGCGCTGGATTCTTTCAAACCTAGCACTATTATTAGAGGAGTATTTCTAGTGAAATGTCCAAACTCCTCTTAAAAACATTGTGATTGATATCCTGTTATTTCATGCATCTTAGCATCCTCACTTCAGCTCATTTTACGGATTAATGGATATGTTGTGTTATGTGTGCACAAACATTCTTTAGGATATAGGATGGTTGTCCGTCGTCCCAAGAAACCACATCCAGTTCAGGCTTTAGTTCCTTCTCCGTCCACTAGTGCAGCTTCCAGCTCTATGTATGGTAGTCACTTTAGTCCTGCTAATTATTTTTCACCGTGAGGGGTCATATGTTAATATCCCCTCCCCAAAAATATTAAAAAAAAAAAAGGTTTGCATGCATCCTTTCCAGTCCTCCGAAGATCTTGTAAATCTAGTGAGTTAAGTTGTTTCTAAGCAGAAGAAGAATGAGTTTTGGGTTTTCATGAAGAAGCAGTGCCTTTTGAGGATATCTGCAGACCTGATATCTTTGTTCGGTTAACATGCATTCAAAAGATTAGTATATCGTTGCTGATTATATTTTATTACAATTATTGATCCCTTAATTTGTTTGACTAGTTTGATCTGAGTAGAAATTGGGAGAGGTGCCTTTTATTTTATTTTATATATACATATATATTATAATTTACTTGGAAGAATACTGATATATATTACGATGATCAAAAGATATGGTTCTCCATGAGCATTTTTCTTTAAATTGTGTTCTTTGTGTTATCCTTATGTAACTTCTTCTTTATTGTTGAAAATAGGTGTTCTTTTAACCCAGGAACACAATGAGATTGGAGAAATGCTGGTTCTGTTCTTCTACTGTATATCCTGGGCACGGTATTCAGTTTGTTCGAAATGATGCAAAGGTAGACTTGTTTAACACCGTCTTTTTCCCCATCCTTTACTGCTGTTTGTCATTAATCATTATATGTGCTGGTGTGGGATCATTTAGATGTTGTAGAATTTAAACTTTCTCAACAAGGGATGCATTGTTCAGGTGGGATCAGTTTGAGACCAGAGTTAAATTGAAACAAGGGTCTCAAGCATTAACCTAATTGTTGTCCCAAGTACTGTCACACCTTTACTCTGAATCATATATTCTACCCAAGTCAGGTGTTTAATTTCAGGCTAGGTTGGTTCAGGTTACATTCAGTCTAAGCAATGTCAGGGTTACATGGTTATATAAGTGGTCTAAAAAATCTGATTTGTTATACTTTAGAACATATATAGCATATATGAATACATAGGTCCATGAGGAAATTGGAATGTAATTATTATTATTAATTTTTTTTAAAGAAGACTATTCAAACTGGCCTAAGATCAGGGTTTCTGACCTAATGTCAGTTCAGGTCAGGCCAGTAAGGCCTTTGATTTGACAAAGTGAAGTTGCAATAACGTTGTCAACGATACAATTATATAGTTTCTGTTTGACTTTAAAATTTGTGATGTTTCATGTAAGGTTAAGCACTAATGGATAAGATTCCAGTTAGTGTTATTTTTGGAATATGGCTGGACTGAGCATTATATCGCTATATCATCTATTGTATAAACTCAATATGGGGAATGCATTATTAATTGGACATTGTCATCTTGTATTGGCCATGGCTCAAGCTCCTGACAATTAACCCCTTTGCAGATATTTCGATTTTGTAGATCCAAATGCCACAAGAACTTCAAGATGAAGAGGAACCCTCGCAAAGTAAAATGGACAAAGGCCTATAGGCGGTTACATGGAAAAGACATGACGCAGGTAATTAAACTTCCTTTGACATTTCTGATAATCCTCACCAATGCATCATTCTGAATATTGCGGCCAAGAAAATTTTTGGTGATTTTCATGTTCTCTTTCTATTGCTCTTTGTCTTCTCCCTCTTTAAGGACTCAACCTTTGAGTTCGAGAGGAAGCGAAATAGGCCAGAGAGATATGACAGGAATCTCGCAGAGAACACCCTGAAGGCCATTAAGAAGATTGATAAAGTCAGAGTTGATAGGGAGGCCAGACACCATGCATCAAGGTTCTTTAACTTCTTGATTTTTATTTGGAGTAGATAGCAATAGAAGCTGTTTTCTTTTTCCTAACTTCTATTAATGTTGGTTTTTGGGCAGGATGAAGGGCAAGAAAGCCAAGGAGCACAGGGAGGCAGAAAAGGAGTTAGTACAGAGTATCCACATGGTCAAAGCTCCTGCTGTGCTCCAACACGAGCCATCTCTCACTTTACCGAAGATCAAAGTCAAGGTATCCCAACAGCAATCGGAGGAAACTCGTGCAATGGAAGAGTGATTTTTGTTACTAGCCGATTCTATTGCACTCATGTTCGGTCTTCCGTGTTTGATCCCAAAATTCCAACTAGTAGGAACTGGCTGGAACTGTGTTACTTTTGGAGCAAAAACTTTAGTCCTATTTTCTTTTCATTTGGTTCCTGTGATAGCTAATGTTTCGCTTTCAGTTTGTGGAGACAATGGGAGTTAGAACTATATATGGTTATGACTTTGTATGTCATAGAGGAGTTTTTGAATTATGCTTGGTGTACTATGTTTTAACAGTATAAAGCTTTCCCAACTTTTCCTTTTTGGCATTGTCTTGAATTGTTTGGTGGTTGTCATTTCTTGAGTGAGATGCTCCTTGATAATGAGAAGGAAAATCAACCGAAGGATTGAAGTGGATAAGTGAGGAAAAATCCTTTAACCATTCTGCCCTTTTATTTTGTTTTGTTTTGCTAATGAGCAATCATTTTGTTTCGTAAAACAAGAAGAGGCCACAGATATTTTCTCCCCCACAAGCTCGTCCAAAGCAAGACGATATAACTATTCTGTTATCTCCCGCCACGTGTCCTTATTTTAAGCACTCTCTCTCTCCTCTTCCTGATCGATTGAAACAGCGGTTTACCATACAAAAAAATTAGCGCGAAACAAAGAAAACACCGAAAACAAAAACAGCGTAAATCAAAAACACTTTCAAATGGTTTCCGTCACACCCCCTCTCGCCTTCCACGACCGTCTTCTCCTCCACAAAAGCCCTAACCCTAGATTCTTCCACACCCGTACCAGACCGAACCCTTGCAGTTTCTTCACAATCCGATCGTCTTCGAGCTTGCAAGAGATCGAGAAACCGCAGGGGTCGTCGGAAGAGAGGGAGTTGAGCTCGGAGCTGTACGCTTCGACGCCTTTCCCTCCGATACGTGCGGCGAAGAGGGTGGTCTTGGTGAGGCACGGGCAGAGCACGTGGAATGAGGAAGGTAGGATCCAAGGTAGCTCTAATTTCTCGGTTCTTACTCAGAAAGGTGAAGCTCAGGCCGAGACTTCGCGTCAGATGCTCTTCGATGATTCATTCGATATCTGTTTCACCAGGTTCGTTTTGTTTGGTTTTAGATTGTTCTGGAAGTACTTATATTGCTTTTTGAAAACAGAATTTGTTTCGCTTTTGGGTCAAACAAGCAAGGGAAGTGCTTTTAAGATGCTAACTTAAGCGTAAATTTTGTTTCTTTGAATTTGATTTTGGAACCTTATCTCAGAAATTCGAAAAGTGGCTTAAATTGATGATACATTAATTTAAAAGATGACTTTGATTTAAAAGGTTAGATGTCCTTGATTTACTTCACCTGATTTGATATATTAATTTAAATTTAGCTTCGTAAAATTTTATTTTGGAACTGTTGTTTGAACTCTGAAGAAGTTGTTTGAAACTATACGTAACTACCTTTTAGAGACTTTGAATTATGGATTGGATTACTAAACTGTGAAAAAGTGTATATAAAGTGCGCTTGAAGAAATCAATGAAGAACAATAGCAATAACTGAAATCAACTGAAGAAGAGAAAGAAACACAAACTATGAGCGCAATGACTTACATGCTGTGGCCTGTGGCATCAGTTCACCCAACAATGTTACCATACTGGCTTTGATTTGATGCATTTCGTCAATCTTGGGACTAATGCGTATTGGTTTAGGTTCTTAACATGTAAGATCATAGTAGTATCCACATCTCATATTCTAGTCATGGAGAGGGTTGCCTAGGACTCTAGGAGAGGGCTACTTGGAGCAGAGTGTGAGATGCTGTATAGAAGACTACCTAGGAGAGGGCTATCTCGAGTAGACTGGGATACCTGTAGCAAAGTCAAAGCAATTTTAAGAAGGGAAAAGGCCTACCTGTTGCAAGAAAGCTGCACAGAGTGAGATCCAGCAACTATGTTTATTGTGGAAGCTTGGTGATCCATTATGATCCTAGAGGATATGGAACTCTGATTTGATGCTTTCATTAGACCACGGGCTTTGGGTGGGTAAAAGTTTTTAACATTCTAATGGATGAAGAAGAAATTAATAAAATAGGAGCTTTCTTGCTTCTCTTTTCTTATTTATTATTTATTATTATCTTTCTTTTGGTAAAAAAGGAAAGTAACTAGCAACAAACTAAGCACAGAAAGGAAACACATCTGCTATCAAGGAGCAGCATATTTCTAAGCCCTATAGGGGGGGGGGGGGTGTTCAAAAATAATAAGGTTCTCATTGCCAGTAGCACCCGTTTTGCTAAAAGGTCAGCACAACCATTGCCTTCTCTGTATGTATGAATTACTGCACTCATCCAGTTCCTGCTTAGGAGATTCCTGCAGTCTTTGACAATATCACCAAGGGGGTGAATTCATCTGTGCCATTCTTTAAAAAGGTAGTTTCTATGTCAGCATTAACTTCTAAAACAATGTTCCTGATTCCTCGCTCCCATGCTAGCAGAAGACCTTGCCTTGCTCCATGAAGTTCAGCAGCTATGCTATCACAGCTTCCCACATAGCAAGCAAAGCCACCACCCAATTACCTTGGCCATCTCTTATGATCCCCCCTGCCCCTTGGTTGCTTTCATCAGAATTTGAACCTCCATTGGTGTTTATTTTGAATCCCCCTTATGGGGAGGCACCCATCCCACCAAAATCTTCTTTTTCAGCTCTCTAGAATCAATTTGAACAATATCCTGTATTAAGTCTTCCATACATCTGTTAATATTTTCCCATACGACATGCAGAGGCAATTGGGATTTGCCAAAAAATCTATTGTTCCGTTGCAGCCATAAGTGCCAGCAAACAGCAACAAACATGAAATTCCAAGGGCAAACGCTTTGAAAGTTGTTACTGAAATTACTAATGTTAATCACCACCCAATCATCGATGTGAAATTCATCTCAAGGAAATGAGGAGCAGGAGATGGAGGAAGAACTATATAACAGATAATAGCAGCATGTTCACAGTCCACAAAGAATGAGTTGAGCAGATTCGCCAGTGCAACTACAGGCACTACACTTGCTAGTCTCACTGATACATCAAGCAGAGTCACCCAAAGCTCCTGAACCCCTTTTCATCTCAACCTCTCTCTCTCTCTCTCTCTCTCTCTCTCTCTCTCACACACACACACACACACACACACACACATCTACAATCTACTCTGCTCTTTCTTACCTATGACCAAAGTACACCAAGACCTATTCTTTAATGAGAATAAGCTTCAGTCCTTGAACCAAATAATCTATTCTATTCTCATGGCTTAAAATACAAGACAAACCCATACAAATGAGTTTTCTAAATTACCTCTGGGTGGTGTATGAAAAGTATAACAAAACTAATTGCAGTTGAGTGAAGAAATATTAGTCATGAATTTGATCTAACATCATAACCTGCTTTCTATTTCCTAGCTGGGATTTCTACGGAAAATGTTGTTTTCTTTTTTTGGTACGGATACTTGAATCCTCAAGGGCCTTATTTGACTGCAGTGTGGCTTAATAATTTTTCTTTTTCTTACCATCACTTAACTGAGGTTGTTTTTTTATTCCAGCCCCCTGATCAGATCCAAGAGAACAGCTGAAATCATATGGGGTGCTCGCAAGGAGGATATGATTATGGAATCTGACTTGAGGGAAATTGATCTTTATTCATTTCAAGTTAGTTTGGTTTCTTAATTTGTAAATTTGACATTTGCTGAATATGCTTTAATGAGATTTGCGCAAGAGGTAGATTTAATATCCCGAAGGGATGGTGCTTTTATGATTTCTGACTCCGTTGATTGACTCTAGGGCCTCTTAAAGCATGAGGGAAAAGCGAAGTTTGGTGCGGCTTATCGTCAATGGCAAATAGATGCTGCAAATTTTATTATTGATGGTCATTATCCAGTAAGGGAGTTATGGGCACGCGCTAGAAGCTGCTGGACTAAAATCCTAGCCCATGAAAGCAGGTCGGTTCTTGTGGTTGCTCACAATGCTGTTAATCAGGCTCTCGTTGCAACAGCAATTGGTACTATTTTGGATTCTTTATTTTGATTTGATGCTGAAATATATGAACTGTCATTTTGAGTGTAGTTTATCTTCTTTTTCCTTCCCAACAATTAGGTTTAGGAACAGAGTATTTCAGGATTTTACTTCAGAGCAATTGTGGCGTAACTGTGCTGGATTTTAGCCCCCGACCTGAGGGTGGGTCTCCATATATTTGCCTTAATCGTTTAAATCAGGTATGGTTCCTTTTAAGGAGACTCTGATGCTCAAGCAGTGTAAATAGCGATAAATATTAGATTGATATTATATTCACTCCCAAAGTCTTGAATACCTTGGGTTGACACTGGTGGATCTTTGTAGCTGATCTTCCCAACTGGCTGGATTGTGATGAAACCATGATCTCTTGTAATTAATTAGCTGTAGGGGGATTTATCCTCTAAGATTTCCTTATAATCTCCCGAATTTACTGATCTTATCAATTAATTAATCCTTAATTGGAAAGTCACTTCTCCATCCGGTCGTTCTAATTCTTCTTATGGCTCTAGCTGTCTAGCATACATATCTTTGATTACATCAATATATCTAATGGGTACTTTATTTTTTAATACCCACGACATTACCTCTGTAGGACTGTATCATATGCTTTTTCTTAGTCAAAAACACTCTTTGAAAGTCTTTTTTATTTTCTCTAAATTTTTCTATCAATCGACTAAGTGAAAAACTAGCTTCCCGTATTTTTTCTTCCTGGCATAAAAATAAACTATTTTTTTGATACCATCGTTTCATGTGTTAGTCTTTGCTTAATTACTCTCTTCCAAAGCGTAGTTGTATGATTCATGAACTTGATACCATGATAGTTGATGTGGCTTTGAATATTAGTTCTCCACCACCCTCCCCCACCCGTGGAAAAAAAAAATAAAAAAAGAAAAAAAATTGTGATAATTCATAATTGGTATATTTGGATAAGGCTTTATTAAGTTGTTGAGCTTAAATTTCTCGTGTATCAATTAAATCTTGATCCTTAAGCCCTTCCGTGCCTACATTATTATTATTATTTTTTTAAATTAACATCACACAATAATCTGGTTCATTGAGATTATTTATTCAAAAAGAGGTGAGAATAAGGGTATTCTACATTGAGGCGCTTTGGATTCATTTTTGCTTCCATGAAATTTACTCATCTAATGTGTACATGCTTGACATTGTAAAGACTAAAGACACATTATATTGATCTTCTATCACGTGTTAATGAAGAGCTGGTTGCTATTTTGAATATTGACACTTTATTATGCACCTAGACAGACATCCCTACTATTTTATTTTATTTTTTCTAATAAAGTTGTCAACTCACCTGAGGTTTTGTCAAATACACCTAATTTTATTCTATCCGGGTTGATTTATAAAATATTTTTCAGTTTAACCATACTGAGTTGATTGAGCCATGTATTGGCCAGACCTGCTATTGGATGGTCTTGAGTGGGTAGAGGTAGACTTAGTTGAACCAAATCTTCTCTCTGTCAAATTTTAGTTGCAATTGATTTTCCATGTTGAATTATCAGTGCTTAAGTATTTGAGAATTTCATTAATCTTTGATTTGCTTCTAAATCTATAGAGGATTAATAATTTGTCTTTCGCAATTTCATCAAAATAAAAAAATAAAAAAATTGTCTTTCACAAGCTTTAGTAGTCTATAGTCAAGTATCTGGTTTAGTAATCTATAGTCAAGTTTCTTACCTTTAGTGGAAAATAAATTTATATTAGTTGAAAAGCTTGATACTTATGAAGTATTCATGCAACAAGTTCAACATGGTTCATCTAATGAAGCGACACTCAAAGGGACAGAATGATATCTCACCTAAACCGTGGGGACTAGAATAAATTACATAGCATGTAGTGTGGAAAACTGGCAACTAATATCTCAGAATGTTAAGAGGTGTTCAGAATCCACCTCTGATCCAATGAGTGTGTATCTAATCATACAATTGGATGATATATGTTATTTTTTCGATGACTAACTCTAGTATATACTTTCCTAAGGAGTTGTTCTTGCAGAAACATAGTAAATGAGTTGTCTCAGGGATGCTTCATCTTATAAATCACAAGTGGGGTCTAGAGATAAGTTGAACTTTGTGAACGCACAGACCATAGTCCTTTCTTTGTCGTTATGAATGGCATTTTTCTTTTTAAGTTGCTTATGTGGCTTCACAAATTTCCTTCTTATGTAGATTGTGTAAAATTTTTTGCTGTCATTTATATGGTATTGAACGAATGATGCAGACCCCAAGTTCTCCTGTTGCTGCTGGAAGTTCTGGAGGCAGAAAAGCCTGTAAACGGATCATACTTGTTTGTCACGGATTCTCACAGAGCAATACAGAGGTATGATAGCAACGACTTAAATCTGGCGATTTACATTTTGCTTATTATTCATTTGTCATCTTTGTCACTCATTTGATCAGATGTAATTGGTGGTTGGATTTTTCAAGTGAAACTAACGAAAGTATTTTTATATGTTTCTTTTATGTCACTCTGCAAGTGGTGAAAATTGTGACCTATTTGTTCTGGTTTATTCTGAGAGATATCTGAATATTCAATTATGGGAATGGAAAAGATGCTGTAGTTTTCTCCATTGAGATGCAATGATTTGGGATCAGAGAGGGTAGTGGGAGCCCCTTATCCCATTCCTTTTGAATCAAGCAAAGGTTAATACTGCAAGGTTACTACAGTAAATATGCCAAGAAAATTTAGTTAATCCTTACTACAGTAAATATGCTAAGAAAATTTAGTTAATCCCTAACACCTATGCTCATATGATATGTATGGAATATAAAATGTGGTAACGATAATAGTTTATACACTGGGTTGTAACTTCCAAAGGTTGCTTTTGAGGGAATTGTTGCAATTTGAGGATGGGAAATATCAAGAGAAGTTTTTATAGCAAGGAATATTTTGTTGCATTAGGTGATTGAGGAAACATATGAATTGCTGTCACATTTTCTAAGCAAATTTAGTGCTTTAAAAAATTGAAAACATTATTATACCCAAGCTCCAAATATTACAAAATGAATTATGTGGAATTAGTAGATGGGCTTAAACTAGCTCGTTGATGGACATGTACGATATATAGAGTAACAAAATAATTGATGAATGCATGTTGTTTTTATTCTATGAGGTCAAGTTGTTTCTGTACTGGCTTCTCATTTCTAATTTTTTTGGGAATCTGTAATTTAACTTTAAAACTTCCATATTTTTAGTATGACTATTAATTATGTTCATGAGCCAGTAAACATGTCTGTTGGAGCTGAACTACTAGACATTCTTTTGTTAAGTGCATCCATTTTGGGTTTTATAATATGCTTTTTGTAATCTCAGTGCTTTATACTATCACCCTTAATGTTCAACAGGCTAGTTTTCCTAGTTTCTGGGATCGACCAATGAACATGCTTGGGGTTATACAGGTAGAACATCTATATCATATACACACTGATAATTTAGTTACAAAGTTATATGATTTGACTTTCTTGGTGGATACATGACAGTCCCAGAAAACCGCAGAGCTACTTCTTGATTTGAATGTGAGCTCTATACTTAGCAGCCCCAAGAGTCCCTGTGTTGAGACAGCCATGGCTATCTCCAGAGTAAGCTCATACTCAATGATTTAGAGTCTGTGTATATGAATTCATGTTCTGTGTTGAGAGGAGTGAATGTTCCATTTTATAATGCTCTTCTTTTACTGACTGGGCAACTTGATTGTAGGTGCAAGAAGCTGCAGATTGTTTGGGTGCTGCCGACTGTGTGCCACGCTATGTGGAGACGAAGCAAATGCAGGACCTTGATGTTGAAAACATTTTTCGGCAATCAAATAAGGCAAGGGATCTAAATTGAAATTCCAGGATTTTCTTTATGCTTTGTTTCGTTGCTCAGGATAGAGTTCTATTTACTTGGATTGGGATTATTGTCATGGGATTCTATCAATTTTTTTTTAATAGCCTTTTCACAAAGTTTTTCTAAACAATTAATTGGGGCTTGAAAATGCCAATTTCTCTCCCCCCTTTTTTTTTTGACTTACCTTGACCTGGATTGAGCTGAAGTTGAAGATTGACTAACACTTATAAGAACCCTTCACGCCAAACAGGTAAGAGCACCTAGTCTCAAAAGCATCCAAACATGGCATCACCCCTTTTGTATGAACACAATTCTGCTCAAGACCTGTGTTTTGCCTCTTTTGTGCGTACCCTTTTCTCCTTCCAACATTCAACTGTTCTCTCTCTCTCTCTCTCTCTGTGTGAGTACGGAAGTTGTTGGAGGAGAATGAGATGGGCATCAATTGGGTTTTGCTTGAATAGTAAAGGAACGTTGCATTCGTGTTTTCTTCTCTCTTGATCCTCGTTTGATTTATACACGTTCATGATATGTTTAAACATTTTCCGGTTTTCTGAATATGGTTCCCATGTATGCATGTATGCATGTATGTATATGTAATGTATATTCTGAACCATTTATGAATGCACATTTCCACTGTTTCCTATTTTGGGTCCATGAGCCTAGCCAAAGAAGCTACTCTACTTCTTAAGTGTGCTGGAATGTCTCTTATTTTTCTCATTTCTTTCTTCCACAGGATGCAGCCGAGGTTCCATCTCTTCAGCCTGGTTGGTTAAACAAATATGAGGATGAAGTAATGACAGCATTATGGGATCAGTCTGGAAAGGCCTGGCAATCTCTGTTGGATGAACTATCCGAAGAATCCAAGCCAGAAAAAATTGCTGTAGTGGTTGGCCATCCTGCAGTTCACATTGCATTGATGGGGCACTGCCTAAACCTGACAAAAGAATGGATGGGATCATTTCATCTTGATGCAGGCAGCATCAGTGTCATTGACTTCCCTGATGGGGTTGCCGGAAGAGGTGTTATCCGGTGTATAAATTACACTGCCCATTTGGGGAGATGGTCAATACCGATTACGAGATCAGGGTTGGATGATGAAGAGTTTTGAGTGTGTAAATATGTATGGTTCTGAAATTAACTGGAAAATATATTTTTCGTGCCTTGTTGGGCTGTGATCAGGACACATATATGAAAAGAAATGTTCAATAGAAATGGAAATTGGTCGATTTCAAGTTGTGTTGCTAGTAGTTGCAGGATGGCTTTCTCGGAGTAGTTGAGAGGGAGCCATTACAGCTTGCAATAAGCGCTATTTTACGACTTTAAATGAAACTGAACAAAATTAAATAACCAAACTCATTAATTGAAAATGATGTTACACGATTCCAAACCAAATACATTCCATCCCAGGCCCCAACAAAGAACATCCAAAAAAAAAAAAAGAACCCCTAATTATCCTTAAGACAAGCTATCTCTACAAAATTCCCTCTAAGCCCCAGATTTCTCCTGCTGCGCATTTGTGTGGGCATTGAAAAAGACGATCCTCAGATGTCATTGCACAGATTATAGTGACGGATTAACACGGCGGTATAGATGGGCAACGTGGTGCCCGTGAGGCTCATCGGAAACGGAATTATGACAGCTACGAAGAAGGCCGTGGCTGTAGCCGCACAGAAGACTCCGAACTCAGCATAAGCAGAAAAGACTCGGTAACGATGGAATTTACCAGAGAGTGATGGTGGACGAATACAAGGAGCGTGGCCTTTAGCTGATAAAATAACAGGAAAATACAGGAGAGGTAAGAAACGGAAAAAATATAATTGGAATAACCAAGCAGTAGAAGCCATAGAAAAGGAGTCCAAGGAAAGTAATTCTCCCCCCCAAAAAAAAAAACTCACCTCAAACTCCCTCCAAGCGTCCACTTGCTCTCTCTCGCAAATCTCCTTCATCGGTGCCAAATTCCTATTGACCGGCCATGTTTCTCACCGAACCGGAGTCTTACTTTGCGGCCACGGCGTTCCTCTTAGGTGTCACAATTCCGTTTCCGACGAGCCTCAAGTGCACCACGTGGACCGTCTACGCCGTTGCCTTTATCGCCGTTGCATATAAAGGATCTTCTTTCTCAAAGCATGTGTCCGCAAGAATTGGGGTTACATAGTCGATAGAGAGGGACGGCGGCTGAGAGGAGAGAGGGATATAATTTTAGGGTTTAGCTGGAGACCCCTCTGAGAGCTTCTGGATGCCTCTCCTTTTATCGGGTCTGGCATTTAAAGCGATTATCCCTTTCTTTTCGTTTTTTATTTTTTTTATTTTTTTATAGAATATATGTTTAATCCTAATTCGATAATCACCTCTTTTTACATCAATAAATCTAAGACTATCTATTTAACAAATGACGCAAATGTTATATCATCGATTTTTATTTTTTAGTTTAATTATAATATTTATTTCTTTTATAAAAAAAATATTATTTTTCTAATGGATTAAGAGAAAACAAATTATCTTCTTTTTGTGAAAAACTAAAATAATATTAATAATAAATGGAAGAACGTTTACATCGAGGTATAATGACCTTATCAAAATAACTGAGTAAACACCAAATATCTTGAACAATATTTGGAATACTCCAATTATAGTGAATAGATCTACAAATGGTATTAATTACTAATTGAGAATCACTTTTAATCTTGATGCTTTTAGGAATAGTTGCAACTATATTATTTTTTAGGATAATACATTCTGTAACAAGGATTGAATCATTACCCAAATTGATAGACGATGCCATAGAAACTTTACCACAAGAATCTCTAATCACAAATTGTCTAGCTACTTTCTTCTGATTATGATTTCTCGAATCATCAAAGTTGAGACAAATTACCTTATTTGTTTTGCTTTAATTTTTAATTTAGTTATTACTCAAAATCTATATATTTCTTTGATTTTGGCTCTTAATATATGGAACTATGGAAGTTCCTCCATGGTGCTCACTAGTATTGGGCTATTGGCTATTGTTCAAAATCCATGGTTGTTTTATGTTTACTCAATTTCTTCATTAAGTTGATAATGCAAAATTATATTTTTTTAATGAAATTTTTTAAAAATATATAAAAAAAAAGAAAAGAAAAGAAAAAAAAAGCAAATTCTATTTCTTTTATTAGTTGAAACATCATTTTAAAACTTATCAAAGTACTACTCAAACTTAACTCGATAAAAGTAACCATTCAAGCTTGTTGAGTTGAGCTCAATCTTTACTTTTGAGCTCATTAATTTAATGAGCCGAATTTGAACAGTCTCCTTGTACCCAAAAATTTAAAAAATATTCCGTAAAAAATACAAAAAATAAAAGAGGAGAAAGAAGAAACCACAAGCTGGATGGGCCTGATTGTTTGACGTGGCGGCCCAGTCCAGCTACAACAACAGCCGGGCTCAGGAGGCAAATCCCAAAGAGAATCAGAGGTTGAAAGGTTTTACAGAGGTTTTAGGGTTTCGAACTTGGAAGACAGACAGAGAAGAGAGAAAATGGCAGCTTCAATTGCTGGAACATCCACACATGTGCGTACGATCTGGAGAACAGCATCAAGATTCTCAGTCTCATCTTCTTCAATTCGCTCAAATTTCGTGTTTCGTCGCCCTCGAGTCCCTCCTCCTCCCTCTCCTTCTTCAAGGTTACTTCCGATTTTCCTCATCATCTCTCTCTCTCTCTCTCTCTCTCTCTCTCTCTCTATATATATATATATATATATATATATGGGCATTGTTTTCCTCTGAACCAATCTTTACGCTTTTCTTCATTGGAAGGTTGCTGCGACGAGAATTGAGCTCTCTTCTTCCCGTTCACAGTGCGATTGCATCGGCTTGTCTTGTCACGAAGCTACCGAATGGAGTGAGCACGTCCGCCGAATGTATCTCTCTCTCTCTCTCTCACTCTTCTATTTTGTTTGCTTAATGGTTTCAATGCTGCAAATGATAGATCCTAGATTGAAAAAAAAATGAGCAAATGAAGATTAATGAAATTCTCATCTTAATTTTACCGTGATTGTTAGGTTGTTGATGTGCTATTTGGTTAATAGCTGGAAGTAATTTTCTTGCTATTGAGAGTAGAAGAAGCAAGGAAAGTACTTCCAAAATGCTAACCAAACAGTGCCTTTAATTTCTATTAATCGTGAACCATTTCTACTAGTCCTGTTAAATTTCTGATAAATCTTCGAGCTCTTGATAACTTGTTGTTAGATATCTTTCTTTTATGTTTTTTAAAGTCAATGTTCAATTAGAATTTTCTACTCCATGCGTGCCTGTTTAACTTGATGTGATCCGCACTAGAGTAGAAAGAAAATTTTAAGGAAAAAAAAAATGTCTGAGGAATATAGGTATTATTGTACTGAATGCATACGATTCCAGAGAAGTCAGCTTTTGAGTAATAACCTGTTGTTAGATTAGCAGTAAAGTTTTTAGAATGTTGTTAGAGAACCTAGGTTTGACTCCCATTTGCCCTTATTTGTGATGCTTTAGGCATTTTAACAAGCTCACCCCTTGGCTGGGTAGTCCAGGTTAGATAAGGACACTGCTTTTTTTTTCCAAATCATTTTCTTGGGCACCTTTGTTGCATACTTGCATGTTCTGAATTCACTCAAAAACACATGCAATTATTTTTAGGTCAAATAATAATATTAATAATATTTCAGGTGTTTTCCAAAAAATTAATTTTCTAAATGGGCTCTTAATGACGTGTTATTATGATAGGTTGAATGGAGTCAGTTCAGTTGATCTGTTGTTCTGAATGTTCTGAATGTAGGGAGCTTTTTTTTTCATCTAGACATTTACTTTCACACTCATATCTAGACTAGTAAGGACAATGAATGGCTAGGATTTGATAGACCAATTTATTATCAATTTTCAGCAATTAAAAGGTTAAATCAATTCAACACAAAATATTACCAATTAGAAATCAATAGTGCGAAAATAATATCCATCCAAAATTAATTAATTGATAAAATAATATCAATACATCATGGAATTAATCAACATATGAGTTTTTACAAATTACGAATCCAAAATCGAATACATTATGACAGGAACCTACAGGACCCCGATAATATACACTCAGACTCGTGACTTTTACCAGGTCAATTGTTGGTAGCTTTAGTTCTTCTTGTACGCGCTAAATCTCATAGCCTTGCAATCTACAATCCCAACATATTCAAAAGCACCTTTGACATACCATTTGAAAATCAAACCAACCAAGCTATGCCCAACCTGATTCAACCAAAGTAATAGGACTCGCACAGTTTAACCCTTTTGTGAGAAAGAAAAGGTAATACCAATGATGAGTTTCAAAAGAGGAGACCTTATCTTTTTGCGCGGCCTCAGTGGTGCGTCATGTGTAGAGGAGTGGAAGAGAGCATTGATCACCTTTTCTTACATTGTCATGTGGCGAGTTGGTTGTGGTAGAAGTTGTTTAGCTGGGATGGCGAGCTTTGGGTTGTTCCAGATTGTGTTAGGAAGTTTTGAGATTGAGATTTGGGGCTTGGGGAAGGGAAGGAAAGCTAGAATTCTTTGGAGGTGTGCCTTTTTGTCAGTCTTTTGGGTCATTTGGCTTGAAAGAAATGTGAGGATTTCTGATGATAGCCTGATAGGGAGTCTTCTTTGCCTTTTATGTGGGATAGAGTTCTTTTCTTGGGGTCGTTTTCGGCTTATTCTTCCGAGGAATTTGTTGATATTCCTTTATTCTTGTTGAAGTCGGATTGGAGGGCTATTTGTTCTTAGTTTTGGGAATTTTTTTATTTTTTTATTTTTTGTTGGGGTTTGGTTTTGGTGGACTTTTTGTCCTCCTCTTGTTTTTGTTTTTGCTTTATTTGTTTAATTATAATAATTTTATTGTTGCTGATAAAAAAATGAAAGAAAGAAAGAAAAGGTATATATTTATATATATATTTTTTGGATAAAGTAAAGACAAGACCCAAAAAAATTATTAGTATCTACCTAAGCAAAAAGACATTCATTTACATGAATGCTCAAATGTGAACTGAAGACTCAACATCTTTGAAAATCTGTTTGTTCCTCCTTTCAAAGTGACCAGAAAATGGCTTCTGGCACAATGGCAAACCTAGATAAGAAGTCGGTAGAGACCCCAATTAACAATCTAGGTTGGAGGCAAGAGAACTCACATCCACCCCCATCTTGTGTTCCTTTAGAAAGTAACTTTCTAAAAAAATGCATCGAAAAACAAAGAGAATGTACTTTTTTTGGGGGGGAGGGGGTGGGTTAAATTATATGGCTAAGGGGCCCTTGGATAGTTTCAAAAACCCTAATTATATTGAGAATGAGTTTGAGAGAAAATAAGACAATTTTAGGAAAAAAATGAAAGTCATCTAATTTATCAATCAAACTTGAGAAATGGATCAATTAATTGTTATGATGCGAACATATCAAACTGTAGGCATCAAATCAATTGCTGATTAGTATGCTAGCCATCTAATCAATTGATCGATTAGTATACTGAAAACAAATAAAAGTTGCAGCCTACCAATTGATCGATTAGTTCGATCCATTGGTACATTGAGAGTGGAGAAACTCTCAGCCATATAATCAATCGAATGATTCACAATAGATCAATTGATTTCATCGGGGCTTAAAAAAATTAACAAATTTTCAAGTTCAAGATCGGTTCTAGTTATATCAATTGTCTTTCTATGAAATTTGCCAGATTATCGAGGGTCAAATAAAGGGACTAACCACCTATGGTTCAATCTAAAGTTGCTAAGTAATTTGCTATCCTAATTGTGAAATTTGAAGCTTTTGCATGGCAATTTTCAATGAAGAATGACATGCAACTTCTTCTTTTAAGCATTACATGCAATGATGAATACCATGCAAGTATAACCTTGACAGATGGTTTTGGAGACTGGAACTTTTTTAATACAGCAATAGACTCTCCCCTTTTGGAAATTCTTTGCGAAAACTGAGTACACACACATATACATATATGTACTCCCTTCGCTCCTAATTGACTATGCTCTTTGAAAAAACATGCTTTTTTAGGGAGCTCTATTAAATGCTTTCACATCAACAAATATGTTTTAATATTCCAATTTTGCCCTCAAGTGTACAAAACAATGGAAAAAGATAAAATATCCATGAGAAAGGGTATTTTAGGAAATCAAATGAAAAGAATCATTGGCTTTTTGAATGCGACAATAATTTTGAAACATCCCAAAAAGGAAAGGAGGCCAATAAAATAAGAACGGAGGGAGTAGAAAAAGACTCAAAAGAACCATATAAAATATTACAATCACTTGAAATCTAAGAAGCACGAACAATTGCCTAGAGCCCTGAGGTGCCATGTCAGTGTTGAACACAACACTCCAACACACCCCTGACATGACACCGCTCTCTTTGCCTTTGTCTTCTTCTATTTATTTTTGTATTTTACTATCCCTGTGTTGGGCATGCTGCATCTTTTCCAACACACGGGTGATATTCTGACCTCAAGAGGTCCCTAAGCAAGTAAGCGTACTCTTCTATTATCTATTTTGTTTCCACTGGGGAAATAAAATATTGGTATGCATTGAAGAATAGTGGCAATGACCATTCTAGTGATTATTAATATCCAATTAGTTTTAGCATTACATCGGTTAAGTTTGGTATTTGGGTAGATACAATTGAAGCCAGCCTCTCTAAAATGGGGGCAAGGCTGCCTACCTCTTACCTCTCCCAGACCTCGCTATAGGCGAGAGCCTTTTTATACAATAGAAGCCAGCCTCACACTTCGGGCAGGTAGGAATTAGATCTGTTTCATGTGGTAATGTTCTAATGTTCTTAATTTCACCAAAAAAAGGTGGTGTGTACTCCTTTGATTTAGTGCTATTGCTTTACGATCTCCATCCTTTGTAGCTTGAAGCATAGGTTTATTGAGGATGATGGGCCATTACATTTTTGTTTACCAGTTTATTGCTTTTATTTACGGTAATTCTTGATTATCTAGGGTACGAATTGGTACTATATAAAGTAGTGATAATATCAGCTTTATTTGTTGAAATTTCCATCATCATTGTCAAATGTCTTGCATTATCCATTGCTTGTTACTGGGAATTGAAATTCTGATGTTAATTTGGTTTTACACTGAATGACAGGTAGATTTGCCAACTATCTGAGTCCCATCTAGTAGTGAGTGGTTTCAATAAATTTCTCCATTACAGCAGTAGTAAGTCATTCACCATTGGTGGGAGTGGAGTTTGTTTTATCTTGTTTCCTTCTTAGTTCTGTTCGAAAACCAGAATTCTGTTCTCTCAATGTCCATTGCTAAATGTTTTTGCTTACCCATCTTCCATTTCATAGCAATCCTAATGCTATTCCTTGAAATTCTCCTACTTTGCTATGCCATGAGGTTAATTTAACTTTAATATGAGAGAATTAATGATGTGTCATTTTATCCCCAAGATGTATTGTGGGATAGCAGTTTTAAATCTAGGAGTTAAATTTAGTGAGAATTAAAATTATGAACAGGCTACGTGCTTTACTATTATGATGGTGATGATCACATGCTATTGTGTTTAAGATGAGATGAAGTTGTGCGTTGCCAGCCTATTTTACAAGAAGGCTCTCTTTGGTACTCGTAATATTATGGAAAATAGATCTGAGAAATGGATTCAGAAAATAGACATTGTCTGTATGTGCTTTCATTGTTTCAATTCAATTTGAAGTCTGTGTAGAGTAGGCTGAATGCGGATTTAGGCAGGGTGTCTGAATTGAATTAAGGATAGATTGAAAAATGTTGGTATCTTTATTTCCTTTTTATCTTTTGGTGAGGGGTTGAAGATTGTTAAATAAAATTTTTGCTATAACCTCGTGGCAAACATTACATAAACTAATTGGCTGAAAATGAAAAACCATATCCGGCTGATCTTTTTTGGGTATCAGCGGAATACGGGTCTTATTGATTTCTTTTAATAAATGCCTAGATTGAAAAAATTAAAACTTTTAACCATGGGAGTAACAGATCCCCAACAATGTCATTATTTCTTAAAAAAGAAAGGTCGAAGTCCGTTTAGACCAGGCGTTTTCATAGGTGCCTTTTGGTTATGTGCCTCTAAAATTGTAGCTTGATTTGAATAAGGTTGGCCAACAGTAATGCATGGAGTGAGATTATCCCACAAATTAGACCTATAGACAATTTGAGGAGCTAAATATATCCGAAAAATCTTTAACAAAGAGATTTGCAATAATTGATTTCTCATCTTACCAAAACCCATTGGAGTCCTTAATTTTTCAAATGTTATTAAATCTTCTAGCATTTTTATTTTTATTTATTTATTTAATTTTTGGGGTACAATTGGAGGGGTTTGAATCCCTAACATATCCTATTCTTACTCTGTACCCTATCCTCCTTAACCACTAGGCTAGTCCTTGTAGCTTAGATCTTCTAGCATTTGACATAGCTTGAAAATATTTAGTACTTTATCCTCTAGAGGTGTAGAGTGCAAGGTGATAGGTTATTACGGTGCTAATTATGCTGGAGATCATGACACACGTCAATCAACTATCGGGCACGTGTTCAACATTGGATCAACAACAATCTCTTGGTGTAGCAAGAGATAGCCAACTGTTTCTCTATCAACCACAGAAGCAGAGTATAGAGCAGTAGCAATGACAGCTCAGGAAAGTACATGACCAATGCAGTTAATGGAGGATCTACATCAACCAGTGGACTACGAGGTAACTCTGCACGGTGATAATCAATTAGAAATACGCTTAGCTGAGAATCTAGTATTCTATGCAAGGACCAAACATGTGGAGGTACATCATCACTTTATAAGAGAAAAGGTCATTTGAGGAGAGATAAAGATGAAGGCAATCGGAACAGACCCACAAGTAGCAGATGTGTTCACGAAAGGACTCAATGCTATGAATTTTGAAGATTTTTGAAAGCAGGTTGGCCTGACTACACGAGAACTAAAGGAGAAAGTCGGCGTTAAGGGGAAGTATTAAAGAAATCACTATCGACTATCCTTTTCTGTCTAGATTTTTCTTCACTTTTCTTGATTCTTCTTCTTCCCTCATTCTCTCTCTAGATACTTCTTCTATCTGCTTCATCCTTCCTTTCTCCACCGCCTCTTTTTCTCTCCAGATTTCTCTCATTCTTTCTCTTCTTTATATATATCTCTCACTTTCTCTAGATCCTTCTTAGTCCACCGCTACTCTTGAAGAACCTAGAAGCAACTAAGTCGGTGCACAATTGAAGTCGGCAATAGCTAGTATAAAAGGGAGTTAGGCTCCTGTTTAGAGTGTGCAAGTGTGAGCAGCAACACATATGAGTGATAGTTATAATAATGCATGTGCTATTGTGTGTAGTATAATTGTGTGTGAGTGTGTGTCCTCTAGTGTGTATAGCAAGCATATAGAATTAGTGTGTGAGTGAGTTGTCCCTAGTGTACATATAAAAGTATAGTACTTTCCTTGTGAGTGATTGTGAGACTCTAGTGTAAAGTGTATTTTATACATTATCAATAAAAGATTTATTTTACAAATTCCGCTGCGTTATATTCAACAAAAAAAAACGTATCACTTTTGCGTGATCACCCCCTTAATCAAAACCATATTAGCCAAAATAGCCCTCAATTGCATATGATTTCCTATTAATGATACATGATTGAGATATTATCAGAAGGCCTGATTCTCGGTGCAAGAAATATATAAGCATAGACCCATTTGTATTTTCATTGTCCTCCTCTTCATATTTGTTTATGTTAGCAAATCCGTGTTTTTGAATTTTACTTTTCCCTTGAACAACTCTTTCTTCTATACAACATCTTCCTATTTCGATCGGATCCCACAAGCTTCTTCTTTCTCCCCCTGTTTATCATAGACGACCATCAACAAATGAGTTTAATCAAACTCCTGCATTTCTTCTTGGAGGATAGCAGGAAGAGGGTGAAATTTTTTCTCCTGTTCACCACAGACAACCATTGATATCAAAATCAAACTTTCAATAGGTACCCAAAATGGCTTGCCACATTTTTTATTTTATTTTTATTTTTAAAATTAAAGTTTCTATACTATTTCATGTGAAAGTAATCAAAGATTGTGCATATGTTTCTCCCAAAACCAGTCCTTTTATTATATTAGCATTTATATATATTGGATGTATGTATGTATCCGGTTATGTTCCCATTAGCACGCGCTAATATAATCTTATATTGGCACGTGCTGATCTGGTTGTCCATTCCAAATTCAAGTGATCCAACAGTTGATAGTAGGAGATGACTTAAAGGACCCGAAATGTGCCATATGGACCCGGGTCAAAACTAGATCTAAGAAATAAGCTTTCCCCTTTTCAGCACGATTCAAACCAAAACCAAAGTTCTCATCCCTCCTCTGTTACATGATTTGGGGAGCTTCCATACTTCACCAACGGTGATGTTCCTCTTCATCGAAGTACTTCCTCCACACTCCAGCCAAAAATACAAGCATTGGATAAATTAGTCATCCAGTTGTTAGTTTTTTGTTTCCCTTTTTCAATCACGATTTAAATTTGATTTATGGAGCTTTCACACTTCAACAACACCGATGTTCCTCTTCCATCGACGTTCTTTTCCACAGTCTGGCCAAAAATACTAGCATACACCCGTGAGGACCACACAAATCCGTTGACGAGAGGTACGGACTAAGGTTTGTTAGGGTTGTATACCTTTTTTTTTTTCTTGACTTGCCATAATCGATGATGCTCATTGGTATTTAGGAAAAGTAGTGGGAACGGTTGACGAGCAGACCTTCTTCCCTCCCTTCTCGTGGCGAGCATCACCATCGGTGGCCAAAGAAAGTTTTAGGGAATTAAAAAGGTCAATTTTCGTTAATTAATCTTTCTTTTTTGTTAACAAGAAAAGGGAGTGTCAACAACTTCTGGGATGCAATAAAACTATCGGATTCTCTCGGTTGCTGTATAGGATTTAAGATCTTTGACTTGGTAAGTCATTTTTGGTGGTGAAAGTCGCTAGCTAGCTGCTTAGTTTTAATTATCATTTTAATAAAGATTAGCTTGGAAAACTAATATTGATCATGTGATTAGTATATGAGATGTCTTTTCATTTTACATTTGATTAATAAAATAACCAAAAATAGGGGGTTGGGTGGGGGATTGAGGGGAAGAGATTATTCAATGAAGTTAATAGAGTATATTGACCACCAAAAAAAAAAAAAAAATAAAAAAAAAAATAGAAGAAGAAGAAAGAAAGAAGAAGAAAGGAAGAGATTGAGAAGGAAGAAGATGGGAGGTCAAGGAGAAGAAGGTTCAGGTGCCATTGGGTCACCAGGAAGTAATAACTAAGCACTTGGGTGACATTCAAGAAAATGTTGAAATACTATTGCTGGACAGTGTGCTAGTATTGACACTAAATGCTTAAATGTACAATGTCCAGATTACAACTAGAACTTTAGGGCAAAAACTTAAATAGACCATGCTCCATGGTGTTAATAAGCATCAATAACAAATTTGGATATGGATAAGACAATGTTTTCCTAGTTAGCTGATTCACCTGAAGACTTGTCATTTTTACTTGCCAAGTTTGGCTAGAAAGGCTATACTGTTTTCTTTTGTAAGGCTCTACTGTTTTCTTTTGTGCGTCTAAGGCCTAGGCTGCCAAGGCTTTTTGGCTTTCATATGGAGTCCCATGATCACCCCAAGACGTACTACATCTTTTAAGAGTTTCTTTAGGTCTAAGATCTAATGTCAGCTGACTTCGAAGCAGCAATGTTTTACTGAAAGACATGCCTGATTTAGCCATATTCACCTCCTGCCCAAACAAACTACGAAATAGGTCTGAATAATCCAAGATAGCTTGTCTCTGAATTTTCTACTTGACTAAAAATATGTTCAAATCATCTTCCTACATTAGGCGAGATATAGCAGGGCAGTTCCTAGCTATCTCAACCTCATGACAACGCCTCATTTCTTCCTCCCAAGCAAAGATACGAGAGAGGACCTATGAAGAAATCATGAAGAGGAAAAGGGAAAGGTACCCTTTGGCGGAGACCACTCTCATGTGAAAAGGAACCAATTGATCCTCCATTGATCAGGATCGAATTAGTTGGTGAAGAAAATGCATTGGATTATGAGATTTATAAAGGTGGAACTGAATCCAAAATTCCAAAGAACCTTTTCAATAAAGCCCCACTCCATCTTTTGATATAAGCTTTCGCCATGTCCATTTTGATTGCCATCACGGCCCCCTTTACCTGTTCTTCTAGAATAGAGTGGTGCTAAATATGCTGGATATTATTACCAGATTCATCCGCGTGTAATGTGATATCCTCCCAATCTCCTTCCTCAAGTTTAAAGTAAAGGAGGAAATGCTTAAAATTTTTCTTTTATAAATAATCGGTTGTTCCTTACCTGTATGGCCGGCCACAGTTACACTGGATATCTTGGAAAAGTCCAAGCTAAAGGAGAGACAAATAGGATATGTATATACTTTCTTATTGAAGTGAAGGATTATTGTGTTCAGAAAATTAGAAATGTGAATCATGCCAGTCCTTTCCATTAAGAATTTGAGAGTCAACTTTTGTGTAATTATTATTTGATTATTATTATCTTCAGTGATCCCACGCAATTAGATTAAAATATTAATTTTCACGTGTCAAAATCACTTTGCTGTGTGACGAAGCTCCAACTAGACAAGTTACCACGGGAGAAAAAATTCCGGAAATCCTATTCATTAGAGCCCTTCCTTCTTGTGAGTTGGTGGATGAATGTACCAAACCCACCAGAATACCATCTGCACATTGCCCAAGAGGAACCCCTGCCGAAAAACCTCATATGCGTGACAGGCACGTGTTTTTCCCCTAGCATTTTTTTTAAAATTTTTTTTTTAAAGTTTATTTTTGTATGATGTCCTTGTTTACAATAAAGGCAAACTGAGATAATAAAAAATCATCAAACATGAATATATTATGTTACAACTAAAACACATAATTAAAACTAAGTTAACCAATAATGTCAAAAACATCTAAAAGGAGAGGAGAGGAGAGGAGGTAAGAGAGCATCAAGATTCCAAAGTACCTTCACTTGCACCCAAAAAGGTGGTCCTCTTTACAATCAACACCAGCTCCAATTCTTCAGGTATTGAAGTCTAGGGTTTTTTCTCTAGATAAAATAACTAAGCACCCGTTGTAGAACCATTGGAACTCAAACACTCCAGGAACGGTTCTTCGAAAAGTTTACAATGAAAGTGCTCCTTTCCATAATTTTTCACGCACTGCATTATTGAACAAAGAAAATAAACAATGGTTAAAAGAACTTAAATGATTGAATAAATAAAGGATCTAATTTGGGGGACAATGTGTACAACAATACATATACCACACATCTGGTGTTCTAAATGATCTCAAGTAAGAAGAAAATACATACTCGTTGAAAGCACTTCAAATAAGTGTGGCATGGCACGCCACCATCGTTCATGGCAGGCTCGATAGATACCGGTGCAGTATCAGAGCCAGTACAAGAAGCAGCTCTCAAAACTTCAGGTTTGTCTTTCAAGCTAGGAGTCGTGTGTTTTGCAGCACCTACAGAGCCACTAAACATACCTACACAGAGAAACAACACAAGAACACACATCATCGAGACCATGCATTGGAAAAAATACATAACCAACGACAAGCTAGCTTGTGTTCAATTGTCTGTCCATTTCACACAAAGGTAACCTAGTCAAGGATTAGATGACATGCTGCGATTCCATCAACCCACTGCAATTCCATCAGCCCACTGGTCAGCCAGACGACCACAAAATGTTAGGAGTACAAAAGGTCGCAACCATTCACCCCCCTTTCTCATTGTCATAAAACAAACCCTAGACCCAAGTGCTTTCATAATTTCATCTCCAACGGCAGATTCATGAAGCACTTGCACGCCCTCCCAAACACTCCAAAAGAAAGATGTATATGGACTTTCTAGGATAATGGGAAAAATAGATAAGGAACTGGAATATGTCAAGGCTTTTTCTTTTTTTTTTTTTCTTTTTTTGATTAAGTAACTAGAATATGTTAAGACATATATATATATATATAACTGGAATACGTTAAGACTAAAGAGTTAAGAGAATCGAGTCGAAGAAACCACAAGTAGTTGTCATCAAAAGCTTTGTTGAATTGCATCAGGTTGCATTTTCAATATATATATATATATATATATTTCTACCCACTAAGCATCCTTCATGTTAGGATCAAAGCAATGCAATGGAAAGGATGCATGAAAACTACTCCAACAATTTATTTCGTCATTCCAAATAAATTTAGCAATCCAATGTAAAAGATGGATTTGCCACTGTTAAACTAATTGCTTCCAACCAAGAACATGAAGATCGCATCAACTCCTAGATTCAATGCCTATTCAACAAATACAACTTCGAACTTCAGCATGTGCAAAGCAAATATGCAAAAATATTAATTTGAAAAGTTTTAACAGTACACACAACAAAATATAATATCGTAATTAAAAAAATATCTGAACAAATGTTTAGTATTTCCATGAACCACAAAATGAAAAAAAGGGTAAACCATCTGAAAAGGAAATAAAAAATTAAAAACACCAACAGAATCGTCAAGGTTCCCTTGACGATTGTAGTCATATTGAAAAGATTAGAGAGGTGTTGAAAAATATAAGAGCGAGCAAATTAAATGGTATAAATTTTGAATTTCTAATCTTATAATTAGGTCTAGGAGATCAAGAACAATTTATGAGAGGCAAGGAGCTTGATTAAACTGGGAAGAAATTTTGGGTGGTGCATGTAAAGTCATTTTCGCCTCTATGTCTTATTAAGTTGCTTTTCGTCTGGGAGGCACTTTTGGTAACTCATTATGTGGATGAGTTAATCTGCATAATGAGTCAATCTGCGTTGGTATCATTCACTATTTTTTGCACCACTCCCCCATATGATGGGTAATATCCATTCAAGTGAATGCTCTAACAAAGGCTTCTCCCATTTCAAATAGGAGAATCATACAAAATCTGATAGACAACTACAATGCTCTTAAAAATAAATCAGAAAACTGAATACCAAATCTTTCTACCAGTCTTCAAGCAACAAGTGAAAGAGCCATGACTTTCACAATCAAAATTTCAGCCTCCCAATCAATAATCTCATCCAATTTCAAATACGTCAGGCTCCTTTTATCTTCCCATGAACAGACTCCAATAAATCTCCTCTTTGATGAGGAACACTCCAAATAATTTTTCCCATTATACGTCACGACACTACTATGACTTCACTACAGGGCTATCCATCCTAAAACTTCCATCAGAAGACACTCAGGTGCAGCAGAGAAATTCCAGTATTGGCAGAACCAGTGATCTCAAATAGTCTGGCCTCTAATGCCTAAATACACAAGTCACCATGAAGAGGGCATAGCGATCGTCACAAAATATTGCAATAACAAGAAAGAAAAATACCCAATACTCTAACAATGTATGTGGCCCAAGTAACCTCGGTTATAGCTACAGTGTGTGTGGCTTTGCACCCATGATTTAGGAGAATCCATTGGAGGCAAACAAAAAAAAAAAAAAAAGAAAAAAAAAAAAATTTCAGCAATCACATCACAGTATAACGAGATTACGAAGAAAAAGATAATATCGAAAACCAACATAGCATAAAAAAAAAAAAAAAGAAAAAAAAAGAAGAAAAAAAAGAGAGAGATAATATCGAAAACCAACATAGCATATAAATAAAAAAAAAAAAAAAAAAAAGAGAGATAATATCGAAAACCAACATAGCATAATAATAAAAAAATATTTATATATATATATATATATATATATATATATATATATCTATTCTAATCATACTAACTAGTAATCGAATTGTGTAACACATGTTTTTAAATTTCTACTCTATCAGGGAAACTGCTATGTCAGTTTCCAAGTTTCTTAAACCGCTTGTAAGAGGAAATAGATTGTGATGGGTTTTTTTAAAATTGATAAAATTACCAAATTGTTTCTTAACTTTATTAACTTATAAGGGTGTTTTAATATTTTTAGGTGTAGTCTAACCATTAAGGGAATTGGTTTTATATAGTAGTATAGATATAGAAAACGTTTAGAATTTTAATTGGATGTACAAAATGGATTACCAAAAAACCCTCATCAATTTTAATTAAGATAGATGTTAATGGGATTAGAAAGGTCTTTCGGACTCCTAAATAAACTCAAACTTAACCACCTACTATTTTCTTCCCTTCTCCCAATTTTCTCTCCCGTTATCATAACTACTCTCTTATTTTCTCTCTCCCCAACTACTTAATTTCAGTTTTTGTTATCATTTTGAATTCAAATTTTTGGATTTTATTTTTTGAGAGATTATTGTAATATTTTTTTTTTGGCACACGCAACGCATGTGTTTGGACGTTTAGTATATATGAAAAAATGTAGATAAAAAAATAACAAAAATAAAAAGAAAAAGAAAAAATAGCACCAAAAAAATAAAAAAATGCCTAACCTCCTCCTCTCCCGCCGCCAAAACATCTACCTCCACCACCAACTCCAGGCATGATTCTAGAAATCGGAGACGTCACGCAAAGAGCAATCGCCAAGAAAATTTCTCAGAGGAACCGGAACAAAGGCTAAGGAAAAAAAAAAAAAAAAAACTGTTACTCAATATATTTTGGTAATACGCCCCTGGACCGGATTTTGATCCGAAATTTATGCTTGTCGATACTCCAATCCGAGTCCAGATCTTCAATCCCAGATTTGTGTCTCCTCCGTGGGTCTGGGTCAAGAGACTCGATAAAAAACCTTATTAGCCCATGGTTCAAAAACCTAATTTCACTGAGCAGAATATGAGGATTATAGGTATTGAACAAAAAAACGTACCTGGGAAATAAAATGATGGTGACTCAACCCCGAGCATTCCGTGCTAATTTCTTCATTTTATCGCATACTATATTTTCACGGTTAGCCGGCATCAAAGATCAAAGTTAGGGCACGTTTGTTTGGTCGGAATTAGATATGGGAATGGAGTTAATTTCATTCTAATTCATTCCAAAATAAGGTGTTTGGATGAGATAACTAAAGTAGAATGAGCTATGCATTTTTTGTTATTCATAAAATCTATTCTAAACTATTTCAAGCATGAAATCAGATTCTATTCACAACTTTTTTATTTCAGCCAAACAAACAGAGCTTTAATATAATTTTGAGGTCTTATCTCATTGTTCGTTACACTAAAGATGGAATTATGATGTTCCCCTTTCAAGTTGGGGTCCAACTGCATTAAGGGCCCGTTTGGGAACACTGTAGCTTATGCAACTTTTGCTGTAGAAGAAGAGAAGTGGAAGCTGGTGCTTCTAATTGACTACTGAGTTGTATTTGGGAACTGTATTTCAAAAGTGCTGTTGGATGCTGAAAGAATTTTTTTTTTCTTTTTCTTTTTTGTACAATGGGAGGGGTTTGAACTCCTAACTTATCCTACTCCTACCATTTGCCCCACCCACCCTCACCACTAAGATAGAACATGTTTGCTAAGTTCAACCCCAAACATTTTTTTTTTTACATAATTTGTACGGGGAAAAGTCCGGACAGTCGGCAGAGCGCTTTAAAGGAGTGGTCCAGTCGGGTCGTAGGGATTGAGATGGCTCGCGATAGCGAGGGAATGTGGGGCTTTCTCGATGAACAGGAGAGCTAAGTGTTGCGTAGAACGGGGACCTGAAATCAAAGAGGATTGTCAGGGGAGACCGGGGGTTTCCCGGTCTAAAACCCTCCGACGCTCAAGTCAGTTTCTGAGGGAAAAAGAGAGAGAAAGAGAGAGAGAGAGAGAGAGAGGAGAATTTCTAGGGTTTTGTGCTAGAGGAACTTAACTTTCTTGCCGTGAATAGTGTTTCTTTTATAGGCAAGCGCTAGGTTTCGGATTGGTCCAATGCCCTGATCTGACCGTGGTCAAGTTAGGGTCCTGAGCTAACCATGGTTAGATAGGGGCTTCAGACCAAATCGCGGATCTTTCGGGGTTCCAGGCCTGACCGTTGATAGCCGTACCCCTGAGTCGGTTTTCAGGAGCGTGCTCTGCTCCCGGTCTGATTTCCTCTGTCGGATCTGGGATGTAAGACAAATTCAACGCACGTGAGGGCACGTGCTTATGCGGCCCGAAGGGGTTCATTGGACCGAGAGGGTACCTGCCCGAGGTTGACACGAATCGAGGGCATCAAGGCCCGAGGGCCCATTTGCTCGAGAGCGGGCAGGCCCGAGGGCGTGCTTGCCCGATGGAATAGGGCAGCCCGAGCACATTACCGAGAACATACACGTGTCGCGGTTTCCTTTGCTCTTCATAAATGTCCCACACAACTTCTCCCGAGCCATCATGTCCTCGGTCACTCGGTTATCGAGGATGTGATGGTTTTGACATGGTGGTACTGCCTTTCAATCAGGCGCCGTTTCGTATGCCCGAGGCAGCTTTTGGGCACAAATCACGAGGGGGTGACGTCAGCCTCGGGAAGCTAGGTATATAAGGCTTTTGCCTCCCTTATTTTCCCATTTTCACTCCCAGAGCCAGAGCCTTGCTAACAGAAGAGAATTCGCCGGAGAAAGGAATCCGACCGTCAACTGCCGCCGGAAATTGCCTTTCTTGAATTTTCCGGTAAGTTCTTCACCTGTTCTTGGTGTTCTTCATTTTTCTCCATGCATTTGTCTGTGATCTCCTTTTTTCAATCCGTTCGTAAAAACCAAGTTGTGTGCTCGGTTGTTTGTGAAATGTCTGAACCGAGCACATCACATGTGCTTGGTTTCTTGCAATGTGTTTGAACCGAGCACAACATATGTGCTCGGTTAAGACTAGGTTTCAAACCGAGAGACTAACTTACCTAGGATTGTTCGGGGGTTCCCTTTAAAGATAGGATTATTATTTGTTTCATGAGTCCTAGGGCATTTTATCCTTACCTAGCTCTGTACTTAACAGATGACTCATCAAATCCGAGGGAACCCGAACAAGGAGAGGGACTTCGGGGAGAAGTTTGGTTTTGGGACCGAGATTACGTTTCGGTCTGCCGAGGTCGGTGAAGAAATCAGCTCTACCGACGACCGAGGGGGAGTGCCCATCCACAACATCAACTTCTTCGAGGGTGGTGTTCGGGTCCCCTTCCCCGAGCTGTTAGTGGACTTCTTGAACTTCATCAACTTGGCGCCCATCCAGTTGAAACCGAACACGTACAAAGTAGTGCTCGGGGTTGTAGAGCTCAATAGAATTCTTGGCACCAACCTAGGTGTTGAGGAGATATTCAGCTGTTACCAGCTTTCTCGGTCACCGAGCGGGTTCTATCTCAGATCCCGAGACCTCGAGCGAGTGCTTGTCACACACATCCCCGACAGTAGCCAAGGGTACCAGTCGGACATAGTGTTTGTCTATAGCGACTTTGAGCCTCCCTTGCTCGGGAGAGAAGGGCGAAGGATCCCTCGGGCGCTCGGAGAGCCTCGTAAGTTTTTAGAGTTTTTAGTACTTGATTACTTTTTTTTTTTTTTTTTTTCTCTACTCGGTTCATGACTTGTTCTCGATTTTGGCAGCCCGAGAGGCTCATTATGTACAATCACCAAATTTGTAAAGAACTTCAAATTTTGAATGTATATATATATGCTCTTTTTTACCTGATGGGCTTTCACTGTATGCTTGATCTGTTTTAATAAATATATGCTTGTTCCCGGCCCGATGGGCTTTTTATTTCACGTCTGATTTTCTTCAATGTATGTTTTAAGCGCTCATTTTTCTTCGGACATTTCTTTCTTTTAGATGCCATTGCGTTTGCGCCCTTTGTTTTATGTTTGCAAGGCGTCGCTGCTCGGAATCCGAGACTTTAGTAAGTATCCCTTTGTCGCCCAGGTGGGGCTAGGGTGATCGGTCCTCACCACCTTGGCGAGACTAAGGTTTTTGTGTGCATTTCCTTGTTGTCATGGTGAGGCTAGGGTGATCGGTCCTCGTCATCATGATAAGACTAGGAGTTTCTAATAATGGCAGTATTTTCATAAAAAGACTTCATTGATTGGATCGAGCTGGTGTTTTGCCGACCACGCTCATATTACATCTTTTTTCATTTGTGGAACATTCTAAGGTTTGACACGTTTACCGACCTTGGTAGGTCCCTATTGTCTTCACAATGCTTTAGATCATAAGAACCCTTCTCTCCGACAGCGATGACTTCATAGGGGCCTTCCCAAGTTGCCCCGAGTTTTCCTTCCTTTGGGTCCCGAGTTCCCAAGTTTACTTTTCTGAGGACGAGATCGCCGACTTTAAACTCTCGAGGGCTAATCTTCCTCTCATAATACTTCCGGAGTTCTTGTTGATAGATCGCTATTCGGATCATTGCTTCACCTCTTCTTTTTTCAGCTAAGTTAAGCTCGCGCGCCATGTTCTCTTCGTCCTGTTCCTGACTGAGTTCTTCTGTTCTTAGAGTCGGATACTCCATCTCTGCTGGGATGACTGCCTCTGTCCCGAAAGCGAGTGCAAAAGGGGTTTCGTTTGTCGACCTCCGGGGGGTCGTCCTATATGCCCATAGGACCGCATGAAGCTCCTCGGGCCACCTCCCTTTTGCTTTCTTCAGCCTTTTCTTGATTCCTTTTACAATTACTTTGTTTGTCGCTTCTGCTTGCCCATTTTATTGCGGATAACTCGGACTAGCGTAGAAGAACTTCGTTCCGAATTGTGCGCAGAACTCTTGAGTTCTTCGACTTTCAAATTGAGTGCCGTTATCCGAGATGAACCCTTGGGGAACCCCAAATCTCGTGAAGATGTTTTCCCAAAGGAAACTGATAATATCCGAGTCCCTGATGGAGGCTAGGGCAGCGGCCTCCACCCACTTTGTAAAGTAGTCGGTTGCGACGACGAGGTATCTCCTATTGCCGCTCGCTCGGAGGAGCGGTCCGACCAAATCAAGGCCCCATTTTGCAAAGGGCCAAGGGCTTGATAAAGGATGCAGGTTTCCTGCCGGTCGGTGGATTTTATCCGAGAAGAATTGACAGTTCGGGCATTTCCGGGTGTACTTCAAGGCATCCTTTTGCATATACGGCCACCAGTAGCCGTGCGTTATTGCTCGGTGCTCCAGCGAGCATCCCCCAGCGTGACCTCCACAACTTCCATCATGGAGTCCTTGCAGGACTCCTTCTACTTCATTCGGATGAACGCACCTCAAATACGCTCCGGTGAAAGATCGTCTATATAGCAAGCCTTTTGGGGAGAGCCAGAATCGCGCCGATTTAACCCTGATCCGGTGTTTCTGATGGTGATCTTCAGGAAGGACATCATTTTTGAGATATTAAATTATTTCGTCCATCCAGCTTGGACCAAGTTCGACAATTTCGTTAACTTCCGGGCTCGGTTCTATGCTTGGGGCGCGGATAGTTTCGATATTAATTGTTCTTCGGGATTCCGTTTCCAGTGCCGACGCGAGAGATGCTAGCGCGTCTGCGTGCTTGTTCCGTTCTCGGACAAGTTGTTGGATGCAAACGCTTTCGAAATTCGAAATAAGCTTCTTGGTGAGCTCGACGTAAGCTTTCATCCTTTCGTCCCGAGCCTCATATTCACCGTTCAGCTGTCGAACCACCAGTTGAGAATCACTGAAAAGATTTAACTTGGTTGCCGATAATGCTAGGGCAAGCCTCAATCCTGCTAGAGTGGCCTCGTACTCGACCTCATTGTTTGAGGCGGAGAACTGCAATCTGATGGCGCTTTCTAGAACTTCGCCTGTCAGGGATCGGAGGACAATCCTGATTCCTGCCTCCCGATTGTTCGAGGCCCCGTCGACGTACAGCTCCCATCTCCTACTATCCTCGCCCCCGAGTTCGGCCGAGGAGGAGGTATCCAAATGTTCGGGCGAACTTTGGTTTGACTCATCTTGCTCGCTGCTACGATCGGTAAACTCAGCAACGAAGTCGGCTAAGATTTGCCCCTTTATTGCCGTCCTCGGTCTGAACTGTATATCAAATGCCACTAGCTCGATCCCCCATTTAGAGATTCTTCCGGAAAGGTCGGGCTTCCGAAGTACATCTTTTAGGGGTTGGTTCGTTAGGACAATGATGGTGTGTGCTTGAAAATAGTGTCGGAGCTTTCTCGAAGCTGTTCGGAGTGCTAGGGCAATCTTTTCGAGAGGCAAATACCGTGTTTCGGCATCAAGTAAGGTCTTACTTACGTAATACACAGGTCTTTGCTCTTTCCCATCCTCTCAGATCGCGAAGGCGCTGACCGCGTGTTGGGAAACTGCTAGGTATAAGAACAATGGTTCTCCGTGTCTTGGTTTCGATAAGACAGGAGGGCTTTCCAAATGTCTTATTAAACTCTTCAAGGCGATTCGGCATTCCTCCGTCCAAATGTGCTTTGTTTTCTTCTTCTTTAGAGCCTGGAAGAAGGGTTGACACTTGTCCGAGGATCGTGAGATAAAGCGCCCGAGTGCTGCGATCATTCCGTTCAGCCGTTGGACCTCTCGGTATGTGCTCGGTTCCTTTAGTGATCGCAATGCCTCTATCTTCGTGCGGCTTGCTTCAATCCCTCGTCGAGTAACCAAGTGTCCAAGGAACTTTCCCGACCGCACCCCGAAAGAGCTTTTCTTAGCATTGAGTTTCATCCCGAATCGCCGCAATCTTTCAAAAGCCTCGGCAAGGTTAGCTATGTGGTCGCACTCATCCGAGCTTTTTACGATGGTGTCATCGACGTAAGCTTCCAAATTCTGCCCAATTAGTCCTTCGAACATCCGAGAGACAAGTCGTTGATATGTCGCCCCGGCGTTTTTGAGACCGAAGGGCATCACTTTGTAGCAATAGGTGCCGGTCGGGGTGATAAATGCTGTTTTCTCTTGATCTTCTTCTGCCATCGGCACCTGATGGTATCCGGAAAAGGCGTCGAAGATGCTCAATCGAGTGTAGCCGGCGATCGAGTCTATGACTTGGTCGATCTTTGGCAGTGGGAAGCTATCCTTCGGGCAGGCTTTGTTTAGGTCCGTGAAATCAACACATATTCTCCATTCGCCATTCTTTTTCTTGACACAGACTGGGTTGGCGAGCCATATCGGGTACATTACTTCCCGTATGAATCCGGCTTTCGAAAGTTTCTTTACCTCCTCGTTTATGGCCCGAGCTCGGTCATCGGACAACCTCCTCTGCTTTTGGACGACGGGCTTGGAGCTCGGATTCACTCTAAGCCTGTGTTGGACTATGCTCGGATCAATTCCTGGCATCTCATGTGGCGACCAAGCAAACACATCAGCGTTTTTCTTCAAGAACTGAAACAACTCCGACGCTTCCTCCTCCGAGAGAGAGTTCTCGAGAAGAAAGTATCGTTCGGGACATTTCTCATCAATGATCATCTTGCGGAGCTCTTCACCCGTTCGGTCGTCGGGCTCGAGTAGAGTATCTTCAACCCCGAGCCGACCGTGCTTTAATTGCTATAATGGGTCGATGTCCCTTTTAGATTTCTTCGGTTCGACGGAGTAGTCTTCCATCATTTCGGTCCGAACGTTGCTCTTTTCCTTCTTCTTAGCCGTCGACGACGGAGTGTGACCTGTAAGTTCATACATAAAACATTCTCGGGCTACGGCTTGGTTTCCGCGGAGTTCCATTATGCCTTCAGGTCCCGGGAAGCGGACAGACTGGTGGTAAGTGGAGGGAACCGCTTCGATGGCGTGGAGCCAGGGCCTTCCCATGATCACGTTGTATGCTGATCGCTCTTCTAGAACGACAAAGTGCTGAATGGTCTGGACTGGGCCGGTTCGGACTGCCAGTGCGACCTGCCCGAGAGGGTAAGAAAGATTCCCGTTAAATGCTTTCAAGCTCAAATTACTCGGGGAGAGATCGTCCTTTTTCAACCCTAACTGGTCGAAGAGTTTTTTGAACATGACATTAATCGAGGCTCCGTTGTCGACATAGACTTTCCCCACGTCGTAATTCGCGATCATCATTCGGACTATCAGGGCGTCATTGTGGGGATGGTGTGTTTCCGCGGTCGGATAATCTCTCCCGAAGAATAGGGCGGAGCTCAAATCGTCCTTCCCCCTCTCAGCCACGAGCATTGGCTCTGATTTTACTTCGAACACCTCCCGAAGCTGGGAGGCTTTCTGATATTGGGCCCGAAGGGCGTTTATAGAGACCGAAGCCTTGTCATACGCTCCGCTGATTACGTCGATGGCTCCCAAGATGGTATACCCCTCGGTCTCAGTCCTTGGTTTCTCGATTTTCTTATCCTCGGGCCTTTTCCGATCGTCGTTCTTAACTATGAACTCACTCAAGTGTCCGGCTTTTGCCCAGGTCTCCAGGTTATGCTTTAAGGTTTTGCAGTCTTCAGTCTTATGGCCGTGATCTTTATGGTATTCGCAAAACCACTTTTTGTTCCTCCTTTCGGGGTCTCCGCCCATCAGCCTTGGTTTTTCGAAGAAGTCTTTATTTTCGACGATCCGCAAGAGTCTGTACATTGGCATAGTGAAAACAGTGAGGACTGCTTGATTTGGGTTTGCTGGTACCTTGTCTCTTGTTGGTTCATGTTTTGCTCGATCGTCCCTTGCTCGGTCAGCTCGGGGATTCTTATCTTTCCTCTTGTCCGCCTGCTCGGTTTGCTTGGCCATCCGAAAAGCATCGTCGAGTCGTATGTACCTTTGTACTCGATCGAGCAGCTTTCCGATGCTGGATGGCAGGTCGAGGGTGAGCTGCTCGAACAACCGAGAGGATCGAATCAGTCCTCGTCTAAAGATGTCAAGAGCGCTTCGCTCGTCTGGTTCCTCGATCTCGGTGTAAAGCTCCCAGAATCTCTGGGAATAATCTCGCAAGGGTTCCTCCGTTCCCTGCCTCATCTCGTACAGGTTCTGCATGGTCTTGGCGTACTTTTTGCTTGTGATAAATCGATCCCGAAAGAGCTTGACCAGGTCATCCCATCTTCAGATCGATTTTTCTGGAATCTTTACCCACCACCTCAGAGCAATCTCCCCAAGGCTCATCGGGAAGATTTTACACATGAAGCCCTCATTATCAATATAGAGGGACATTTTTTGGTCATAGTACGTCAAATGGTAGTCGGGATCCGTTGTCGGGGAGTAAGGAGTGAAAGTGACTGCACTATAATTCTTTGGGGTTGGCGTGGTTTGGATCCAGCTCGCGAAGGGAGACTTTCCCACTCGCAAATAATTCGGCATCGGCCGCACCGACTCCTTCATTATCTTGATTTCTTCTCGGACCTTCCTTGCGAATTCGTCCGAGGTTAGATCTCCAATCCTCCTCCTCCTCTCCTCTCGAGAGCTTCTCCTATACCGACTTGGCTCTGCCGGGCCCTCAACTGCCTCGTAACGCTCCCTATCCCTCCGGTTGGCCTTCAGAGCCGACATCTCGGAGCGCCGCTCGCTTCCTCTCCGACCTTGGTTATCTTCCCGGGGGGTCCGCCTAACTCGACTAGAACTCGCTCCAGTGATGACTTTTGAGGAAGAGTCATGCACCCGTCCCCCGTCAGTTCTCTGGCGTTCAACCTTACTCTTCAACTTCCTATAGCTTTGATCCTCGCCTCTTTCAAACTGCCTCTCTTGGACAAATATTCTACGCCGCCGTGGCTGGGATTCGGCGGGGTAGGAGGTATAGCTTCGCTTGTCGCCACCGTCCTCCGTTATGATTCGGACGTGGTGGGGGGAGGCTTGCTGGCGGCTGCGCTCTTTTAGATTGAGATACTCTTGCTTTAGGACGAGCTTCTCGCGATTCGCCTCGTCTAGCCGTGCTTGGAGCATTGCGACTACGGCGGTGACCGCTTCCGGGTTGGAGTGCTCCGCGACAGCCCGCTCATACGCGGCCTGGACTTCTTGCATCTGGGTTTGCTCCACCGGCCTGCTGGTTTCCCCGATGAAGGTAGCGCTTGCCGGGGACGCCTAGTCGGTGGTAGTGGGAGCGCTACACTTGCTCCATTCATTTCTGGCCCAGCGTACGTCGCCCCGGACCTAGTTCGCCCTGCCATTTGTAAGAGAGGGAACACGAGCTCAAGCGAAGGCGAGCGCAAATGCCTCTTGCTCGACTTCCCACAGACGGCGCCAAACTGTACGAGGAAAAGTCCGGACAGTCGGCGGAGCGCTTTGAAGGAGTGGTCCGGTCGGGTTGTAGGGATTGAGATGGCTCGCGGTAGCGAGGGAATGTGGGGCTTTCTCGATGAACAGGAAAGCTAAGTGTTGCGTAGAACGGGGACCTAAAATCAAAGAGGATTGTCAGGGGAGACCGGGGGTTTCCCGGTCTAAAACCCTCCGACGCTCAAGTCAGTCTCTGAGGGAAAAAGAGAGAGAGAGAGAGAGAGAGAGAGAGAGAAAGAGAGAGAGAGAGAGGAGAATTTCTAGGGTTTTGTGCTAGAGGAACTTAACTTTCTTGCTGTGAATAGTGTTCCTTTTATAGGCAAGCGCTAGGTTTCGGATTGGTCCAATGCCCTGACCTGACCGTGGTCAAGTTAGGGTCCTGAGCTAACTATGGTTAGATAGGGGCTTCAGACCAAATCGCGGATCTTTCGGGGTTCCAGGCCTGACCATTGATAGCCGTACCCCTGAGTCGGTTTCCAGGAGCGTGCTCTGCTCCCGGTCTGATTTCCTTTGTCGGATCTGGGATGTAAAACAAATTCGACGCACGTGAGGGCACGTGCTCATGCGGCCCGAAGGGGTTCATTGGACTGAGATGGTACCTGCCCGAGTTTGACACGAATCGAGGGCATCAAGGCCCGAGGGCCCATTTGCCCAAGAGCGGGTAGGCCCGAGGGCGTGCTTGCCCGATGGAACAGGGCAGCCCGAGCACATTACCGAGAACATACATGTGTCGCGGTTTCCTTTGCTCTTCATAAATGTCCCACACATAATTCATTTATTAATCCCATGCATAACATGATTATAATTTTAAATTCTCCCATCTCCTTCAAAGTATAAGTCTATATTTTTCATTTACATGGACCACAAGCTGTTACAAATCGTTATATCTTTTTCTTTTGCATCAATGGTTGGGCCTTTTCCTTATGTTAAGAAAATTGCGTAGGTTCTTCATCAAACAGTTTGTGTGCAATATGCCTAAAACCCCAAGAAGACACTTCAACTGGGAGAATTCCACATGCCAAAGCTTAGCCCCAGATCTCACCTTCCATAAGCCCACTGATAAGGCAGAAAACAAGAGGTGCTTGTGCTATAGAGCCAGCATGGTAGAGAAGAAAATTTTTTGATGTTCAACAGCGTCATATGAAGAAAAAATTATGAACAGTGTATTGTTGGCTTGTTGGGGACGATGGATGTTGATGGGATACAATGGGAATGTTAAATTCTTATGTTGATATTATAAGGGCACGGTTGGAATTTTAAAAGTTTCATTAAACCACCAAATCACTTCCCGCATCACGTTTGCAAGAAGCACCTCACGGGTAGCTTTGGCCCAAACGCGCGTTTGAGGTGAGAAGCTCTTTTTCACTTTTTAGCCAAACAGACCAATAAGCACGTTCTATGTTGTGAACGTGCTTTTAAGCCGCTGCACAGTGTTCCCAAACAGGCACTAAGCAACAGAACTTTTTTTAAAATTTTATTGTTTAAGTGGACTTTTTAATCATTTATGCATAAATGACCAAAAAATCTACTTAAACAAAAGATTTCGAAAAAACTTTATTCTATAAATTATTTAAAATAATGTTTTCTAATGGACAACATGACCAGTTTTTATGAAAACCTTCTATATTTTTCATAAAAACCTTAAAGTAAGTGAGGATGAAAAGCAAGTCTGGGGTGCCAATAGAGGCCCCTTTTTAATAAACGAGTAATATATTAAGCAACAAAAAATGGACCAACTGTAATCTCTTCATCCTAAAAAATGATAGAACGAGGCAATTTAGAGATTGGGAGAGGATCAAATCTGTTACAATGAGCAGTCCAGTGAGCCAACTCATGAGCAACTTGAATGGCCCATTCTGGGACAGAGCGAACAACCCAACAATTAAAATTACAAAATAAAGCTCTAGCATCAACATCAGTTGTTGATTTTGATATAATTTAAATTTTGATTGTTTTTATTCCCAAATTTTCTAGTTTGTTTATAGGTGCTGGGATTTAATGGTAAAGGGTACAAAGAAAAGTATTCAATCCACCGTGATGCTCAGATGACACTTAGATGAGAGAGTTCTCTGTTAGTTGTTCTACATATGAGGGTTTAATCTGAATATGGGACTATATAACAAGATGGATGACAGTCTTGAAAAAAAGACAAAAAAAAAAGGGAGGAGAAGTGGAATGTGAAGTTTGGGAAGTCTCACATCCCTCATATTAAATATCGAGTTAAAATATACCTTTACATACCTATTTAGGCTCTCTACTTGTCAGTTTAGACTTTTAAGTTGAAAACTTAATATGATATTAGAATACGTCATTCTCAAACTGTTCTTTCAATATATAAAAAGGGGTCAATTTCATTAATTAATCCATGTGTGTGCATTTTTAATTCTAATGAAGTGGATTATAGGGATGGAAAATGAATGAAAGGTAAACCTACAATGACATAAAAATACTCGCAGAAAGAAAGTTATAGGGAATTAAAAAGGTCAATTTTCATTAATTAATCTTTCCTTTCTGTTGACAAGAAAGGGGAGTATCAACAACTTTTGGGAAGCAACAAAACTATTGCTGTATAGGATTTAAGATCTTTGACTTGGTAAGTCATTTATGGTGGTGAAGGTCACTAGCTGCTTAGTTTTAATTATCATTTTAATAAAGATTAGCTTGGAAAACTAATATTGCTCATGTGATTAGTAGATGAGATGTCTTTTCATTTTACATTTGATTAATGATATAACCAAAAACAGGGGGTGCGGTGGGTGATTGAAGGGAGAGGTTATTCAATGAAGTTATTGGAGTATATTGACCACAAAAAAAAAAAAAAAAAAAAAAAAATAGAGAAAAAAGAGAAAATAAATAAATAAATAAAGAAGAAGAAAGGAAGGGATGCTATAATGTGAGTGTGACGAACATGATGAAGAGAAAGGAGATACAATATATGGTGGAACAAGTTGACACTCGTTACTCATGTTTAGGGTATGTTTTTTCATAGTACCCTCCGGTACCGTCGTCTTTTAATTTTATTTTTATAAAAATAAAGACCATTATTTAGTTGTTAAATGTGCGTTATCAAGTCAGGCGTTTAATGCAATGCTGAAGAGAGTTTGTCACCTAAATGATGTAGGGCATGTTCCATAATTAACCAAGGACAAAGAAGCTCTAACAGCCACCAAAATGATATTAATTTCATAATAAATTTTCGTCACGATCTCCATTCTCCAATAATCATAATGCGTGTAAGTCATCGTTTAAGTTGTTTTGCCGACGCACCCTAAATTTTTAACAAAATTGTTTAGACTTTGGCGTTGCAGTCTAAGATACACCAAAGCTATTAGTTTCCTATCCTTCACTTCTTTTATTTATTTATTTTCCTATCATATCCTTAGATTGAAATTCTTTCTTCTTTCTCTTTCCCCTTCCTTCAAGGCTTGACCTTGATCGTCCTAGAAAATTCTTTAGCATTCCCAACAACCATACAGGCAAAGCCATGGGACCCTTGATCATCTTAGAAAATTGTTCCACAACCCTAACTACCGTACACCCAATCTTATTTTCTCCTTGACATCTTTAAATAAATGAAAATAAAAAAATAAAAAAAATAAAAAAAATCAGCATTTTTTGTCACCCTATATCCAAATATATATATTTTCTATTTTTATTGAAAATGATTAAGGATTTCTTATGCTTTACTCCCACCAAGATTTCAGTCTAAACTAATTTTGTAATAGCCCATGTGAGATGTCCTATACTTACATAGGTAACAATAATAGTAAGGAATCGAAACGATGATCTCTAGAGAGCAAACGTACCTAAGGCTTTAGCACTCGACCAACCCCAAAGGGACTTCATTCTGAAAATCGGTGAAAAATTGGTTATTTAATTAGTCCTAAATCTATATTATTAGTTAATAGCCTCATGCGCCCCTCGCTTATCAAAAAAAAAAAAAAAAAAAAGCCTCATGCGCCCCTCCTCTCTCTCTCTCTCTCTCTCTCTCTCTCTCTCTCTCTTCTTTAATAATTCTAAATCTATGTTTTGTAACTACCATTCGTGATGAAAGCCACTGAGATCAACAGAGAAGTTAAGACATCCTTAAAAAAGGAAAAAAAAAAATTGTCTAATTGAGTTTTATTCTCTTCACATCTTCACCGCTTATATTGGCTTGCAATGCAGCTTCTATTTATTTTGGAAAACAGTTGGCCATGACAGTTAAACCACGCCTTTCGTGCCATATCAGCCCTACCGAATTTATTACTTGCAAGTTGCAACATGCATCGCATAATACTGCTTTGCATAACAAGAATTGCTTCATACTTAATTGAGAGAGTTGAACATAAGTGAAAGGCATGTAAGCCCATGAGCTGTCTTTGCCAAGTGTCATTCTTCTAATATTCCATGAAGCTTAGAGGGCAAGTGGGCCATTTTTTCAGAAATCTCCCTGGCATGTGAAAAGAGTGCAATGCATAGTATTTTTTATATACACTAACTTGGTAAATTGTTGCCAATAAAAAATGTGGGATGGGGATTTCTTGTTATCATATAAGGCCAAAAGAGAGGAATTTCCTTTTGGTGGGATTCCATTTTCTTTTCTGATTGATTGTTGCCCTCACGTTTCTCCTTGTCTAAGGTACTTGAGGGCCACCGGTTGTGTGTGTCTCGTCATGTACGAACTTTAAAACTCTATCGGTGATTTATATTTTGTGAAATCTCATCGGTCGGATTAGATGAGTTTTTTGTATAGGTCATGCATACCAAAAATCAAGTTAATTTGAGATTATTTTTTTCCGATCTAAAAATTAACATTTCTAATCAACAACAACCTCACATTTATGGACAGTTATGAATGAATCAGCTTTTAATTTTAGATGAATTGGATTTTTGACATGCAAATATAAACTATTTCGAAGAGGGAAAAAAAAAATTGGCATTTTTTTAATCATTTTTTTCAGCTATAAAGTCATACTTTGAACTTACACCATGATTTTAAAAATAATGGTTCATGACACAAGGGTGATTAATTAGTAAATGATGACAGACCTACTCCACTGACTAATCTAATTACATTCTGGGGTATGAGAAACTATATATATTTATTTATTTATTTTTTTGGATAAGTATGAGAAACTATATGACTAGTCTGTTTAATCATTTTTGTCCACCGACATTAATATCTGTTAAACTGGGAACATGCCGACTCCAGGATGCCGTTTTTCAGTTGGCTCCATGCCTCCATCGCTTTAATATTTAATCTTCCACTTTTCTCATACATTTGGGCATATGATTTAAAATTTTGGATTTAGTAAGTTGAGAGGTGAAAATATAGAGAAGAAAGAAGCATTGATCTGGTCCTAAGAAGCACAGACATCAACATGTGATGCGATTACGATATGATATAGACATGTTGATATAATAAATCCTCACAAATTAGGATACGGCACAGTGATGATACTTCATTTATATAAAACTAGATAATATCATAGAGCATTCCATCTATAATTCAAAATGCATTTTTTGTGTTGTTTTTGTAAACTCTAGTTTAGTTATTCATTACTAAGATAAGACAAAAATGAAAATGAAAATGAAAATAAAAATGAAAAAGAAGAAAAATGAGAAGAAAGAAGTGTCAAATCAAAGGTGTGTTTGACTGAGTGTTGTGTCTAATATATGTCTAATACAGACATTGCACCTTATAGAAAGATTCGTATTTCTCACATCAGGTACTTTTGGAAAATGCTTTATATATTATTATTGACTTACATGCCATGTAAATAGGGTGGAGTTAGGAGTTATCTCTAATAAGGGCATCGTGTTGTGATTCTGTGGAGTGGGAGTTGAAAGCTTTCGAGAACTTTATTTGTAAAAATTAACTTTTGGTAATCATTTTCCAATATAATACAAAAAAAAAGATATTACCTGTCAACTTATTACAAATTAATTATATATATGTTACAAAATGACCATCAAGTTTCTTTTTTTTGGAATTATAGTTATCTAAAGACAATTTCTCCAATTTTTTTTTTTTTTTTGAATCAATGGGGGCACGTGCCCCCCTTTGGCTCCGCCACTTCATGTAAAAGAAGTTACATGTGGTTGCCACATGAAGCATTGATGAAAATATCGTGCTTAATTCAGAACTTATTGAATTTATTTATTTATTTATTTATTTTTTCGAGGAGATAAATGTACGTGGGTAAGTGAGTTGGTCTTTGACACTTGCTGAACCTGATTACAGTCCAAATGGACTGTGTTTGGCACAAGTAAATATTTTAATAGTAAGGAAAGAAATCCATTACCCAATCTAGAAATTAACAACCCTTATGCCATGTTTATGTGGTTGGAATAGAATGAGTAGAAATAGAATTTGATTTCATATTCAAAATAGTTTAGAATGGAATAAGATTGAAATAAATATTACGGAATGAATATCATTATAATTCACTATTACTGTTTGATTCTATTCCCCTTTAATTTTCTCATCCAAACATGTTATTTGGAATGAATTGGAATGAGATTCCATTCCAACCAAACAAACATGGCCTTAAAGGCGTAGAGGCATTCCTAAAAACAGCAGCACACGTATGCCATTACCCACTTGATATGGGACATATTCTATTTTCTTTTAATAATAGGGAATTTAGGAAATTCATTACCCACTCTAAAAGGTTAACAAAAGCACAAGTAAATAAATCTAATAGGATATTAGTTGAAAATCTAGTTGGAATCGATCCTTAATTGACTCTCCCTAATGTTTAAGGAGCTTTTCTGTTGTTTTTTTATTTTTTCATTTTAAATACCAATAAGAACCTAAAAATGGAAAAAGGAAGAAGAAGATTGAGTCCTTCTACTTGTTTCTCGAGAAGCTTTTATGCATGCTTGGTCAAACAATTACACATGGCTATGCATGCTATGATCATATTTAACTTTGCGTCATTGTAAGTTATGTCACTTTATAATTTGGATTTAGTGTCGAGGTAGGAAAACTTGACACCATGTTGAGGTCTCCACCACTGTTGGATGACGATTTGGACGGGCCAAATCAGAGGTTGAAAAAGTTGTCAATTAAAGTAATTTTGATTGTTTTAGTAGCAACTTTTTTAATTTTTGATATCAACGGTCTAACCTATTATCTAATAGTGATGGAGATTTCGTCACAGTGCCGAGTTTCCCCACCTCGGCACTGGATCCAAATTCATCACTTAAGAACTAGTTATCTAACGAATGTACGTAAAAATACCAAAACGTGAGGTACACTCAAAATGACCATGTCAACTGGTATTTTATCGTCCACTAAATGGTATCTCAGGTGATGATATAAATTATTGTGATGTATATTGAAACGTAATCATAACAATCACAACAAGTAAAGTCAAGTAGAATCGAAGTAGACCTAGACTTATACAGGAAGTAGGCATGGGTTGACCGGCCTTCATGGCCGCCAAACATAATGGTGGTTCGAATGCAATGGAGCAATTAATATTGGTGGGTCATGGGTCAAGAGACTCAATCCAGTAGCTGTGGATCCAGCAATCAATCACCCTTCCTGCCTTTTTCATGAGCAGATTTTGGTCTCCTTCCCACTTAGTCATAATAGGGGAACATGCCCTAGGACTGGACCCTCTGGGTCCAGACTCCGAAAGAATGCCTCTTCTCTTGCACCCAAAGAGCTAGAAGTAATAATGCCATTATTGAATTATTTTATTTTTATATGACAGAGTCCCCATCCCCTATCCATTTCATATTCAAATCTTTTCTTTCTCCCCCTCACTGCATCATGTAATAATTACATTGCACTTAGATGTTCTGAGTAATCACAAGGGCTTTCTCTTTCTCCCTTTCTTTTCATCCTTCCTTTTTAGCTTTATAGAGTTTAAATCATGGCTTATTAGCTTGTTCTTTTTCCTTTTCCTTCTCTTCATGCAGCTTTAGTCCATATCCCTAAGGCATTCACTTTCCTCTTTTTAAATTTCTTTCTTTCAAAATTTAAGAATTTTCTATGTACTTGTAAATAATTCCCCGTGGTGGATTAGGGAAAGGGACAGAGGAAGGGAACCCATTGACCAAAACTAAAAAAATGTCCATGGGGCTAGATTGAATTTAATGTTCCTTTCTTCCCAACTGCAGCCATGTGATTAATAAAGGATGGTACTAGTAGACCATTACTGATTTAACTACTCACACCTTTTTTTTTCTTTTTTTCTTTTTTTCTTTTTCAAATAATATTTTAAAATTTTATTGTAATTTAGGGAAATGGTATTTGCACTATAAAAGAAGCTTCCACACTCCTCACTCTCACACTCAAGGGTGCTGGAAACTTATTTGGGAATACTAATAGTGTTTTATTTTATTAGTTAGTATTATTATTGTTAATAGACATGAGTAGGATCATTGTCATCTTCTCATCAGTTATTTCAAGACTGACTAGTAGTTAGCTCTAAGGAAAATTGGAATATCAATTTAAGACCTTCAACTTTTTGAACCGTAAGTCTCATGAATCTTTTAGAGTTTATTTTGTTTTATCATTTAAAATAAAATTGAAGAGAAGGGGACATAAATGGAAATCTCCATGCTAAAATTATTCCTCCCTTTTTATTTTTAATAAGAGTAGGAGGTGGTGGGTCTACAGACTAGATTTAATTTGTGGGGTCATCTACCATCTTAATCATCTCAATGGCCATGTCATCTCTATCATAAAATCAGGCTACAAATTCATCCCATCCACATATCACCCACATATCAGTTTCAGATCTCTCTCTGTATTTGACTTGTACCCAATAACATTATTATCATGCCCATTAAATTATTGCTACACCAAAAATAATAATAAAGAATTTACAAGAATCCCTTCTAAAGCCTTCATTGCTTTTGCCCCTTTTGATTAATCATTAAGCTAATGGTAAGAAATTAAAACAAACCATGATCATGTCCAAAATATTGCTAATGTCAGACCAAGTCCACCTTTATTTTATGCCTTTTTTTTATCATTATTTAAATTCTTTAATATCTCAGATGAACTGTCAGGAATAGTAAACAAAGAAACCTTCAATGTCTCTGTTTTAAATCCTCTCTTCATTTCCTTTCTCATAAGATGCAGGAGAGAGAACCATATTTATACACATATGGGTTTGTCAGGAACCTGGATTTCATTGCTTGCCTCCCGTTAATTTCCTCTGTAGAAAATTGTAAGGTATGACAGTTCAAAATTACCCATCTTGTTTAGATTCCAATCCCTTCATTTATTCATAAAACAAGGCAAGATAGACCCCATTTCTTTCGAAGGCTTCATCTCTCTCTCTCTCTCTCCCTGTGTCTCAAGAGGAAGTCCTCTATCCTGAATTTTTCTTTACAATGAGAGACATAGCTTCTTGTTTTAGCGAGTATGCTGTAAACGTAGCTGATTCTGCTTCTTGTTCTAGCTATTCAAACAACGCTTTTATCGCTCCAAACCTCGTCCCTTCAATCCAAAATGCAGTCACCTGTCTTTACAAGATCATCCTCTCCACTCAGAAGCAGCTCATCATCACAGTCAGCTGGTGCAAGAACCACATGAATCAAGGCCTCACTATAAACTTTGGGGAGAACACATCGACTCCTTTCAAACTCAACACGAATTCCAAGCCATTTCGGAAGAAGAAAGGCAACAAGACATTCGAATCCGATAATTTGAAGATCGAAGTTTTCTGGGATCTCTCAACAGCTAAGTACACCACAGGGCCTGAACCGGTCGACGGATTCTATGTCCTCGTCATGGTTGATTCAGAGATTGGCCTTCTCCTCGGAGCCTTGGCGGAAGAAGCTGTCACCAGAAAGCTCAAAATTGGCACCCCAGTTGCTAAAGTGACACTAATTTCTCGAAGAGAGCATTGCTCTGGCAACACTCTGTATTCGACCAAGGCTCAATTCTGCGACACTGGAATTGCACATGACATTTTGATAAGGTGTAATGGAGAAGGTGAAGGCCTAAAACATCCGGTTCTATCTGTTTGTATCGATAAGAAGACGGTGATTCGCGTAAAGAGGTTGCAGTGGAATTTTAGAGGGAATCAGACCATTTTCGTTGATGGGTTGCTGGTTGATCTGATGTGGGATGTCCATGATTGGTTCTTCAATCCGGCGAATGGATACGCCGTGTTCATGTTTCGGACGAGAAGTGGGATGGACAGCAGGTTGTGGTTGGAGGAGAAAATGTTGCAGAAGGAGCATGAAAGTGTTGGATTCTCTTTGTTGATCTATGCCTGTAAGAGCCCATAAAGAAACTTGACTAATTTCATGTTTGTTTTTGGTTTACTCCTCTCTCCCCCGCCCCCCCCCCCCTCTCTTTGAGTTTTCAATATTTTTTATTTTCTTTCTTGAAAGGATTAGATACTAAATTCTTTTGATCATAAGAACAAAGAAAAAAAATAATTTGTAGTGGAGAGTCTATAGTTTTTTAATTGCAGAAATGTGGAACTGTGGATAGAATTATTGGTTGGTTATGATCTCTCCCTTCTCTCCCTCTCTCCCTCTCTCTCTTGGATTGTTTTAACTTACTTTAGATCAAAACAGTGCTGAAGTTTACCAAAATGAAAAATTGAAAGAATATCTTAAATTGGAGTGCTAGTAAATGTGTGAATGGGGATGATTGTTACAATTATTCAATAACAGCAAAAGGTAAAAAGATAAGATGCTGAAATGCGCTGTTGGGGGATTTTGAAAGACAGCAATAAAGATTTGTCAAAAGTGCTTTTGGGGGATTTTGAGAGATTTCTATGAAGATTGCTTAAAGCCTTAAAAGGGACAAAATAAAGATGAAGAATCTCCTTATAATGATCAGTACATTTACACCCTATACTTCCATTTCCTTGATTGAGTGTTTTGTGAGGTACTTGAAAATCTTCTTTTTCTAGTGACCAATTAGAAGGTAAACAGGTACACCTTTGGGGATTTTGGCACTCGTATGCTCCTTTTGATTTTTGAAAAAGAAATTGTGAAATTCCAAATTTTCTCCTTGCTCAGCCAACATATGAGAATGCAGATTTTTTTGTCACTGGGTGTCCTTGAATCAGTTTTGACATCAACTTGAATGTTTCCCTGGAGCTCCATACCTTTTAAATAACCAACACCCTTTGCTGGGCCCACCAGCAAGAGCCAATGGTTGCCTATAGAGAAGCACCATGGCAGTTGACACCAATTAAGAGTAGCAATCTTACCCGAAAAAACATTAAATTAAGAGGTAATTTGTGTTGGCCTGTTGGGTTTTGTAGTGTTTAACATAAGTCGGTCGGGTTGTTTCGTGCCTTAACCGAAATACAAATATTCATGTTGGGTTATACTTGCTTGGGTCAACACGTCTCGTTCATAAACTTGAGATAAAGTCCAGACACACCTAATTAGTTCGAAATGGCAACATCATCTATCAGTGGTACCCCCGATTCTATCACACCTAATTAGCTTGAAATGGCAATAGCATTTATCGATGGAACCCCCCCCCCCCCCTCTCTCTTTCTTTCTATCACACCTAATTAACTCGAAATGGCAACAGTATCTATCAGTGTACCCCCAAAAAAAACAAAGAAAAAGGAAAAAACATCATCTATCATCATCTGTTCCTTGCCTCTCTGTACATGGTCCTTAAAATCTGTGTTGTGTGAATGAAGATTCCATCCATACCGAAGGTGTAGGAACAACTCCTCGGGCGCATTAATAGACAGCTCCCAAAAGTTTGGTTAGCCTGCACCAAGTGTGTGAAGGTCTGAATAGTAGTTGGAACCTGTTTTTTGTTGCATCCATTAAATCTCATGCCCTCTTTAATTTCCTAAGTAGATTACAGTCTTGAATGAAAGTACAGGCTGTTAATGGACCATCTCAAACTTGAAAGTTATGTTAATGGTGGAATCATTTAATAGGCTTGCCAAAAATATCTACACACACGAGTCCTATGTAACAGATATATATATATATAGCACACGTGCATTGCACATGAATATTTTTAAGGGAAAATATCTAAAACCTCCCTCAAAAATAAAATTATATCCAAAAACCCCATTAAATGTTTTTCCTATCCATCTAATCCAAAAAAACCAAGAATCATATCCATTAACTCCAACCAATTAACTTTTTATTTATTGCTACTAAAAATATAAAGTGATTTGACTAAAATACCCTTATTCAACAATTAATATGTTTAATAACAAAAATGGTCATTCAACTGAATTTTCCCTTTTGCCCCCCTCTTCTTGCTTCGATGATGGAGGAAAAGAACCAATGATAAATTGAAAAGAGAGGGCGCGAGAGGGGAAATTCAATTAAATGGCCATTTTTGTTATTAAACATATTAATTGTTGAATAAGGGTATTTTAGTCGGATCACTTTTTTTTTTAACAGTAGTAAACAGAAAGTTTACTAGTTGGAGTTAATGGATATGATTTTTGATTTTTTGGAATAGATAGATAGGAAAAATATTTAATGGGGTTTTTGGATATGATTTTATTTTTTAGGGGGGTTTTGGATATTTTCCCTATTTTTAAATAATATTAGTTATACAAAATAATAAATACATAAACATTTTATATTTTTTCATAAATATTTTTAAACATAAACATTTTATATATTTTTATATTTTATATTTTATATTTTTATATTTTATATTTTAAGGTATTGTGTTTTAGAATTATAGTTTCCATATTCCTATATATTTCTATTTATCATATAAGAATTATAGTTTTCGCTTCCTTTGAATTCCTATTTGTGTTTTATATATTAAGGTATGTGTTTTGGAATTATAGTTTTCATATTACTATATTTCCTATATATGCAGAAGGGTGGGTAGTTGTGTATTTAAAAATTAAAATAAGGATATATTAGTCAATCAAAAGTTTTTCTTACATTCATCTTTTTTTAGGTAGTATATATATATATATATATATATATATATATATATATATATATATATATATATATATATACACACATGAATTGGATCACACGCGAGACGTTCCATGCACACCGTCCTGCAATGATTAGACGGTGTAAAACTGTAGGTGATAGATGATCACACACGTGTATGAATGTCATGCATGGCTTCATATCATCTTATTCATATAAGGCGGTTCAAGATATCCTGTAGGTGAACATATCTTTATATATCCAAACTGAAATTATTTGGAGATGGGTGCTTTTAGCTAATGAACGTGATAAATTGATTTGCCGTGGACTAGAAGGAGACCAAACAACCTTGCTTTTGGGCAATTCATAAAGCCGGATGCTGAAAGGCATTTGTAGTGACCCCATAATTGTTGGGATACAAGGTTTTGTCAGTGTCTAGTTGAATCTATCCTTTTATATAATGTCCTCAGACTAACTATTCGTAACTGTGCCACACATGACACATCCATCTTGTTTTAATTTCTTGAGTCGAAGGTGGGTAAGACGGGGAAAAATGGTTTGAGAATCAACCCATTTCGGATTTTTGGATGTCTGGATTGTATCAATCGCAATTTGGGTCATAAAAATCTGCGGCACCACTGTTGACTGCTGTTTCATATTTTTCTGCCACCAAACTTAACCTACGAAAACAAGGCCACCTATGGCCGGTGGTGGTCTTAACTCTTGACTCTTAAGACCTCAAGGTTTCCTCCGTTGGCCTTCCATGGCCTCAAATCCCACCAGATTCTCTTTTGCTTTTACTTGTGGCATGCTGGTCTACTGCCTAACTTGGCATTTAATGTGGTCCATTTGTAACTCTGTGCATATTAAGGGAAAGCCAAAATCACACGCGCATGCACGCACAAATATATATATATATATATATATATACACACGAAATTGATCAAGTATGGGATTTCTTTTACGCTTGGGATATCATTAGAACCCAATATGTATACATATAGAATCATGATTAAAATCACTTTTGCACACGATTTTTCCCACACGTTAATTCATTTAATTGTTACATAGTGGGTAAAGCTTGGTAACATTAAATTTTTTGTATGCTGGATCATGTAAATCTGACAAATGATTAAGTATTTTCAGCTTCAATTTTTCTCAGATTTTTTTTTTTTTTTTTTTTGGTATGAGCAGGATGAATAGGGATATCCGTGGGAAGATTTGAACTCAGACACGATGTGCACACGTTTTACCGACCAAATTAATAGACCTGAATGGCATCTTCACACTTGTGTGTCCTTTTTGTTCTCTTATAGCCACCAAAATTGATCCTATAGTAGCTAGCTTAATTTTTTGAGGGGTGGAACCTCACCCAACTCTTAATTAAAAAGTTGGACTTCGGTTGACAAAGAGGGGCATAGAGGAATTGCAAGCTTCAATTAGGTCCACTTACTTTGGCTAACCCTTGAAGACTTTTTCTTGCCAAACAATTGAGACTCCGGCGATATGATTTCACTTTATATAGTGGATGATGAAAGAGGCCTTTTTGTTTGCTACTAGAATGAAAAGAGGAAAAAAAATGTATGAACATGAATACAAGATGCTACCATCCATGAGCCCTTTTCCCAACTCAACTTTGTCTAGAAATTAAAGCTACGTATTATTGAATTAGTCATCTACACACATCTCCTCGCCACCCCACCCAAATTTTTTTCTTTGCCTAATGAAAGAAAATATTATTGAAATAAATTAACAAGGAAGTACAAGCTAGAAGAAGTTTTTTGCACACCATATCAATCTTTCATACAAATGTTTCATAACTTTTCAAGAAATCTATACTTTTAAGTATAAATTAATATTATTACAAAAATGTCTCATGTTAGCACATAACACGAGAAAAAACTTTTACATAACGGTGACGTCACGTCATTTATATCATAACCTAATAAAAATGCGGATAAGTGAGAATTAAATATCGGATATGACATCAATAGAAAATGAACATATCAAATCGATATTTTCCAACCTATCTCCACTCCTATTAGCCAGTCTGCGATAGATATAATATGGTATCACGGTTGCATATGACTTTTTCCCTTAACATCACTTTCTGCAGTACCATTAACTGATGAGAAGTGATAGGTCATTACATATACATCACGTCGTAGAAGCTGATTTTGAACCAGTGAAAGCAAAGTGGACCATCTAAAATTGATGGCTAAATCCATTAATAGAGCTAGTATTTGGGATGGGTTGAACTAGCACACCTTGCCACCTTGGTCCATAAGATGGTGGTCCCTGGCCCAATTTTCATACTCATGACAAGTTGATCGAGGGCAATGAGGGTGACAACTGACCACCGTGGCTGGCGACATAGCACCAGAGATAATTTTTTCTTCCTAGAAAGCATTTTTATGTTAGTTTTTTTTTTTTTTTCGACTGGTCTCATTTTTATGTTGATTATTTTTTTACACAGTTTTGTTTTTTTCTTCCGGTATGGACATTATTGGATCTTATTAGATTTAGGGTTGCAAACAAACCGAGCTAAGTTGAGTCGAGTTTTAAAGTACTATTCAAGTTTGATTTGTTTATTATCGAGCCGAACTTTTTAATGAGCCTAAACTATTGTGTTTAGGCTTCGTTCGTTCACTATCGAGCTGAACTTTTAACAAGTCGATCGAGCTTTTAATGAGTTTAAATTATTGTAATTAAACTCATCTCAAGAGAAAGAAGATCGAGAAGCTCGTGCTCAAGCTCAAACTCGGTCGAGACTTGATTTTAAGCTTGTCTTGAACTCGTTAAAGTGGTTTTGCATCTATAATTTATAATATTTAAGTCCAATGAGAAATATTTATGAGCTAATAATTTCTGTCTTAATTTTATTTGTTATTATGATAGTCCAACTGTTGTATTAAACAAGCTCACTAATGAGCCTCATTTCGAGCCCTTAATAAATTATTTATGGAATTCTTAACAAGCTTATTCGCGAGTCTAAATGAGTCGAGATTTGGTTTTCAAACACGACTAATAAGTGCCTGTTTGGATGAGATTCTGGGAGGCCTAATATCTCTTTTGATGGCCCATAATCACTTTTAAGAGTGTTTGGATAAAAAATGAGAAAAGTGATTGTAAGCCCAAAAGAGATTTTGAGGCCAATTTGCTCAAACTGCCTCCCCCTGATTTTGATTCAATTTCTGATTCAGTTTCTGATTTTACTTCTGATTCTACTCTGAAACTATCCCAAACAGGTAACTCTGTCTTTGGCATTTTCCAACATTATACCATTTCTATTAACAAGCCTGGACAAGGTTTGGGCTCATCTTCAAACCCAAACCAGCCTCAGTTACCAGCCCAAGCCGAGTAGTGGTGGGCCCATCATACCTCTTGTGAGCACTAGACGATATAGTTATGAAACCATGACAATTGACACACTTGCTTTGACGCGGGTCAAGATCCACCATATACATGTTGCATCTCTGCAAGATGCCTTTACCATCACCTTTTGAGGGGCACGACTTCTCTCTATTTAATGTATGATCCATTGAAATATAGACCATTGATATCATATGGAGTTCACCAATTCATGTGAAATCTGTGAAATATTAATACTTTAAATTTTTTTTTTGATACTCTAAATTTCATTGGACCATTCATTAAATGGAGAGGATGATACTCCCATAGGACTATAGGACGTCATTGACAGTTATTTAAGCCACATGTGGAAAGTGTTGAGGGTTTGGGTCTTTTTCGACCCCATTCTAAAAATGTTAAAACATATTCTTAATTACATTCTTAACATCATATTAATTTTTTTTTATTTTATAAAAACTTGTACGACACTTTAATGAGTTTTATCTCCTTATCAATTTATTTGGAAACAAAAATGTTGTGCCTCGAGCCTAACCCGTTAAAATAGGGATAATACTTGTGGAGTTCTTCCTAACCTTCATTTATTTTATGTCATGCGTCATAAATAATTGAAAAAAAAATATGGATTCTAAGACACAAACAAGTGGATATAGGGTTATGTACACGTATACACACATCTATGTTTGTATGAATATGTGGACATGTGGACAAGGACATAAAGACATACTAAAAATTATGTGAACACAGAGGTCATGCACACAATCATTTATTTATTTATTTATTTTTTCTGATTTTTTGGACAAAATGTGCAAAGACGAGGAAGTGATTTCTCCTCACCAGAGAGGTTAAGAATAGGCATACATATTTTCAACTCCTCCAAACTCAGCCGAACCCTTAACCCAAAACCCCACCACACCTGGCGAGTAGTGACCTAGGCCACCACCACACCAGCCCGACAGCGGATGAGGAAGCCCAGCACATAAAAGCCCAGACAAGGGCAATGACGATTGACGAACAGACAAAGGTGGTCAAGAAACCGCCTTAAGCGTGGCTATCTCCACGGGTGCCACCGCTCATCTCTCGAACTTCCCCTCTCTCTCTCTGGAATACCCGAGAGCCTCACTCTCTGTCTCTGTCTCTGTCTCTGTCTTTCTCTCTCAACGCATCTTTATCTTTGTTCTCTCTTCTTTTTCTTTCGCAGCAATGTCTTGCTTCAAGGGAAAATACACTGGTATGGAATCCTATCCCTCCCTCATATAATTTCTCTCTTTTTTCTTTTATGGGTTATCAACTCTCTCCTTTTCTTGATTCTCTCTTTTTGGGTTGTGTTGAGTTTTCTTGGGTTTTGCTTGTTCGATCTGATTTTGACATGATTTGCCTTGTAAAGTGTGGTTTAAATATATATGAATGTTTTCCTCTAATAGACGCAATTGCTTTGTTGTAGTTTCTTGGTTAGCTCTTTGTAGCTTGGATATCATGATATATGTGGTTTTCAACTTTATGTGCAAGTTCAGTTTAACTTCAGGACGCACATTTATATGATTCACTATAAAAGAAAAGCAGTCCGTGAATTATTATTATTATTATTATTTCCATGATGCATGGCATGAATCACTTGGTGGGGTCCGTTCCATGATCATCTCGTCGCAGTGGTGCACATGGATTGAAAACGCCGCCATAAAATTTCATATGATTCTAGATTGTGGGTTTCCTTCGTTTATGTACTTGGATTTCAGTCATTGAATACAATGACGAGGCCCCTTCTGGGATTTGTAATTTGTTGTTTGGGGATCTGACTGGTGTTTGTGCCATCAGGTCTAGTTGAATGAATATCCATTAAACCAAAAATAAAAAAATAAAAAAAAAGAAGCGCATGGATGAAGGGTCTCCACACTTTGAAATGAAATGTAATGAAATTTGGTAGGACCCTATTCCAATGGGTTTGCTTTCAATCCAAACACATTATGTGACTTGATGATCCTAAGATGGATCTACCAACTGATTCATGCCTGTTTAGATTAGTTTTATCCATTAAATTAGAATCACATTTTCAGAGGTCAACAATCGCTGGGACAAAAAGACTAAGCTAATCAAATGGTCAAAACTTATCTAATTAGGTTCCTTGATATTTTATTTACAGTTTGCCCTCTGAACTGTAGGAGCAATAACAATTTAATACCCTAAACTTTTGATTGCATCAATGTATTCTTTAAACTATTGATTTGAAACAATATGCTCTAGTTGTGAGTTTGTTGAAATATTTGATTCTAAAGAAATATTTGATTTTGAAGAATGGATTAAATAAAAACACAAAAGAAATATATATATCAAAAAAAAAAAAAAAAAAAAAAAACACAAAAGAAATATAATCATGGTGATTATATAATGGGCGTAGTAGAAGCCGGCTTCTTCTATTTCAAGATGCTATTTCTTCTACGGCCCCACACACACACACATAAAATTTCTTCTAGGGCCACGTGTGTGTATGTATGTATAGGTTAGTAGGATCAACATACACAAATTTTTGCACCAGTATGGACCCTTTGCTGATGTGGACACCATGTGGTGATGACATGGCATAATTACTCAAATAAATCAAAATAATAAAATAATAAAATAAAATCACATCTCAAAACCCACCCATAGTCCATATCTCTCATTTCTCTTTTTTTTGCATGGATACAAAATCCTAATCCTAGCTTTGTTGGATGACGGCAACGTCGGTGGCCGGACGCGACGGCGACATCAGTGGCTGGACACAACTGTGGCAGCGGCATGACAATAGCCTTGTTTCAGCATTTATTGGTCGCTGACAGGCTTGTTTCAGTGGTTTCATATTTCAGCATCTTTCTGTGACAGAACTTGTAGAAGAAAGTGGTAAAAGACCTTGTGGACACCTATGCCGGTATTGGGATTTGGCCAAAGCATCAATTTAATTTAATTTATTTATTTATATATGTTTTTAATTTAATTTAATTATTTGTATTTTTTAAATGATGCTTCAAAATCATCCTTAACAAGGTCCACTAAAAATGGATACCATCATAAAAGATTACTGTATTTCAACTAATAAGCTAAACTTTATTGGTATTCTCTTGCTTAGGGAGACTGCCAATGAGAAAAAAATAAAAATAAAAATAACAGTGCAGAAAACAGGTCATCAATTGCTTGATAATTGTTAATTGAGAGATTCAATTATTTGTGCTCGATAATGCTGTTGCCACACTACCGTCACCCACCATCACGGTCCAGCAAGCTGGGGTTAGTATAAGTTAGGGCTAGGGCTTGGGCTTGGTGGTCATGCAGAGAAGATTAATCTGATTTGGCTTATGGCTGGGCTTTGATTGTTTTCTTATTTTATTTTATTAAATTATGTCATGTCATTGCCACATTATTTATAACTTAAGAGGTATCCATGTCAATAGTGGTTTTCACCACTGGATGTCTCTTACTCTAATGGCCCATATTTTGTGTATTTATGTTGATGCTAACCTTATATATAATCATTGTTATATTTATAATATATATCAATGTTTTAAAAAATGCATCTTGGAGAGGTGTGTATTGAGACATTTTTGGGGGTAAAATGCCTTAGGGCGTTTAATATTAGGCAGTACACCCACTGAGCGTATGCCCTTGACATGAACGCATGCCCTACATAGCTTATGAGACGTATGCCCACTGAGATCTATTCCCCACTAATCTCCAAATGCCAAAACATAGCATCTGGCCCTATCCTCTCATATTTCTATTTGAAGGAAAATAGAGTAGACATAGATCGGGATGAAGGACAAGAGATGAGAAGAGAGGAGATGAAGGAGAAGAGATGAGACAGATATCGGGAAAAGGTGAGATGATACCTTAACCCAGTGACCCTTTCAGCGACTACAACTTGTGTTGGTTGAACTTGTGGTCTTCGCACCCCACGAGACAACGACCATCAATGGTAGTCACAGCTAGGGCTGGCAATCCTAACCCAAACCCGTGACCCACCCACACCCACCCGCAATAAGTGGGTTTGGGTGAAGTGAATTTTTAAATAGATCAGTAATGGGTTTACCCATAAGGACCCAATTTTAAATGGGTTGGTTATGTGTTAAACCGTGGGACCTGTTGGGTTTAATTGGGTTACTAAAATTTATGTACCTGATGAAGTAGGGCACACGCCCTACACTCAAAATTGGTTTAACCCATAACCAACCCATTTTATTTTTTTCTTACACTCAGTTGCTCCTTTCATGGGTGTTTTTGTTTTTTTTTGGTTTTTCAAGCTGTATTTTTTTTGGAAACTATATGTGATTTTTCTTACTTGGGTAGATTCTCCACTGACAACGCTTTGAAGTGTAGGGGGAAAAAAAAAAAACAAAAAAAAAACTAGGGCACAAAATGGGTCGGGTTAGAATTTGGATCGGGTTAAAATCTGGGTCGAGCATTGATCCAGGTTGGATTTGGGTGCACTGGTGGAGTGTTGTAGACTTACAGTGATTTAGGTTGGTGGGTCAGTTTTGGGTCAGCACAGTAATTGGGTTGGGTAATGCCCAACCCATTTATGGCACAAAATACATGACCCATTAATAACCCAACCCAACCCATTAATCTCTCTACCCAAACCCACCCAGATTGCCAGTGCTAGTCACAGCATCCGGCGATGGTCATGCACATTTACCTTCTTTAGGAGGAGGAAAGTGATGTTGGTAGGGTTGATGATGCTAAAGACTAAAGAGGAAGATGAGGTTGAATTTGATGGCTAAAGCTAAGCTCTAAGCTCAAATTTTGTCTTTGGGGAACTTGGCTTATTCTGTACCAGAAATCAAGGTACACAAATCACATTTTTGTATAACTTCCTATAAGAAGCTGCTTTTGCTGCTGCTTATTCTTCAAGCAACATTTGTTGGGCTCACTGCCAACAATGAAGTTTGTGGGAAGTTATATACAGAAGAAAGGAAAAATCATAAAGAAGATGACAAAGGAAGGGGAAAATAGTAAAATTTCGTGTTAAAATGATAAAATGGGCAAAATTGTCATTAAAAAGTATTGAATCCATCATGTGAGGGTCAGGTGACTTCTTTCCATTACTTCTCCTACGCCATGCTAGCAAAAGAGGGTTATTTTTATTAATAGTTTAGGGAGTACGTTGATGCAATGGTAAGTTTAGGATAGTGTATACTGTTTTTGCCAGTATAGTTTGGCTTCCAAAAAAATTAGTGGTCAAACATCCAAAAAAATTTTGAAGCAGCCTCCCCATGATGCATGCTCTATTTACTATAATATTAATATGATGGTAAATAAGTATGCTAATCAGGATTTTAAAAGAGTGCATGTTTGTGCTCATTTACCGTCTTTAAGAGTTGTATCTATAAGTTGTTCCCTCCCCCCCCCCCCCCCCCCCCCCCCCCCAAAGTATATTTAATTGTTCTCGGGATTTATGCTGCAGCCTGAGTAGGAACCCCTAGTTTTTGAAATTTTTTCCAGGCTTCCTAAAATTTCCAGATGTTTGTTACGCTAATCATTGAAGTTTATTCCAAATCAAAATTTCTCTTTAGGATAAATTTCCAGCCTGTAAGGCTTGTATGTGCCTCCTCCATCTTATAGTATGCATTGCTCAAATCATAATATAATACACCATAAACTATCTTATATTATGCATTGCTCAAATGACTATACATATATATGGGATATGCATCAATTTTGATCTCATTCATTCTAGAAAGTATTGATACACTACTGTTCCGGGTTCATATTTCTTTGAAATTAGAGGTCCATTAATGACCATTTTTGTCACGCCCCGACTCGGAGAGTCGACACGTGGATAAAAGTCAAAGTAAAAAGGTGTACACGTGGATAAGTCAGAGTATAAAAGTTGCGGAAGACTTAGTCAAATCCACGTGTATTTTTTTTTTATTAATATTTTTAATAATAATGGTGCCAGCTCATCAATAATACCCAAATAATTAATATGAAATGTTATGCTCACACATCATGCCCATAATAATATATGGTTCCAAAATAATGCCAACATCCCTGGCACATAGGTTGGATTCAAACTATTCAAGGTTCATTAAGTAATAATGGTAATAACAATAATAATAATAGAAATGTCCATACATCAAAATAACATAGTCTCTATGTAATGCACGTGCATCTATCCTCATCCATGACTATGTTAGTATGCCACCTTCAAGTTCCAACCTCAGATTATGCCACTAGGCATCCGCCATCGGCAAACCCTCACTCATCACCTGATCATCTGAAATAATAATAGGATGAGCTGCAAAGCCCAATAGGAAATATATGTGGATTCTATACAATTAATATATGTGCAGATACATGGTATAAGAATTAAAATCATTTAATAACTCAAAATCAAATATCAGTCACGAATCAATACTTTATGTGGGTTTTGAGTTAATTTCCCAAAATTCTCATAGTATCTCCAATTCCCAAGACTATGTGATCAAACCATGCATCAACCGTCGCTAATCACAGGTTACGTCGTCACGTCAACCCCCGGCTCAGCCAAGCACGAAAATAACCAACACCTACGCGGCGTTCTTCCTCGAGGGCTTCAGGGTCTTTCACCCAAGGGCACTTTACCCTGCTTGCTATTCGCGGAGTATTCTCAACGCAAGACACCACTTCATTGTGATGCCCCCACCCGTTTGATGCATACCAAGACCCAAGGTCCATATATCCAAAACATTTTCCATCATTCAAATAAATATCCGAGTGTCCAAAAGTATCCATAAACATGTTTGATAAATTTCTAGAATTTCAGTAACATTTCTAAAGCATTTCCAAGTAAACAACATTTATAAAGCATTTTTCCAAGATCCAAGTATTATGAAAATTCCACACATTTAACAGATATTTCACAATAACATTTAAATGAGTATATAACCATGTATCTTTAAAGAACAATATAAAACAGTCGTATCAAATGATATATTGAAGGATTCCCTAAATTTTGAACAAGTAATAAAAATATTTGGTTATAAATCAGTGGGAAAATCCAAAAATATCATTAAAGCATTTAAAATCACATTTATAGAACAACACCATATTAAATGTAAAGAAGCCACATTTCCTACCTCAATTGCGAGCAATACCAACCCAAAACCACGTGATAGACACTGACAATGCGAATGCAGCGTTAATGCTCCCTAGGGTCCTCCCGAGGACCGATAAAATCTGATAATTATGCATACGTAATCTTTAAGTAAATTTCAAAATAAATATAACGCACTCAAAAATTACTATTGGCCTTCTAACAGTGAACTATGGTCCCAAAATCATCAAAATAATTTTTAAAACACTCTCTATAATTTCTGGGAATTTTTTGTAATTTTTGGAAATTTTCTGATATTTTCTGGAATTTTTAATAAATATTAATTTGGCCAAAAAGTCAAACTACAGTCAAACTTGGTCAAAATGATCAACTAAGGGTCCCACATGGTAGGGCCCTCCAAGACGAGTCCAACGGTCAAATTTGGGGTTCATATGATTATCGTATGGCTTTTAAATGCGTGAGAACACGGTAAGGTACACAGATGCACCCACACAGGATCATAGACCTATGGGGTCATCTTCAACCTCCCGCGGGTTGAATTGTGTAACCGGGTTACACCGTGTGTTCAACGGGCCAACTTCGACGATTAATATCTCCCTTGTTTCTTAACCGTTTTCAGTGATTCAAGTGTCGAATCGAAGCTCATGCGGAGTACTACGTGCGACTATAAATTGTTCATTCAGAATCCTATAAAATCATATTCGTTTTTAAGCCTAAAGTTTCGGGTTATCATGATCCAAAATTCTAAAATTTCTAAAACTTCAACCTACAGTCAATTTCTCTAAAATTTGACACTACCATGGTGTTCCTTGGTCCCAAAAACATAAAATATGATCATCCTTTCTAAGAATAACATAAGAAAATAAAATTGCATATACATATATATATATATATACACAGTACGTGATATTTATATATATATATATATATATATATATATATATATATATATATATATATATATATATATATGAAATCAACGATAGAGGAGGTGAGGATTTTACCTCACTAAGAGTATTGCAGTTGAACACAGAAAGGGAGAAAGGGAAAAATGAGGGTAAAACCCTTATATTGAATGTGTCTCTTTCATGTACATGAGGGACCTATATATAGAGTTTAGGCTAGGAATAATCCTAGGTATAGCTGTACAATACAGGAGGAAAACTACGCTATACAGTACAAGGTAAGGTATACAGTAACACCCCCCCTCAAACTCAAGTAGGGTTTGTAGAGACCAACTTGAGTTTGGAAACTAAATTGAGATGGCGTCCTGGGGGATGAGCTTTGGTGAAGATGTCTGCAGGCTGATCTGTGGAAGAGACGGAGAGGAGACGCACAGTGCCACTGGTAATGTGCTGACGAATGAAATGACAATCAATTTCGATATGTTTAGTGCGTTCATGGAATACATCATTATGAGCAATCTGAAGAGCACTACGATTGTCACAGTAAAGAACAGTAGCTGTCGGAAGAGGAACCCCCATAGTAGTAAGAAGCCAACGAAGCCAAAGAAGTTCTTGGGTAGTATCGGCGAGAGCACGATATTCAGCCTCAGTGCTGGAGCGGGCGGTGACGGTTTGCTTCTTGCTACGCCAGGAAATAAGGGAGGTGCCAAGAAAGAAACAGTAGCCAGTGGTAGAACGTCGGTCAGTCGGATCACCGGCCCAATCAGCGTCGGAGTAGGCACGCAAGTCAAGGGAAGAGGCGGCAGAAAAATGAAGACCATGATAAAGGGTACCTTTAATATATCGAAGGATCCGGAGAACAGCTGCATAATGAGAAGAGCGAGGAGCAGACATAAACTGACTGACAAGATGTACTGCATAGGCAAGATCGGGCCGAGTAACAGTGAGATAAACAAGGCTGCCAACCAACTGTCGGTACAAGGTAGCATCATGGAGAGGTGTACCATCTAGAGGAGTGAGGCGGACATTAGGCTCGAGAGGAGTTGAAGCAGTCTTGCTATCCGTAAGACCAGCACGGGTGAGGAGATCAGAAACATACTTGGCCTGAGAAAGATAGTATCCCCGAGAATCAGAAGAAATCTCAAGACCCAAAAAATAGCTAAGGGAACCAAGATCCTTCATCTCAAAGTGCTGGCTAAGAAACTGTTTCAGAGTAGAAATGCCAGTAGAATCATCACCAGTGATAATCATATCATCAACATAGAGAAGCAAAAGAATGGTGCCATGATCAGTCTGACGAACAAAAAGAGCAGAGTCATAGGGACTAGATGTAAAGCCGAAATCTCCAATAACAGAACTGAATTTGGCAAACCAGGCTCGAGGAGCTTGCTTGAGTCCATACAAAGCGCGACGGAGGTGACAGACCTGGTTAGGCAAATGATCATACCCAGGAGGTGGTTGCATGTAGACTTCTTCATGAAGATCTCCGTTAAGAAATGCATTCTTAACATCCATCTGAAATAATCCCCATTGGCGGACAGCGGCCACAGCTAGGAGACTCCGGACAGAAGTAAGACGAGCGACAGGAGCAAAGGTCTCTTCATAGTCAATCCCATACTCCTGAGTAAAGCCTTTGGCAACGAGGCGAGCCTTATAGCGTTCAATAACTCCATCAGAGCGAGTCTTGATCTTGTAAACCCATTTACATCCAATGGCATGTTTGCCCAAGGGAAGATCAACCAAGTCCCAAGTATGAGTTTTGTGTAAAGCCTGTAATTCATCATTCATTGCTTGCTGCCAAAGAGGGTTAGTACAAGCCTCGCGATAAGATTGAGGCTCATGTTGAGAAAGAATAGTGGAGAAACAATGAAAGTCGCGAAGATGGGCTGGCAATTCTCTTACCCGAGTAGAACGGCGAAGAGATGGCGGAGGAGTGGGAACGGGATCGTCAGGATCGTCAGGCGGGACGGGCACTTCAGGAGGGGCCGTAGTTGGTGTGTCTGATCCTGTGTCAACATCATCAGAAAATAAGGAAATAGAGGGGTTAGTGAATAGAGAAAGGGTAGATGAGGGAGGGAGATGAAATTTGGAGAGAGAGGAGAACAGTTTGTGTTCCCAAAAGACCACATGACGGGAAATACGAAGACGTTTGGAAATAGGATCCCAACACCTATAGCCTTTGTGTTCTATCCCATAACCCAAGAAGCAGCAGAGACGGGCACGAGGTTGAAGCTTGGTACGTTCATGTGGTTGAAGTAACACAAAACAGGCACAGCAAAAAACACGGAGAGTACTGTAGTTAGGAGGTGTACCATAAAGCCGTTCATGGGGAGATTGATGATTAATGATAGGAGAGGGAATGTGGTTGATGGTGTAAACGGCGGTGAGAGCAGCTTCTCCCCAAAAATGCTCAGGACAGGAGGATGAGAGAAGAAGAGAACGAACAGTGTCCAAAATGTGACGATGTTTGCGTTCGGCGCGACCATTTTGCTGAGAGGTACCTGGGCAAGAACGATGAGGAAGGGTGCCTTGTTGTTGAAGAAATTGGAGGAAGTCAGTGTCGCGGTACTGTGAGCGCAAGCGGGAGTCGCCACCCAATTTAGCTTTGGGAACTGTGTTTTTTGGTCAAATTCGAGGTCCAGAGATTCAAGTCCGGAGCCAGGGTACATTATTGGGAAGGTATTAGGCACCCAAAAATGCCCGGTCGAAACCGGCCTCCTTGAATAATTGTTGGCTTTAATTAATCGAGGTATTTAATCAAATTTAACCCTAAGCATGCGAAAATGCAACAATATGCCAAGCACGCAAATGATTATGCAAATAAGAAAATAATCAAGTAGAGAAATGGTTAGTAGCACATGGCATGACAGAATATACAGGAGATAATAACTCACGGAAAGCAAAAATAAATAAACAGATAAAAGAGTGCCTAAACTACAATGCGTACGCATCATGTGTTGGTGCGTGCGCACCGTATGGTGGTGCGTGCGCACCAAGTGGATTCAAAATGGCCATTTGAAGCAAACGAATTTTTTCTGTCAGAGCACAGGGTGCGTACGCACCATGAAGTGGTGCGTACGCATCAGCAAGACAATTTCCCTACATTTTCCACTAACATGCATTTTATAAATAAAATGTTAACACCACTAATATTAATTTAATCTACAAAAATCTCAATCAGCATACACTAATATTAAACAATCATTAAAATATACCAAAAATACTAACACTAACATTAAATATTCTAACCACACTTAATAAAATAACCTAACTAATATTATAATGATATAATCTAATCCATTTTAATCAAAACCGGAATAAATTATAATAAACAATATAACCCACACGTACTCACATTAAACCCATGAATATAATATTAAAACTAATTACTCTAACATTAACTAATTTTCTACCAGGAGAAGTGGTGCGTACGCATCACGCAGTGGTGCGTACATACCAACTTAGCTTAAATGATGAACGGTCAAAGTTGGTCAAGCCGTGGTCAAAATGACCAACCAAAGGTCCCACATGATAGGTCTCAACAAGACGAATCCATCTGTCAAATTTGGAGTCAATCAGGCCAACCTAAGGTCTTCAAATGCTAGGGAACACGGTACCTGTGGGTGAGTACGCCCACACTGGATCACTGTCCACTTCACCTTCAACCTCAGAACGGGTTGAAGCTGAAAAATGCAGTATTAAGCTTTGTCCCGTGCTAGCTTCTCCCTAACTTATCTTACTCATTTCTTAACCAAATTTAATGATTCAAAAACCAAATTGAAGCTCTTGCAGCGCACTACAAGCGCGCATGAATCGTTCATCCAAAAACTTGCAGAATCATGATTATTTTTTGGGTCAAAGTCTTGAGTTTATAACCCGGAAACCCGTCAATTCAAGAACTCATGTCACGGCTATTTTCCTTCAAATCTAACATTACCAATGATTTTCCCGGCCTTAACAATGTAACATGGCATCATTATATTAAACAATAACTCATAGAAACAAATATGCAGTATAAATTTACAGTGCATATACATATATGTGTGTCTGTGATACGTACCCCTCAGGTTTGAATGCTTCCAATATCAACGCAGCAATTCCCTTCTCGCGGCTTAGGATCACAACATTCAACACTCTTTTCTCTCTTCTGGTTTTCTGGTGTTTTGGTGGGTATTTGATTTCTCTCCCTCTCTCTTTCTGGCCGTTCTCTCTTCAGCCTCTATTCAAAAAAGGAAATAGCTCTATCTCTAAAAAAAAAAGGACCCCTCCCGACTGATTGATTCCTCTTCTTTCAGTCCCATCAGTAGAGTATAAATAGGGCTCAATTAGGTTTTGAAAACATCCCCTGACTGGCCCATCCCCTACCCATGCGGGGAACACCCGTGGGAATCTCCCCACTCCCCTCCCATACTCCCCCCCATGCTCTCATGTTTAGTGGGAGACAGATCTGAAGATGCCTGAAAAAGGTATGAGGTGCGTACGCATGGAAACATGGTGCGTACGCACCATCCATTGGTGCGTACGCATGAAATGTAGAAAGCCAGTATTTTCCTGTTGTAATCTTGGCTACTCGTCGGGAATTGCTTTGTCATTATCTCAAAACATACAATAAACCTCATCATTGGGTTTCCAAAATATGTGATTTCAAATTAATTAGGTGGTACAAAATGGGGTGTCTACAGGTACTCCATAGCATTATCTGCACGAAAGATTTTAATAGGACGCGAAAACTGAGTGGTAATCATGCGGGCAAAGTTATAGTAAATCTGTTTTAGTTCAGAGCGATGCTGCATAAGAAAAATCCAAGTAAAGCGAGAATAATCATCAATGAAGATAACAAAATACTTGGATCCACCCATGGTGGTGGTAGGAGAGGGACCCCAAATATCAGAATGAACTAAATCAAATGGAGCATCAGAAACAGAATCACTACTTGAAAAAGGTAAAGCAGGTTGTTTACCGAGCTGACAGGGTAAACAATCATCATGTTTATTTATTACAGGGCCCAAAATACCACTAGAAGCCAATTTTTGTAAACGACTGAAAGAAACATGTCCTAAGCGAGCATGCCAAAGAGTTAAAGAGAGAGGAGTTGAGGCAGCAGCGAAGTGAGCGGGAGAGGTAATGTGGGATGGAGTGTGGAAGTTGACCAGTTCAAATAAACGTCCAACTTTACGGCCGGTCCCAAGTGTCTGTCCCGTCTTTGGATCCTGTACAATACAACCAGTAGAAGAAAAGATAACATTAAGACCAAGTTCACAAAGTTGGCCCACAGAAATAAGATTTAAAGTGAGTTGAGGAATGAAATAAGTATCAGGGAGAGTCACTTTTGAGTTAGAGACTTTTCCAATGTGATTAACATGCATGTGAGAGCCATCAGCAGTATGAATAGTAGGAAGATGGGAGGTATGAACTTGAGTAGTGAAAAAAGAGTGATTAGAGGTCATATGATTACAACAGGCGGAGTCAAAATACCAAGAGGAAGTACCTGGTGTAGCAGAGAGAGCAGTAGGAGGAGGGTTACCAGAAGTAGAGAGGACCTGTTTGAGAAGAGCAGTGAGATCGGCATTAGAGAGAGATGATGTGGGAGAGGTAGGTGGAGAAATGTCCTCAGTAGCAGCAGCAGTAGCAGCAGCAGTAGTGGAACGATGGTGAGGCTTGAACCTGTTAGACCTGGATGAATTTCCTCTGGAATGATCATGTCGAGGTTGTGGGTTTGGATTGCGTGGACAGTCATTCAAGAAATGACCTGGACCGCGCTTGTGACAGTGCTTGCAGACTCGAATAGGACAGTGAAGCAAGGTATGATTCGGCGCATGACAAAACTTGTACCCTGATAGAGATGGACGCCCAGAGGGAGGAGTAGCCATAGCAGTGTGGGCCGGTGCTGAGAAGGGAGTTGCAAGAGCAGATTCAGTAGAAGGAGGAAGGCGAGTACAGCGTCGAGTCTCATATGCAACAAGTTCAGAAACAGCACTTTCCAAGGTCGGTAATGGAGTGCGATGAAGCAGAATGGCACGTGTAGGTTCGAATACATCATCCAAGGCCATCAGAAAATGAATTAGACGCTGCTGATTTCGGTAATTGAGAAACTTCGCCACATCCTGAGAACAGGTCCAAGTAGGTTCTGAAGCGGCCAATTGATCCCAAAAGGCCTGCATGCGGGAGTGGAAACTGTCGATTGCTTCTCCAGGTTCTTGATGCATGCGGTGAAGTTGATCTAAAAGTTGATACTGATGAGAGAGACCAGCAGTGGTGTAGCGGTCAGCAAGAAAATCCCAAGCAGCTTTGGCGGTTTCAAAACGGCCAAACTGCATACCAATGGATGGAATAGAGGTACTGCGAAAAACAGAGATAATCTTCTGATTCTTACTGTCCCATTCTTCAAGACGATCCACAAATTTTTCTTCAAGTTCTTCTGTCCCTTTCTTTGGTTCAGTGATATCACCAGTGACAATTCGCCAGAATTTGTGACCACGAAGGTAGCCAGACATGGCTTGAGCCCAGAGAACATAATTCTGACCATTTAAGACCAGAGGGATGTTGATAGCAAGCTCTGGGTTACTCATAACTGCACACTGGGAGCAGAATTAGCCAAAAAGGAGCTCAAAAATGAGATCAGAGGGCTGAAAATACTTAAGAATGACTGTCTGTTTGCTGAAAATAGCCCAGAAATGGAGAAAATGAAGGAAAAACAGCAAACGAATGCAGTAGGGCTGACGTGGCAGCGCTACACAGCAGTGCTGACGTGGCAGTTGCAGTGCTGACGTGGCAGATGACGTGGCAGTGCTGACGTGGCAGATGACGTGGCAGTGTGCTGACGTGGCGCGTGCTGGGCGCTGACGCGGCGCTGACTGGGCGCTGACTAGGTGCTGACGTGGCGATGACGGAGTGGGAATCTTCTCCGGCGCGTGAAGGCGCGTGAGATCTACAGTGCGAGTAGATCTCACTCGCGCTTCTTCAGGTGGCGCGTGAGAGCGCGTGTGGAGGTCTCTGGTGACGTGGTTTTCACCGTTCGGCAGATCGCGGTGAGACGAAGGTTGTTGGCCGTGTTTTAGGCGGCGAGTGCTGACGGAGGGTCGCCGGAGTGGGGAATCTTCGCCGGCGCGTGTAGGCGCGTGAGATCTACAGTGCGAGTAGATCTCACTCGCGCTTCTTCAGGCGGCGCGTGAGGGCGCGTGCGGATGTTTCTGGAGACGCGGCTTTCGCCGTTCTGTGTGTCGTGGTGAGGCGAAGGTTTTTGGAGGTGTTTTAGGAGGTGGAGGTTTGCGGAAGGCTTTCAACTGTGTGGACAGAGATGTTTTAGGTGGAGGACGTCGATGGCGTTGATTGTCTTCGCCGGAAATGGAAGGCAGTGGGCGGTGATCAGCGGCGCGATGAACAGCGGCTGTGGAAGAAGGAACCTCGCTCTGATACCATATTGCAGTTGAACACAGAAAGGGAGAAAGGGAAAAATGAGGGTAAAACCCTTATATTGAATGTGTCTCTTTCATGTACATGAGGGACCTATATATAGAGTTTAGGCTAGGAATAATCCTAGGTATAGCTGTACAATACAGGAGGAAAACTACGCTATACAGTACAAGGTAAGGTATACAGTAACAAAGAGAGCTCCACGAACTAGCCAAAAACCTCTACCTGACCACTCTGTTTTTTTTCTCCTCTGTTCTTTCTCAATTTCTCTCTCTCTGTTATTCTTTCTCTAACTCTCTGTCTCGATCCCTCTATACATATAAATATAACCAAAGCAGATGCCAGTGGTAGGTGTAGCTAATGATTCCTCTATACATATATATCCAAAGCAAATGCAAGTGGTGGGTGCGGCTATCGGTGCGGCTAATGATCCCTCTATACATATATATATATATATCTGAAGCAAATGCAAGTGGTGGGTTCAGCTAATGATCCCTCTATATATATAAATAATTCAGGTCATCACAATTTTCACTCCTCACAGATGAACTCATTGCCAATGCTGCCTACATTGGCACCCTTGGAAAGGGGATCCTTGCAGCAGATGAATCAACTGGCACAATTGGCAAGCGTCTATCTAGCATCAATGTTGAAAACGTTGAGGAGAACCGCCGGGCTCTCCGTGAGCTCCTCCTTTGCACTCCGGGTGCCCTCCAATATCTCAGCAGTGTAATCCTCTTTGAGGAAACCCTCTACCAGAAAACATCCTCAGGTAAACCTTATGTTGAGGTTCTCAAGGAAGGTGGGGTCCTCCCTGGAATCAAAGTTGACAAGGGCACTGTTGAGCTCCCTGGAACTAATGGTGAGACCACAACCCAGGGTCTTGATAACCTTGCCCAGCGCTGCCAGCAGTACTATGCAGCTGGTGCTCGATTTGCTAAGTGGCGAGCAGTGCTAAAAATTCGTCCAACTGAGCCTTCTCAGCTTGCTATTAATGACAATGCGAATGGCTTGGCCCGTTATGCAATTATTTGCCAAGAGAATGGCTTGGTCCCCATCGTTGAGCCGGAGGTTTTGGTAGATGGTTCTCATGACATTGATAGGTGTGCAGATGTAACGGAGCGTGTTCTTGCGGCTTGTTACAAAGCACTAAATGACCACCATGTTCTTCTTGAGGGTACCCTTTTGAAGCCCAACATGGTGACCCCGGGTTCAGATGCCGAGAAGTTTCCACCCGAGGTGGTAGCCAAGTATACAGTCAAGGCTTTGCAGCGAACCGTTCCTGTTGCTGTTCCTGCTGTGATGTTCCTTTCAGGTGGGCAGAGTGAGGAGGAGGCTACTCTTAATTTGAATGCAATGAACAAGCTCAAGACCAAGAAGCCTTGGACTCTTTCTTTCTCTTTTGGGCGGGCTCTTCAGCAAAGCGCACTCAAGGCGTGGGCTGGAAAGGTGGAAAATATTGAGATTGCCAGGGCTGCCTTCCTTGCAAGGTGCAAGGCTAATTCAGAAGCGACTTTGGGTATCTATAAGGGGGATGCTGCAATAGGAGAGGGTGCTTCAGAGAGTCTTCATGTAAAGGATTACAAGTACTGATGAATTTTGGGGTTTTTTTTGGTTGTTTCTGCTTTGACAAGCAAGGAGAGTTAATGGAGAGGCTGAGTTTTTGTTTTTGTTTGTTTGTTTGTTTGTTTGTTTTTTTTTTTTTTTCATCATCCTGCTTGTTATATGATGCAAATAAAATAAACTTTAGTCGCATGTTTTCTTTGGTTTGGCTGATGTTTTTTGTTTCGCCTATGCTGGGATTTTGTTTTTATATTATTCTGCCATAATGCCTTTTGAGTCTTGTTTTTCTGTGTGTGGAGTTTCCTGGTCTAATTATTTGTTAATCGATGGCTTTGGAGTCTTGTCTTTGGTAGTAGTTTTTTCTTGGTTTGAAGACAGTGGTCCTCTTTCTATGATCTTTTCATGTTGAACTTTAAGCAGTCTATCAACTGCCTTTTCATCTTGAGATCTTGGGAGAGATTCAAGGATGAGTTTGTTCTTTCTTTGGAGGTCTGCAGATTGAGGATAGATCATCGATAGGAGACGAACAAAGAGAGGTCTTCCAGTACATTTGTGAAGTCTAGTGGATCATTGTCGACTTGAAAGTAGTTTGTGTTGCGAAAGAAAACTGCATATTCAAGGAGCACAATATGAATTTATTTATTTTTGGCTTGTTTTGCTTTCTGGCTTCCTCCTCCCAGTTGTCCTCTTCTCTCTCTTACTTGAGTTTCTTTTGCTTGGTCATAGCTCACCTTGTTTCAGCTTAAATGGTGGTGCTAAAGTAATTTTTTTTTTCCAGGGCCTTCTTTTTGCCCTGTTACATATAGTTTATATATATTAGGGTTGTTCGTTTGAATTCAATTATGATTTGTTGTGGATTTTGGTTGTCAGGGTAAAGAAATTATATATTTATTGTGTTATGCATAACAATGGTCTGCTATTATAATTCCTGGTTGTAATTAGCTTATTAATGCTGATTATTTCAATTATACAGCGGAATTTGATCCTCTTCATGTTTTATATTATTGACAATGGACAAGTATTATCTGGCTTTGTTTTGTGGGATTTATTGATGTTAAATACTGGATATGGGTAATATTTATAGCTTGCTCTTGTTTGCTGTTTGGAAGTTTGGAATGTGTTTGACTTAGAAAATGCTTTCTAAATTGACGTAATCTAGTTTTAGTAGATTCATGTTGTTTAATTTGTAGAGCCTGTTTAAATGTCCCATGGAAATCGAATGGCTCCATTGTTTAACATCGCATATGAAGGTATAATTTTATGTAAGATAGTGGGCCTATGAAAGAGAATGGGAGCCCTGATGACAATTGATGGTATCAGATAGGTTTCAAGGACAGCAATATGAAAGATAGTTTCCATTTGAGGGAAGCCCCTATTCACCATAATATCCGAACGATGGAGCAATTCAATGTTCATTTGATATTTATATGTACCCACAATGCCTCATGCATTTGTAGCTGACTGCCTGTGGGATGTAAGCTTCTATATCAATTCTATTGTCACAGAATTTATTTTTAGATGAGTACATGCCACCTCATAATACTAAATGTTGGTGTGATTTTTCGTATTTGAGATTTTAAGAAAAACACAGGGGAATGGTTCCGAATTTTTAAGCACCAGGTTGTTATGCATCATTGAACAACATTCCCAGATGGACTCATTTTGCTCTGCTGCTGCGATACTGATCTCATTATGGTGAGTACAACACACAACTTTCAAAATAGACATTGCGTACTTGAATTAGCTTTTCACATGCTTAAAGCACAGTAGTTTTAAGTTGGGTTTTGATGTCCAATTCTTAGGTAGTTACATCTTGCATGTAACATATTTTATAGTCAGGTAACTGTATTTAAATGTCTGCAAAATGTTATTATGTTTTCCATTTCTTGTCCAGTTAGGATGTCGGCTTATCCAGCTTTGCAACTCCATTTATAATTCTAGGGTGCTAGGACTTTTTCAGAAATCACTAGTATAATCCATGTAGTTTACTCATTTGAGTAATAATTTGTTTACTCTCTTTGCCACAAAGATGTGGCTGTATTCCAATGGCTTGATTTGTATTGACAGGAATGTGTGGGAATTTTTTTCCTTTTTTTAAGTGTTCTCTTCTTAACCTGGTTACAAGGTGTTATGAAAAAATGCAGAACACCTCATAAGGTTGGAAACCTTTATTGGTATTCACTAAACATTTCAAAAAAGCACTCAAAATGTATATAAAGTTGTCTACAAAAGCAATACTAAAATGAGTGTGAATAGATTGAAATTTGTTTTAATATTCATGCTGATTGATGTCAAACTTACGCACATATGATAATGTTTGGCAGATGAACTTATTTGAGTAAGTAGACTTGTTTTGTTGAATGGATTTATGGTAGATATAGCACAACGTGGACTTCTCTTGTAGGGACTATTAATATTGTTAGCATGCACCTACTGTGAGAATTGTGTTATTAGCATTCAGTGATAAGAAAAGTCATTGAGAGCGTTATCCCTAATGAATTATTTTGAATAATTGCCCCTTTGTTTTTTATCATTATGCCTCTTGTAAGCTACATAACTTTCCTGAGTGATTGAGTGTATGACATCATGTATAGGTGTTACCTAATTGCCTGTGTTAAGTTCTCTCCTGTTCTTTGTTGCCAACTTTAATTTTTAATAATTTATTTTTTTTGCAGACCAAGTATGTCAAATTTGTGGATGAACTTACACAAAACTAATTCCATTTGGCAAGGTAAGTGATTTTCGTTTTACATATATGCGGTAGAGTATTTTTAGCAGAGGGGGGGGGGGGGGGGGGGGGGGGGGGTGGGTATTTGGTGAGACTAATGCAAGAGAGATATATTTGTCTAATGTGTTTATCTATATTAGGGCATGCAATACATGTTATTGGAACTTATAATTTTGAAACCAAGTGACTGGTCATATTGGATAAAGATGACTATAATCGGAAAGATAACAATGGTTTTTTAGTGTGTTGGGAGGGAATTGACTCTATAGTGGTGGAATATCAGTTGATGGCAACTTATGAAGCAAGTACTGAAAAATGGTAACTAAAATATTAGTTGACTCTATAGTGGTGGAATATTAGTTGATGGCAACTTATGAAGCAACTTATAATTTGCTATTATCAGAAGTAAATATAAAGTATAGTAACTAAAATTACTTGGGCACAGTTGGCTTTCTTATCGGCATGTACATGTGTAATGCACCTTCATGTTGTGATCATAGCAGCAGTGTCCTTCCCATCCTCTGAATTAGAGAGCCACCTTATGGTTCATCACATTCCCTGGATTTGTAATTCAGGGATACAAATCCAATGGTGGAGCCCTTTCATGTTTGAGCTACATATGTCTTCATTATAGATGTCATAATATTGGATCTGGTCACAAAAAATGCAATCCAAGGGATGTGAGGGGGGCCACTTGGCCACTGTATTACTCATTAAGGTTGATGTGTGTTGAGTTTTTGTTTATTTTGCTGTCATATCTCAGGCGGACTACTTGTCCTCCTCTTGTACCTCTCTTCATCCTTTTAATAATATATATACTTTGTTGCTGATCAAAAAAAAGTATTATGCTATCAGCAACAGCATCAATGAAAATGAGTGATCTTCATATTTGGAGTCAGCTACATGAATTAATGTATATGTTGAAACTTCATCCTATTGGAACTATACATTTTGTTACACCTTTTTTTTTTGTTACATTGGAGGAGAGTCAACCCTAGACATACATTTTGTTACACTATGGTCAATATCATGCCTTTCCACACTACCTCTACACTCACCCACATTAGGCCTCCCCTTGTCCTTGTAACGCTTTAAACTTGACTTATCCCATTAGTTTGTGCAGTCCAGAGGTAAAATTCCATGGAGTGCTAAATGGTAATTGTCTTCAACAAGATACAACTAAAAGTCATTTACACAAATGAAAGACAATTGAAAATCTTAAAAGAGGCTTTAAAGAAGCAACTCAGCTAAAAGTGAACCTTGAATTTGTGTTTCAACAGCTGATGAGAAAAGAAAGAGGAAAGAAAAAGAGGAATTTGCACTTTAACTTCAGGATTCAAAAGTCGTAGATTTCACAATCAGGAAACCATGAAGGAAAGCACCACAACAAAGAAGGAAAGCAAAGAGAATTGGATATTACCAGAAGGATTCATGGATACACCTGCAGAGATGACTTTGTCTTCTGCAAAACACCATTAATATGTTAAAATTAAACCATAAACTCCAAAGATAAATAAATAAATAAAACTAAAAATGAAAATTGAAGAGATTAGAGCACTTACTACACTCTTTTGGGTGGCAAATGCACCTCAACCCAACCCCACAATTGCCATTAGGCTTTTCACACTCATTACAGATGTCCGGTACATGGTCAGGAATCTCAAAAGAAATCCTTGTCCCCAACTCAAATCCCTCTTTGTCATCAAAACCCGAAGAATTTCTATATACTCGGCTGTAATGTGAGCAATTCAAATCTTTTGGATGAAAACCCATGTCTAGTTTTCCAAGATCATCAACAAGTAAACAGGAAGAGGTTCCTTCAAGTCCTTGTTCTTGAATTTCAAAGGAAGCTCCACAACCATGCGAGTGAGTGCAATTACGGCTAAAAGCCGACATGGGATATGTTTGGTTTGAGCAGTTGAAGAGAAGAAGTGAATTGGGTTGTGGAGGAGAAGGAAAACCAGCTGAGAGTAGTGAAGGAGAAACGAAGTGGCGAGAAGAAGAACAAGAAGGATGAGAAATGGTTAGTATTTTACTTGTGTAATCAATGGAGGAGATTGCGAAAAGGCCAAGAGAGGTTCTGAAATATAGCTTCTGGGCTTTGCAAAGAATCATGCGGTTTAATGGGGATGACTCAATTGAATTTTGAACCAAGAAAGGTGTTTGAATTCGGAATTTTCCGCAAAAGCTTGTTGGAGTGTGTTGGGCTGTGGAAGAAGTGAAGTAGAAATTCAGTGTGAGGAGGAGAAGATGTAGAGGAAATTTCTTGGATGTCTGCATTTTGTTTCTTAACTAGTTCGATTTTGGTTTTGATCTTCCAAAGGTGAAGAAAACTAACGGAGTTTGTGTTTTTATTGAGAAGAGGACATGAAAGAGATAAAAGATAGAAAAGCAAAGAATCTACTTTTAATCTGTTATGAATATCAGTATTCTTTTTAATCTTTTGGTGGCTCTTTGGGACCCTAATGAAAGAACTTTCACTTTTCTATCTTCATTGTTTCCTTTCTTTTCCAATTTGCCATGTCATGTGACCCTGTAAATTCTCTGCAATACCCCCTTTTTGTGGAGGAATCTTGAGTTTTTAACCCCCTCATCTTTCTTTGAATCATACTTTCTTAAGGTCTGGTTTTCTTTCTTTCTATCTCATTACCCATCTAGTTGGTTTCTGCTTTTACCTACTGGTGGTTCTCCAAAATATATACTTGGGGACCATTCTGAAAAATTTTAACCTTTAATAAATAATACAAAATCTTCTCTCTCTCAACCCAATTGCTAATTTCAATTTGAGAATAAAAGCACAGTACTATTCATGGTAGCAATCTGCAGATGCAAATTTGAAGCTTCTTCAATCTCTTGCTGTCATTTTGGAAAGTAGTTTAGTGGCAGACAAGATTGGCAACACGGGGCCTCCATGAGTATGACTAATCAACTGTTCTTGTAATAACAATAACAATAATCGATAAAGTTAAGCAATAAAGTCAAAAATTAATTTTGACAACAGGGTTTTGCATTTATAGTTGAGAGTAGTAAGAAGGATTTCAGATATCTATACCAAAGTCCACAATAACTGTCTGTTCATTGAAAAGCAGATCTACCTCAATATATTTTAGTACAAGTTGAAAGTGCTTGAAACATACCCAATTACTTTTCATAACAAATAGATTGCACCAAGTACACAACCATAATATGCTGACAGACACCATACAAATGCACACAAACAACACACAAATATGTAGATGCCACCGTCTTGTGCTAGGTTTCTTATTGCCCAAAAGGTTTGTCGATTTCCATCATGCCGGTGCCGGTGCCGGTGCCTTGACAAGAACACCGGGGAAATCGAGCAGCACAATCTTCTCAATTGCTGCTGAAAATGTGGCAGAGAATTCGGCGTGTTTTGGATGGGCTTGAAACGCAATGTAGTCTTCTTTGTTGCAGAATGTCATCATGAAGGCGTGGGTGAAGCCTTGTCTAAGCATCTCCAGGCTTTCCAAGTCCTGTCCCCTGTTAAAGAATAAGGCACTCATAGTATGAATTATGACTCTATATATTCTATCATGCTTTTGGAAGAGTCATATAGCCTTTTCCCCCTCTCTGTCAACAACAATTGAACACTAACAAAGAAACTAGTCTCAACTTACTCCTAGGTGAAAGAAACATAAGAGTTAACCTCACAGGGTAGAACACAATTGCCTTACGCTTCAAGAAGCCGAAGGTTTGAAGTACGATTCGCCCCTTGGGGCCAGTCCCATGGGATTTTCCCGGGTTTATTTGGCAAGTGTGATTGTGGGCATCTGTGTGCCTCTAGTCTCACTCGTAGGTGAGGACACCCCTCGTCCCCCAATTTTCTTTCCTCTTTTCAAAGGACAAAAGCAAAAAACAGAGGACTTACCATTCAAAGGACTTGACAGTTTCAACCTCCGAGACCAGCTTCTCCATCCCTTTCAAAATCTCTTCCACCACCACTCCTTCCTTGAACTTAACCACCACCAAGTGCTTGAAGTCTCCCATGGTCAAGGCCTACTACACCAATGGAGCAAAATGAGTAACCAAAGCCAAAAATATATACGCAAACACAACACACATTATTTGCGGAATATGTGTCAGCTTTCCACAGTCCTACATGTCCCATGCACTGCCATAGCATGACCCAATTATTCACCACTCGTGTTGTTGGCAAATCACCAAAGGACGAAGTCTCGATCTGCTATCTTGGACAGCATCTGCAACTCAATAGAGGTGCATGGGGTGGTGACCCACTGGTCAGCTGCCTCGTCGGTCCACCGCACAGTAAAACTGTCCCCAACTCAAATGTCGTATCCTTTGGTTTTTCACATGCAGGGGGGTCCAATTGGTGACATTTTTCTTGGATGTAAGTTTTTGGGTGACCATTTTTCCAAGGGCACTATCATGACATGTCTGACCTATTTTCTACCTCTACTCCTCTAGTGTATGGAACTTTATGGGAAGAACTTATTGCTATCTCAGTACCCATTTTTCTCTGAAATCAAAGAGTGCTGTGCTCATTGTTGGACTTTTCTCCATGTCCTTCCCATGTGCTCCAAGGTTTATTATTGGACTTTGATAGATGGATTGCATATCACCACTTGTCTTTAAGGAATCTTAACTAGATCTTCCTCCTTTATTATTATTGTTCTAATTTTTTTTCCATTCCTCTTCAAAACGGTGATCAAATTTTTGGCCTATTAATTTTCTATACAGGGATAAGAGCACTATCTACTTCGCCTTAATTAATGTTTTCAATAAACATAATTAGTGACTGCCCTTAGGACGAAGTAGTAAGGCAAACCAAGACATTCCGTTTCTTAATTTAACTAGAATTTTATAAAAGATCGAATGGCGCAATTATATATTGAGGAAATTTGTATAATTGTTATATGGCTGTTAAACATACAATGAGATAATCATCTTATTGAAAAATTGTTGTACGTAACACGATAACACACAATTGTATTGCCACGTGCACCTCACATGTAAGTCGTAAGTTGTATTTTTTAATATATACGCGGGCTTCTCATTTGTGTACTCTGTGTAAGTTACATATGTGTTTATAGGGAGGAAAAAAAAAAAAAAATGTAACGTAGGTTATAATGGTTAAATAAAACTAAAATTTCCATGTAAGAATGGCATATCTCCGCTTTTAAAGAAGAGGGTTTGGAGGAGATTGTGATTTTAACTCCTCTGAGCCTGTGTAGGAGAGGATGAATTATAAAAAAGGGAATGGTCTAAACACCTTGGGCTCGTATAGCCCAAGAACCCGCTAGGGTATCTTTTAAACAAAATAACAATAGTAATAATAATGGAACTGAGAACTTTTGCCTCCTTTTTATGCCAGTTATGTCCTAGTTCATGTCTCCTTTTCAGTGGAGGCTTTGGTCTTTTTATCCAAGCCGTCAAAAAGTTCTCCCAACGGCTCAAATTAGCCCAGCACGGTGTCGGGTTTTGGCGCACGGTGTTGGGTTATGGCACCTCAACTCTGAATCTAAACTCCTTAGTGTATCTTGTTCTTAAAAGATTAACTTAATTATTTAAATGGTTTTAACTATTTGATTGCAGTTGTTTTGCTTCCCAAGACATTATCGAAAGTTGTGTCATCATTCAAATAACTTGAATAACTTGATTAAAATATAATTAATATTGTGTCATCGTTCAAATAACTTGATTAAAATATATTTAATTAAATAGTTAAGATCATCTGTAGGACCTGTTTTTTCAAAAGTATAATGTATTTAGTAGAACCTACTATTTGGTGGATCTTAATAATATCTTAATTATGATAAAACCTAATTATATGAAGAAGGCATTGAAAGAGGCAAATGATCTTACTAGATTGGGCTTCCAAAATTTTTGATAACAAATTTGTTACCTCTTTAGTGCTCTTAAACATGTTACTTCAGCCAATTCTATTTGTGCACTATTGTGCGGTAGTGTATTCAATTTGTAATCTCGTAATTAGATTTTCATCCGAATTTATCATGTGAATTATTATTTAATCAATCCAGATTTACAAACTAAAATGGCTTCTTTGGGTGCTTGTGAAAATTAATTTTTAGTTATATTTTGCACATAATTTATTCCTACAGGGACAGAGCTACTCTTATACCAGTCCCACCACCCCAAAAAAAGAAAAAAAAAGATTGATATATAAATTTTTTATTTGTATTTTATTTACAATGCTTCTGTAATGTGAACCGTCACTTGATCATCCAACAACCAAGCTTTAGAGAGCACCATGCATTATTTTGAAATTATTTCTCTCTCTCTCCCTCACTTTTTTTTTTTTTTTTTTTTTTTTTTTTGTAAAAGACCTTGATTTTCTACCACCTTGACAGGCAAATTATTTCCTTTTCTTTTTTTGGTCCCTATTGACAAGTCTTTTCTCTAAGTAAATATTATGTTTCTACTTTAAAGGGATTATTTTTTTATTCTCTTTTGGGATAAATCACTAGTTTAATTTATTTTGAATATTAACTAATACTCAATTAATCGTGGCCTCAGTCGTCATTTGGTAATTTATTCAAAGAATATTTTTGGATAATTGAATTGAAAAGAATTGAGAAGCAATTATTTTGTATCTTTTCTTCTATTTATATTTTTTTAAAACTTATTTTTCATATATTAATTAGTCTTGAATTTCAGTAATGAATTTTCTTTTTTTTTTTTTTCATTCCTTGGCCCTCTAAATTAATGATGAAATTCTGGTTCCTACTCTTGAGTTTCATTGTGAATGGGGTTTTCGCTTTCTATGACAATCAAAATTTTCCACCCAAATTCTTTGGAATTCAAGGGGTTAAAACTGTGAAATTTCCCTGAATTACGGAGCACTGAATTTTCAACATGCAGTCCAATTTGATACAGTCCCTCGTACGGTACCCTCCATTATATCAACTTTTCACGTGGCAGTGGCAGATTTTTTAAACCAGGACAGTGACTAGGTTTGTTCATTTTCGCAACATGGACTTCCCTTGCTTCACTGTCCTTTTCTCCTCGTAGTGGCCCCTACCCTATGATGCTATGATAGTAGGAGCCAAATCCACACTCAATAGATTCGGAGTACAAGAACCATGGCATTTTTATTTATTTATTTATTTTTTTTCCGGGCTTTACCAAAGGTGTCTTCCTCCTTTGACTAATCCTATGAGGTATTGTTATGTATTAAGGTGAGGGTTTCTTTTAAAAAAATTTACTGTATTGTTAAGGGTTTAAATCTGAAATCTTTTGTTTAAATAATCAAAGTCTTTTTCACTCTGACCAATCTTTGTTAGTCTTTTTGTGTTTTTTTTTTTTTTTTACACAAGGGTATCTAAGACTCATAATCACATTATTCAAAGAGAAATATTCTACAAAATGCAATTAATTAATAATAATAAAAACTCTGTAGTAGATTGACTGGCACTTTTATAGGAATTAAGGTGACAAATCTATATTTTGTGGGACATTGAGTATCGGTGATCATTTTTCATCCTAGCTGTCGAATGAGTTTTTTCTTTTTGTCTTTTGTCTGAAATTCACCCACCACAACACGGTAATATGCTTTCAAAACACAAGAAGGAATAAAACCATATGTGGTTTAGTGTACGTTAAATATAATGGATTAGTGGGAATGAAATGTGTTCATCCTTAGCTAATTTTTGCAAACCCATTCAATTAGTGTGGGCTGCCGACAGGATGGGCACCCCTCGTGGACAGAATGTCTATAGTGGCCGACCTATATTTGCCGTGTGAACCAACAGGCAGTACGTACAATCAACTCATAAGTCTGTCACTGTACTCGCTACTGCCATTACTTTTCTCATCTCTATAGCTCCTGTCACTGTACTCGCTACTACCATTGCTGTTCTCTCTCTCTCTCTCTCTCCTGCCTCATCTTTCTACCCACTGCATTCTCAGCGACAATAAAAATAGTACTCAGCCACGAGGTGTGACGTAAATGGTCAAGTGGTTGAAATACTAATTACGAGGTTTTATGTTTAAATCTTAGGGTTACTTTTTTGGGCAAAATAATCACAGTAAAGAGTAGGAGGATATATTTTCAGACATTTTAATAACGGGTAATTAATTCTTGACTGACTGGTATATATTATGGGATCGTTGTACACACATTTGGGATTTATTTTTAATCTTATTCTGAGTTATCCAACCAGTTAATCATTATAATTTCGTTGGACAGATGACAAGATAGAGGGATTTATTCTCGAATCTAAAAATTAATATATATATATATATATATACTCTAAGTTATGTAAAGTTGTAGTTCTAATACCACTTAAATTTTTCACAAAATTTTAGGTTAAATTTGTGGGTCAAATTCAACTTTTCCACATAGGAAAAATAATGAAATCTTAAGATGCCCAAATTTCTAAGTTATTTGTCATAAATGATCAAGTATGTAATCATGTACCCTGTCTTTGTGGTTTAGTGGTGGTACGGTGATGGATGGGTATTTGGCTACGCACCAGTCCTAGGGGTTGATTTTCTTCTAATGCAATAAATAAATAAATAAAAATTATAACCTTTTTATCATTTTTTTTTTTTTCCAAACAACCAAAAAATTTTCACCTAATTTTTTTTTTTTCCCAAATCAATTTGGGCACCACTCCAAATCTGAATCTATCAAACTAGTAGAAGAGTTGCAACAAAATATCATGTGAAGCTGATTAAAGGTCGACCACTCTTCTACATTAAACCCATATGAACCACATGAGATGCTTCAACCACAGAGCTAGTAGGCGAATTGACCTCCCCATCTGATGATCTGAGGTAACTCAATGGTTCCCAAATTCTTTTCATAATTGTTGATTTGGTCCCAATATTGTTGCTGTGGTGTATCCAATTCATCTAATGGGTCCTGAAGCAAATCAATATAGGCACTAGCAGCTAGCAAATCAATTCATCTAAGCATTAGATGATAATTATAATATATGGCATCCATGCTAGAGGCTTGGCCTTATGAGAAATGTGGCAGGGCCAGGAACAGTACAAGTTGTCATACTTTTTGGTGATTCGGCATAGGTCTCCCTACACCTCAATGGGCCAATGCAAGCAGCAAGCAAGCCATTGGCCCGTTAGCTATATGTGGATTCCCTTGTATGCTTTTACAAATTAGGATAAATTACCATAAAACCCATTTGGCCCTTTTTCATGTAAATGAAACAAAAACGGTTACAATGTCTCTCAAGACAGTTTACATATTTTATAATTAGTGCCACCATTAATCATTTTTCATGAAATTAACAGTGGAACATTATTACATCCAATTCTTTGAACTTTACTAAATGTGTAAACTGTTTATGAGAGATTACGAACAATTTTTCTTTAAGGGTTACGTGAAAAGTGGTTAAACATTAATTTGGTTTTTTTGTAATTTACCAGAAAAATTAAAAATGATTTTTTTTTTTTTTTTTTCCTTTTATGTTGTCACGGTGGGTAGGGTGGGGGATGTCAAAGTTTTGTTGTAAATGTGAATATACAGGTCATGTTCTTCGCCCAATCACTGATAATAATGTTGGGAGGAGGAATCTTGGATTTATTGCGGAAGTCAGTACTGATGGACAATTTGACATGATATAGTGGCCTAGTGGATTAAGCTGGGGCTAGGCTACGATTTAATTCCTAAAATTAAGAGTTTGGGCTGAATTATGACATATTGCCCCTCAGTTTTTTTAAAAAGTTCTGGTGAGGCCCTCAATTTTTTTGACTCACAAGGAACCACCGTCAAATTGTCCCATTAATTTTTTTCTTTTTATCTTTTTTTTATCTCCAACCACCTTACTATCAACAAAATTTTATACATACACACAAACTTATATATATATATATATATATATATATATATATATATACATTTCTCAATATCTTTTTGTAGAATTGATATTTTCAAAACCAACTATTGAATTAAATACCTCTCTTATAGAAATCATGCACACTAAATTTCACACTGATTGGATACTTGTACGTACGTAAGCATTTCATCTTTAATTTTTTTTAAATTTTTTTATTTATAGCAAACAAAACTATAATTTAAGCTGCTTTATTGATTGAATAGTTTCTTAAAATCTTTGATCAATATGAAATTTGACGTACATGATCTACAAGAAAAGAGTATCCAATTTAATGGTTAGTTTTGAAAAATATCGATCCAACAAAAATGTATTAAGAGGTGCAAAAGTAAAAAGTTTTATACTGAGTATGTGTAAACATACAGATTCCTCTCCATATATATATATATATAAAAGGCTGAATCTCAGAAAAACTTTTGAACGACTAATACACCCTTATTTTTTTAAAAAAAATATATGTCTACCATTCCTTTAATTGAAACACATAGTAAACGTTCTTATCATTTGGTAACGAATGAAAGTTAGATTTTAACTCAAACTCTTAACAAATTAAAATCAAATTCTTACTCAAATTCTTAAAAAAAAAAATATTTTGAATTTTAAACTTTATCTTCTATGAAAAAAAAATGTAAAATATTTATGTATTTATTATTTTGTATAACTAATATTATTTAAAAATATTCACGTGCAATGCACGTGTGCTATATATATATATATATATATTCATTGCAATATGTTATGGCTGTTAGTAGCTTCTAATCATGACTAATTTATTTTAAGTCATCTCATACCGCGTTGAGGATTAATCAATGCTAAAAAGAAGCATAATTGACACGGGAAAGCCTTTGGAGTGCTAAGTCATTGCCATCTCATTGCCATGACATCTCTTTACATTCCTCAAAGGATCAGCTCAAAGAATTCAGCCCAAAGAGAATGCCTAAAGAGCCAATTCTAGTAAAATTCGCAATGTTGAAGCAGAACAGTCAGCTTGGACAGGTTTCAATAAAATGGTCATAACTTTGTTTTCGGGACTTAAAATCACAAACTGTTTGTTGGGTTTGAAACTAGACTCGAAGGGCTTCGAAAGCATATAAGGCTCGTTAGTTGGAGCATCCCGAGTACATTCAAATTTAAAGACGAATAGAGGCTATTTGCTTGGACTACAAAATTCTAGTGTCTTCTACTTTGGGTTTGGTTCCAATTTAATTTATTTATTTTTGCTTGCTATAATTTCGAGATTGGCAGTCCTTTAAGTCATATTTTAAGTCACTAAGAGTCTCTTTAATTTTGTTTAGATGTATTTAATTTTCAATCAAAGTTTGCTTCGCTATGTTGCCCTTCTTGCTTGGAAATTGTGTTTGCCTTGAGACTATACCCATTGCTGGAAGGTTGTTCCATGCTAAGGTTATTTAAATCTTTTAGTCTTGTATTTGAAAACAAGTTTTAGAGAATTTGAATGTGATTTCAGCCTTTGGCTTTTTAAGAAAAAGGAGTTCTTCTTGTTCTTTTGCTCTTATCCCTTTGGTGAATTCCTCTAGGTGGCAAGCTAGGTTACTTTTCTGAGTTTTCTCTTGTGTTTCCTCCTCTTTCTCCATTTTCCAGCATCAATAATATATAGTAAGTTTGTGATATGAATCTTTATAGTTGCTTAATCTAGTCAGAAATTCAAGAGTTTGGACAAAATGGCCCCCATTTGTGTAATTGAAGAATGTAACGCCATGTTTGGACCTCCCATGGATATTGAATGGGGCCCCATTGCATTTTGTATAGTCCTTTGCTCTCTAAATACTAATCCTATATTGATATCATTAGTTGTGTGAGTGACAGCCTCATTTCAAATGATTGATTTGTGCCTTCGATTGTCTTCAAATACTATAAACTAAAAAGCACACAAAATATATAGAGATGCCTTTTGCCATCTAAGAAAGATTATATTTGTGGAATGTAGTCGGAATGAAAAAGAAATGGGAGAGCTAGCTTTCTTCTCAATGGTGTATTGATATTTCTAATTTCTAGTGTATGTTTGAGAAATGTGGTAGTGCACATCCGAACCAATGAACAATTGAGCACTAGTGGGCTTTTGCTTGTGTGATTTGGGTCGGGCATGAGGTTGAACACCTTCCTTTTTTCATTTTTTTTTTGGCAGTTACTCATAAGAAAGGTTGTTATTTTATTTAGGGTAAATTGTATTTAAGATTCCAAAGTTTGGGTCAAGTTTCACTTTATGGTCCAAAGATTAAATTGCGTCAATCCAGTACTTGAATTATTAGTTGAGTTGCAATTTGGGGTTTGCCATCAGAATTTTCAGTATTATCCCTATTTTGCCCTTTTTATGGGTTTGAAAACCTTATTTTACTCCTATCACCATTTAATAAACCTTTATATTTTAACAAGATCTGAATTACTCTACTGTCAGATTTGTGTTTTGTAAATAGAAAATATAAAGGTTTATTAAATATTGATAAAGATAATATAGGGAGAGAAATAAGATAAGACTAATTCAAATTTAACTAAAATATAAAAATTTATTAGTTGTTGATAAGAGTAAAATAGGGTTCTTATACCCATAAAAGGGGCAAAGTAGAGATAATATGAAAAATTTTAACAGTAGACCTCAAATTGCAACTTAATTAATAATTCGGATACTAAATTGATACAATTTAAACTTTGTATCCTAAAGTGAAATTTGACCCAAACTTTGAATCCTAAAGTGCAATTAACCCTTTTATATAGTTATGGAAAAATTATAGATTCACCCCTTGAACTTTGATTTTAAATGGGACAAGAAAATGATCGTTACTCTATGTGAAGAGAAAATGACAGATTGATCCCCTGTTTCTTTTTATCGTTCTAGTAGACCCAGGTTTCTATATAATGTGAAAAGAAAATGGTCCTTATAAGTATAGTGGGAAAGTAATTCAGTCTAACCACGAAACAATCTTTTCAAGAAAATATGCGGATCAAGAAAAAGAAAAAAGAAAAAAAAGAAACAGTATTTGCAATAATGCTAAGGCCTTTAATTTGTAGCACCATGTGTTGGCCCAGAATGGGTGGGAAGGGTTAGGAGTTTAAATCTCATCATTGACGCATGTAAACATACATACGAGCATGTAACTCACATGCACAAAAAAAATTAGCCCAACTTTTTTGCCAGCCCGGCCATAGACCGAATCCGGCTGATTCGGTCTCCTCCATTTTCATTCTATCAGATAATGTATCACGTCAATATATTGTAGTGCTCTCAAAGATTCAATCACCTCCGAAAGTGCAACACATGCATGGATGGATTGATATCTGACATTGAGGCCTTGTGGGGCTCCTCCAATCCAAATTAAATAATAGAATTTGCCCATTATATATCATCTTTGCATGAGTTTGGATTATCTAGTTTTGGCAATAGTTTGTCGTACCATATATCTTGTGCGCATGCATTTGATGGACAGCTATTTACTTTACAGTGGAAGTAAAAGGAGCTCTTGCTTTTCACGTGCCCAAATCGATCACTCTAAATTATGGATGATAATGACAAGCATGATCAAGACGTCACGTCCAAACCGCGTTTTATACGTCAATACCTAGCTCATAGAACGGTGAATGTATTTAAAATAAATCAATATACCATCATAGTCATTAATCAATCAGTTGCTTAACTAGTTAGTTTAGTGGACTGAAAATTAAAACAAACCTCCCACGATTCCCATGAGCAAGAGATCGAGCTATAATTTCTCGTGGTACACGTTTTGATGGAGGATTTGGGTCTACCTAACCATATATACCTTTCTTCTTCTTCTTTTTTTCACCTTTTTTTTTTCGAATCGATATGAGATACACATACCTAAAAGGAATTGAACCCGTAAATTAAAAAAAAATTAAGCGAAAAACCGAAGGTATATAAGTTGTGGTGCATGTTGGGGGTGGCCCAAACTCATAGCTAAAAAATCAAGCTCAACAACCCAATGTGAATCGATTTGTGATGTTGAAGAGGAAAAGATCCTACTGTGGACCCAAGGAATTGTACCGTTGAGGAACCCACGTCCAAGTGATTATGTCCAATATATTAATACGAAAACTACAATACCAATATCTTCCAACAGAAGCACATGACTGCAATCATGTGTTGTGAATTGAGAAAATTCTACCATGAAATTTCAGAAACTGCTAGTACAATACAAGATAGAGATAGATACCCATCGCAAGGTCAAGAATCAAGAATAGGAATGGATTTTTTTTAAATTTTTTTTTTTTTTATTACTACGTACTATCTATTGTGCGCAGGTGATACACATTGTCCCCTCCCTACAGGAATCAGGACGTGAACCAATCATCGTCCAAGTGATTCCTTTCCCAGCCCTTCTAGAAAACTTCCGATATATGTGGTTACCAAATGATTCCCACTGAAACGCACTTAAATATTTGGAAAGCGGTACATATATCTTTTCTTCGATTCTTGAATTTTATGATTTTGATTTATGGTTGCATTTTTTGGGATGAAAACGGCTCCATCTGATTTCACACCGGAGATTTCAATGGATCAAAGTACAGCCTCGACATATTTATATATACTAGTTGGTATACACGTACATTGCAGGTGAATTTATTTTAGTTAAAATCTGTTAAATTATTTTTTTCAACAATGATAATAATTTTTTAAATTTAATAATTTTATCGTGCCTTTGCATAAGATGAAAGTACTTTAATCACTCAATCCTTTATTTCTTTTGATATGATTACTTTTTTTTTTTTCATTATCTTTCCCAAATCATAGTGCTTAAAATTATCTTTGAAATTTCATTATATATAGGTTCTTTGATATGATTTTATTTCAATATATATATATTCTTCGTTGATGCGTGGTGGATCATTGCTTGTGATTTTATTTTTTTGGGCCTGTACATTTTTTTTTCTTTATAAATGATTTTGAACCTTTTTTTTTTTTTTTTTTTTTGGTGGGGGTTGTGATCTAAGTTATTTTCTTTTCTTTTTGTTCTTTTTGGTTTTGTTTTGTATAGTTTGATATTTTGGGTTTGCAGGTAGATATTCCAAAATTTCATAAACCTCACAATTTGATAGAGACTGTTTTTTTGTGGTTCATTAGACTTTCCCTTTTTATTTTCTTTTTTTTCTTGTGCATTCGTTAATGGTTTTTTTTTTTTTTGGGGTTTTGTTTTGTTTTTGTTCAAGCCTGCTTCTTTTTTAATTTTCCTTTAATTGAATTGTCTTTGATTCTCTTCTTTTTCTTGGTAATTTGACTTGATTATTTTCAAAAATCAGAAATTATATATGAATTCTCAATAAAATATGAAAATTATGCAACAGCAGTAATTTAAAAGTTCAATAACGCAATTCAAGTTTTTTTTGATATGCGAATCCTTAGAAAATAATAAAAGATTATATGTGCTATTCAAAACTTTACTTATGTAATTCAAGTTTTTTTTTTTTTTTTTTTTGGCCTCTTAATCTGGGTTTTCATTTGTTTTTGTTCAAGCATGCATCTTTTTATTTTCATTCAATTGATCCGTATTTGATTCTCTTCTTTTTCTTGCTAATTTTGCAATTCAAATAGAGATTTAAAAGTCCAATCATGTAATGCAGGCAGAGATTTAAATGTTTAAACATAATTTGTATATATGAGTCAAGTTTATTAAAAACTACATACCAGACAAAGCACCAGAAGAAAAGAGACACAATGAAGGCACATAGAAGACGCAGAAGAAGGAAGAAGTAGTTGTTCTTTCCTGTGTTAGGGTTTTATGATTTTTATAATATATTTCTATTTGTATTTATATATTAACATTGTTAAGGTTTTACGAATTATAATTTCCGTTTCCTTAGAATTCCTATTTGGGTTTGGTTTTATTTAATTATTATACGAATTATAGTTTCCTTATACTCCCTCCGTCCCTAAAAGATAGGCCAAATTCCCAACTTTTTGTGTCCCAAAATGATAGGCTATTTTGAAAATTCAAACCATAAAATTGTTTAACTTTCCTATTATACCCTTTGTTTTGTTAAAAATTACTTTACCATTTCAATTTCATTTCATAAAGGAAGGGTATTTATGGAAAACAAAATTTAGTCAATGCATTTATTAAGTTTTCTTAATTTGCGTGTTTGGTCAAACTTGGCCTATCTTTTAGGGACGGAGGGAGTAATTCTTATTAAGGTATGTGTTTTATATTGCTATATTTTCTATATATGCAGAAGGGTAGTTGTGTATTTAAAAATTAAAATAAGAGTATATTAGTCAATCAAAAGTTTTTTTCACATTCATCTTTTTATAGGTAGTATAGATTAGGGTAAATTACAAGAACCTTTCTCATGTTTAACCCTTTTTCACACGACCCTCTTAAAGAAAAAATCAATAAAATGTCCCCCTCGACTAGGTTTCGGATCAAAAATCGAGTTGAAATTGGATGAAAAGTCATTATAAAAATGAGTGAATATTGAGCAATTCAGAGGGATATATATATATATAGTGTTTTTTTCACTCAATTTTTGTTTTATTTCTACTTGATTTTTCACTCAAAACCTAATCAAGGGGCTGGGGAACATTATATCGATTTTTTCTTTAGAACTTAGGGGATTTGTGAACAAAGACTAAACATTAAGAGGGTTTCTTATAATTTATCCTATATATTATTGAGTCTTTTAGGGGAAGCTTTAGACTTAGAGGTGTAACCTTCCCAAAACGACCGCCCAAACAAACTAACTTTCCCATAATACCACTCCCTAAATTAAAAAATAGAAAGTTCAATACTCAGCAAGGTGCTGATTGGGCAGAAACTAACAACTAGGGGATACTCAAAGACACAAGAAGAAAAAAAATACTAAACCATACCCTATGTATATCCCTTCAAAGACAACCACCAATAAGAATAAACCAAACCCAAGCTACAAAAATAACACCGCCAAAAACACTTCACTCAACCCGAATACCTACAAACTCCTCCTAATAAAGACAAACTCATCATGCATCTGAGAGCTAGAAAAACATAAGAAAGCACACCCAAAATCCAAATAAACCTCGGTACATTGCATACAAAACCACACCATGAAAGAAGCGAAACCACCAATACCCTAAAAGTACATGCCTAGCTTAGAGAAACGATCCGGCTGAGCTTCCCATACCATGAAAACATTAAAATGATCGAAGTCAAATGGAATGAAAGTTGGAATCCTAATTGAAGGGGTGGTCTGTCCTCGTTTAAAGCAAACATATTACTTGATGATGGAGGTGATCATGGGATAGGCTCCATCAAGCAATTCATTCTATCTATCATGAAAAAATCTTCATGATGCTTATATGTTATTACTCTAATTATTAAGCCACATATCATCTTTTAGTATGTGGCATAATTGTATTAGTTCGGTTATAATAGATCAGTATGCCACATGGCATAACATACAGTTATACAAAATAATTTCTTATTTGGAAGAATTATGCCATAAGTGCAAGCTAGAAAGGTATCCAAAATTTACATTCATGTTTTTTTTTTTCCGTAATTGCCTATAAGTCATGAGAAAAAGAAAACTGGAAATTCTATCAACTGCTACTGTAACCGCCTATTTTACCATTTTTTTAAATAAAAAAAAAAAACTAATATTGCTTTAAAAATTCCTAGTCCCTTTTTCTTTTTCTTTTTCTTTTTTTTTGGATCAGAAAAAAGGTGAATTTTATTAAGGAGAAGATAAATACACCCATCAAAAAGGCAGAAAACGTACACCCCCCACCAAAGCACACCCAAGACAAAGACGACCCCAACAAGGAAAACCCCAAAACAAAAAGGACTAAGCCAAACTAAGGAAGCTAACAGAGAAGAAGGATAACCCAAAACCAGCCAAAAAGATAAACCCAAACCTAGGCGAAAAGAAAACTACCCAATCAAAAACCAGCCCCAGGAAGACAAGGAAACAACTCCAAAAAGGCCAGAAGCACACAGAAGAAAGCATTAGAACCCAACCACCCAAAAGGAAAAACAAACACCACAAAGCCGAAGAGACCATTGCCGACACCCAGCACAACAGCCAGCAACCTGCGACGACACTAACAACGAGCCCCCAACAAAACAAAAAGCAAAACAAAAGCCAACCCACTTAATCCTCCTCTCGATACTTCTCAAATTGGTCCCAATCCTTCTATTTCAACTCGACAAGCCTGTTTACAATTTCTTCTTCATTGCCCAAACATCTAATCCCAATCTTATTGCTGAGTTCTAAAGTATTGTTTGCTTCATTCAAAATAATCCTATTTCTATTAACAATCCCACTATCCGGCACTAAGATTCCACTCCCATGGAAATCCACCAGATCCCTATGAATAACCTCTTTAGAATTCAATTTTTCCTTCAATGCTTTCCTCCTACCCCTCCTAGCTTTCGTAGTCTTTTTTGGAGGTTTTGTACTAACAGGGTGATACATGTCGGTCCACCACGCACATAAAAAAATTTGAAAAAATAGGCTGTAAAACTAGCATTTTCAAATCTTATAACATATCACTCTAACCTCGCCGAGTTCTAAGACTAACTGAGTTCTTCTCGGCAAAGCAATGGAACTGATCAATTGCCGATTCTTCTTGGCAAATGGCAACCTCTCAGCCAAAAAAAAAAAAAAAAAAAGAAAAAACAGAAGAAGAAGAGTTTCTTCTCGGCAAGCAAACCCAAGTTAGTCCCCCCATAGAGTCATGTCCATAGCACAAGCCATTTCATCCCATTTAAATCCTCTTTTCATACCAGGCGGTGTGAGCAGCAAACCCTCTGCCATGCTGTTAATCAAAACTGGCATGTTAAACAATGCTTCCTCGTCCAAGAATGATGTCGTGGAAAAATCCATAACCTCTTCCGACCCAGTACCACATGGCGAATTCATCAAAGAAGTTTGCAGAGCATTTTCTTGGCTTTTCATGAAACATGGCAGATGGATCGAGGAAGGTCTTATGACCTCCATTGACCTCTCAACATGTGAAAAATCAATAGGAGAAGATGAGGATGGGGACGAGGACGAGGACGAGGACGAGGAAGATGATGTGGCAGACCCAACAACCTCCGCAGCTTCAAAAGCTGCCGTTTGAATGTCCTTGGCCAAAGATGACCTGGCTCTAGGAAGGAGCCAGGCAGAATCTTGGAAATTGAGTGAAGCCAGTTCACCTCGGAGAGCTAGGGCAGCCACATCGTGTGCCCTAGCTGCCATCTCCGGGGTAGGGAATGTCCCTAGCCATATCCTAGACTTCTTGTGTGGTTCACGTACTTCACACACCCATTTATTCCCGCTTCTTTGCCGAACGCCTCTATATACCGGGTGGCGCGTCTCTCGAAACTTTATCCTTCCAGCCTTCCGTTTGTGGGAAGTACATGGCGCATGCGACCGTGATGATGAGAGATTATTATCGGATGGCATCTGAAGAGAAAGGTGTTCGCCGAGTAAAATAGATGATGAATCCGATGACTCATTCATGCTGTCCATATAAATATATAGAGGTACAAGAAAATAACCTACAAGAGGTAGTTGAGAGAAAAGGAGACTAAAAGAAGTAGAAAGAGTCTATATTCTAAAAGCAGTCAAGTTTAAATGTGGACAATTGAAATATAGAAGGAGCAGATAAAGTGATAATTTCAGCCGCGAAGTGACCAGCCGCACACGAGGGTATAGGATGAGCAGATGAAGTGATAATTTCAGCCTCGAAGTGACCAGCCGCACACGAGGGTATAGGATGAGCAGATGAAGTGATAATTTCAGCCTCGAAGTGACCAGCCGCACATGAGGAAAGAGACGCAAAAACGTGTGACAGACGCTTATATTTTTCTTTAAAACAAAAAAAAATAAAAACACGATTGTTTTAAATTTGCACGTGAAATATTTATTATGTTATATTTAAGAATTTTTTAACCCACCACGTGTGAATGTAAAAGAAGAGAGGATGGCGTGTATAGGGTGATCGAGGTCTAATGCCCAAAATCAGGGAAGGAGTCAAGATTTAAAAAACTTTATAATCACATAATATATACAGGGACCCTATTGACAGTTTGACACCATAAATCTTTTTTTTCATCTCTCACTTTTTAAACTTTCTAAGGTTTTATGGGTAATATAAAAGGTTTTTATGAAAAATGGTTTTATTGATTATTAAAATTATATTATTTTGAACAACTTTGTAAATTTTTTTTAAAAATCTGTTATTTAAATTAAGGGTGTTAATGGTTCGGTTTGGTTCGGTTTTAGGGGAGATTTCAAACCAAACCATTATACTTCGGTTTTGTTCCTCCCAAACCAAAACCAAACCATACTATAAAAAAACCAAACCATTATATTTCGGTTTGGTTCGGTTTGGTTTCGGTTTTAACCTATCAAGTAACAACAAATAATTAAAAATAAAAAAAATGACATGCCAAACTCCAAATAAAAACATTTTTAATAAAAGCATTACATTAGCAATTAAAAAAACATTGTATCAAAATAGAAACATATTGACATATATCAATATGTCAATATCACACACAATATTAATAGCTAGTTTAATACATGCCAATCTAAAAAAGGGAAAACAATAAGAAACTTAAAATTAACAAAAACAAGCTCATTACCTATTTTACTCTTATTAGAATTGGGAATTTACAAACTTTAAGTTTATATATATATATATATATACAGAGCTGATCCTATCAGCACGTGCTAATATAAGTTACATCAGCACTATGCATTGGGGGTTGTACCCCTTGCATTGATTCAATGTACCTCACATTCCACTAATGCACAAGGTACAACTCCCAATGCAGGTTTTGATATAACTTGTATCAACACGTGCTTACCTGATCATCATCCTATATATATAATATATAAAATTTTATATATATAGGATGATGATCAGGTAAGCACGTGCTGACATAACTTACATCAACACCTGCATTGGGAGTTGTACCTTGTGCATTAGTGGGTTATGAAGTACATTGGTCCAATGCAAGGGGTACAACCCCCAATGCATGGTATTGATATAACTTATATCAACACGTGCTAATGTGATCGATACCTTGTGCATTAGTGGGTTATGAAGTACATTGGTCCAATGCAAGGGGTACAACCCCCAATGCATGGTGCTGATATAACTTATATCAACATGTGCTAATGTGATCGGGACTGTATATATATTATATTTTTTGGTTTTTTCGGTTTTTCAGTTTGGTTTGGTTTTTTAAAACTGAAAACCAAAACCAAACCAATTGAGTTCGGTTTTCTAAAATTAAAACCATAACCAAACCTAATAACTAAAAAACCAAACCAAACCGCCTGGTTCGGTTTAGTTTTCGGTTTTAACCAAAACCATTAACACCCCTAATTTAAATAGACCTTTTTTTCTTTATTAAAAAGTTGTTAAAAATATGTTATGTAGTAGACAAGGTGGCCATTCTTCATTAAAACCTTTTGTATTTCTCATAAAATCTGGAAAATTTGTATAAATGAGGGATAAAAAGCAAGTTTTGGATGTTAATGGAGGCCTCAATTATACATAAACTAAACTTGCAGTACATTTTTTCTCTCTTTTTTTTTAATTATATTATTGCAAGCATTTGGATTGTAGGATATGACCCTAGGCTTTAGGCAATATCTTACCTGGGCTAAGACTCCCTTAGAGGTAAAACTAAACTTAATCAATATACAAAAAATGAAAAAAATGAGTTGGGCTCGTTAAAATCAAAAAAAGGAAAATAACAGTTTATCATTATTTTTTATAATATAATAAAAAATATTTTTCATATGTTGATACGAACATGAATTTTATGTTTTTAAAAGTTAAAACAGCGTGAAAATGGTATATAAGGTGAGGTGTCTTGCGCTTATAGTAGTTGAAATTAGAAAAGGAAAAGAACAGTTTAACTGTCATTATTTTTTATGATATGTGTACGGGGAAAAGTCCGGACAGTCGGCGAAGCGCTTTGAAAGAGTGATCCGAAGATTCGGAACGCCACGCAGCTATGGCCCGATTGGGTTGTAAGGACTGAGATGGCTCGTGCTCATGCGGGGATACAGAACCTTCTTGATGAACAGGAGAACTAGGCGTCGCCTAAAACGGGGACCTGAAATCAAAGAGGATCGTCAGGGGAGACCGGGGGTTTCCCGGTCTAAAACCCTCCGACGGTTAAATCAGTTTTTGAGGGAAAGAGAGAGAGAGAGAGAGAGAGGAATTTCTAGGGTTTTGTGCTGGAGGAACTTACCTTTCTCATCATGAATAGTGTTCCTTTTATAGGCAAGCGCTAGGTTTCAGATTGGTCCAATGCTCTGACCTGACCGCGGTCAAATTAGGGTTCCGAGCTAACCATGGTTAGATAGGGGTTTCAGACCAGATCGCGGATCTTTCGGAGTTACAGGCCTGGCCGCTGACAGTCGTTCCCCTGGTTCGGTTTCCAGGAGCGTGCTCTGCTCCCGGTCTGATTTCCTCTGTCGGATCTGAGATGTAGGACAAATTCGACGCACGTGAGGGGCGCGTGCTTATGCGGCCCGAAAGGGGTTCATTGGACCGAGAGGCATTAAGGCCCGAAGGCCCATATGCCCGAAAGCAGGCAGGACCGAGCGCTCGGATGCTCCGAGGACGTGCTTGCCCGATGGAACAGGGTAGCCCGAGCTCATTACCAAGATCATACACGTGTCGCTGTTTCACTTGCTCTTCATAAATATCCCACACAACTTCCCCCGAGCCATCGTGTCCTCAGTCACTCGGTTACCGAGGATGTGATGGTTCTGACATAGTGGTACTGCCTTTCAATCAAGCGCCATTTCGTATGCCCGAGGCAGCCTTTCGGCACAAATCACGAGGGGGTGACGTCAGCCTCGGGAAGCTAGGTATATAAGGGATTTGCCTCCCTTATTTTCCCATTTTCATTCCCAGAGCCAGAGCCTTGCCAACCGAAGAGAATTCGCCGGAGAAAGGAAATCCGACCATCGACAGCCGCCGGAAATCGCCCTTCTTGAGTTTTCCGGTAAGTTCTTCATCTGTTCTTGGTGTTCTTCATTTTTCTCAATGCATTTGCCTGTGATCTCCTTTTTTCAATCCGTTCGTAAAAACCAAGTTGTGTGCTCGGTTGTTTGTGGAATGTCTGAACCAAGCACATCACATGTGCTCGGTTTCCTGCAATGTGTTTGAACCGCGCACAACATATGCGCTCCGATAAGACTAGGATTCAAACCGAGAGACTAACTTACCTAGGATTGTTCGGGGATTCCCTTAAAGATAGGATTATTATTTGTTTCATGCGTCCTAGGGCATTTTATCCTTACCGAGCTCTGTACTTAATAGATGACTCATCAAATTCGAGGGAACCCGAACAAGGAGAGGGACTTTGGGGAGAAGTTCGGTTTTGGGACCGAGATAACGTTTCGGTCTGCCAAGGTCGGTGAAGAGATCGGTTCCACCGACAACCGAGGGGGAGTACCAATCCACAACATCAACTTCTTCGAGGGTGGTGTTCGGGTCCCGTTCCCTGACCTCCTAGTGGACTTCCTCAACTTCATCAATTTGGCACCCATCCAGTTGAAACCGAACACATGCAAAGTAGTGCTCGGGGTTGTAGAGCTCAACAGAATTCTCGGGACCAACTTAGGAGTTGAAGAGATATTCAGCTGCTATCAGCTGTCTCGGTCACCGAGCGGGTTCTATCTCAGATCCCGAGACCCCGAGCGGGTGCTCGTTAATCACATCCCCGACAGTAGCCAAGGGTACCAATCGGACATAGTATTTGTCTATGGTGATTTTGAGCCTCCCCTGCTCGGGCGAGAAGGGCGAAGAGTCCCTCGGGAGCTCGGGGAGCCTCGTAAGTTTATTTTACACTTGGTATTTTTAATCACTTGTTTCTTTCTGTTTTTTCTTCCTTCTCGGTTCATGACTTGTTCTTTTTTCCACAGCTGAGGCTGCCTTTGAGCTTCCTCTTGAAGTTAGGGAGGAAGAGATCAAGAGGGTACTGAGCTACCGAGGGGAAGACGGATTTGGTCGGGCAGCCCACGTCCTTCTTAAGTACCCACCTCGGTACCGAAGCTTCCAGGCGACAAGCGTTCCCAGAGGGTACCCTACCTTTGGCCAAGCGAAGAAGAAGAAGGCCACCGTGCAAGAACCGAGCATAGTCGTTGCTCTCGGTACACAGGGCCGAGCAGAAGGAGAGGGCTCAAATTCCCCTCAAGAGTGGTCGCCCGACGACATGGCCGACCGAGGCGTTTCAATGAAAGTCCCTGCGCCAAAAAAGAAAGGCGCAGGCCCGAGCAGGCAGAAGGGGTCTGACCCCATCAAAGAGGCGATGCGCAGGAGGCAGCAGCAGGGGAAAGCGCCTCAGGTCACCCCGACCGAGAAGCCTGCCCTTAGGGAATCGACCACGGAAGTACCGGAGAAGAGGGCAGCTCCGGAAATTCCTCGGTCCTCAGAGCCGAATACTGCTCGGGAGGTGGGGTCCTCGGGAAGGCCAGAGAAGGCCATTGTGATCGCGGACCACTCCCCCGAGCAGGCCAAGAAGAGGCAGAGGGTGGAGATGGATTTCCCCTTCCCCTCCTCGGACTATCAGCCCCTGACGCTAGACCGAGGTCGACGGGAGATTATGAGGGACTTGCCTCAGTTCCCCCTTCCAACCGACCGGAGCCTCTTGGTCCTGACCGACCCCGAGTTCACTTACCATTCCATCAGGAACTTACTGAAGTTCCCCTCGGACATGGCCAGCCATAAGAAGCATAGGTCGGTGGACTTGGGCTACGAGACCCTCATCCACCAACTCCTGGTAAGCTTCTGCTCTTCCAACACTTAGAAAAATTTTTGAGTTTGCTATCTTATCTAACTGTGCTCGGTTAACGCAGGCCGCTCAACAAACGATGCTTCTTACCGAGCGCCTCCTCAAAACCGAGGACAGGTACAAGAAGGAGGTGGTTGAGTGGTCCACCAAGAGGTCGGATCTCAAGGCCGAGGGGAGCCAGCTAAGGGAGGAGCTGGCAAAGGTGCAATCGGAGCTGGAGAGCATCCGAGAGGCTGCTCGGTTGTCTCAAGACGAGCTCGCCAAGTCTCAGGCCCTGACCGAGGACCTAAGGTCCAAACTTGATCAGTCCCGAGGTGACGCTTCTCATTGGAAGAAGCAAGCCGATGAATGGTATGATCAATGGCAGACCGAGGTCGAATCTCGGGCGACCCAGATCAAACAGGCCGAGGACAAAGCCGCTGACGACTATGTCGAATGGATGGAGCCGTACTTGGAGAAGAACTACAGACTTGGTTGGGAGTCCCTTGGTGCTCGGGTGAAGGAGGCCTATCCGGAGGTGGATTTGGAGAGGATTCCCTTCGAGAGGGTACCATTGCCCGTCTCCGACGATGAGGGTGAGGAAGAAGAAGGTGACGCCGAGGATGGGGAGACTCTACCCGAGGACACCGAGGAGCCAGCCACCATTCAAACCGAGCACCCAGCAGCCGAGGACCCTCCGGCAACCGAGAGTACCGAGCACCCAGCAGCCGAGGACCTTCCGGCAACCGAGAATACCGAGCACCCAACTCCTTCCTCTTAGCGATTTTTTTTTTTTTTTTTTTTTTTTAGCCCGAGGGGCTCAGTATGTACTTGAACATTTTTGTAAAAAATTTTCATTTGTGAATATATGATCATTTTTTGGCCTGACGAGTTCCCATTTTATGCTTGGTTTGAATATATATGCTTGTTTCCAGCCCGATGGTCTTTCCATTTTATGTTTGGTTATTTCAATACATGTTCTAAGCGCTAGAACCTACTTTTCTTCGTATGTTTCCTTCTTTTAGATGCACTTGTGCTCGCGCCTTTTGTTTTATGTTCCAAGGCGTCACTGCTCGGAATCCGAGACTTTAGTAAGTATCCCTTTGTCGCCCAGGTGGGGCTAGGGTGATCGGCCCTCACCACCTTGGCGAGACTAAGGTTGTATGCATTTCCTTGTTGTCATGGTGAGGCTAGGGTGATCGGTCCTCGTCATCATGACAAGACTAGGAGTTTCTAACAATGGCAGCATTTTCATTGAATAAAAAGACTTCATTGATTGGATCGAGCTGGTGTTTTGCCAACCATGCTCATATTACATCTTTCTTCATTTGTGGAATATTCTAAGGTTCGACACGTTTACCGACCTTGGTAGGTCCCTATTGTCTTCACAATGCTTTAGATCATAAGAACCTTTTTCTCCGACAGCAACGACTTCATAGGGGCCTTCCCAGGTTGCCCCGAGTTTTCCTTCCTTTGGGTCCCGAGTTCCCAAGTTTACTTTTCTGAGGACGAGATCACCGAATTTAAATTCTCGAGGGCTGATTTTCTTCTCATAATACTTCCGGAGTTCTTGTTGATAGATCGCCATTCGGATCATTGCTTCGCCTCTTCTTTCTTCGGCTAGGTCAAGCTCGCGCGCCATGTTCTCTTCGTCCTGCTTCTGACTGAGTTCTTCTGTTCTTAGAGTCGGGTATTCCATTTCTACTGGGATGACTGCCTCTGTCCCGAAAGCGAGTGCAAAAGGGGTTTCGTTTGTCGACCTCCGGGGGGTCGTCCTGTATGCCCATAGGACCGCATGAAGCTCCTCGGGCCTCCTCCATTTCGCTTTCTTCAGCCTTTTCTTGATTCCTTTTACAATTACTTTGTTTGTCGCCTCCGCTTGACCATTTGATTACGGATAACTCGGACTGGCGTAGAAGAACTTCGCTCCGAATTGTGCGCAGAACTCTTGAGTTCTTCGACTCTCGAATTGAGTACCGTTATCCGAGATGAACGCTTGGGGAACCCCAAATCTCGTGAAGATGTTTTCCCAAAGGAAACTGATGATATTCGAGTCCCTGATGGAGGCTAGGGCAGCGGCCTCTACCCACTTTGTGAAGTAGTCGGTTGCGACAACGAGGTATCTCCTATTGCCGCTCGCTCAGGGGAGCAATCCGACCAAATCAAGGCCCCATTTTGCAAAGGGCCAAGGGCTTGATAATGGATGCAAGTTTCCTGCTGGTCGGTGGATTTTATCCGAGAAGAATTGGCAATTCGGACATTTCCGGGTGTACTTAAGGGCATCCTTTTGCATGTACGGCCACCAGTAGCCGTGCGTTATTGCTCGGTGCGCCAGCGAGCGTCCCCCGGCGTGACCTCCACAACTTCCATCATGCAATTCTTGCAAGACTCCTTCTACTTCGTTCAGATGAACGCATCTCAAATACGCTCCGATGAAAGATCGCCTGTATAGCAAGCCTTTTGGAGAGAGCTAGAATCGTGCCGATTTGACCCTGATCCGGTGTTTCTGATGGTGGTCTTCAGGAAGGACATCATTTTTGAGATATTCGATTATTTCGTCCATCCAGCTTGGACCAAGTTCGACAATTTCGTTGACTTCCGGGCTTGGCTCTATGTTTAGGGCATAGATAGTTTCGATATTAATTGTTCTTTGGGATTCTGTTTCCAGTGCCGACGCGAGAGATGCTAGCGCATCTGCGTGCTTGTTCCGTTCTCGGACAAGTTGTTGGATGCAAACGCTTTCGAAATTCGAAATAAGCTTCTTGGTGAGCTCGATGTAAGCTCTCATCCTTTCATCTCGGGCCTCATACTCACCGTTCAGCTGCCGAACCACCAATTGAGAATCACTGAAAAGATTTAACTTGGTCGCCGATAATGCTAGGGCAAGCCTCAGTCCTGCTAGAGTGGCCTCGTACTCGGCCTCGTTGTTTGAGGCGGAGAACTGCAATCTGATGGCGCTTTCTAGAACTTCACCTGTCGGAGATCGGAGAACAATCCCGATTCCCGCCCCTCGATTGTTCGAGGCCCCGTCGACATACAGCTCCCATCTCTTACTATCTTCGCCCCCGAGTTCAGCCGAGGAAGAGGTATCCGATTGTTCGGGCGAACTTTGGTTTGCCTCGTCTCGCTCGCTATTACAATCGGTAAACTCAGCAACGAAATCGGCTAAGATTTGCCCTTTTATTGCCGTCCTCGGTCTGAACTGGATATCAAATGCCGCTAGCTCGATCCCCCATTTAGAAATTCTTCCGGAAAGGTCGGGCTTCCGAAGTACATCTTTTAGGGGTTGGTTCGTCAGGACGATGATGGTGTGTGCTTGAAAATAGTGTCGGAGCTTTCTCGAAGCTGTTCGGAGTGCTAGGGCAATCTTTTCGAGAGGTAAGTACCGTGTTTCGGCATCAAGTAAGGTCTTACTTACGTAATACACAGGTCTTTGTTCTTTTCCATCTTCTCGAATCGCGACAGCGCTTACCGCGTGCTCGGAAACTGCTAGGTATAAGAACAATGGTTCTCCGTGTCTTGGTTTCAACAAGACAGGAGGGCTTTCCAAATGTCTTATTAAATTCTTCAAGGCGACTCGGCATTCCTCCATCCAGACGTGCTTTGTTTTCTTCTTCTTTAGGGCCTGGAAGAAGGGCTGGCATTTGTCCGAGGATCGTGAGATAAAGCGCCCGAGTGCCGCGATCATTCCGTTCAATCGCTGAACTTCCCGGTATGTGCTTGGTTCCTTTAGTGATCGCAGTGCCTCTATCTTCGTGGGGTTTGCCTCAATCCCCCGTCGAGTAACCAAGTGTCCGAGGAACTTTCCTGACCGCACCCCGAAAGAGCTTTTCTTAGCATTGAGTTTCATCCCGAATCGTCGCAGTCTCCCAAAAGCCTCGGCAAGGTCAGCTATGTGGTCGGACTCAACCGAGCTTTTTACGATGGTGTCATCGACGTAGGCTTCCAAATTCTTCCCAATTAGTCCCTTGAACATCCGAGAGACAAGTCGTTGATATGTTGCCCCTGCGTTTTTGAGACCGAAGGGCATCACTTTGTAGCAATAGGTGCCGGTCGGGGTTATAAACGCTGTCTTCTCTTGATCCTCTTCCGCCATTGTCACCTGATGGTATCCTGAAAAGGCGTCGAAGATGCTCAATTGAGCGTACCCGGCAATCGAGTCTATGACTTGGTCGATCTTTGGTAGTGGGAAACTATCCTTCGGGCAGGCTTTGTTCAGATCCGTGAAATCAACACATATTCTCCATTCGCCGCTCTTCTTTCTGACACACACTGGATTGGCGAGCCATGTCAGGTACATTACTTCCCGTATGAATCCGGCTTTCGAAAGTTTCTTTACCTCCTCGTTTATGGCCCGAGCTCGGTCATCGGACAACCTCCTTTGCTTCTGTGTGACCGGCTTGGAGCTCAGATTCACTCTAAGCCTGTGCTGGACTATGGTCGGATCGATTCCTGGCATCTCATGTGGCGACCAGGCAAACACATCAGCGTTTTTCTTCAAGAACTGAAACAGCTCCGACGCTTCCTCTTCTGAGAGAGAGCTCCCGAGAAGAAAGTATCGTTCGGGGCATTTCTCATCAATGATCATCTTGTGGAGATCTTCACCCGTTCGATCGTCGAGCTCGAGTAAAGTATCTTCAACCTCGAGCCGACCATGCTTTAATTGCTATAATGGGTCGATGTCCCTTTTAGATTTTTTCGGCTCAACGGAGTAGTCCTCCATCATTTCTATCCGGACGTTGCTCTTCTCCTTCTTTTTAGCCACCGACGACGGAGTGTGACCTGTAAGTTCATACATAAAACATTCTCGGGCTACAGCTTGGTTTCCGCGGAATTCCATTATGCCTTCAGGTCCCGGGAAGCGGACGGACTGGTGGTAAGTGGAGGGGACCGCTTCGATGGCATGGAACCAAGGCCTTCCCATTATCACGTTGTAGGCTGATAGTTCTTCTAGAACGACAAAGTGCTAAATGGTTTGGACCGGGCCAGTTATGACGGCTAGGGCGACCTGCCCGAGGGGGTAAGAAAGATTCCCGTTAAATGCTTTCAAGCTCAAATTACTCGGGGAGAGATCGTCCTTCTTCAACCCTAACTGGTCGAAGAGTTTTTTGAACATGACATTAACCAAGGCTCCGTTGTCGACATAGACCTTCCCCACGTCGTAGTTCGCGATCATCATTCGGACTATCAGGGCGTCATTGTGGGGATGGTGTGTTTCCGTGGTCGAATAATCCCTCCCGAAGAATAAGGAGGAGCTCAGATCGTCCTTCCCTCTTTCAGCCACGAGCGTTGGCTCTGATTTTACTTCGAACACCTCCCGAAGGTGGGAGGCTTTCTGATATTGCGCTCGAAGGGCGTTTATAGAGACCGAAGCCCTGTTATATGCTCTGCTAATTACGTCGATGGCTCCCAAAACGGTGTATCCCTCGGTCTCAGTTCTTGGTTTCTCGACCTTTTTGTCCTTGGGCTTCTTCCGATCGTCGTTCTTAACTATGAACTCACTCAGGTGTCCGGCTTTTGCCCAGGTCTCTAGGTTATGCTTTAGGGTTTTACAGTCTTCAGTTTTATGGCCGTGATCTTTATGGTATTCGCAAAACCATTTTTTGTTCCTCCTTTCGGGGTCTCCGCCCATCGGCTTTGGTTTTTCGAAGAAATCTTTATTTTCGACGATTCGCAAGAGTCTGTAGATTGGCATAGTGAAAACAGTGAGGACCGCCTGATTTGGATTTGCTGGTACCTTGTCTCTGGTCGACTCATGTTTTGCTCGGTCGTCCCTTGCTCGGTCCGTTCGGGGATTCTTATCTTTCTTCTTATCCGCCTGTTCGGTTTGCTTGGGCACCCGAAAAGCATCATCGAGTCGTATGTACCTCTGTACTCGATCAAGCAGCTTTCCGATGCTGGACGGCAGGTCGAGGGTGAGCTGCTCGAACAGCCGAGAGGATCGAATCAGTCCTCGTCTGAAGATGTCGAGAGCGCTTCGCTCGTCTGGCTCCTCGATCTCGGTGTAAAGCTCCCAGAATCTCTGGGAATAGTCTCGCAAGGGCTCCTCCGTCCCTTGCCTCATCTCGTACAGGTTTTGCATGGTCTTGGCGTACTTCTTGCTTGTTATAAATCGATCCCGAAAGAGCTTGACCAAATCTTCCCACCTTCGGATCGATTTCTCTGGAATCTTCGCCCACCACCTGAGGGCAATCTCCCCAAGGCTCATCGGAAAGATTTTACACATAAAGCCTTCATTGTCAATATAGAGGGACATCTTTTGGACATAGTACGTCAGATGGTAGTCGGGATCCGTTACAGGGGAGTAAGGTGTGAAAGTGACGGCACTGTAATTCTTTGGGGTTGGCGTGGTTTGGATCCAGCTCGCGAAGGGAGATCTTCCTACTAGCAAATAATTCGGCGTCGGTCGCACTGGCTCCCTCATTATCTTGATCTCCTCTCGGATCTTCCTCGCGAATTCGTCCGAGGTTAAATCTCCAACCCTTCTTATCCTCTCCTCTCAAGAGCTTTTCCCATATCGACTTGGCTCCGCCGAGCCCTCGACTACTGCCTCGTAACGCTCTCTATCTCTCCGGTTGGCCTTCAGGGCCGACATTTCGGAGTGCCGCTGGCTCCCTCTCCAACCTTGGTTATCTTCCCGGGGGGTCCGCCTAACTCGACTAGAACTCGCTGCAGTGATGACCCTTGAGAAAGAGTCATGCACCCGTCCCTTATCAGCTCTTTGGCGCTCGATCTTACTCTTCAACTTCCTGTAGCTCTGATCCTCACCTCTTTCAGACCGCCTTTCTTGGACATGTATTTTACGCCGTCGTGGCCGGGATTCGGCGGGGTAAGAAGTGTAGCTTCGCTTGTTGCCACCATCCTCCGTTGTCATTCGGCCATGGTGGGGGGGGCTTGATGGCGGCTGCGCTCTTTTAGATTGAAATACTCTTGTTCTAGGGCGAGTTTCTCGCGATTCGCCTCGTCTAGCCGTGCTTGGAGCATTGCGACCACGGCGGTGACCGCTTCCGGGTTGGAATGTTCCGCGACCGCCCGCTCATACGCGGCCTGGACTTCTTGCATCTAGGTTTGCTCCACTGGCCTACTTGTCTCCCCGATGAAGGTAGCACCTGCCGGGGGACACCCGGTCGGTGGTGGTGGGAGCACTACACTTGCTTCATTCATCTCTGGCCCAGCGTACGTTGCCCTGGACCTAGTTTGCCCCGCCATTTGTAAGAAAGGGAACACCAGCTCAAGCGAAGGCGAGCACAAAGGCCTCTTGCTCGTAGGTTCTCACAGACGGCGCCAAACTGTACGGGGAAAAGTCCGGACAGTAGGCGGAGCGCTTTGAAAGAGTGATCCGAAGATTCGGAACGCCACGCAGCTATGGCCCGATTGGGTTGTAAGGACTGAGATGGCTCGTGCTCATGCAGGGATACAGAACCTTCTTGATGAACAGGAGAGCTAGGCATCGCCTAAAACGGGGACCTGAAATCAAAGAGGATCGTCAGGGGAGACCGGGGGTTTCCCGGTCTAAAACCCTCCGACGGTTAAGTCAGTTTTAGAGGGAAAGAGAGAGAGAGAGAGAGAGAGGAATTTCTAGGGTTTTGTGCTGGAGGAACTTACCTTTCTCATCATGAATAGTGTTCCTTTTATAGACAGGCGCTAGGTTTCGGATTGGTCCAATGCTCTGACCTGACAGCGGTCAAATTAGGGTTCCGACCTAACCATGGTTAGATAGGGGTTTCAGACCAGATCGCGGATCTTTCGGAGTTACAGGCCTGGCCGCTGACAGTCGTTCCCCTGGTTCGGTTTCCAGGAGCGTGCTCTGCTCCCGGTCTGATTTCCTCTGTCGGATCTAAGATATAGGACAAATTCGACGCACATGAGGGGCGCGTGCTTATGCGACCCGAAAGGGGTTCATTGGACCGAGAGGCATTAAGGCCTGAGGGCCCATATGCCCGAAAGCAGGCAGGACCGAGCGCTCGGATGCTCCGAGGACGTGCTTGCCCGATGGAACAAGGTAGCCCGAGCTCATTACCGAGATCATACACGTGTCGCCGTTTCACTTGCTCTTCATAAATATCCCACACAATATGATACAAAGAAAAATGCGTTTTAACATTCGTTCATATGAACACGTGTTTTAGAAGAGTAGGCCAACAAGGCGACAATCATGCATATAATTAATATATTAGTATATTAATTGAAGTAATTGGGATATTGGATCCTTAAAAGTTAAATGTCCAAGGTTGATTGCCGTGCGATTTAGGCGATGTGCTCACCAATGGCCCAAAGAGGAGGGCCCACCATCCACTGTATTGGATCTAGCTTGTGCATGTTGAAACATTACCTAGCGTTTCAAGGGGTACCTTTTCATTTTTAATGTAAATCGGCTCTAATCTCTGGACTGCTACGTTTTGGTATCATCGCCCACTTTGTTGATGCTTTTTCCCCCTAGCTCGTAGGGGAAAAAAAAAATGGTGAAATTAAGAATTTGCAGCATTAATATACGGAGTAATATATATGTACCATTTTATTTTAAACAAGCATAAAAATGAATTCATTGCAATTTATATCTATGCAACAAAATAGGATATATATATATATATATATGTGTGTGTGTGTGTGGTTATGTTCTTATCAGCATGTGTTAATATAAGTTATATCAGCATCATACATTGGGGTTATACTTTTTCTATTAGTCTAATGTACGTCATATTCTACTAATGCACAAGGTACAACTCCTAATATGGATGTTGATATAAGTTATATTAGCATGTGCTTACCTGATTATCATCCTATATATATATGTGTGTGTGTGTGTGTGTTGATTGATTAGGATTTGAATATTCTCAATATTTTTTTGTGTGATCCACATTTTTTTAAGCATACTATTCAGTCAGATATACTCAATCCTTAAGCATGTCTAGTATGTCAAAATTCGAATTAATCAAACATTAGTAGCTAGTCATCCAATCCATAAATTCTAGTTTTTGATTAATAAAAAATTTCATATTTGAATGAAGTATATATATATATAGAGTCCTTTTATTATCAGGTGCAAATTTTGTATCATGTACACTCCAAAACTCTTACGTGCATGTGATTAATATTTAGCCAAATCAGCCGTTGGATTAAATTTGATTCATATGTACGTTGGTCATGCATGCCAAAAATCAAATTGATTTACGATTAAAGGCTATTTCATTCGAAAAATCCATAAATGAGCAATTGTTATTGATTAAAAAATGCATATTTGAATCGAAAAGCAATCAATTTAGATCAACTTAATTTTAGGCATGGAACACCTACATGAAAAGGCTATCTAATTCAACGATTGGATTTACAAAATACAAATCATTAGAAAGAATTTCAGGTGCACTTGACAATAAAAAGACTGCATATATACATATATATTTAATACAAGTAGCAAACTAGAATTCTAATATCTACAAAATAAAATGCCAAAAATGACGAACTATAATGGGGAAGGAAGAACACAAGGGTATGCAGAAATAGCTGTAAAGAAAAAGGAACCGAGCAAAACCGACGAGAATTGAACATATCAAGTCACCTTGATAAGTCCGTTTTAGGCAAGCAGTAATTAACTTAAAGAGAAAGTGAAGAACTCACCTTGATTTGGCTAAAATTTTGAGAGAATATTTTGAAATTTCATTGGTTTTATTTTTTTATTTTGTACCTTCTTCCATGCTCGTGTTAGGCGCGCAAGTAGTAATCTAGAGAGAATGGGAAGAATTCAATTTGATTTGGCTAAAAATTTGAGAGTATATTTCGAAATTTCATTGGTTTTATTATTATTATTATTTAAAATATGCGGCATTATAACATGACCGTAAATTAATAATTTGGATAGCTTCATTTGCACCGGATTAAAAAAAAAAAAAAAAGTTTTTCATAAGTTGATATGAACATGAATTTTCATGTTTTTGAAAAGTAGATCGATATAAAACAGCGAGAGAATGATGTATATGGTGAAGTGTCTTGCACTTATAGTAGTTGAAATCAGAGAAGGAAAAAAACAGTTTAAGTGTCATTATTTTTTATGATATGATGAAAAAAAAAACACGTTTTAACAGTCGTTCATATAAACACGTGTTTTAGAAGAGTAGGCCAACAAGGCAACAATCATGCATATATGTCATATTAATATTAATTGAAGTAATTGGAATATTGGATCCTTAAAAGGTAAGAGTCCAAGGTTAACTGCCATGTGATTTAGGCAATGTGCTCACCAATGGCCCAAAGAGGAGGGCCCACCATCCACTGTATTTTTGTTGAGAAATATTGGATCCAGCTTGTGCATGTGAAACATTACCTGGCGTTTCAAGGGGTACCGTTTCATTTTTCATGTAAATCGGCTCTAGTCTCTGGACTGGTACGTTATGGTATCATCACCCACTTTGTTGATGTTTTTTTCCCCCTAGCTCGTAGGGAAAAAAAATGGTGAAGTCAAGAATTTGCAACATTAATATACGGAGTAATATATATGTACCATTTTATTTTATACAAGTATAAAAATGAATTCATTGCAATTTATATCTACGCAACAAAATAGGATATGTATATATAATTTTCATCTATATATATATACACACACGTGTGTGTGTGTGCATATGTGGATTGATCAGGATTTGAATATTCTCAATATTTTTTTGTGTGATCCACAAATTTTATTTTAAGCACACTATTCAGTTAGATATACTCAATCCTCAAGCATGTCCAGTATGTCAAAATTCGAATTAATCAAACATTAGTAGCTAGTCATCTCATTCATAAATTCTAGTTTTTGATTAATAAAAGATCTCATTTTTTTTTTTTTTTATGAAGTAAATGTATATATATAAAGTCCTTTCATTGTCAGGTGCACCTGATACAATTTTGCATCATGTGTACTCCAAAACTCTTACGTGCATGTGATTCATATTTGGCCAAATCAACCGTTGCATTAAATTTGATTCATATGTACGTTGGTCATGCATTTCAAAAATCAAATTGATCTAAGATTAAGAGTTGTTTTATTCGAAAAATCCATAAATGAGTAATTGTTATTGATTAAAAAATGCATGTTTTGAATCGAATAGCAATTAATTTCAGATGAACTTGATTTTTGGTTTAGAACACTTACATGAGAAGGCTATCTAATCCAATGATTGGATTTACAAAATACAAATCATTAGATAGAGTTTCAGGTGCACCTGACTATGAAAGGACTACAGATATGTATCTATATATATATATATATATATATATAATACAAGTAGCAAACTAGAATTCTGATATCTACAAAATAAAATGCCAAAGGTACTAACTATAATTGGGAAGGAAGAACACAAGGGTATGCAGAAATAGCTGTAAAGAAAAAGGAACCGAACAAAACCGGCGAGAATTGAACATATCAAATCACCTTGGTAAATCCATTTTAGGCAGGCAGTAATTAATTTAGAGAGAAAGTGAAGAACTCACCTTGATTTGGCTAATATTTTGAGAGAATATTTTGAAATTTCATTGGTTTTATTTTTTTATTTTGTACCTTCTTCCATGCTCGTGTTAGGTGCGCAAGTAGTAATTTAGAGAGAAAGGGAAGAATTCAATTTGATTTGGTTAAAAATTTGAGAGTATATTTTGAAATTTCATTGGTTTTATTAATATTATTATTTAAAATAGGCGGCATTATAACATGACCGTAAATCAATAATTTGGATAGCTTCATTTGCACCGGATTAAAAAATAATTAAAAAAAAAAGGGCCCTAAAGTGAAATTAAATCATACCCATGTTTTGGACTTTCTTTGTTTTTTTTTTTTTTCTATTTTAAAAAGACTTTAACATTGCTGATAGTACGATAGTTTAATGACAATTTCTTTACTTGGGTTGAATAAGTAATACTTGGTATCAGGTTTAAACTTATAAAAAAACTATCAATACCCATTTGTATTGGGGTTCTAAAAGTATGAGAAAATCCTATGATTGTCCAAAAAAAAAAAAAAAAAAAAAAAAAAAAGGTTACTTGAAAGTTCCCAGAACTTCATGCCAGCTTGTACCATCCAAATCAAAGCAAATCTTTGAGTTGTGGCTGCAAATCTCTCCGACCCAACTTGATTGTTTCTTTAGTGGCTACGTGGTTCACGCTTCATTTATTATTGTATCAGTTTTTTTAAAAAACTTTTAACACATTATATATTTTATTCTCTGTCCTGTCCTACTAAGTTAGATTAAGTTTGATGGAATACAAAATTTCAGAAAAAACAATTAATGTATTGATTGAATTTTTTTTTTCAAAACTATCCTTCTTTAGTACAACTATTTAAGACGTAAAAAAGTAATTTTTAATAGTACAAAAGGTATAATAGAAAAATAAATATATGGCTTGATTTTTTAAAGTAAACAAATATTTTGAGACAAAATAAATAGTAATAATAATCCATTTTTGTGGGATGAAAAGAATGATTTATGACATTGATCTTATCTAAAATAAAGTTTGAAATGGGAAAGAATGAAGAATACTTTATCTTTCCCTTCACTTTTGCTAAGAAAAAAGTCAACATTATACTAAGTTTAATGAGAGTCATTGTATGAATGTTTTGAAGGTTTAAATTCAAAATAATTTTCTTTATGATTTGATTTGAATAGTTGAAAATCCCATCCAGTAATTCCCATTAACTCAGGAATGAATCCAAACTTTGGAGGAAGAGTAAGCACATGCATAAAAATTAAATGGAAATGGCCAAAGACACAATAGTAGAATTTAATGAAAATGGCATTCCTAATGGAGGTTTTCAGTCTGGACAAGGGCTAGCTTGCAATGAAATGGCACGTGAGGCATTTTTTTTTTTTTGTTTACCATAACGTAGGCAAATTACAAGTGGGGACGACTTGGTCCAAAATACATGCATTAAATGGTGGTCCTCCCTTTGTCTCTCTGTCTCCATCTGTCAATTCCTGCCTCTTGTAAAAATTGTCAAAAACCTCAGCACCCTACGAGAGTCGCAATGCAGTCAAAGGTCACACTTTCACACTGCAAACGGCACGCTGCACTGGTTTTCCAAGAGGAAGAAAAACATGCATCATAACATTCCAGGCATTTAAGGTGGACTAAACCCTAATTTTCTCACTTTTCTTATTTATTTCTTCCTCTATATGATGAGAAAGAAAAAAAAGAGAGAACGGGATAAAAGTGATTTAAATTTGATCAAAATAAAAAAAATTTATTAAATATTGATATAAATAAAATAGGATTTTTAAACCCATAAAAATGGTAAAATAGGGAAAACATAAAAAATTCTAACTCAAATTACAACTCAACAAATAATTTGGATATTAAATTGATAGAATTAAAGCTTTGAACCTAATTACTTAGAACTATAAGTCTTAAGTTCAAGTATATATATGCTCTCTCACTATCAGATGCATTGAGTTGAAAAAAAAAAGTAATAATAATAATAAATCAATCACTTTGGAGTATGTTGAACTAAACATGTCATCGTTAGTTCAATCACTCAATGCCCATTGTTTTTATCCGATGCCTTCACCGGTTCAACCAGTGGTGGATCGAGCCAGGATTTCCAATGGGGGCCAACTTTTTTTGATTTTTAGAATTCTATCCTAATTTAAAATACTAAAGAAATCGATTAACTATTAATTTATTGTAATTATTTTCTTATTTCACGTGGAGATAAAAGAAAAATTTTGAACTAACAATGAATTTTTTTTAATTTAAAAAAATAAAAAATCAACACATTGTGTGTCATGCATATACCAATTATTACGATTCGTGTCATGCACATTTATAATCCAAAATATTATAAATACAACGTGCATGTGTACTCATATATGTCAGGCATGTACCCATATATCATGAATATATCCCACATATAGATGTTATACATGTACAAATCACATCGCAATGGATCGCATGTTTAATTGTGCTTAACAACTCTATAAAATTGATAAAACCCTTATCATGGGACATCCTATCGAAAGAAAGAGAAAAACTTATATACAATTATAATACAATTAATGTAATCTCATGAACCAATGAAAAGGTCAAATAAAATAAAATTATCAAATTATTTTTAAATCTTATATTTTTATTTTACAACACCCTCAAGTTTCCAGTGAGGAGGAGGGTTATCAATAGGACCGGACGAGTCATCCGTTATTACCAATACACCGGCAAATGGGACCCGCATGGTAAGAGATTTTGCCAGGAGTGGGACGGGCTTGAGGCACGTGCAGGTCTTTCATGCAGTGGCCCAGATACTTTTGTCAGTACTTTTAACATGTGCAACACGTGTTAAAAGGATATATGTTATCTAGAAGCCATCAGTTAAATATCTAAGCTTCATTATCGTACGTTAGAAAATGGGAAAAATTACCTAAACATTTCACTCTTTGCAGTAATTCCTTTGGTCATTGACTTGTAACAAACTGACTTTTGACTTTATTGTAAACTACCTCAAATAAAAACAAGTTGATATTCAAAGTATCTTTCTTGGAAATTACTCTCAATAAGGCAAATGCATTGATAATTTCCTTTTTTTGATTTTTATCTAAAACGTCATCTGAATAATTGGCGAGCAAGTCATGTGAAGGGATGCATGGCATCCTACATGTTAAGAGTAATTAAAACGTAATAATTGAATAAATATTTTTACTACTTATACTTTTGATTTAGTTCCAATTAGGCACCTAAATTAAAAATAAATAATTAAATAAATCCAAAAACCTAAGCTACACTAAATACCAAAAACTTAAACTGCACTAAATTGTACCAATTTGGTCTAAACATGAGTTTTAGCAAAATTAATTTTTTAAAACCTATTATAATGGACGATTGTGGGTTTTAAAAAATCATTGGGAAAATTACACTTTGCCCCCTCCATCTTTTGCCTGAAATCACTTTTCACCCCTTATCTATAAAATCCTACAATTACCCCCACGAAATACTGGAGCATAGTAATAGGCTGACGGCGTTAACGGAATGCATGTAATGACCAATTTGCCCTTAGTGCTGAAGAAGCGAAATAACCAAGAAGCCCCCATTAACTTTTCCCGCTTTATGAATTCCTTGTATAAAAGCTTCCATAGGAAGCTTCCAGACTACCGGACAAGTTATATATAGTACCACCGAACTAGTTATATGTAGAGGCTGCCTCGCCAGCCATAGGTATCACCGACACCATCGCCGGTGAAGAACCCCAAAGAAACACATCAAACCAAAAAAAAAAAATAAATAAAGAAATTGTTGAGATTCGCTGGTGCAGGATTCTCTGAGTTTATGATGAGGCAAGCGGATGAAAGGGTTTAATTAAGATTTGACGGTGGGAATGGGTTTGAGATGAAGGAGAGAGAGGGTCAAACATTGTGGTGGTCTGGTTCGATAGATGTCATTGGTGCCGTTGGGAAGGGGGGCAATTCAGATCTATCAAAACCCATAACAGCCATGGCTGTTAGCATCGATTGTGGTCCATTTCTTTGAGTCTTTGACAATGAAGAAATCCCAGATGGGTTGCTCCGGTGGGATCTTCCCGATAAATCCAGTTCGGCGGGATTCCGTAGTTGGCAGGTTTGGCGTCGAAGGGTGGGGTTTGGACAGTGAGTAGCAAGCCTAGCTTGGCAACGATGGAATCAATCAGTACCGTGTATATATATATATATATATATATATATATATAGAGAGAGAGAGAGAGAGAGAGAGAGAGAGATATGGAGAGTTGTGATATATGACATTGGAATACCTTATCTTCTTCCATTTGAACGCCTAAAAGGATCCATGACACAGAGAGAACCATCAAAACGCAAAGGCATAACCGATAAGTGAGGCGAGGAGCCTTCTCCATGGTCATCTCTCCCGAACCCTATATCGATCCTCAGGTGTGGCATCAGAGAGAACCCTAGCCAGGCAGCCAGTTACTCATTTTAATTATGGAGGATAGGTGTGCGTGTGAAAAAAGAGAGGAAGAGAAGAAGAAAGCTTATTCAGCTCTGTATGGATGGGTATAAGAGAGAGAAAATAACTTATGTGAGAATGAAGAGCAGTGGAGCACGTGAGATTGTATTTAAGGGTATTTTGGGTAGAGAAACGAGTCATGTGAGTTGCACATGACTTTTTTCGTTAAGCAGATCACGGATGCTTAATGGTTCGGTGCAATGTGTTTTGTTCCAGTATTTCGGGGGGGGGGGGGGGGAGGTGATTGTAGGATTTTGTAGATGAGGGGTGAAAAGTGATTTCAGGCAAAAGATAGAGAAGGCAAAGTGTAATTTTCCAAAAAATCATTTAAAAAAAACCAATTTTTTTAAAAATCAATCGTTCATTGTTCATTATAATAAGTTCTCTTGTAGATGTCCATCATCCATTAATTATAGTAGGTTTTAAAAAATTACTTTTCTCAAAACTTATGATTGAACCAAATTGGTACTATATAATACTATGTACATACGTAACTTTTAAAAAAACTCAATTCCATTTGCCATACAAAGTTCAAAATTAACAAAAAAATACTCATTTTTTGAATAACAAATTTGTAGTTCACATATTTGATATGATCCAGTCCGCATTACTCATATGTTAAAAATAATTTTGATTCTAACACTAGCAAGCCAACCCCTACTACTATGGTCAACAGTACGCACTAGCACCACTAATAATATTCGAAATCATTTTATTTTTATCTTTATTTTATAAAATTACTATCTAATTTATAAGTTTTCTATTGTAATCTTCCACTTACAAACCAAGTGTAGGTCTTGATTTATATACACTTTTAATTTCTTTGTGTAAATATTTTCAGTCCTCTCAAGAAAATGTATATAGATCAAGACCTATACTTATGAAAATATTTATGAAAAGATCGAAATTAAAAGTGTATAGAACAAGACCAATACTTAACAATTTTTGAATAATCTTCGTAGTCAAATTCATCCCTCCTCTATCCTCGATCTCAAATAAATGTATAAAAGAAAAATGATTTTATTTGGTCACAACATAATATATATTCTTAAATTTTGGATAGTGATATACCAAATGAAAAAATATAACATATATTCTTAATTTTTTTGTCACAAACTTTACATTAAAATTCATATTATACCCTATATATGCTCGTATCCATATTTGTTTCCATTTCTATTTTGGGGGCGGCTATTGCCACCTTTTAACCTTCTTTGCACCCCTTGCCCCCTCCCCTCCAACTTATTTTAAACTTCTCAAGATTTCATTAAAGATATAAAATGTTTTTATGAAAACTGGTCGGATTGTCTACTAGAAAAAATAATTTTGAACATATTTTGCAAAACAAAATTTTCCCAAAATCTCTAATTTAAGTGGACTTTTGACAATTTACAATCTCTATACTTGTAAAAATGAAATAAAGACTATAAATGAACATAAATGCATATGTGTGTTGTGTATAAATGGCCATCTATGAGGCTTCTCTTTTTTTTTTCCCGAATAGGAAACAATTCTTTGAGGAAATTAGCAATTACCTTAGCAATTACCCCTAATAGGGGACTGCTTTTAACAATAAACCTACCCTAAGAATTTTTAACTCCATAACCTCATTTTTTAGATATTCTTTCAACAAAAGGAAAACCATTTTTTAGAAATTCCTATTTTAGCCTTTTCTTTTTTGTTAGATTTGTTTTGGGTAATTGCTCTCTCACACGGTTCAATTGACAACAACTCCCATCGGTGACGGCACTTCTCCAATGATGGCTACCACTCTCCTATAGTTCCTATCAGCAATATCTCTCCAACGACAGCTAAGCAACGCGTGCCTCTTTTCCAACGGGACACCACCATCTCCACTTCTACTTCCTATCATTCTCTTTTCTCTCTCTCTTATCCCTCCCTCACTAGATCTATTACCAACGAGCCATGGTTGTTGTCCTCTATTTCTTCTTTGTATTCTTCTTTTTCTTTTTCTTCTTTTCATTTTTTTCCTTTGTTCCACCAAATTTGGCTGAAGTTCAACCATGGCTATCTTCTCCCTTTCTTTTTTATTTTTTGTTTTTTGTTTTTTTGTTTTTGTTCAACCATAGCTATCTGCTGTAGAATTTTTAGTAGGACCAGAAATGCTGTTTTTATAGCCAAAATAGTAAATTGTTATTATTTGTTGTAGAAATTTTAATAGCACGAAAAATGCTGTTTTTTATAGCCAAAATAGTAAACTGTTACTATTTGCTGTAGAAATTTTAATTGCACAAAAAATGTTGTTTTTTATAGCCAAAATAATAAACCGTTACTATTTGCTGTAGAAATTTTAATAGTACGAAATAGTAAAATGTGATGATTTCCAGATAAATTCTACAACTTTTTGTAAATAACGTTTTATATTATGTCATTTTTTCTCCATTCTAAATAGAAACGAGTTTCAAAGAAAAAAATAAAGAAAAAGAAAAAGAAGAAGTAGAGGAGAAGATGAATGAAGAAGATGCTGATCTAATTGGTGTGATGGGTTAGGGATTGCCTTTTTGCTGAGATGAAGGCAAAGGAAAGTCACGAATCTCGTATAGGTTGCTAGAGATGAAAAAGGTCAGTGATAAGATCGTTGGAGGTCGAATAATGGTCGGTAGTGTAGACACCCCATTTTGTACCACCTAATTAATTTGAAATCACGTATTTTGGAAACCCAATGATGAGGTTTATTGTATGTTTTGAGATAATGACAAAGCAATTCCCGACGAGTAGCCAAGATTACAACAGGAAAATACTGTCCATCTACATTTCATGCGTACGCACCAATGGGTGGTGCGTACGCACCAAGTTTCCATGCGTACGCACCTTAAGCCTTTTTCAGGCCCCTTCAGATCTGTCTCCCACTAAACATGAGAGCATGGGGGAGAGTATGGGGGGGGAGTGGGGAGATTCCCACGGGTGTTCCCCGCATGGGTAGGGGATGGGCTAGTCAGGGGATGTTTTCAAAACCTAATTGAGCCCTATTTATACTCTACTGATGGGACTGGAGAGAGGATCAATCAATCAGTCGGGAGGGGTCCTTTTTTTAGAGATAGAGCTATTTCCTTTTTTGAATAGAGGCTGAAGAGAGAACGGCCAGAAAGAGAGAGGGAGAGAAATCAAATACCCACCAAAACACCAGAAAACCAGAAGAGAGAAAAGAGTGTTGAATGTTGTGATCCTAAGCCGCGAGAAGGGAATTGCTGCGTTGATATTGGAAGCATTCAAACCTGAGGGGTACGTATCACAGACACACATATATGTATATGCACTGTAAATTTACACTGCATATTTGTTTCTATGAGTTATTGTTTAATATAATGATGCCATGTTACATTGTTAAGGCCGGGAAAATCATTGGTAATGTTAGATTTGAAGGAAAATAGCCGTGACATGAGTTCTTGAATTGACGGGTTTCCGGGTTATAAACTCAAGACTTTGACCCAAAAAATAATCATGATTCTGCAAGTTTTTGGATGAACGATTCATGCGCGCTTGTAGTGCGCTGCAAGAGCTTCAATTTGGTTTTTGAATCATTAAATTTGGTTAAGAAATGAGTAAGATAAGTTAGGGAGAAGCTAGCACGGGACAAAGCTTAATACTGCATTTTTCAGCTTCAACCCGTTCTGAGGTTGAAGGTGAAGTGGACAGTGATCCAGTGTGGGCGTACTCACCCACAGGTACCGTGTTCCCTAGCATTTGAAGACCTTAGGTTGGCCTGATTGACTCCAAATTTGACAGATGGATTCGTCTTGTTGAAGACCTATCATGTGGGACCTTTGGTTGGTCATTTTGACCACGGCTTGACCAACTTTGACCGTTCATCATTTAAGCTAAGTTGGTATGTACGCACCACTGCGTGATGCGTACGCAACC